>CM053791.1:814767288-815397288 GCA_028749045.1 Cupressus sempervirens | reverse complement strand
GAAGTCAAAACTCGGTACCTGCAACCTGCAAAAAAGCCATGCATGTACATACAATATATATAGTGCTAAGCTAAACAGGCAATGGTAGGAAGTGGTGCATCGTGTAGATCCCGACTAAGCAGGTGACTACGACTCCCTTCCTTAACCACATCAGAAACGCCATAAAATAAGAAAAAATGCACACCATACACATGCAAGTATGGGGTAAGTATCCATAATAAAACACATAAGATAATCAACCATCTAACTAATCATCAGCAGTAACTGAAAACAATATAATGATCATCATACATACATGAAATGTGAAGTCTAAATGATCTCATCATATAATAACTGAATCCATAACATAATGTCTGATAGTGTCAAAACAATACCACTAATCCATCTACATAAAACTAGTCCATCAAAGTCTGATAATAATAGCAATAATATGTCCAGAGAAGATGTGAACGAGGGTAGGCACTACAATTGCAGGTATGTGGAAAGTGAAAATGAAGGGCATGGGAGGATTTTAAATTAGAAAGGAATGAACTTGAATGATTAATCATTTGTCTTTGAATGAATGTTGCAATTAAAGTTAAAATCCAAACACACTCTTGAATGCCTTCAAATCTAAAACAATCAAATTCAATCTTGAATGTCTTAATAAATTGACAAATCTTTCATTTGAATGAATGTGATAAAAACTCAATCTTGAATTTTATGGATTAAAATCTACATATTTTTCATTGGAATGAATGCTATAACACACTCTTGAGTGCCTTAAAGAGAACACATTTTCGTTGGAATGTATGTTAATCAACACAATCTTGAGTGCTTAAGGATCAAAGAACCATTGCGATGAAATAATTGGATTTTGGTGCTTAAAATGAATACATTCAATCTTGAATGCATAAATGAATTGAATCTTTTCTCTATCTATTTCTTATGTTGACAAAACTCGATTTACTTTTGTTGACGAACTCTCAATTTATTATGTTGACGAAGCTGTAAGTTGGAAAGAACCTTGCATGCTAAACATGAGTGTCTTCAAGAGAAGAATACAAAAACTAAAGATTCATTGGGAAAGAATGAATGTCTTTTAAATCCCAAGTCCACTTAATTATTCACTCCTCTGTCGCCTTTGGGTGATCTTGAGTGCACAAGAAAAAAGTGGACTTGTTTTATTTTTTTAAAAGGCTTGCTTGGGGATTTCATCACCCCTTGAGATGACCTCAACTCCTATGTTCTGGCAGAGTATAAATATCAAGAGGTGAATCGAAAGACACCTCTCTTGGAAGTACAATCTTGTCACTCTTGGCTAAGCCCCAAAGAACTTTATATTTTTGGGAAGTGAAGGTGGAGATTTGGGTTACCGTCTCCTCCCAGCTGCGTGACATTATTTTCTTTCATCTACAGATTTGGGCCTCACGTACCTTATGTATATCGAGGACACCTTAGAGTTGATCTTTGTATATCCTAGTTGAAAGCCTTGATAGGATTGTTGATGTGTTTGGTGTGCTTGAGTACTCAAAGTCCAAAATCTACATAGAGATGACATTTTAGGTATGGTCTTAGTCTAAACCTAGGACATCACAATGGCTAACAACAAATGCTTTAAATCCAATATGCCTAGTGAGGAAGAAGAGATACTTATTGCAAACATGAAGTAACAAATTCAATCAATGAGCACTCAACTTCAAAGATTGAAGCAGGAAGATGACACATCATCGAACAAATTCTCCTTACGAGATTATTTACCTTCCTATAATGTTGAGTCCAAGCCATCTCAAAACAATGTGAAAACACCCAAGAAATCTAGAAATATTTTTGAAGAAAAACCTTTGGAACCTAAACCAAAGCATGATTTCACCCCTTTGGGAAGATCTTATGAATCAACATTGGAAGAACTTCTTCAAAAGGAACTCATTGTATTACCTAAGGTCACTTTGGCAGGAGTTTCCTTTATGAGTAACTATTGTGCCTATCATAGACATAATTTACATAAAACTTCACATTTTAAGGAGCTAAAAAACAAGATCCAAGATCTCTTTGATAATGGAAGAATTCAAAAGTATAAGCTCTCATCTACTATAGATTCTACTCTCAAGAAGGATCAACATCATGAAACCATGTCTAACAATGATTCAAATGCAACTTCTACTTTTTCCAACATGCCATCACCTTCTAAAGTGTCTAAGCTTTCCAACATACCTCCACGAAACAAAGCACCTAATTCTTTTGCTATTGACTATGTGTACCCTCAAGGGTTGCCTCTAAAAGAAACCCAAGCTAATCTTGACTTGGCTACAAGCCTTTCCCATAATACTCAAACTAAAGATCCAAAACCTTCATTCATTGCTACTCCCATTATTCCCACTCCAACTAGCACTTCACTATCTCTTCAAGAGCCTATCATGCAAACTCTGCATCCTACCTTGTCCTTAGAAGTGCATCCATGTCAAGAGGATTTAAAAAAATCTAAAGATCAAGATCAAGAACCCTCACATATCCCTCAAGATGTCATCCCTCCATCTCAAGAACCATGTAGTCCTCCATCTCCCATATCATACCCTTCTACTAGGCAAGATCATGATATTCCTTCCACCATCTCTAAGGAGACTATTAAAGACCAAGAGAAGGATACTTTTCCTCTACTACCTAAGATTCCTTTTGAAGAAAGTGTTCCCTCACTCTCTTGTTCTACCTCACTACATTCGCTTAAAAACTATTCTCAAGCTTTAAATACTCCTGTCAAAGGTATTGCTCCTATAACAGTTACTCATAAATCTATTGATGGCTTTTGTCATATTGCTCACTCTAAAGATGTTGATATCCATACTCATGGTCCATTCACATCTTCTAAATCTATCCTTGGTCCCTACCCATCTAAGCTAAAACCTTCAAGTCTTCCATCCATATTGGGACCTTATGTTCCTCTATCTCTTGCTTCCACTCTTATCTCATTACACGTTCCTCCTACCCTACCCCAAGATCAACAAAGATACACATACTTGAACTCTTCACATTCACCTTTCCATCTAAACCAGTCATATTGGTCTCATTCATCCACAAGTCCCAAGTCCTTTGGAAGTAATTTGGATGATCAACTCAAACACAAGTACATGAATCCATCCTCAAAATTTCACTATGTCTCCTCTGATCGACATGTGACTATCAAGAAGGAAAAAACAAAAAAGAGATTGCAAAGGTCCACTTTTCAAAGAGCTCAACCAAAGAAAGTATGGGTTCTTAAATCTATTATTGAAGAAATGCATTCCAAAGCATCTAATGAAAAATCAAAAGCTATATGGATTTCCAAGTCTCTTTTGAAGGACTTGAATACTGAAAACAAATCAAAGTTGACATTCAAGCTTCTAAAGGTTTCCACTCCATCTCTTCCCAACATCTTCCTAAAAAGGTTTCAAAACTTTCTACTCCACCCCTCTCCAAAATGGCTTTGCCACCTCATATATCTAAGCCTCAATCTATTTCATCCATATTTCCTCCATCATTCCACTACCCTTCAAGGTGTGTGTCGATGTTGATCTTGCCTAATATCTTATCCACCCTCATGAGATCCTCTAAATCTTATGCCTGCTTGCCATCCTTGCTTGTTTCAATCTTCCAAAACCAACAATCTTATTCTCCATCTACCTCTCATTTTCCTATCATTTCCCTTCCATTACCTTATCAACATCTTTGAGTGTACCTTGCTATGGCCTTGTCTTATCATAACTTATATTTCTTATAGGCATGCTATATAACTTGAGAAAGGCTTTAATTCTTTCGAAAAACTCTAAAAATCCAAAAAAAAAGAAAAAAGAAAAAAGAAAAAAGGAAAAAAGAAAAAATGTGCCTTGGTAAAAACTTGGAAACATGCACCTTGGTAGAAAAAGTAAAGATAAATAAATCCATCCTATGGTGAAAACCACTTCTTGTGGCACCTTGGATAAGTACCATGATGAAAACCTGGTAAACAGGTGTCATGCGTAATTCTTCCATCCATGAAATCCTATCATGATCTTGCTTATCCTTTAGATGTCCTCATTCCTGAAGTCATTCACTCATAACCTCCATAACAAACTTTTCTATCCTATTTAGTTAACCCTTTGGTCTTGATCAACAAAAGAAAGAAGAAAACTCAATTCTTAGCAATCTCTTGACATGGTCATTTTTGTGGATTACTTACATGATACCCTTCATTACACCATGTTCTTATATTGTTATATCCTTTTCTCTAGCTTGGGTAATCTTGTGAAGGCTTTCCTTGAGGGTAACATTCACCGCTTCATACTCCTTGCCTATCCATCTCCACTTATCCACTAGCTTGCTACTACATATTGTCCCACAACTTGCTAGACACTGTAACAAAATCAAGGTAATCCTTCTTGAGAGCTAGTAATCTCTAACAAAGTTCTAAAAATTGAAAAATTCTTGAAAAAAATTGTTACCTTGGTGAAAACCTAGCAATAGGCACCTTGGTAACACCAAAAAAAGTGAAAAATCTCAAAAATACAAAAAAATCAAAAATAAAAAAATACAAAAAATTTGAAAAAATAAGACAAGTGCCATTGTTGAAAACCTAGAAACAAGCATCATGGTAGCAAAAAAGAGAAATTTCTGCCAAAAAGGTGAAAACCTAGTAAATAGGTACCTCTTGTTCCCAATGCTTCATCTGACAACACATCTTTTGGCTCTTTTTATAGTTGCTTCACTACTTTTCTTGCTTTTCGCTCATGTATCCATGGATTGAGTCTTGTCACAGCTCAGAGGCATTCCCCTTTAGTGTCACTCCTTTTGAGATTCTCCTCATAGAATCTCTTTCGCGATAGTCACCAGTTGTTCTGGCTATGTCTACCTATTGTCACTAGTGTCACTCTTTTCAAGATTATCCTCATAGAATCTCTTTCACCACAATGTCTGCCTATTGTTGCTTGGGTAATGTTTCTAGATTCCTTTATGGAAGATCTCTCTTGTGTTATTCATTGATCATTCTGGCTATGCCTGTCTACTGTCACTCAGTCCCCTTTAAGTTCTTCATATTGAAGATTCCTCTTTGACCTTAGTCACCAGTCATTCTAACTGTGTCTACCTACTGTTGTCACCCTACTGAAGAGATTTCTTTCAAACATACTCTAGACACTGATACTTGAAATCAATCTGGTAACATAGATATGAACTCAAACCAACATACTTGTTAGGATATGCTGATCTCTTTTCTTTGTTTGCTTCATTTTTTATTTATCATGTCTCCTCGAGAAACTCGATGATTTCATTTCTGACTACAGAAGTAATGACTGGGGGCATGATCTGTTCTTTATTTTCTATTTCTGGTTTAGTTCCAAAACATCTCAAACATTCATGAAAGAGGGGTGTCCACTATAAGAGCCTCCATCTCATGTTGGATGGCCATGTGTACCTTGACTCCTCTTAATTAGACAATTAGTAAGATCAATACTTTTCCTTGTCTATTGAAGTGAATTCTTCATGCTTTATTAATATCTAATACTCATCCTGCTAAGTGAACATACGAGTCACTGCGAGTACAAATTACGAATGTTGTCCTAGGATACAGATGCAAAGGCTATTGCGGACATACTATTTATTAATTGCTTAGCATAAGAAGGGTCTTCCGTGTGTTTGTCATGTTTGCATGTAGAAATTTTTTTGGTCATCCTAGCATTTATGCTTTGATGCTTATGTTAACTTGTTATATTAAAAGGGACAAATGTTCTAGTCATTCTGGCTGCTTGTGCCTCGAATGCTTACCTTTAACTTCGACAAACCTATGACATATGTCCTATTAATATTTTCATGATTGCAAAGTTAGTGGTAATTTTGGGACATATAAACTTTCTTTAAGTCCAGCGATGATAAATTGTCGAGGCTCAGTAACCAGACCTAGGGTTGCATTTAACATAGTCTTGCATTGCATACTTCACTTGCATAAGCATACAATTCAATTGAAAATCTACTTTCACCTTTTGTGATGAGGGATTACTAATCTCTTCAAAGTATCATGTTTCTTAATGACTGCACAAATAATCGATCAATCACCCTCTTGGCTATTTTGGCTACTTTGAATCCATTTTCGGGATCAAATTTGAAATCTAACACACCTAAGTGCCTCAAAAATGTGTTTTACAATTTTTGGGCACGATGCAATTGAACGCTTGTGCAGTCTAAATTTTTGTGATATTTTGGGATTCTTGGAATTCTTTCAACTCAAACTTCATCATATTTTCAAAATCTATTTTTGAAATATGCAACTCAAGTCAATCATGGCCAATTTTGGTTTTGGTCAAACTTGGTCTTCTAGACCTCAAAACCATGCCAAATTAACTCTAAATATTCTTTTGATTTCTTCTACATTTTGTTGAATCTTAGATTTCTTCTACTGCTTTATGTCACATTTCTGGTGTGTCATCTTTTGATTTTGCTCCCAAGGGGGTAGGATGATTACATCATTGAATACTTATTGCTCAAGGCATCTCATTCCCATCTTATGTCCTCATCATTCGGGGCATCTCACAACTAGGGGCATCTTGTTTCCCTCTTTCTGGCATATTTTTCATCTTGTCATCATTTGATTACAGGCATTGGGACAATCTAAACCTCAACTCCTGAGGATCAAGCCTCATTTTGGGGATGATTCTATGACTCATATTCAATCTTGCTATCTTTTATGAATTTCAGGTATCTAGGTGTTCTATCTGGATCCTTAAAGATTAAGCTTCGTTTTGGAGATAATATTTTAAATGCTTATCAATTTTAGGTATCTAGGTGTTCTATCTGGATCCTTAAATATTAAGCTCCATTCTGGAGATAATATTTTAAATGCTTATCAATTTAGGTATCTAGGTGTTCTATCTAGATCCTTAAAGATTAAGTTCCATTCTGGGATAATCTTTTAAATTCTTATCAAATGCTTATCAATTTCAGGTATCTAGGTGTTATATCTAGATCCTTAAAGATTAAGCTCTATTCTGGAGACAATCTTTTAAATGCTATTGATCTTAGGTATCTAGACATTCTATTTGGATCCTTAAAGATTAAGCTCCAATCCAGAGACAATCTTTTAAATGCTATTGATCTCAGGTATCTAGATGTTCTATTTGGATCCTTAAAGGTTAAGCTCCATTCAGGAGATAATCTTTTAAATTCTTATCACTCTCAGGTATCTAGGTGTTCTATCTTTATCCTTAAAGGTTAACTCCATTTTGGAGATGATCTTTTAAATGCTATCAATCTCAGGTATCTAGACATTCTATTTGGATACTTAACGGTTAAACTTTGTTATGAAGGAAACCTTTAAAATGCTTATCAATTTTGGGTATCTAGGTATTTTTCTTGGATTCCTTGGGATTAAGCTCTATTCTAGAGATGGTCCTTAAAAGCTTATCAATTGGTCTCCGTATCATCAACTTTGGAACCAATCTCATTTCTTGATCCTCACATCTTGCTTTTTGATTTTCTTTAAATTGAACGTGCTGCTCGCACATTCATTCAAAGAGGGGAAAAATGTAATACCCCAAAATTGGCTCATTTCCATGATACCAATTCTAGTCTATCTAAATCAGTTCTAAAGTCCTATTTCACTAGGCAAATCCTTGTTCTGACATTCGCTACTTGACTTGATTATCAAATGCAAAAAATCCTAATCTACATTACTCACACTCTTTATTTAATTCCTAAGTATTGACTCAAATTAGCGACATTAAACCTAATGATTAAATTTAATTTAATTATAAGTGTTTATACTTTAATTAAATTAAATTACTTCTTTAGCTAATGTACAAAGGAATTAAATATATTTGATTTAATTAAATATTCTCATTCTAATTGTTGAATTTAATTATTCAATTTAGAATACTCAATTATGAGGTCATATTTAATTTCCTTAAATCAAATATCTTCTCCAATATTCTCTTTTCAGTTCAAAAATGGAAACTCTCAGTTGACTAAAATCATAAAAGGAATTAAAATAGTTAACTTCTTATCCCACTCAAAAGAAATTAGTTAACTTCCTTTTCATAAGGAAACTTTCCATTCTAACTGAATCTCATTTCTAATCTTGACCATCCATCCAAATTGATCTTGACCATTGATCAATTCTTGGATTCTATTTAAGAAGCTCTCAATTCCTCATTTCAAAAAGAGAAGAGAGGTTGAATCAAATTGTTATCGAATTGCTGTTGCATTATACACTTATCTAGCTTATTATATTCACATATTCTCATTCCTAGATTAATGACATTTAGAGTTAAATGCATACATTTAATCTAGTTTTTTTTATAAGTTCTTAGATTAATTGCATAACACATTTAGACTAAATTGCACACTCATATAGAATTAGTTTCATTCTTAAATCCTTCATTCTTAGAGGGTCTGGTTGATTACACCTCAAATATGAGGATATCTAATAAGAAAAATCGTTTTAGATAGAAGGAAATAGGTCACCTTGCTGGATTATTCTTGGGTGAACAATCTCATGTTCATTCTAGGATGAATCCACAAATAAGGATCGTGTTGAAGTGTGTGTGTTAATAGATGCCACATATTCATGCATACAACAAACTTTAAGATTAAATTCATCCTTTTGACTATACTATAGGCCATAATCTCTAGGTCCTTTGAGATATCTAAATATCATTTTCATTGCAGTCATATGTGTTTCCCTCGGATTAGATGATTCAAACCTTGCAATAAGTCCAAAAACTAGGGAAATGTTTGGTCTACTATGTACAACATATTATAGCTTTCCAATCATGGATTTTTAAAGTGTTTGATCAACCTCACCAATAGTGTCTTCTTTTGATAATTCCACTCTAGTCACCATAGGTGTACTGATTGGATTAAACTCATCCATCGTAATAGTTTTCAAGATTTTTTAACATACTTAGATGAGGTAGCATATATTGTTGATCTCTAACTCTATGTTTTCTATTACTGTCCAAACACTTAGTCATTTCATAGGCAAGATTAAAAGGTCATCACTACAACCGAGTTATCTAGTAAAGGCCGATCATATATACTGAGTAGGATAATGATTGTCAAGAATTCACTAGAGACCGAGTAGATGAACAAGCTAGGCTATATAATGAAGATCGAGCATATTGACAGGTTATCAAGTGCTGAGAAAATACATATACATAAATTGAACAATAACATAAAGGTTTATACATGACCGAGCATCAAATCATTCTAGTGCCGAGTAGTTCAATTTTGATATGTAAGCTTGTAATTGCACAAACTCACATGTAAACCATTTTGGCCAACTTTTACATGATATTCAATATTTGTAGAGCCAGATAAGAAATTGATCATGCATTATTATAGAAGGAAATGATTCTAAGGCATACAATTCAAACAATTAGAAAATGGGATATAAATGAAAAACAATGATCAAATGTAAACCATTGATCATGATCAAGAAACTTCAAAAAATGTCTATTTAAGGTGGACTATAACCCTGCAATTAAAACATGAGTAAAAATAAAGTTTTAGAGAGAGATAAAGCATAGAGAAATCAAAGAAGTGAAGGATTCAATAGAGTTATTAGATTAGGAGATTAGATTAGAGATATAAGAAAGAGGAGACCCAAGATCAGCGTGCAAACTAAGGGTCAAGTACTGGATCATTTATTGTTAATTGAGACAAGGTAAATCTCTTATGGAGTGGTCTTAACATATCTATGTAAACCTTCTATTAGAGTCCTTCTTTGTGAGTGCAAAATCCTTTAACAAGATGAGACCTAATTTTCTTTTAAGATTTTAATAAGGAAGAACCCTTATAGAGTAGATCATATCTTATGATAAAACACTATAACCTTAATTGGCTAACTTTATTATTGTAATAGTGAAGATTTGTCGGTTTCATCCCCACCCCAGTTTTAACTTCATCTTGAAGTGTTTCTAGGTTACCAAATTATTGTCTTATATGTTGAACCCTTTAGGAATGTGATGTATTTCATTTCTATTTTAGCATTACATTTTTAAATGGTAAATATAATATATGTGATGAATTGGTTATGAATTTCTGAAATTGGTTTAGAAGTAAAAAATATAAGATCCTAATTTACCCCCCTTAGTATCTTGTTTCCCATATACTCATTCCAACAATTGGTATCAGAGTCTAGTTCTATTGATAGGAAGCCTAACAACTTGAGAGGATTAGATCATGGAGATGGAAGTGTATAAGACTGGAAAAATTATTGAGAACTAGATGATTGAAATCCATATTGTGTTGTAATAATTAGAAGCAACAAAATAGGAGTTAAGGAAAACCTTAAAAAGAAGAAAAGAGATAGCTATTTAGCTAAATGATACTCAATAAAAAGAAGTTGACACAAAAGGACTAATAGAAAGTGGGAAGATTGGTAACAATGATGAAGCAATGACATAATTACTAGAGAAGAACAGTGCCCTAGCAAAAGAAGCAAAAGATCTGAAGATAGAACAATAAATTCAACTAGTTACACTTTGTGAAGAAATTGAACAAAAAAAGAAACCAATGGAAGAAAAGATCATGGCTAAAGAAGAAAAAGGGAAGATGGCTAGCGGACTTTAAGAAACATCATTTGAAGTTTAGAAGCTTACAAATAATCAGCTTGATATGATAAGTCAACTAGTGATTGCAAATTAGGAAGCAAATCAAAAAGATTTGGAAATCACAAATCTAAGGCTACAAAATGAGCAATTGAAAAATGAGTTAAGGGATGAAAAGAAATTCATAGAGAGGTTGAACAAACCAAATGAAGCAATCAAGCACTTTGAAGAAATACTGAAGTCACCTAGAGAAAAAGACACCTCATGACTTGGATACAACAAGCAATCTTCATCTACTGAAGGAGGATAATCAAAAAAGTGGAGAAAAAAGGAATGAAAAATCCAAAGGCAAGCCTACATGTTATCACTATGGTAAAATTAGACACACAACCAATATTTGTAGAAGCAAAAATGGTGAGAAAATTCCTAAACCTAAACCAAATAGTAATTGTTTTAATTTCAAGAAAGCAAGACATCAAGCACATGAATGTAGATTAAAGAAAAATGACTCAACCAGAAAGGTATCTAAATTCCAAAGTCTTTGCTATAATTTTCAAAAGTATGTACATAGGGATCATGAGTGCAAAATTAAGAAAAAGTCAAACTGGTTACTTGAAAAATAAACTCATACAAAAAGGAAAGGCAACTCCTACAATTGGGATTACAATACATGGTAGAGTTATCACTATTATGGAGAGTATGGACACATTCCAGAGAATTATATCAAAACACATTTTATAGGAAATTACATGAAATGGTTAAATGGAGAGATAGTATATTTTAGTTATCTCAAAGTTGGACACATCAGTAGAAATTAAAAAACCCAAACACTAGCACCAACACCAAGTTATGGAAATGACAAACCCAAAGGAAAGAAAATATGGATAGAAATAATAATAGCTAGAAGTAGTAGAGAAGATGAAAATATGATCACCTAATTTGATGGATTAGGTGATCATACTACATCTCACTAAAGAAAGAATGCATGTAGGAAATGTATACTCAATGCTATATTTTACGTAAGTTCCTAGCATAAAAGTGATGAAAAGTCATATCTGCATAAATAAAGATGCATTATGAACTATTAGAAATAGAAAATCATAAAGTAACGAGCATAAGTGTTACAGTCTATATTAAATGAGCCTTGTAGTATAGACCGAGTGATGAAGAAAGAATACATACTAGTCGTGTGAATTGGTTATGGCCAAGTAAGTAACCTTGACTGAGCTAAAATGGAGACTGAGCTAGTTATCATACACCAACTAAGTATGAAGACATTAAGTGCAGACCTAAAATGGAAGATTAAAGGTATTTATCAAATTTGAACATTCATTTGCACTCACCAAGTGATCAAAGAGCTCATGAGAAGATTTTAAGGTGATCAAAGCATTTTCAACAACAAAAGTGAAGAATCTCAGTAGGTTATCAAAAAATTTGTGAAGTGAAATAAGTACCACTCTTAGTGTAGAGTAATATATTCAATGAAGATATTTGTGAAAGTTTTTCTTAAAAACCGAATATGAAATGACATCTGGAGGTGAAATAATGAAGGATAACAACACACAAATCATAAGGAATGATCAAAGGCCTCCATTGAACTTCAAAAATTTAGTTAAAATTGAAACCCTTGTTGATGATATTGGAGCTTTGTCATGAATTCCACCTAGAATCTTGACTGTTCAAGACATTAGATCATGCTTTGAATACAAGATTGGAGAAATTTAAGATTTTTAAATAAGGGCAACATATGAAAAGCTATGCATTGATGGAATTCTAAAAGACAAATTCAAGATGGTTGCTAACAAAGGGCTTACCCATGCCCTAGGATTTCCAAAATTTTCAAGGTCGAATGGATCAATATTGTGCTCAGCCAAGTTCATGAGATGAAAATTTGGTTAGATTATGGACCAATAAAGATCAACAAGGAAATCATTCAAAGGGTAATTGGGTACCCTACCTTAGATCAACCAAAGAGCATAAGGAGTAGAAAAAATAATGAAATTAAAAACCTAACCAAGATGAAGTGGAATGGTCATGGAATGTCAACTAATAGCATTGAGAATCCATTAATTAAATTTTTTGTTTGTGTGATTGCACAAATTATATCAATCTAATAGATTAAACAATGTACCTTGTGTAGCAGTAGATTTGGGCTACAAAATTGTGAAGAAAGATCATTCATACGATCTTTCTAAGCTACAACTTCAACAACTTATAGATAACCTAGAGGCAATAAGAAAAGCAAAGAACACCTCTTGTAAGTTTGGATCCCTCTTAGTTTGCATATTTTTCTGTGTATAGAATTATTTTCCTACCATTGAAATAATTGGGTGGTATAGGAACATGATTGTTACAAAGAATTTAAGTGACCTAATAAATAGGTTGGGAGAGAGTTTTGAGGTAGTAATGGACAATTATCTTAAAGAATTCAAAGTTAAGATGAAAAAAAGAAAGAGAATTCCAAAGTCAGTTATAAACAAATATTATGATGAAATATATTTTATTGTGGTTACAAATTTTGTGTATGCACATGTAGTATTACCAAGGGTAGCATGGCTAAGGCCAATGCCCTATGAAGTACATGTAGATGATGAAATGAAAGTAGTTACTACACTTTTGGTAGAAGAAATAGATGTTAGTGCCAAACAATTTGGCATATATGAGACTATAATTGTTGAGATGACTACTAAAAATGGCACACCTAATGAAGGAGAGAAAAGGAAAAGAAAGGTTTCCAAGGCCAGTATTAAAGAACAAGGAGAAGGGTCAAGACAACTCGTAGAGGCCGAGGAAGGCAAAGACAAAGAGCTTGTAGTTGTGAAGCCAAAGGCCACCAAACATAAAAATCTGGTTATAATAGAAACTAAGGCAAAGGAATACCTCAAGAAAGACATGCAAGAAATAGTGACACCATAGAAGCCAATGGGCAAGGTGGTCATCACCAGAAAAAGGTTAGTACAACCTCTTGCCAAGCTATAAATAGGAAGTCCATCAAAGATGAGAAAGAAGGTAGAAGATAAAGAAAAGCTAGGGAGAAAGATGATTGTTGTAGAAGAGGAGGAGGAAGACGATGAAAAGACCAACTCTATTGAGATTAGTAAACTACAAATAGTGAAAAGACTCCCTCCAATGATTGTGGATCAGGAATGTGCAAAACTGATAGAATTAGAAAGAATTCTAGGATTCAAAGATATCCAATATGACTCTTTGAATAATGATGATCAAGTTAATCTTAAAGGTGCAATGATTAATATGATGATCAAGTTCACACACACACCCATGGAATTAGGAGCTAGATTTCTAGAGGGATTGTATAAAAGAGTGGATGCCAAGTGGAAATGGGTGTTATCCATTAAGAAGAAAATAAGAGAGAAAACGTTGGCATAAGCTATGCCAGATTTAGGGAAGACTCATATGTCTATAGCCCTTAAAGATTTTGTTAAGAAGTTTGTGCCAAGGGACATGTCATATAAAGTTTTGAAGAATAAAGCTTATGAGGTTGAGAAAGATAACATTAGAGTATGGAAAGAAGCATTTGGATTTGTTACTCCATCTATAGAGGCAAGGGAAGGCCGAGATGCTATTGAATTAGAAGATGAATATAAGCAAGAAGTGGCCAAGCTAACAGAGGAGATTCAACAACTTGTCAATAGGTGTGAATAGAAAGAGACTGCCATAATTGAAGATGATACAAAAATCCCTGCACCTAAGCCTAATATGTTGACAGAAGAAGAAATTCAAGGTTTAATGAAAGACTCAAGCAAACTCTGTAGCAATCCAATTTTGTTATAGATAGTTGAATATCCAAAGCTTGAGGTCAAGAAGATTGATGATGTAAATGTCACATCAGTTATAGAGGCTACAAGTTCCAAGCTTCTTGGTAAGACATTAATTGTGTATACACCACTAATTTGTATGCCAATTTTGCAAAAGGAAGCCAATTTTGTCAAAGATTCATGCACTAAATTGGTATAAGGTAAAATAAAATAGAAAGAGAAAGAGGCTACTCAAGCTCTTATTTAATTTCTAAGTGCAAAGGTAGAACCTATAAATGTGACACTTATGTAATAGGTGATCTCTATACTAGTATAACAACCAAAGTTTAGATCAAGTGAGAAGGGGAAACAATTGCAATTATCACTACCTAGTGGTACACCCTCAAGATCCCAGGATGTGACTCATGCAAAAGAGGAAGATGATGAGTCATTGAACCTTGATGAGGTATTTACATTACCTAAATATAATTTGAATAATCTTACACTAGAGAAAATGCAAGAATTGCAAATCTTCTTCAGTTGTAAGGAAAAACAAGAATAGCTAAAAAGAGAGTAGAAGAGAAGATATGTACTACACATTGCCAAGGATATCTTTACAGATGCATTTGGAATCATAGATATAAACAATCAACATATGGACCAACTAATTTATGTAGTTGATAAAATCTAGATAGATGACATAGAGACAAATGAAAAGTTACTACATGGCCTAAGAGAAGAATAAAGCATAAGCTATTACATAAAGTCTCACATGAACTTCTATAGAGATAAGGAAAGATTTATACATCTATGATACAACTAGAAACAATTTTGAAGAACATCAATTATTTATACTTGAAATCATGTGATATAGATTTCTTTACAATAGATACTACATGCTCATTAGAGCTATTGAATGCAAAAATTAGAGCTAATTTTATGACATTGGGAAAGAATGCAAGTTCAAGCTCATCCTCTTATAGTGAAGTAACATTAAGTTAAAAGAGGTTAGTCAACTTCAGTTATTTCCATATGTTAGTAAACAAAATTTTCCTTCAGATAGAAACATAAAAAAGGACTTAACATGCTCAATTAGGAAGGACAAAACACACTAACAGTTGGATTAGTTATCATTGATTGATAACTATCCTCTAAATTAAGAGGTGCATCTCCCTCATTTAAAAATTTGCAATGAATCTAATGATAGGACATACCTTTAACTTGAAGGTACTAAGGTTTTTTGACATTCATCCATAGACCTAGGATGAATACGATTGCTAGATTTATAAACTAGATAGAAAGATAAAGACGAATAAGAAGCCATAGGACTACCTAACCAAAATTTCATATTATAGAAGAGAGAGAGAGGAACCTATAAACATCTTTATGCAAAAACATGAGTATATGACCATAAGACTACATACATCACAGTCGACATAGTAATACAAGACTGCATCTAAAATAGAAGTAAAAGGACTCAGTATCCTTCCAAATAAAAAATATAAATATAAAAACCATAGGGCCTAAGCACATGTATATTCATATTTATTTTAGAAACGTGACAAAACAATAATAGTATTGTTTCGTCCCTTTATTACAATCCATCTGCATAAAAAAATCTTCTTCCCCTGTTACAAATTGTACCCCATCTCTGTAGTCTTCGCTTTAGAACTTATAGACCCCAAAAAGAAGAAGAACCCTTTACAAATGATTTTTCCCAATTAAATAAATTTTCAAAGAAGTTGGGCAACCACCACAACTTCTTACCAAACTCTTTTGTCTTCTCCAACACTTTACTATAATAATTAATTCTTATAAAAGAATGAATTATTTTTACATCTCTTTTCAACTTTAATCAATTCCTTTTACAACTTCATTTTGCAAAAATAATTAATTATTTTTAAAGAATTACTTATTTCAAATTCTTTTTTACATTTACCTTACCCCACCAACTTCATTTATCATTTTTACTTTCAATATCACATTACAATAGTAATAATTAACTCTTTTGGAATTAAAGAATTAATTATGTGAAAGATCATATTAAATTGTGATATTTAATTATTTTGCAAGTATTAATATTTTATTATTTAAATAATTAAATATAATGAAAAATAATTTAAATGTTTTTTCTTTGAATTTTTAAATTTTTTTAAAAAATTGTTTAGGAGGGGTAATACTTAGGGTTTTAAAACCCTAGGTAACAATGGCTCTTTCTTGCGGGCTGCATTTTGTGCTGGGACGTAGAGAACTCTAGAATCTTTGTTTGTTGTTGTCCAATGCCTTACTTATTGTGCCATAGAGTGGTTGATCACTTTGTGTTTTTGATAAGATCTTTTCTACACAATTTCTCATCAAGTAGAATTTGTAAGAAGAGAACATAACATGGATCAAAAGCTGCCTTTGCCCAAAACTATAATTTTTTTTAAAGAACTCCAAAATATAACTTGCCTTTCCAAATTCATGGAGATTTGAACCCTCTATTCGAATGCTAGTTCATGTGGAACAATCACTACCAAGGATCCCATCAAAGGAGTTTGGGCTTTATTGTTGGAGGTGCTGCTGCTCATTGTAGTACTTTTAGACCAGTGCAAGATCTGCATTTATCTTAGTCTTTACATACTTTTCTTCACAAGAGTATTCAAAGCTTTACCATGTGCACTCGTATTTTTGGTTTAAAAAGATCTTGTGGTCTTTTATTTCCTTTTTTAGATATAGTCATGTGTTATTACACCAAATTTGTAGTGTATGTAATCTTATGGTTCATATACTCACATTTTTGCATAATGATATTTGTAACCCCTCTTAACTATTCTATAATGTGGGAAGTTGAATAAGTGATCATAGGGTTATTTATTTGTCTTCTCTCTTTATTCATAAATCTAGTAATCACATTCATCCCTGTTGATGGGCGGATGTTAGAAATCCTTTTGTGTCTTTAGTTTAAAGACATAACTAGATATCACATTCCTTGAATATCATTTATGAGGGAGCTGTACCTCTCAATTCAGAGAAAGATTATCAATGAAATGATAATCTATCCAATTGTTAGTTCATTTTATTCTTCTTTTGAAGCATACTGAGTCATTGTTTGCATTTCTATCCAAAGGACAAATTTGTTTACTAACACCATATATAGAGATAATTCAAAAGGTCACATCTGTTGCTAGAGATATTTTGAAGAAAGAGACAAAATTTTCACACATTGCAGGATTCCTTGATCTAGCTGCCAAGCTAGAGATTCAATTTCAAATTTTGGAACAAGTATAAGACATATGGAATAAAGGCTATGCCAATATTGTGGCAAGTCATCAACAATGCTATGATAAGTTCCAACTAGCCCCAAAAGCCCCAAGTTTCATGAGTGACAAAAAAGAGAGGGAATGAAGATGATGAGGGAATGAAACAATGAAATAATGAGAGAAATATGAAAGGGGGTGTTATGAAATAAAAAGGGGACATGAAAGAACAAGATAAGAGAATATGTAGATCAAATATCAGATATTAGATTATACAGAATTAAACTAAGGTCTCAAGGGGAGTATTCATTTTTGAATGAAATGATTTCATGAAAAAGTGTTTTTTCCAATAATGTCAAAGGGGGAGATTGTTAATATCTAAGCCTATGATGTCTATTAGTATCCAAATACTTAGTCATTTACTAGGAAAGGTTACAAGGTCATCACTACGACTGAGTTATCTAGTAAAGGTCGAGCATACAATACTTATATCGAGAAATATAGTGATTTTTGAGAATTTAGTAGAGATCGAGCAGATGAATGAGATAAGAAATATAATGGAGCCCAAGCATATTGATGGGTTATCAAGTGCTGAGAAAATAGATATATAGAAGCCAAGAAAAAACATAAAGGTTTATACATGACCAAGCGTCAGAACATTCAAGTTCTAAGTAATTAAATTTTGATATGTAAGTTTTTAATTGCACAAACTCATATGTAAACCATTTTGGCAAACTTTTACATGATATTTAATATTTGTAGAGCCTGATAAGAAGTTGATTAGGCATCATTAGAGATGGAAATGATCCCAAGGCGTACAATTCAACCAATAAAAAAATGAGATATAAATGAAAAAAGATGATAAAATCTAAGCCATTGATACAGATCTAGAAACTTCATAGAATGTGCATTTAAGGTGGATTCTAACCCTAGAATAAAAAAATGTGTGTGTTTTTTTTGAGGAGAAGAGATGCGTAGCAGTGAATGCACATGTGAACAGAGTAAAAACAAAGTTTCAGAGAGAGATCAAGAAGAGAGAAATTAGAGAAGTGAAGGAATAAATAGAGTTATCAAATTAGGGGATTAGATTAGAGATATAGGAAAGAGGAGACCCATTATCAGCTTGTAGAGAAAATTGAGGGTCAGGTACTAAATCAGTTATTTTAAACTGTGATAGGCTAAATCTCTTAACAGAGTGGTCTTAACAAATCTATGTAGACCTCCTAACATAGTCCTTACTTTACCATGAGTGTAAAATACTTTAAGAAGGTGATATCTAATAGTATCTTAATCTTTTAATAGGGTAGAACCCTCACGAGGTAGATCATATCTTATGATCAAACATTGTGACCTTAACTAGTTAAATTTATTATCACAACAATGAAGATTTATGGGTTTCATCCCCACACCATTTTTACCTTCATCTTGATGTTAGCATGAATGATAATGATACTACTTTAGGGAGTATCCTAATAATTAGAGAGTATTGACATGTTGCATTCATAAATGTGTTTATCATTGATGTCAACATAGCAGTAAGTCTGTGAAGACTAGCAGAGTAACATAGAGAGATCATAGTTTTATGGACAAAGTTTTTCTTTTCTGGTGATGTGTGGTCATTAACATGTTCAATATAGTATCTTGATGACATGGTTTAATGTGCAACATGTAATTCAAAGATGTATGCAAGTTGTACTTGATTTACCAAGAGTAGTTCAGAGATAGAGTGCTTGGAAAGCAGTTTTTGATGTTTGTATTATATCTTTTATTTGAGATGTAATAAAGAGATGCATGGTTAGATAGTGATAGAGGATAGTTAGATGATGATTCTAGAAGATGCACAAGCTCTAGCATTTCACGTGTAAAGTTTTGTATAGACTGTCAGCCAAAAGTGCTATTGTAATTGTAATTAATTAATTATCTTGTTATAATTAATTGGGAAAGCCTCAAGGCTGACTCAAGGAATTATTTTTAAGATATGGTATAAAGGAAATATTTTTTCCTTGTTTGTAAAGTGTATCAAGTATTATATTGAGTGCAAAGTGCAAAAAGGAGCAGAATGTTTACTGAATGCGAGTAAGCAATCCAAGGGATTATTAGATGTGAGTTCTATGATCTAGTTACAAGATCAAAAGGAGTAGAGGTTTGGTTGATAGGAAAATGGAAAAAAGTATTATTTATTTCTATGATTTTGAAAGGAATAATGCAAAGATCATTTGGATAATGGATTCATTGGTCTTTCCCTTGAAGCTATTTAGGTAGTGGGTCCAGCTGTCTTCCACAACTCCTAAAAGGGTTGGAATCTCCTAACAGGGATTTAGAGTCTCTTAATAGGGACTAATATGTACTAAATTTATTTATAAACTCCTAATAGGGTCCATCCTCTAAAAAGGAATATTTATATTAGTACATCATCTTGTGGGTACCATCCCCATTGGGGTTTTCCCTTTGATCAAGGGTTTCCCTATTGGAAATATAAGAGGAGTAACTAAGAGGGAAGGGGTGAATTAGTTACTACTATAATAAATCTCACATCCCTTGGATGTTAATACAAAAATTTAAACTAAAAACTAAATACTGCTAAAGCTTGATAAACATACATAAAATGTTGTAACTTGGTAAGTGCTTGGTAAATGCTTAACATATAAACTATAGATGTTATCTGTGATTACCATTACTTTAATTTAGTTGCAAACACATAAAATAAAATAGCATGAACACTTTTGACACTAGGATTTAATGTGGTAACCCAATTTAGGAAAAGCCACTAATTGCAGCTAGTTACTTTTTTCACTCTTCTGAAGTGAGCCCTGTCAGGCACCAACCCTATTAAAGGTTACAAAACACACTGTTAGGTGTAGCCCTGCTAAAGGATTTAAACACCATGTTAGAAGTGGCCTTGTTAGAGGTCTTTAGACAATTTAATAGAACTACTACCTTGTTAGAGGATTTGCAAATAACTAGTAAGCCAACTCTGTTAGGAGATTTAGATCACTACTACAATGATTAGAGGGTAAGAATGAGATGACCTGATTTGAATGCAACTAAATTTTTGATTACAAATATCTATTCTAGCTTGTACTTGATCCTTCCTAATTGACTATATCTTTTCTACTTGTTAGTGAATAGATTGTCCTCCAAGAAAATACATGCAAATATAACTCTAAATTCCCAAGTAAGAAGACTAATTAGCACTAACAGTTGGGTCACTTCACTATCAAAGAGTGTAAGTGCCCTCTAAATTTATTTGGGTACAACTCCTCATATATGATTTACAATAAATTTGAATATGGATGCTTTTAACTAGAAAACATGAAAGGATTACAAACATCTACCCGTATACACAAAATAGATGTGGAAATAAAGAAACTAAAAGAAAAGAACAACAAAAAATAGCAGATGACACAAGGTTCACTTTTTGAAATGCTACATTACAAGGCAAACATAATCAAAAAGGTATTTTCCATCTTCTTGAGAAAATGAGGAATCAGAGCTTTAGGAGATATCTTGAAGTGATAGCATAATCTAAAAATAATGACAATGAAATGTATTTTTAGAGAAAACTGAAAACAACACAAAGATTGTGATTAGTGGAAGGAAAATGCATCATAATCAAAGTTCTAATACAATTATCCTCCAACCTCCCTTCTCCAAAATGTAAAAGACAGGAAAGATCCCCTTACATATTTATAGTCAAAATCACTGCCTAAGGAAAATTGATACTCTCCCTTTGCATTACATAAAACAAATCAAAACCTATCCTATCTCTAACACATAGTTTAGAAATAAAATAAACACTAGCTCTTCCTTTTCACAGCCTCACAAGAAAATGGGGCAAATCTGAAAATTTCCTCTCCCTGCTATAGCACACAGTCTGCAGTCACTGGAAGAAAGAAAAGAATGGAGCAAATATGAAAATTTTCTCTCCTTGCTATAGCACACAGTCCCTAGAAAAATGGAACCCCTTTCTCCTCACATTTTTACAATATATAGTTTTGTAATGTGGTTATTTAGTTATAAAATTTTTTCGGTTCGAAGGTGATTGAATCAATTATAAAAACTATCAGGTTCAAAGATGATTGAATCAGTTATAAAAACTGACAGGTTCAAGTATGGGAGGCATAACTAATTATTCCACCATTGGATCTCCTTCATTTTTGGATATGTTGGCGATATCATTTTCATCTACATTTCCACTAGAGAAATTGGTAAAATTATGCCTGCATTAAAAATTATTGGTTGTTGTTTATAGGCAGATAAAACTGTCGAACCATCGAACCCGTTGAACCACTTTGAACCATGTCATGTTTTGAACCTAAACTCTGAATTGTTGAACCTTTACATTGAATCTGCCTCTATTTGAGCTCCTTGAACCTATGAACTATTTGAAACATCTCAAACCACTTGAATTATTTGAACTACCAAACTCATTCAAACCTACAAGATGAACTCTTCTGAACCAAATGAACCCAATTGAACCACTTTGAACTAATTTGAAGTTAGTTCGAAGTAGTTCAAAGAGGTTCAAGACCTAAAACTGAAAGTTCAAATATTGAACCAAATTTCAAATCTTTTGAACCTATATTCCAAAGCCTGTGATTTACACTTGAGATCAAAATCTTGAACCTTTTGAAAGTGTGTCTCTGATAAATCCAAATTTTGAAACTAAACTTCTGAATTTGGCTCATTGATTTGTAGATGTAGTCTTCAAATCATCAAATTTGAACTCATACTGAGAGCTAGAATCTACACTTTAGCTTTGATAACCAATGAACCTGTAGGATGGATCATCTAAACCATTGAACCATTTCAAACTACTTTGAACTAAGGTTCAAAGTGGTTTGAAAACACAAATTACAAGTTTTAAAACCATGTCCATATTGGGTACTAACACTACTCCACAAGGATATTCTTCTTATCCTTCAAATTTTCTTCTTCTCATCATTAAATCTTCAATAACATCTTCATACTTGCACATCCACAGTTTGAAACCACAACTTGACCTTATACTTATATCTTTCATATTGTCAAGTCAGCTCAAATATAACTTAGAATAGTTAATATTCATCACCTTAGTTAGCTAGAACCAATAGATAAATTAATTGAGATTAATATGCCAAAATAAGAAAATCCTTTGTTAGCCAACCCAGCTTGATAGAAACTAACTTAGAAATGGTTTCCTTTGTTAACCAACAGAAGCTCGGTTAATACTAAAAACTTATAAAAATCCTTTGGAAACCAAGTGAGCTCAGTTATCATTGGTTCCATCCAACTTTCCTTTATTAACTAAGTGAGCTTAGTTAACACTCATCTTCTACATACTTTCCTTCAATGCTCGAGTGAACTTGGTAGACATTGCCTTCTAAACTATGCAATCACAAGAATGCTTGATAGACACAAAAAACTATCTTTACTACCTGAGTGAGCTCAACATATATTAACTAATAATGGTATGAAATTTGTATGACATCAAAGACAATACAAAATTAGTCCTTGGCATTGATGGTAACACAACATGTCATAGCGCGATGAAATTTTGGATTTACTTTTAAGAAGTCCCTTTTTTAGTATGAGCTCTTCCTTTCACTAGATTCTTCCTCTATCTACACCAACTACTACCAAGTTCATTCACAAAAATTTCTCCCTCTTACAACAAAATTCTCCTTCTTCAGAAAAATTCTCTCTCTTTTAGCTCTTTACTTTATTCTTGTTCCAAAAATTTCTCAAAGATATGATAATAAACTTCTCCCTCTGTGAAAACACATGCTAAAGACAAAAATTCTATTAATACCAAAGTACCTTAAGTACTAATTCATTTTCAATATGCCCTTGTCAATTTTGCACCAATTTATTGATCTTCAACTTAGCTCTTACTGATGCATCACTAAACTTTATTTAGTGAGCTTTAGATTGAAGAATGACCCCTAGCTTACCTCTTAGATACATAAATTCATCCTTAGGTAATGGCTTGGTGAATATGTCTGTAATATGTTCTTTTCTATTCACATATTCCAATCTGACTTCTTTATCCTACACCAACTCTTTTAAGAAGAGATATTTTACAACAATGTGCTTTGTTTTTTTATGTATTACTAGATTGTTTGATATATTTATTGTACTGGTGTTATCATAGTATATGAATATTGGATCCTTGATCTCTATCTTCATTCCTTCCAGCAATTGTTTGAACCAAACAATGTTAGAACAATTAACTGCTACTGCCACATATTCTGCCTCTGCTATGGATTGAGATGTACAATATTGCTTCTTGCTTGTCCAAGAAACTAGTCTTTTACCAAGAAAGAATGCTCCACCACTAGTGCTTTTTCTATCATCAATACTTCCTACCCAATCAACATCAATAAATACGTTCAAGTCCAAATTACCTCCAAGTTTGTACCATAAGCCATAGTCTTTAGTACCTTTTAGATATCTCATGATTATCTTGATTACCATCATGTAATTTTCTTTTGGATTTGCTAAGAATCTTGCCACTATTCCAATTGCCAAAGCAATATTAGGCCTTGTATGTACTACATACTACAATTTTCCAATCATTGATCTGTATGTAGTCTGATCTAATTCTTTGGAATCATCATTTTTGGAAAGCTTATGTCTAGTAGACATGAGGGTCTTAACTAGTCTTGAATCTTCCATTCCAAACTTCTTCAGTATCTCCTTGATATACTTGGATTGAGTGATGTAGATACCATTTTTGTTTTACTGTATCTACAATTCAACAAAAAATTTTATCTCACCAAATATGGATATCTCAAATTCTTTACTTATTTCTTCTACAAATGCTTTGCACAAGTCATCATTTCCTGTAAATAGAGTATCGTCAACAAATATTTTTGCCAGCACAATCTTCTTGTCTGGTTCTTCCTTGATATACAAACTATTGTTATCATGTGTTCTTTGAAAACCAATCTGTACCAAGTAATTATGAAGTCTTTCATACTAAGCTCTAGGAGCTTGTTTGAGACCATATAATGCTCTGTGTAACTTGAAAACCATGTACCTTTTGCTAGGATATACAAAATCTTCTAGTTATTCAATGTAGACTTCCTCATCAACAATTCCATTAAAAATTTTAGATTTAACATCCATTTGATACACTTTAAAACCTCTATGTGGCTCATATGCTAGTAAAGTTCTACGACCTTTTAGTCTTGCTACAGGAGGAAAAGTCTCACCATAATCAATACCTTCTTCTTGAGAATAACCTTTGCACACCAATCTTGTGTTGTTTCTTGAAAATTTTCTATCTTCATTTATCTTATTTTGAAATACCTAGTTTGTACCAATTACATTTTTATCCTTGGGTCTAGGAACAAGAGTCTAAGTTTTGTTTTTTTCTATCTATTCTATCTCTTCATTCATTCCTTCAATTTAACTTTCATTTTCTAGAGCATCTTTAACATTTCTTGGTTCAAACTCAGCAAGTAAACATGTGCCTTTTCATTTTCTTCGTGTCATTGTTCCATCAGATTTGTCTCCAATGATCTGATCGGGTGCATGATGCCTTCTGACATATCTTGCTAATATAGGCTCTTTGGATTTTGAATGAGTTCCACTGACTTCATTATGAATTTTAGTTTCAATCTTGGATCCTTCTGTCTATGACTTAGGTCTATTAGACTTGGTTTGAACTAGCTCGGTAGCCTTTGACTATGACTTGGGTCCTTTAGACTGTAATTCGGGTTGCATTTTTTGTAACCTAGTATTTGTTGGAGATTTTGGGGAATCACAAGATAAAGCTTCCTTTATTTCAAATAGATTTTGTAGGGTATTAGGTTCATAGTAAAAAAATCTTCTGTAATCCTGTGGCTCCTTGTTGCTTTCTTCTTCACTCTTTTCTACAAACTCATTAATTCTAACGTGTGCACTTTCTATTATTTTATGAGTAGACAAATTCAAAAATTTGTATGCTTTACTTCTGTAGGAGTATCCTAGAAATATGCTTTCATCACCTTTTACATCAAATTTTTTTTTTCTATATTCTTTCAAGATGTAACATTTGCTACAAAATACTTTCAAGTAACTTACATTAGGTTTGTAGCCATACCATAGCTGATAAGGACTTTTGTTTGAGTCTTTCTTCAACTATACTTTGTTCAAGGTATGAGATGCAGTGTTGATAGCTTCCTTCTAGTATTTGAGAGCAACATTCTTTTCAATCATCATGGTTCTTGCAAAATCCATAATAGAACTATTTCTTCTTTCAACCATACCATTATGCTGTGGTGTACCAGGGGCCGATACTTGTCTTTCAATTCCTCTTTCAATGCAAAAATTGTTGAATTCATTTGAGATGAATTCACCCCCTCTATCTAATCTTAAACATTTCAACCTCTTTATAGTTTCCTTTTCTACTCTTGCTAGACACCACTTGAACTTTTGGAAGGCTTCTAATTTTTCTTTTAGATATATTACACTCATCATTCTAGAATAGTCATCAACGAAAAAAATGAAATTTTTTTCTCCACTATAACTCTCTATACCAATAGGTCCACATAAGTCTATATGAAAAATTTCCAAGACTTCTTCTAACTGATAGTTTTTTCTTTTTGAACTAGTCTTTCCCTTCTTACCAATTTGGCAATTCTTGCATAGACCCATATCAAGCTTCTTCAAACTAGGAATACCTCTTACTCTTCTATGTTTTCTTATCTTCACTAGATTATCAAAGTTTACATGACATAGCCTTTTTTTCCCTAACCAACTTTCTTCTACTTGAGCAATAAAACATGAACATCACTATGACCAAGACAAAATAGATTATCTTTTATTTGCTTGCCAAATCCAATTAGATTTCCTTTCAATCTAGTAGTTTTTCCTATCCATTCATGAATTCTATCTTGAAACTAATTTTATTCAAATATGCCACATTCAATAGATTATTCTTTAGTCCTTCAACCCAATAAGCATTGTCACATACAAGTTCTTTAGTTAATGAAATACATCCTTTTCCTTTCATGTTACAAGGTTCATTGTTCCCAAATCTCACACTACCTCCATCATAATATTCCATGTCGTGAAATTTTATTTTGTCTCCAGTCATATGATGTGAACATCCACTGTCAATAATCCATATATCATTTTTGCTAACATAAGAGATAAGTGCCATCTTATCTCCTTCATCATCAGTTTCATCTTTCACAACAGTGTACACCACTTCATCTTCACTGTTCTTAGAATCTTTAGCTATAAAATAAAATTTCTTACCTTTGTACTTGAAATCCTTCTTTCCTTTGTGCTTATTTCTTTTCTTTTCATCTTTGATTTCCTCATTTGGACACCTAGCAGCAATGTGACCAACTTCTTCATAGGAAAAGTAGATTAGAGGAACTTTACCTTTGTCCTTTCCTCTACCTTTTGAAAATACTTCCTTCAAAATAGGGCTTCAAAAAATTCAAGATCACTATCTAAACTTTCTTCTAATTCTTCTTCTTCACTTCTTGATTGAATGGACTTTGATTTCTTACCCTTTTCTTTGAATGAGAGTTTAGCTTTAAAAGAAGATTCAATAATCTTTGAACTAGGAACACTCTAATTGCATAAATAGGAAGAAGAGTTCTAAGTACCTTGCTTACAACCATTTTCTCTTCAATGTCTCCTCTAGATGCTTTGATTGCACTTACACTTGCTTTGATCCTTTCCACATATTTTGCAATGTTCTCATCTTTTCTCATTTTCATTTGATCAAAATGACCTCTAAGAATTTCAACCTTAGCTCTTCTTACATTTTCATCTCCTTCATATACGTCTTTCAGTTTGATCCACATCTCATGAGCTATCTTGTAGTCTTTGACTTCATGAAATTCAACATAACTAAGAGCAGATGCAATATCAGTCATCATGATGTTATGAATCTTCTTTTCAACAATATCTTCAATAGATAATGTTCCAATGGGAGTGTTGTATTCAGTATCAAGATATTTGCATCCTGAGTCATTGATGGTAGCCAAGTGTAACATCATAAGTCCTTGCCATAATGCAAAATTGTCTCTATTCAGCTTGGGGATCTCTCTTTTGTAAGACATCCTGATCTTTAGCTTAGGTGCTCGAAACCTTCTCTACAAGCACCAAAAGCTATGATACAAATTGTTGGAAATATAAGAGGAGTAACTGAGAGGGGAGGGGTGAATCAATTACTACTAAGATAAATTTCAGATCCCTTGGATGTTAGTACAAAAATATAAACTAAAAACTAAATATAGCTGAAGCTCGATAAACACACATAAAATGTTGTAACTCGGTAAGTGCTTAGTAAATGCTTAACATATAAAATTTAGATGTTATCTATGATTGCCATTACTTTAACTTAGTTGCAAATGCATTAAAAAAAATAGCATGAACACTTTTGACACCAGGATTTAATGTGGAAACCCAACTTGGGAAAAACCACCAATTGCAACTAGTTACTATTTTCACTTTTCTAAAGTGAGCCTTGTTAGGAGCCAACCCTGTTAAAGGTTAAAAAACACACTACTAGGTGTGACCCTATTAAAGGATTTAATCACCTTGTTAAGAATGGCTTTGTTAGAGGTATTTGGAAAATTTAATAGAACTGCCACCTTGTTAAAGGATTTTCAAGCCAACTCTGTTAGGAGATTTAGATCATTGCTACAATGGCTAGAGAGTAACAGTTAGATGACCTAATTTGAATGCAACTGAATTTCTGATTATAGATTTCTATTCTGGCTTGTACTTGATCCTTCTTGATCAAAAATAGCTTTTTTGCCCTACAAGGATATTCTAATTATCCTTCAAATTCACTTCTTCTCATCATTAAATCTTCAATAACATCTTCATACTTGCACATAAACACTTTGAAACCACAACTTGACCTTATACTTATATCTTTCATATTGTCAAGTCAACTCAAATACAACTTAGAATAGTTAATATTAATCACCTTAGTTAGCTAGAACCAATAGATAAAATAATTGAGCTTAATATGCCAAAATAAGAAAATCCTTCATTATCCAATCCAACTAGGTAGAAACCAACTTAGAAATGATTTCCTTTGTTAACCAACAGAAGCTCGATTAACACTGCAAACTCACAAAAATCCTTTGGCAACCAAGTGAGCTTAGTTAGTACTAGTTCCATCCAACTTTCCTTCATTAACAGAGTGAGCTTGGTTAACACTCATCTTCTACATACTTTCCTTCAATGCCCAAGAAAACTCAATAGACATTGCCTTCTAAACTATGCAATCATAGGAACGCTCGATAGACACATAAAACTATCTTTACTATCTAAATGAGCTTGACATATACTGACTAATAATGATATGAAATTTGTTTAACATCAAAGATAATACAAAATTAATCAATTGTATCCAACATTCCCTAGTAAACATATTTGTTGTTATTGTGTATGTGTATCTTGTTGTGGTTTCTAATTATATTACTCATATGGTTAGGTTTGTTTAAAGTTGATAATTATGATAATAGTTGGATAACTGATTCATCCCCCTCTCAATTATGTTGGTGGACTATATGTTCTAACAATTAGTATCATAGCATCAAGTGCTTGAAGGATAAGCTTAACAACTTTGGGAGATCGATGGTAAATCTTTTCAAAAAGGATTGTCCTAGATTTTATGGGGCCAACTATGATAGTTGGAAGGAGAAGATGAAGACTAATCTATTGTTCATGGGTCTAGATTATTGGATCTTGAGAAAGAGTGAGAAGACAATTTTCAAAGAAGGGAAACTTGAAGAATGTAGTGAAGTAGAGAGAAATATGTTCATGTGCAACATGAGAGCTAGAGAGGCTCTACCATAAGCTCTTCTAGAGAATGAATATAGTAAGGTAAAGTCACTTCAAACATCTCATGAAATTTGGAAAGCATAGAATCTACTTTTGAAGGTGATACACATACAAAGAGAGTAAGATTACAAAATTGGATATGTGCATTTCAAGATACTAAAATGATGGAAGATGAATATATAAGAAAATATATCAGTAGGATATCATAGAGTTTTGTAGGAATCAAGTCACATGGTTCAACCAAGGAAGAAGATGAGGTTGTGTGGAAGATCTTGAAAACTTTGAAACCACTATTCAAACAAGTTGCTTAGATGATTTGGCTACTAATACCCTGCACTAAGGAGTTTACAAGGGAAATGTTGCTTGGAAGATTGGAAGTAGCATAATTAGATATGAGACAATCAAGAGAGCTAACAAGAGTTGAGATAACCTTTAGTGCCTTGAATTTTTATCCAAGCCTATCTATAAGTGCAAGCACACATGGAAGGTATAACACTTCTTGTGAGAAAAGAAAAAGAAGGTAAGAATATCTTTAAATGCTGGACATGTAATGAGTTTGGTCATTATGGATCTAAATGTCCTAAAAGAGAGAAAAAGTATAAGGGAAAGTTTAAGGCTAGAAGAGATAGAAATTGTGTGTATGCTAATGAAGATGAGGAATTTGATGAAAGAGCTCAAAGTGAAAGTGATGATGAGCTAGGATTTGTAGCTATTAAAGAAGATGATCTTGATAGATAGATTATAGAAGAAAAGGCTCTAGTTTCCCAAGTTGAAAAGGAATCTAATTAGATAATAGATAGTGGTTATTCACATCACATGATTAGTGATATGAAGAAGTTTGTTAAATTTAGGAACTATGATGGAGGTATTGATAGAGTTGGTACAATGCAACCTGTCATATTGCAAGAATTGGATTAATTACTTTAGATGGAAGAACTAACACTGACGATGTTTATTTTGTTGATGGATTGAAGCATTATTTTTTGAGTGTTGGATAGTTGGTGGATAAAGGGTATCAATTGCAATTCATTGAAAAGATTTTCACTATCAAGGATAAGGATGGTAAGATGATTGGAACTAGAACTAGGTCCAGAGGTAATATATTTCAGTTGGATCCCACTAAAATGACTTGTTTGGTTGCTAAAGTGAATAACAGTTGGTTATGGCATAGGATATTCTATCATATAAAATTTGATAATATTATAAAGGTTAGTAGCACATTTTTAGTCAAAGATCTGCCTAAGATAATTAAGCCTACTAATGTGGTTTGAAAAGAATGTATTTTGGCTAAGAAAAAGAAGGTATCTTTTCCTAGCAAGAAGTTCACTACCATAGAGAAGCTGGAGATTGTTCACACAAATTTGAGTAGTCCCTCAAGAACAAGATGATTTTATAGTGAAATGTATTTCATGATTTTTGTTGATGATTTCACTAGAATGATGTGGGTAGCATTTCTTAAAGAGAAGTCTGAAGCTTTTGAGAAGTTTAAGATATTTAAGAATAGAGTTGAGAATAAATATAGTTTTAAGATAAATTGTTTGAGATTAGATAGAGGAGGAGAATTCACCTCTAGATATTTTAACATATTTTTTGAAGAGAACATAATTAAAAGGCAACTATCTTCACCTAGGACACTTGAACATAATGGGATTGTAGAAAGAAGAAATAGATTAGTAGTAGAGGGAACAAGAGTGATGTTTTTTGAGAATGATGTATCCAAGACATTTTGGAGAGAAGCAGTCAATAAAATAGTGTACACTATGAACAAAGTACATATTAGAAAAGGTATGAGCAAGACATCTTATGAACTATGATTTGGTCATTCACCATTAGTTAAGTATTTCATAATATTTGGTAGCAAGTGTTATATTAAGAGAGATGATACAATTGGCAAGTTTGATGCAAGAAGTGATGAAATTATGTTTCTTGGCTATTCATTAAAAATAAAGGCATACACATGTTTTAATCATATAACTAAGACAATAGTTGAGTGCCATAATGTTAATATTGATGAAAATTTTGGAACTAAGGAAAATATGTTAGATTAAAATTTAGTTGGAGAAGAAGATAATTTTGAAATAGTTAGACAAAATGTAGAAGCTTTCTTTGAGACTAACAATGATCTGCAAGATGATGTCCTAACTATTGAGAAAAGGGGAGAGCAGAGAACTGAACCTAGAGATGAGATAAGAGCTAAGATGTCAACACCTACCCCTAATAGGAATCTAACAAATAATCACCTTCTAGAGCAGATAATTGGAAGAAAAGATAAAGGTGTAATGACAAGAAACAAAGTTAATGAAGAGATATTTTTTATTTCACAAGGTGAACTTAAGAGTGTAGATGAAGCATGTAAAGATGATCATTGGATTCGAGCAATGAAGGAAGAATTAGATTAGATTGTGAAGAATGAAACATGGGAGTTAGTTCCTAGTCCTAAAGATAAGAATGTGATAGGAACCAAATGGGTTTTTAGAAACAAGATGAATGAGTAAGGTGAAGTTGTGAGGAACAAGGCTAGACTTATATGCAAGGGATATTCATAGCAAGAAGGCATAGACTATGAGGAGACATATGCATCTATAGGCAAAATAGAAGAAGTAAGAATGTTCTTGGTTATGTAGTGAATAAGAAGTTCAAGGTATATCAGATGTATCTTAAATCATCTTTCATAAATGGAGAACTTGAAGAAGTATGTATTGAGCAGCCTAAAGGTTTTCCTTTGATGGAAGACAAAGACATGGTATGTATACTAAAGAAAGACCTATATGGTTTTAAGCAAGCACCTAGAACTTGGTATGCAAGGTTGGATCACTATTTGGAAAAGGTATGAAAAATAGTAACTTGTATTTGAAACAGATTGAGGATGGTTTGCTGATAATATTAATATTTTTTGATGACATCATATTTGGAGTTAATGATGAAGCAAGTAATAATTTTGCTGAAGAAATGAAGAATGAGTTTGAAATGAGCATGGTAGGAGAAATGCAATTTTTCCTAGGATTGCAAATTATGTAGAATAGTGATGGTATTTTCATTTTAGAAGCTAAGTACTTGAAAAACTTGTTAAAAAAAATTGGATTGGAAAGTTGTAAGCCTTTTGGTACACCTATGATAACTAGTCACATGTTATCTAGCAAATATGGGACACCTACAATTGAGCAAAAGAAGTTTAGATCCCTGATTGGAGGTTTGCAATATCTGACACATAGTAGACCAGATATAACAAATGTAGTCGGGATTGTATCTATATTTAAAGCTAATTCTAAGGAGTATCATTATGCAACAGTAAAGAGGATATTTACATACTTGGTAGGAACATCTAACTATGGAATTTGGTATGATAGATCAAGTGATTTTACTCTTTTTGCATATACTGATGTAGATTGGGCAGGTAGTATGGATGAAAAAAAGAGCACCATTGGTGGAGAATTTTTCTTAGAGGAAGATTGGTTTCTTGGCTAAGAAAGAAACAAGATTGTATTTATCAGAGTATAACTAAGCCAGAGTATGTTATAGAAACAAATAATTGCAATCAAGTGATGTGGATGAAACAATTGTTGAAAGATATTAGAATTGAGTTTGCAGAACCTATTATCATTTATTGTGATAATACAAGTACAATGAGTATGTCTAATAATCCTGTATTACATTCTAAGACTAAGCATATATCTATTAAGTATCATGTGTTGAGAGAGAAAGCAACAAAAAAAGAGATCAAATTAGAGTATGTGAGTACCAAAAATTAGATTGTAGATATCTTTACAAAGCCCTTACCTAAAGATATATTTGAGTACTTGAGAAGTGTGCTTAGGGTTATGCCCCTACCTACTTCTGAGTAGATGATGCAATAAGTGTATTAGTCTAGTGGTACAAAGTACTATTGTTAGATGAGACTGAATGCTAATGCTTTTAATATGGGGGAGTATTAGTGATCAACCAATTCATTGAGGACTCTTGGTATTTGGTCTTGAATACTGTCTTTGGACACTCAAGCTGGTTGAAGACTTGGAGCAGTAAGTTGACATAATGAGGGCTTTCTCATTGATGTCAATGGGGGAGAGAATATGCATGAAAAACATCTCCTAAAGTATGTATGGGGGAGTGCATGGAAATCTCTAATTTATTAGGGAGATTTAGAAAGATTCATGTAAAGAAGAAGGAGAAATATCTCTATGAGAGAGATATGTATTGTGAGTTGTTTACTGTAAACAACTATTGCCGATCCTAAAGAAGAAGAAGAATAGTGTAGTGTTCCAAAGGATTTCAAATTTGATTAATGAAGATGATTTGAGAAGATGAGAATGAAAAAAAATAGCAATAGAGTACTATTTTGGTATTCTTGAAACTTAGATATTTTTGATCTATGTTGCCATCAATGCCAAAGGGAGAGATTGCTAGCATGAATTTTGATGATGCTAATTCGGGGAGTATCCTAAGCATTAGAGAGTATTGAAATGTTGCATTCATGATTGTGTTTTTCATTGATGTCAACATAGTAGTAAGTTTGTGAAGATTGATAGAGTAACAGAGAGAGATCATAGTTGTATGGAAATTTTTTTCTTGTCTGGTGATGTGTGGTCATGGACATGTTTAATATAGTATCTTGATGATTTGGTTCAATGTGAAACATGTAAGTAAAAGACATACAAAATTTGTATCTGATTTGCTGAGAAAAGTTCAGAGAAAAAGTCCTTGGAAAGTAGTTTTTGATGTCTGTATTATATCTTTCATCTGAGATGTAATAAAGAGATGCATAGTCAAATAGTGATAGAGGATAGTTAGATGATGATGTTAGTGAATGTATAAGCCCTAGTATCACACATGTGAAGTTTTGTATAGAAAATGGGCTGATAGTGCTATTGTAATTGTAATTAATTATTTATCTTATTATAATTAATTGGGAAAGCCTCAAGGCCAACTCAAGGAATTATTTTGAAGATATGGTATAAAGGAAAGATTTTTTCCTTGTTTTTAAAGTGTATTAAGTATTATATTGAGGGTGAAGAGTGAAAAGGAGTAGAATAAATGTGAATAAGTGATCCAAGGGATTATTGGATGCAAGTTTTGTGATTTGGTTACAAGATTAGAAGGAGCAGAGGTCCAATTGACTCTGAAGTACTATTCATTTCTATTATTCTACAAGGAGTAATATAGAGATCATTTATATAGTAGGTTTATTGGTCTTTCTCTTGAAGCTATTCAACTCCTCACAGGGTTGGCACAACTCCTAATAGGGATGGAATCTCCTAACATGGATTTAAAGTCTCCTAAAAGAGACTGATATGTACTAAATGTATTTATATAATCCTAACAAGGTCCATCATCTAATAAGGAATATTTTTATTAGTATATCATCTTGTGGGTACCATCCTCATTGGGGTTTTCCCTCTGATCAAGGGTTTCCTTAGTTAACATATCTAGTGTTATTGTCTATGAGTATCTTGTTATGGTTTTTGATTATATTACTCATATGGTTAAGGTTGTTTAAACTTGATAATTGTGATATTAGTTGGATAATTGATTCATCCCCCCTTAGTTATATTGGTGGACTATATATTCTAATACTTGAAGTGTTTTTGGGTTACCAAACTACTGTGTTATGTGTTGAACTCTTTATGGATGTGATGTATTTCATTTATATTTCTGCATTATAGTCTTAATTGGTAGATTTAAATTATGTAATGAATTGGGTATTAATTTGTGAAATTGTTTTAGAATTCAAAAATATAAGATCCAGATTCATCCCCCTTTTAGTATCTTGTTTCCCATATACTCATTCCAATATATATACCTTTCATTGTTTGATGTATTTGTAATCGAATGAAATTGTTTTGTCTCCAAACATAGACATCTCAAATTTAGTACATTTGTTTAGTGAATGTATTACTCAACATTCCATTACCTAAAAATATTATAGTATCAACAAATATCACAGTAATCAACACCATATCTTGAGATTCTTTCTTTAAGTATAGATTACTAATTTTACTTATTCTACCAAATCCAATCATAATCAAATAAGAATGTAATCTTTCATACCATGCTCTTGGGGCTTTCTTCAATCCATATAATGCTTTTTTCACCTTGCAGACCATGTTCTTCTTTTTTAGGTTCAGTGAATCCTTCAAGCTATTCAATGTAGACTTCCTCTTCTAGTATTCCATTCAAAAATGTAGATTTGAAATTTATTTGATATACTTTGAACTTCTTTTATGTATCATAGGCTAGTAGTATTATTACTCATTCCAATTTTTTCACGGGTGCAAAGGTTTTACCATAGCCAATTCCTTCTTCTTGTGCATATCTGATGCAGACTTATCTTTCCTTATTTCTAACCACTTATCCATTCTCACTCAACTTGTTTATGAAAAACCACTTGGTTACAATCAAATTCTTCTCAGCAAGTCTCAGTACTAGTGTCAAGGTATTATTCTTCTCAATTTGATCAATCTCAAAAATCACAACATTAACCTAACATTCATCATCTAGTGTAGCTTTCACTAGTTTACATTCAAAATCAACTATTAAACATATGCCTTTTCTTATCTTCCTTCTTGTTTTTACTCCAAATTTTCTATCTCTAATTATTTATTCAAGTGAATGGTTCTTCCTCACATATTTTCCAAATCCAGGTTTAGTTCTCCGATTCTCAACATTTTCTTCTCTCTGTAGAAGTTCAGCTTCCTACTTGGGTTGTACTATTTGGTGCTCAGGTCTCCTTATATGGTTCCTAGTAGCTCTATGTTGTAACTCAAGTAGAGTATCAAGTTCATCTTCATAGACATAAACAAACTTATTGTAATCTTCAGGTTCTTTCTTGCTTGCCAGATTGTTCCTCTTTGAAAACTCATCAAAACTTACATTTACACTTTCAATAATCTTTTTCCTCTCTAAAAAATCATAGAATCTTACATTTTCACTTTCAATCAAATCAACATGTCACTTTTGTCTTCATCATACTTTCTTCAAATACTCTTCATCAATATGATGAAATGATACTTTCCTATGTTAACATAATGTCTAGCCACTAAGACTTTGACATTAATGACAATATAACAACTGATATGACTCTTTTAAATACATTCATAACATCATCACCTTAAAATATCCCACTACCAATTACAATATCAGTTGGGGCCAACAATCTCCCCCTTTGGCATTGTTGTCAAGGGGGAAGAGAAATAAGAGAGAGAAACAATGAAGATACATCAAAAGAGGGAGTACTACAAAGATGAAGATAATACAAAAGACCAAACTTGAAATAAGATATCATAATCAAATGGGGAGAAATGTTGAAGATGTTGGAGATTGTTGTTGTTGAAGATACAAAAAGAGTTTCAGATTGAAGATACATAACTGAAAATTTATATCATTGTCAATGCATACATCTGATTACCTTATGTAATGTTTTATAATGTAAAATCTTATGTTATGTGTTTCCATCAATGCCAAGGGGGAGATTGTTAGCCCAAATAGATATTGTAATTGATAGTGGGATATTGTTAGGTGATGATGCTATGAATGAATGTAAAAGAATCATATTGATTATATTGTCATTGATGTCAAAGGCTTAGTTGGGTAGATATTATACTAACTCAGTAAAGTACCATATCATTAGATTGATGAAGATGATTTGAAGAAAGTATGATGAAGACATAAGTGATATGTAAGGTAATCAATGGGAACTTGAATGAGATGGAAAATGATAATGAATTATTGCTTTGATTGTTTTACAATCATGTATTTTTGAGAAGTATTGAAGAACAAAAGATTAATTGAGTCACAAGGTTAATGAAGGGAGATTGTGTTGGGACTTGAAATTGAAGCATTGATTTTGAGTACCCTATATGAGAACTGAGTCTAATCAAGCTCATATAGATGATTTTCATGCATGTGTACTCGACCATCATTTTGAGGCCTATGTTTTATTTCAAGTGTTTAACACTTTTCATTCAGTACATACATGTGTTCCAAGATGATAAGTTGTCATTCTAAGTCATTTTGTGAAGTGTAATTTTGAGCATATGCTAGATCTACATTTTTGTCTAAGTGTCAAACAATGATAAGAAGCCTAGTTTTTAATCGAATATCTTATACCCAATTAAATTTCATGACTTGTCACTTTGAGAGTGTCTAGTATGCATATCAAAGAACCTATGTTCCAAATATCAATTCATTTCAATATGTTTTGACTAGATTTTGAATCCCTCAAAGTTTGTTGTTTACTATTTTCATGTTGATATATATTGTTCAAAATTTTGGGAAGCTCTGTCTGACCAGTTATAACTTTGACCCAATTGACCCAATTGAGAAATTTCTTTTTGAGTTGCAGATTGATTGGTAGCCATGTTTAGAATGTTATAATTTTGAAACCATGATAGATGGGACCGAACTAATTGTACAGCTATGTTTTAGACTAAATACTCCAAGTGTGCCAATTTTCATATCTTCATGAATCTATTTGCATGCTTTCTTAAGACCATAATCATTATTCTACTAGTGTTCCCAATTATGCAATTCCAAGTGCCCAACTTTGAACACTTTACAATTTTTCCTAGTTATTCGGCATAAGCCTAAATCATAGACTTATATTCTCCACATGATAATAAATCAATACCCCAGATCTCATTTCCCCAAATGTATGTTTGATCTATTTCCAAATAAAAAAATAAATGCATTTTTCTATTTTTGACATGTTTAATTGCAGGATATTTTGGAAAGGACAACTTTGGCAGTCAAGATATTGTGACTCAGGGATCATCATAAGGTGAGGTTTTGCAAACTGAAGTATTTCTCACTAGAGGACATGATTTTAGAGTTTTAGGGCTTGGTCAGATGTTTTAGTTAGTCTTCTAAAGCCATTTTTAGAGGCTTCTGACACAAAGTTGAAAATTTGCTGAAAAAAGTAAAAAGATATGTTTTTGAATGGTAAATCAATGACAAATTTTGAATCTAATAAGTATGAGGAGTTAAATGGATCAATTTGGAGGTCATTTGTTTGAAAATAATTTTTTAAGCCGGACCCACTCTGGGGCCCAACCAATTTCACTAGGTTGATAAAATAATAGGTATTGAGGATGTTTTACAAAAAGGGGGGATATAATATTTATCATCATTATAATACTTCAAGAGTAAATGATATGATTTAAGGTTGATGTGCATTATTATGATAGATGTAGATTGTAAAGATGGAATCTTTTGGATCAGGTACAATTTTTTTTAAATATGCACATATCATCATTCAAGATCAAATGGACTTGTGGTTTTATACATATAATGAACAAGAAATGAGTAATTTCAAACATATCAGCAATCCAAGGCTCATATTTAAGTAGATTCACCTCTATATATATTCTTTTGGAAAAAAGTGGCAAGCCACTAAAATTATATTTATTAATATAAAGCTAGTTTGATGCCTCATGAAGGGAAGAACATAGCAAGAAACCCTTTAGTTGTTACCAATTACAACTAAGAGTGTAATATACTTACACCAAAATACAAGGACAAGCACTAAGTTTATATGACTTATAAGCCTTAAAGCCATGCGATTAGACTTGTCACTAGAAAAACTATACAAATTCGTAGTATCAAAAACTATTTGGAACCTAATACCTCAAAAAATTGAACTACAATCCAGACCCATCCTTACAACTAGAAAACCACAAGCATAGGCCAAAAAAAGATATTATTGACATGCTCATATCTAGTCAGTTCGATACCCTACTAATCCACATGTGACTTTAACCTCATCAAAATGATCTCGATATGTATAGCTTGATATATACCACCAACTACCCATGGTAAAAAACACTATCTAGAACCAAACACAAACATAAAAAATGCTCATCAAATTTTTTTTGACAATTAGACAATCAGTTAAAATGGCTCCCACTCCATCAGTGTTGGATCATCACCTACCATCAACTCCAAATGCCCCATTATGATCATGCTTTATAAGCTCATCAATTATCGTCACTTTACCTATTAAATCTACAACAACTTGTGAAGTTAAATCTCCTTTGTAACACCTAAGAATATGCTCCTCTAGGTCTAAACTTCCATCAACCAAAGCTTTGGAAAATAATGCTAGAAATTGTGAAAACTCTACATTTCCTCTATCCTGATGAAAATCAAACACCCCTGCAAAAGGTTCCAAACCCATTGCAACATCATATTTACAAAGAGAAATCCTAATTTCTTCCTTCCCAATCTAGCTACCCAATCCAACCTTATCTGCAAGGCACTCCAAAATGCCAAAATCTTGAAGGAGATCTACAAAATAGGTAAAGAAATAGGAGAGAATTTGTGACAGTAAAATGGTACTCAATTGGGAAGAGGTAAGAACGTCTTGACCTAGAATTCCCAAAAAATACCTCTGATAGGCTGCACATTTCACTTTGAAGACTACCTTTATCTCATGTTTCAACACTCAGCCAAACCATGGAATTTCACAGTCTTTCCTCAAAATTAAAACTCTAAACAATCTACACTCATTTTCCATAAGCACCATTTTACAAACACTCAGAATCCACCAACACTCAGACTCCATGAGTCCACCAACAACTTACTACTCAAAGATGACTTACCAATCCAAAACTACATACCTAAAAACCTTCTTCGCACAAGTGATTCATATTTACATTCACTAAAATTTTCCACCTCACCCTACCATAAACTAGTACCAACACAAGAAAAGCTTTTCACCTGCTGTGAATAAACCACAATCTACTAACTAATTCCATGTAATGTACTACCTTGGCCTACTTGCATTCCACCAATAACTACAAATTTGCTCCAAAATATCCTTTGTACTTACCCTGACTTTAATAATCCTCATATTAATAAGTTGAAAAAAGTACATGCTAAAAATTATACAAAAAAAAAAAGATTTACATACTACGTAATCATCTTGACAAAATCCAATCAATCTCATAGCCCACCTCTAAAATAATTCACATGTTTTCACACCAAACATCCATCATTACCCAAAAATCAGTAATACACCACAGATTAGTTAAAGTTTTTATCCAACTCTATTAACCTAAATAAGTTTAAAAAGCTTCCTGAAGAAAATTTTGTAACCCTCATCTCTACACCCTATAAGTCACATCCAATATTAGAAAAATTATCTACAACTTGATTCCCTTCTCTCAAGGTATGAGAGAAAGAAACCATTTTAAAACTATCAATGATTGACCAAGCTTTTTCCAAAATATACCCAAACTTCCAATTAACTATTTTTCTTTTTAAACATGAGTTAATGATCAGTATTGAATCACCCTCAATATGAATATTTTCTAACCTTAACTTAAGCGCCAATTCTATTCCTAAAAAAAGCACCATGGATTCTACATAATTGTTAGTACCTATTGATAATTTTTGAGCCAACATTTCCACCACCTGACCTTCATGATTTCTAATACACACCCTGCCCCTCGATTCCCCAGGATTACCTCTTGGGTAGCCATCAAAATTCATCTTACAAATTCCCATTTTTAGAGGAATCCATCTCACATCCCACCTATTTAATATAACACCAAGACCTGAAGAAATGAAGTTATAACATGGACAGGGTAAATTAATCCATCTATTTGATAGTGCAATATCCTAGCCTATAACAATTAGGTGCTTAGATGTTCTTCTGATATAAGCCAACATTACTTCCCCCACTGTAGATTCTAAAGCTTCCAACACACCTTCTATATTCAATTGTTGATTTCTAGAAATGTGTTTATTCCTCTCCCACCATAAAACCCAAATTACTAGTGCTGGAATACATTTCCAAATACAAGAGTAAAATGAATGACTTACCGAGCATGGCCAATCTTGGAACATATCCCATAATGTATTTGGTAAAGGCATAATGAAATTTAATTTTTGAAGAATGAAGATCCAATATTGTTGAGCCACTTTACATTGAATGAAAAGATGATCAACTGACTCCTATTCCTCCAAACAGAAAAAACATTTTAGATTTTGCACAATGTTCAACATTTTCAATCTATCCCTGGTAAAAATTTTCTTCTTGAGGGCCAACCAAATAAAACAACCTACCTTTGGCAGAACAAGTAGATTCCAACAAAAATTGAATGCCCTAGACATCATACTGCCAGCTTCTAGACTTTTAGCAGCTATATAACCCAACTTTATTGAGTATCTCCCCTCCTGATGAGGGACTCAAAACACATCATCTTGCTGATTAGACACCAAGAAAATTCTTGTCTTACATATGCATTCAAAGTCTTTTTTGATCTGATTTGGGATTGGTAAACTCTCTGGACTTTTCCAAGTGACTTGACGTAAGACTGGATATACAAATTGGAAGTAATCTGAAACATGTGAACCCCATTCAACACAAAAAATTTAACTCCAAGTTTCGAAGGATTGAGATTTACATAAAATTGGGAAACAATTCCATGAGTTAGCCCAAAAAAGTGCCTTAACCCCATTATTAATTTTCCAAGACAAATATCTAGTGACTAGTTCTTGAGAATCCACCATAAAATTCCAAACCACAAAACCTTTAGGTAACTACTTCATAGTAAAAATTCTAGAAGGGTTTGAAGAATCAAAGTATTTCCTTTGCATAATCCTACACCATTTTGCTTCAAATTTCTTGTACATAAACCAAATAAACTTCCCACCAAAAGCTTTATTCCTAAAGGTCAGATTTGGAAAATTTATCCCACCTTTAGATTTCTCAAAGGACATTTCCTTTAATGAAATTAACAAAATCTTTCTAGTACCTGACATATTCTCTGTCCATAAGAAATCTTGAATAATACCTTCAATCTGCTTAATGATACTACTAGGATTTGATAACATAGATAAGTAATAATTGGGAATAGTTGCAATAATAGACTTAATTAAAAGATTTTTTCTAGACAATGGCAACCATCTCACCTTCCAGGCCATGTTCTAGCTTTAATTCTTCCAACAATACTATTCCAATAAGAAAGTAACTGATTATTACCCATAAAGAATGGGACACCCAAATATGTGGAGGGTAACTGATCCTCCTCAAAATCTAGAACCTTTCTAATCTTCTTTGTAATACCACTACTAATATAGAACATAATATTTTTTGATTTAGCAACACTAATCTTCTAACCTGAGAATTTTGTGTACTGATCCAAAACATACTTAATATGCTTGGCTTCCTTCACATTAGCTAATCCAAACAACAAGGTGTCATATGGAAATAAAAAATGAGTAACTGCTAGATCCTTACCTCCAAAATGAATACCTTGACAAAGCTCCAACTATTGTGATTTAATTATAGTCCTACTAAAAGCTTCTTCCATCACAATGAATAAAGCTAGTGATAATGGATTATCTTGCCTAATTTCTTGTGAAGATTTAAAGTAACCCTCTAGGGATCCATTAATAAGAACTAAAAATTGAGCCCTGGACACACAAGCTTTTGTCCATTTACACCAAGCCTTCCTAAAACCAAATTTCTCCAAAAAATTCATAAGAAAAGACCATTTAACCCTATCATAAGCCTTCATCATATCTAGTTTAATCACAAAGGAAGGAATATGATGCTTATTGATGTGATAAAGAGTTTCATGAGCCATAATAGCCCCTTCCAATGTTTCCTTACCAGGCACAAAATGTCCCTATTCTAAAGAGATGATTCTAGGCAAAATAAATTGTAATCTTGAATAAATGGCTTTAGTGAAGATTTTATAAATGGTATTACACAAAGAGATAGGTATAAAATCAGAAAAAGTTTGAGGGTCCCCAAACTTCAAAAAAATAACAATATTTGTAGAATTAAAATTCCTAAGCATAATGCCCTTCCTTTTGGATGAATCGAAAGCCAGGACCAAATCCAAACCCAAATAATCCCAACATTTCTAAGAAAAGAAGCAGTAAACCCATCTGGACTAGGGGATTTATTATGCAGAAAAGATTGAACCACTTTCCAAATTTCCTCCAAAGGAAAAGGTTTCATAGGTTTAGAGTTATCCTACTCTGTAATGATACTTGGAACAACGTCTAGGAAGGACCTAATTTGGTCTTCACTTTCCTCCATATTTATTGAAGGATCAAGAAGCTCCTTAAAAAACATAACCCCTTCTACTTTAATGATTGCTTCATCTTTTAAGAATTTTCTTGACTGTAGTTTAGTAATTGAGAAAATAGATTTACTTACCTTCCTCTAACTTGCTACTGTGTGAAAAAAATTTGTATTATGATCTCCATCACTAAGCCATAACTCTCTAGATTTCTACCTCCAATATTCTTCCTCCCTATTGCAAAGCTCCACCCACTGAGATTATTTTTCTTTTTGGATGGAGAATAAATTTGAATTCATTCCCCAACTAATAATTTCCTCATTAATCACTTCCAGATCCTTCTGCACTACATTCTTCTCCTCAAAAATGTTTTTAAACACTTGTTTGTTCCAAAATTTAACTTTGACTTTAAGATATTGAAGTTTCTTGTAGAACTTAAACATTCTATTACCCTTTTCCTTCAAAGCACTAATCCACCACTATCCAATTAAAGGTAGAAATTGAGGGTTTCTCAACCACATTCTTTCAAATTTTAAAGAAGATTTTTTCTTTGACAAGGCCTGATTATTCTCTAAAGTTAAAGATATCAAAAAGTCATTAGAACCTAGAAAAGATAAAATTTTGATGAAAAATGAATAGAAGTTAATTTCTAGGCTTGAGCTAAAATGAACCTATCAAGTTTTTCAGCAATTTGCAGGAAACCATCTCTTCTATTATGCCATGTGAAATAACCACTAGACGTCCCAACCTCAAACAAATCATTTTCACCAATAAAATTATCAAACTCTTCCATAAATTTCATGGATGGAAAGATGCCTCCCTGTTTCTCCTTACTGTTCCTGATTACATCAAAATCCCCACCGATAATACCATTTTTTTTCTGATAAAGATATGAGCTTATTATATATCACATTGCACAACTTAAGTTTATCTGAAAGACTTGTTGGACCATAAAAATTTATAATAACCATAGAGATGTCAAAATGGTAAAAATTAAAAATTCACCATCCCAGACCTTGATCCACCAAACTACTAGAAACTAACCTTGGATTCCACAAAGTAGTTAATCCTCCTGAGGCCCCAACACTGGGACAATGGGCCGATTTCTAATTCTTCCATTTAGCAATTGATTCCTGATATTTATCATTTGATAATTTTGTCTCTTGGAGTAAAATAATATCTCCTTTAAAATCATCAAGAAGTTTCTTAATCCTACCTCTTTTGTTAGGAGCATTAATAAACTTGATAGTTTGACAAAGGGGGTGCCATGGTTGTTGAAGTAATCCTTATTTGGATTCATGGTCAAAAAATAGAAAGAAGAAGCCATTATTTGGGTACCACTGTGCATTAGCCTAGATGTGAAGACTAGATCACACAAGTGCCCTCCCAGCTTTTGAACATCTGATGCATTAGCTGATGAGTATTGCATCAATTTGGGTAGGATACACATTGGCATTCAAATGATGAAGATTAGGCATGCTTTGTAAAATCTATCAGATGCTAAGATATATAGAAGTGACATCCAAATTGATGCATTCATCCCAAAATATGAATAAAGGAAAATGAATGATAACCATTTCCATAATGCAAAAATGTAATAGTATGAAGTGGGTTTATCCCACATTCCTCATGTGCATATTGTCTTTGGTACTTTTATATCAATGAACATAATATATGGTTGTCTTAAGCTCCTAGCTTATGATATAGGAGTGCTCATGTGGCTGGTGGGGCCTGAAACTAGTTGTAATAATGAATGAAGTGAATTTTGAATGCCCATGCACATGATAGAGATGACATGGAAGACAAATAAGTGAATGAGAAAGTGAAAAGTGGCATGCATTATGATGTAGCAAGCTGGAAAAATTGATGGGTGGCACAATAATACATGGTCAGAAGAAAAGGTTGTCAAAGTTGAGAACCACGACATTGACACATAACGGTGGGACTTATGATAGTGATTGAGATAGAGGCACTATATGGAAAAATTACATGCACCCACAATCTCATGTGCCAGAGTTGATAGAAAGCACGATTGCAACAAGCATCATGGTGGGCTCAGACCACCCAGTAGGCAAGTACAGGCATGGCACTAAGTTGGTGATAGTGTAGTGACACTGAAAAACCACCCAGTGACACATGGAAATAAAGGTGGAGATAATGACATCAGCCAATGAGACATGATGAAATATCATGGATTTGCAAGCCCAAGACATATAGATGAGATGCAGCCATGTGGCATGGGCACCTAGATGGAGCTAGTTGAGGTGGAATGTTGACTGAGTGCCAAGAGCCAATCAAGGAGTACCGCATGGCACTATATGACAAGCCATCCTAAGGTGCTAACTAGATGGTGATGTGGCAGATGATGATGATAGGAGTAACAAATGAGATTGTACCATGTGTCCCATCTAGTCAACCTGAGTTTGACCCAAACTTGGAGGTAAGGCTAAAATAGAAAATTTCTCAATAATATTTTATTTTTTCCTAATTTTTTTGAATGTGCATACCTATTTCTAATGAAAGAGGGTTTTATTACAAAGTTGGAACTTTAGGATAAATGAAATATTTGAAAAATAAATAAATTAGGAATTGTTTGTTGGTTTAATCTAGATATTCAAATAGATGCCTTGGATATGATTTTTAGCCCAATATATGACTAACATATATCATCAAAAAGTTCTCAAAGTCTACTTTCCAGATTTGCCATCAATTTTTATACATGCATCAATGTGTGGTAGATATTCTTAGTTTTTTTTGAGGTGCTTTATCTTCAACTAAATTCTGGTATGGGTAGTCTAGATTTAGTTTGTGGCTAAATGGTGAAGTGGGTATTCATCAAACTTGGAAAGTATCCTATTGCCGATGTTATTTTTCCTCCAAATTAGTTTGGTGGAACCTTTAGTAGATTTTCTGGTAGCAAGCCAAATATTTTATCAAGAAGGGTATTTTCATCATTCTTGGGGATATTTTTAGAGTTGGTTATGCACACTGATGGGAATTGATTCAAATTTCAGTTGAAGAGAAAAGAGAGAGGCTTGGCTTGAATAGATGGAAGAATTTCAAGTGAACATCTGACATCATCAAATTAGATTTGGGAATTCTTTCTCTTTTACTTATTCTCTTCTCTTTTCTTTCTCTAAGGTTGGATGTTGTTGGTTCTAGACTATGGAGTAGAGCTCTAGCTGTGTTTTCACCATTCTCCTCAGCATTTTCTCTTTGTATGAACAATATTCATGGAGATTTAATGTATAGTTCTAATCTATTGTGAGTTCTATGAGTCTTTTCTTACATCTTTCATGTACTTATTTCAAAGGAATGAATACAAAGAACAACAAGTTACTTTGTTTGATTTTGATTCTTTTCTCCTTTCTCTTCTGTTCATAATCAATTGTGGTTTATGAGAAAAGAACATAGGTCTAGTTACATCTCATTTTGGGCTGTATATCTTGATTTTTTTGATTTTGATTCAAAGAATTATGTGAATGCTTTATATATCTTAGTAGGATTGAAGATTTCATGGGAAGGATAGTATGAGTTGTTGGAAATATAGATGGAGTAACTGAGAGGGAAGGTGAATCAGTTACCACAAAAAAAATCCACAGATCCCTTAGATGTCTGATAAAACTAGTTATTGCTCACTCGGTAAACATACTTAAAATGCTATAACTCAATAAATGCAATGTATGTTAACTTTGATAGATCTCAAACATTTACAGTGACTAACATGCAAGCATAAAAGAAATAACATGAACACATGAGACACCAGATTTAAAGTGGAAACCCAATATGGGAAAAACCACAAAGTAACTAGCTACTAATTTTCACTCTTTTGAAGTGAGCCCTGTTAGGAGCCAACCTAGTTAAAGGTTACAAAACACATTGTTAGGTGTGACCTTGTTAGAGGATTTAATCACCCTATTAGGAGTGGCCTTGCAAGAGGTCTTTGGAACAATTCAATGGAAATGTCACCTTGTTAGAGGATTTACAAATGGCTGTTAAACCAACTCTGTTAAGAGATTTTGGAATCATTGCTATAATTATAAGAAAGTAACAATGAAATGACCTAAATGAGTTACAACTAAATTTCTGATACAGATCTCTATTTTGCTTCACTAGATCCTTTCTGATCAAATATAACTTTTCTACTCCTCAAGGATATCTAACCATCCTTCAAATTTGTTCACACTCTCCTTCTCAAACAATCAATACACTTGCATACTTGCTCATACTTTAGAATTCCAACTTGACCTGTCATTTATACCTTACAAATTATCAAGTTGGCTCATTTATAACTTACAATCACCAATAATCATTACCTCAGTTAGCTGGAATCAATACTTGAAAAAATTAAACTTTATTTCTCAAATTAAAAAAATCCTTCATTGGCCAACCCTACTTGGTAAACATTGTTCCTAAAATGATTTCCTATGTTAACCAACAGAAGCTCGGTTAACACTATGAACCTGCAAAAATCCTTTGGAAATCGAGGGAACTTGGTGAATACTAATTTTCCTTTGTTAACCATGAGAGCTCAATTTACACTACTTTAAGCCACATTTTCCTTCGATGCTCGAGTGAGCTTGGTACAGATTGTCTACACAGAGTAATTGCCAAGAATGTTCGGTAGACACAGAAAATTGCCTTGCTAACCAACTAATCTTGGCAAGCACTGTCTACCAACTGATGAAATTTGTGTAACATCAAAGACAACACATAGTTAGACAATTGTATCCAAAAATTTCCCTCTTTGGCATTGATGGAAACACAACATGTCATAGCATAATGAAATTTGAAAACAAGACTTTCTCTGATAGAAAATTTTCTCCCTCTTAGATTTTATGCCACAAACTTTTCTAATGTAGTAATCTCCCTCTATGAAGGAATTACATAGCTTCTTCTCCAAAGAACAAACTTTCCCTCAAAAAAATTTCAGAAAGATTTAGAAAGATATGATAGTAAACTCTCCCTCTTTGAAAACACATGCCAAAGACAACACATACCAAATGAATATCAATGTACCTTGAGTACTAATTCATATGCAATGTTCCCTTGACTATGCTGCATCAACTGATAGATCTTCAACTTAATTCCTGTTGATGCATCACTAAAAATTTATTTTAGTGAGCTTTAGACAGGGGAATGACCCCTAACTTACCTATTAGATACAAGAATGGCTTTGTGAATATGTCTACAGTCTATTCTTTTGTATGGACATATTCCAATCTAATTTCTTTATTCTACACCAATTCTCTAACAAAGTGATATTTTATAGCAATGTGTTTGGTTTTGGAATGCATCACTAGATTCTTTGATATGTTAATTGCACTTGTATTATCAAAAAACATAACAACTAGTTCTTTGATCTCAACCTTCATGCCTTCCAACAACTGTTTAAACCAAACAATATTAGAACAGTTCACTATTGCTACAACATACTCTGCTTTTGTTGTAGATTGGGATGTACAATTTTGGTTTTTGCTTGTCCAAGATACCAATCTTTTTCCAAGAAAGAATGCTCCACCACTTATACTCTTTCTGTCATCAATGTTTCTTGCCCAATTAGTATTAATAAACACTTTTAAGTCTAGATTTCCTCCAAGTTTAGACCATAATCCATAATCTTTAGTGCCTTTCAAGTATCTCAAGATCCTTTTGATTGCCATCATATGATTTTCTCTAGGTTTTGCTGAGAATCTTGCCACTATACCAACTGCAAGAGCAATATCAGGCCTTGCATGAGCTACATACTGCAATTTTCTACTCTTTTATCTATATAAGGTTTGACCCACCTCTTTTGAATTGTCATCTTTGGTAAGCTTTTGTCTAGTACACATGGGGGTTCCAACTGGTTTTGAATCTTCCATACTAAACTTCTTGAGTATCTCCTTGATGTACTTAGACTGAGTGATGTAGATACCATTCTTGCTCTACTGTATCTAAAGACCAACAAAGAACTTACTATCACCAAACATAGACATTTCAAACTCTTTGTTCATTTTCTCTAAAAATTCTTTGCATTGATCATCATTCCCTATAAACAAAGTATCATCCACAAATATTTCTGCCAAATTTTTTTTGTTATCTGGTCCTTCCTTTATGTACAAACTACTATTATCATTAGTTCTCTGGAAACCAATCTGAATAAGGTAGTTATGAAATCTCTCATACCATGCTCTAGGGGCTTGTTTTAGACCATACAATGCTTTGTGTAACTTGCAAACCATGTTCCTTTTATATGTATCAACAAAACCTTCAAGTTGTTCAATGTAGACTTCTTAATCAAGAATACCATTGAGAAATGCTGATTTAACATCCATATGATATACCTTAAATCCTTTATGTGCTGCATATGCAAGTAAGGTCCTGACACCCTCCAATCTTGCAATAGGAGCAAAAGTCTCACCATAATCTATGCCTTCTTCTTGAGAGTAGCCTTTACACACCAATCTAGCTTTTTTTCTTGATACCTTACCATCTTCATTCAACTTATTCCTGAATACCCATTTTTTTCCAATCACATTTTTATCTCTAGGCCTAGGTACAAGAGTCTAGGGTTTTGTTCTTTTCTATTTTCTCTATCTCTTCATTCATAGCCTCAATCCATCTTTCATTTTCCAATGCATCTTTGACATTTCCAGGCTCAAAATTAGCAAGTAAACATGTACCTTTTAGCTTACTTCTTGTATAGTACCTTTTAATTTATCTTCAATAATCTAATCTAGTGCATGATGCCTTCTGACATACTTTGCCAATATAGGTTCCTTACCTCTTGAATGAATTTCATTGTCATCCTCTTGAACTTAAACTTTAGGTTATGGCTACTCAAACTCAGTAGTCATTGGCTTGGTAGCTTCAAAATGTGACTTGAGTCCTTGTGACTCAGTTTGAACTTCTTGCAACTTAGTGACCGAGGAAGACTCAGGAGTAGTAGTCTCCTGATTGATAGATGTGTTTGGAAATGTATCAAGTTCAATGTAAAAAAATCTCCTATAATCTTCTAGTTCCTTTTTGCTTTCTTCTTTAGTCCTTTCTGCAAACTCATCAACTTTCACGTGTACTTTCTATGGTTTTGTGAGTAGACAAATTCAAACATCTATATGCCTTACTCTTGCAAGAATGTCCTGAAAATATACCTTCATCACCTTTCACATAAAATTTTCCTTTTTTAGATTCTTTCAAGATGTAAAATTTACTTCCAAATACTTTAAGGTAACTTAGATTAGGTTTATAGCCATATCATAACTCGTAGGGGGTTTTGAATGAGTCCTTCTTCAACTGTACTCGATTTAAGGTATGAACTATAGTGCTAATAGCTTCTTTCTAGTATCTAATAGCAATATTATTTTCAATCATTAGAGTCCATGCACAATCCATGATAGATTTGTTCCTCCTTTTAGCTATTCCTTTCTATTTAGGAGTTCCAGGGGCTGATACCTATCTTTTGATTCCTCTTTCAATGCAGAAGTTATCGAATTCATTGGAGATGAATTCACCACCTCTATCTGACCTTAAACATTTTAGTCTTTTCCCTATTTCCTTTTCTACTTTGGCCAAATACCATTTGAATTTTTAAAATGCCTCTAAATTCTCTCTTAGATACATAACAATCATCATTCTAGAGTAGTCATCAACAAAAATAATGAAGAACTTTTCTCCAGTATAGCTCTCAATTCCAATAGTCCACACAAATTAGTATGCACAATTTCTAAAATATCTTTATACTGATAGTTTTTACTTTTAAAGCTATTCTTTCCCACATTACCAATTTGACAATTCTTGCATAGACCAACATTAGGTTTCTTCAAACTAGGAATGCCTCTTACTTTCCTGAATTTTCTTATTTTCACCATGTTGTCAAAATTTACATGACATAACTTTTTGTGCCATAAAAAACTTTCTTCAACTTGAGCAATAAAATATGAGCACTCACCAAGATAGAGATAAAATAAGTTACCTTTTGTTTGTTTTCCCGATCCAATCAATTTTCCTTTGTCATCCAGTAGTCTTTCCTTGCCATGCATGAATTCCACCTTGAATCCAATATTGATTAGCTGTGCCACACTCAATAGATTATGTTTTAATCCTTCAACCCAATTGGAATTATTACATACAAGTTCTTTGGTTAATGAGATTCAACCTCTTCCTTTTATGCAACAAGGTTCATTATTTCCAAACCTTACACTGCCACCATCATAATTTTTATAGTGTTCAAAATTTTTTTTGTCACTAGTCATATGATGTGAACATCCATTATCTATGATCCATGTATCATTTTTGCTCACATGAGAGATAAGTGCCATCTTATCTTCTTCATCATTATTAGATTAATCTTTCACATTAATGTAAACAATTTCATCTTCACTATTACCAGAATCCTTAGAGTCCTTACCCATAAAACATGTTTTCTTACCTTTGTCCTTGAATGATTTGAAATATTTCTTGCTATAGGACTTGTGACCTTTCTTCTCATCCTTTCTTTTATTGTTTGGGCACCTGGTTGCAATATGACCAATTTCTTCACATGAAAAATAGATTAGGGGAACTTTACCTTTGTATTTTCCTTTGCCTCTAGAATATTTCCTTGCAAGTAGAACTTTAAGAACTTCAAGATCACTGTCAGAACTTTATTTTGATTCTTTTTCACTTTCTAACTGAGTGTCTTTTTTCTTGCCTTTTTCTTTGAGTGAAACCTTAGCCTCAAATGTTGATTCAATATTCTTGGAAGCTGGAACATAATTGTCATAGTTATCTAGTTCAAAGTTTGTCAATCTTCCTACTAGGGTATCCAAATTATCTTATTATTTGTCTCACATCTTCTTTCTTCAATTGTAGATACTCTAATTTCATAAATGGGAAGCAATGTTCTAAGAATTTTAGTTACAACTATTTCTTCCTTGATCTCTCCTCCAGAAGCTTTGATTGTACTTACACTTGCTTTGATCCTCTCAACATATTTGGCAATGTTTCCATCCTCTCTCATTTTCATCTAATCAAATTGTCCTCTTAGACTTTTTTCTTTGTCTCTCCTCACATTTTCAACACCACCGTAGATATCTTTTAGCTTGTTCCACATAGAAAAGGCAATTTTGCAGTCCTTAACATCATCAAATTCTTCATAGCTTAGAGTAGATGCAATGTCTATCATCATGGTGTTATGAGTCTTCTTCTTAGAATTGTCATTAAAAAATAATGTACTAGAAGGAGTAGAATATTCTTCATCAAGGTATTTCAATCCTGTACCTCCAATGGAAGCCAGATGAAGTCTCATGAGACCCTGCCATGCTGAAAAGTTATCTTTGTTAAGCCTTGGAATTTCTCTCTTGTAAGACATCCCGATCTTTAGCTTAGCTCCTTGAAACCTTTCCTACAAGCACCAAAAGCTCTAATACCAATTTTTGGAAATATAGATAGAGTAACTGAGAGGGGAGGTGAATTAGTTACCACAAAAAATAATCCATAGATCCCTTAGATGTCTGATAAAACTAGTTACTATTGTCACTTGGTTAACATACTTAAAATGTTGTAACTCAGTGAATGCAGTGTATGTTAAATTTAATAGATCTTAAACATTCATAGTGATTAACATGCAAGCATAAAAAAAAAACATGAACACATGAGACACTGGATTTAACATGGAAGCCCAATATTGGCAAAACCATCAAGTAACTAGCTATTGATTTTCACTGTTCTAAAGTGAGCCCTGTTAGGAGCCAACCTGGTCAAAGGTTACAAAACACACTATTAGGTTTGACATTGTTAGAGGATTTAATCACCCTATTAGGAGTGGCCTTGCAAGAGGTCTTTAGAAAAATCCAATGGAACTGTCATCTTGTTAGAGGATTTACAAATGGCTGTGAAACCAAATGTGTTAAGAGATTTTGAAATCACTGCTGCAATGATAAGAAAGTAACAATGAAATGACTTGAATGAAATGCAACTAAATTTTTGATATAGATCTCTATTATGGTTCACTAGATCCTTCCTGATCAAATATAACTTTACTTTTCCTCAAGGATATTTGACCATCTTTCAAATTCGCTCATAGTTTCCTTCTCAAACAATCAATACACTTGCATACTCGCTTATACGTTAGAATTCATTTATACCTTACAAATTATCAAGTTGGCTCATTTATAACTTACAATCACCAATAATCATTACCTCAGTTGACTAGAATCAATACTTGAAATAATTAAACTTTATTTCTCAAATTAACAAAATCCTTCATTGGTTGACCCTACTCAGTAAACACTATTCTTGAAATGATTTCCTATGTTAACCAACAAAAGCTCGATTAACACTACAAACCTACAGAAATCCTTTGGAAATAGAGTGAACTCAGTGAATACTAACTTTCCTTTGTTAACCATGAGAGGTCAGTTAACACTACTTTAAGCCACATTTCCCTTCGACGCTCGAGTGAGCTCGGTAGACACTATCTATGCAAAGTAATTTCTAGGAATCCTTGGTAGACACAAAAAATTTCCTTGCTAACCAACTGAGCTTGGTAAGTACTATCTACCAATTGATATGACATTTGTGTAACATCAAAGACAACTCACAATTAGAAAATTATATCGAACATGAGTATGTGATTCATTTTTGAACATAGATGTCTAATTCACAAGGTGAAGGGATAGATCTAATACCTAATGTATGTTGTGCTTTTTGGAATACCCAATGGAGAGAGCACTGATCAATCATAGGATTTGCATGTTTCTTTTTGTTGCATATGTGGGTTTTGCTGATATCAATAAATTAATCAAACTTATTTTCCTTTTCATGTGGTAGAGCTAAAAATGGTATCCACACTTAGCTTGTTAATCTCATAAATCATGTCATTGGCTATTTCATGTCTTTGTCATTACATGAGCATAAAAGGTTTTGGGGTTTTCATCGTCTTAATACATATTTTAATTTATTTTTAGGAACTAGTACCATATAGATGAATTTGAGTTCTACCCACTTAGGTTTTGCAGAGCCTGAAGTGAAGGAGTTCAACCTTATAGTTGGCCTGGGTTCTAAACAAATTGTGTCCATCATAGGACATAGCTATCCTTAGATGCAATCTTGTCTTGGCTACCTAGTAGTTGAAATCTCTATTAAATCAAGAGCCAACACATTGTATTCACCAAGTGACTACAATATTTCCCGAGTGATTAGTAAAGGAAGAAGGAAAATATAGTTTTTCTCGAGCATATCAATATTAACTAAGTATTATATTTCCTAAGTAAATGTTATGTTTACCAAGTGATAGTTTGATGAACAATTTAAAAAATTGGAATATGAGGCCAACTTTTGATGGAAATTTAGAAAGTTCAAGAAGGTCTAAGTCATCAAAGTTTGCTACAAGATCAATGATGGAGAAAATTCAAGAAGAATACGATGATGAAGATTGAATGAATATAATTATAAACACAAATTTCTATGAAAGTTATATTTCATAAGTGTCTAAATTCATTGTATGAAGGAATTTTGTTGTAAACCTAAGATCGATGACTTTGATTAAGTGGAAAAAGGTGAAAGGATCTAAAAGTATTGAGAAAACTATTTAAGGAGGAGAAAAAGAAAATTTTAGGCTATTAATTACATTGTGATGTTTTTCAAGTGATGATGAAGCTAAAAGAGGTTTGATTGAAGGTCACTTTGAGTGTAAAGTTGTTGAAAGAAGAAGAGAAAAGAGTTGATCTAGGTGAATTGAGAAAAAGTAGAGAAAAGATAAGGAACAAAATTGGTGAAAGGGAAAATCAATTGAGTGAGCCAAAGATAATGAATGAGCTAGAAACAATATCTAAAAAATAAAGGTTAGTTTATATTCTAACATACCACTTTTTATTGTTACTATTTAACCATTTTAGCAAAAAATATCAGAAGAGTACCGAGTGGACCTAACAAGTGTATGAAATATTATATGGTAACATGGATTAGTTGTGTTTGTAAGTCCTTTAAATCAAGCCATATCAAAGAAAGGAGGAAAAAGGAATGAGACTACAAAACCAAAGGACACAAGGCCTACTTGCTATCATTGTAGAAAACTAGGTCATATAACAAATATTTGTAGGAGTAAGATTGGCAAGTCAAATCCTAAACCCAAATTTAATGGTTACTATTTCACTTGCAACAAACAAAGTCATCAAGCACATGAGTGTAGATCAAAAGGAAATAAGACACCAACTACTTCTAGATTTGAAGCTTATTGTTGTACATGTCAAAAGTATAGTCATAAGACACAAGATTGTGTTGGAAACTACAATTGAAACAATTTTTGTGTTGTCATTGATGTCAAATCTACTGATGAGACATGTTGCTATCTGATCTAAATGTCATATCTATTTGAATGATGAAGAGGATTTGAGAAGTTTCTCATAATAAAAGTACGCACAAGAAAGGTTGAGTTATGAAAAGGAAGCTACAATGGACATTTGATTAGTTAACAAGATAATTTGATTATTTACATTACAAAGACATGAGAAGAGATCGACAGATTACATAAGCTTGATCAAGGAATACAACAGAAGATTAAGGAACTTGAAGTTCATGCCGAAGGATGCTAGTGTTGACTGAGCACCATAACATAGAAAGTTGAGTACTAGTACAAGATGAGTAAAAATTAGTGTTGACCAAGAATCAGTATCGACTGAGTAAATAGTGTAAGTGCCAAGAAAAGAACCTAGCGATGACTGAGTGTTAGAATCTAGTAATGACTGAATGCTAGTATTTTGAATGCATATGAGAAATCATGATTTCCATCTAACTCAATTAATCTTTTGGGATATGAAAAACATGTTTAAGATAAAGATTGACATGTTGGATACTTTAATTCAAAAAGAGGATTATGTAAGATACCTAATGAATGGATTCCATGAGAAGTTTCTAGATAAGAAGGAGATGAACATATAAAATAAATTTGTTGGATCAGATTGGAAACCCTAAAAACTATGATGATTATGAGAAATGACAAAGGACCAAAATTATCTATTTAAGGAGGCATATAGGCAAAATTCAAAATATATGAAAAGAAGAGAAGAGAAAGAGAAGCTATGCATGTTTGAAATATTTCTAGTGAGATGAAACAAAGCTGATGAGGTTGATAAGAAAATCTAAGTAGAAGGCTTAACTTTTTTGTGAAGAGAAGGGTGGTTGCTTGGAGGGTTTTCATGCAAATCAATGACATAGGTGACAAGGAAGGCCTATCAGGGAATCACCACATGAACTGAATAGAGATCTAAAACTACAAAGTGAGTTGTAATCATATGGATAAAACCCTACTATTTTCTTTCTAATCATTGTAAATAGTTTGTATTGAAATCCTTTTAGTCAAGGTTGACTTAACAACCATTAAGGACTTAACAATCTGTGTAAATCCTTTAAGTAGGTGACATTCTAAATGAATGTTCTAAAGTCCTCTGATAAGGCCACCCTTAATAGGGTGATTAAATCTTTTAACTAGGTCACATTTAATAGTGTGTATTATAACCTTTAATAGGGTTGGCTCCTAAAAGGGCTCACTTCAAAAGAGTGAAAAAGTGGTAACATTTTGCTAGTGGTTTTTTCCAAATTGGGTTTCCACATTAAATCCTTGTGCAAAACTTGTGTTGAATGTTTTTATGGTGTTTTACATTTCAAATGTTTACATTCTGCAAGTTTGTTATATTAGGATAGTGAAATACTAGTTAATATTGTTATTTAGACTACAATAGAAACTGAGTTACAAGATAAGCGAAGCATAATTTAAGTGTTTAAGTGTTTGATTGTTCAATTGGTACTAATGGACCTTGAGTAACTATTTTCCCCCTTCTCTCAGTTATTCTAAACATTCTAACAATTGGTATCAGAGTAGTGGAGCTTATAAAGATAAGTTTGAAGGTACTCAAAGCTAAATATCATGAATCACAAAAGAGAGGTACCAAAGATGAACAAGGAGAACTTTCTTGAATGGAAATTGATGAGGCTACATATATCTAGTATTGGTGATGCTACAATAAAATTTTTGGACAAGGAATATGTGAAGTTAACAACTATTCCTCTAACTTCTAAACAAATGAAAGAAAAGAAAGAACATAATCAAGCAATGTTGGAGATTACTTTATCCCTGAGCTATGTTGAGTTTGATGACATAAAATATTGTGATAGTGTCAAAAAGATGTGGGGAAAACTAAATACCATAAATAGAGGAGATGACAATGTTTTGAGAGAAAAATTAGAGCCTGAGGGGAAAATTTGATGAAATGAGAATGACAGAAGGTGAGAACATTGTGCAATATTGCACAAGAATCAAGGAAGTTGTCAATGTTATTCAAGGTGCAAATAGAATGATTGAGGATGAAACAATGATAAGTAAGGTATTGAGAACTCTACTTCTTGTATATGCCATTAGGGTTTTTGCAAAACAAGAGTTGAGATGCACTCCAAGTAAAAATTTTACTTCGGAAGGTGTAATTGGTAGACTTACTGCTTTTGAGATGTTTAATTTTGATAACTACATATCTACTACCATTGAATCTTCTTTTAAGTCACAATTGGTTCTTAGAAAAAGAAAAGAAAAACATGTGAAGAGTGATAATGACACTTTGCAAAAATATTTGGAAGAGGTAGAGGTAAATACACAGATAAATTGCCTATAATTTATTTTTCATGTAACAAGGTTGGTCATATTGTTGCAAGATGTCATGAAAGTGAAGACAAGGATGAGAGAAAGGAAAGCAAGTGCAAAGGAAGGAGAGATGACTGAGACTACAAGAAGAACAATGATGAAAAAGGTAAGAAATCTTGTCACATTATTGAAGAAAAAACTAACATTGAATCTAAAAGTAATGATGATGAAGTTGTCTATGTTGCTATGAAAGAAGATTATGATGAAGATGAGAAAATCGCTTTAATTTCATATGTGAAGAAAGTGAAAAATGGATAATTGATAGTGGTTTCTCTAATCATATGACTGGTGATAGAAATAAATTTGAGGACATTAGATCATACAAGGGTGGCTGTGTTAAATTTGATAATGATATTCCATGTATTATGAAAGGGAAAGGGACTATTAAATTGACTAAAAGAATCAAGTGTAACAAAGTTTACTGGGTGGAAGGACTTAATTATAATCTGTTGATTTTTTTATAGTTAAATAAATTAGGGTACAGAGTTGAATTCCATCATGAGAAGGCCAAGATATATGATGCTAATGGAAAGCTGATTGGACATGTTCATCAAATGAGATGTAATTTGTTCTATCTAGATTTATCTAATTAGACATGTATGTGTTGGAAATATAGGATTGGCTAGGTTACTAAAAGGGGAGAGGTGAATCAGGAACCAATAAAACTTACTCTTAATTCACCAATTAATCTTTCATATGTATTTAGATCTAATTGTATGCATGAAAAATTGAAAACATTAAAACACTTTAACACAAGATATGGTTACCAAAAAACCTTCCAAATAAAAAGTAAAACTAGGGTGGGGATGATACCCACAAGCTTTAGTACTGCTGTATAAAGTTGGCTGGTTAAGGCTTACAATTGATCACTTTTGATGATCTACCTTGTTAGGAGCAATAAGGACTGCTAGGTCCACCTTGTGAAAGGATTTACAAAATATACAATGAAGTATGCACTTGGTAAAGAGATTTACAAAAGACTATTAAGTCTACCTTGTGAAAGGATTTAACTGTTCCACCTATTAGGATGAACCAGTGGTTGATCTTTGATCTGCAACTCTAATTTACTAGTTAAGATTCCTTTGGAGTGTAATGATCACCTTGCTATGATAGATAAATCTTTGCTGCTCCTTATACTACTTGTAGCCTTCTTACTTTTTACTTCTATTCTATTATTTCTCACACATATCTTCTCTCTCTCTCTCTCTCTCTTTCTCTCTCTCTTCATTTGGATGTGATACAATACATTACAAATATACCAATGCAAATTAGAATTCATCATAATTAGCTACAATACAAGTTTCACCAAAATACACAAAGTCAACCCAACTGATGGTACTCAAGTTTTGAAGAAAAACTTGGTGAGGTTCTAATACTCAGTAGCCATTTTCAATACTCAACATCGTCATGCTCTTGGTAGATGTAGAAGCCCGGTTCATACTAATCACTTCTAAGTAGTCTAAAATCGATCAACACTGGTGACTTAGTGAATAATGTGAAACTCAACATATAAACTGAATCACTTGGTTGACACATCTTGGCTTTGTCAATACTAGATTCATATCATTGATGCTGTAAACTCGATAAACATTGGAGATCACATTTTGTACTGTGCAACTTGGTAAACATTATGAAGCTCATTTTACACTGATAGTCATCAACTTGGTAGATATTTCTTAGTGCAAACTAAATACTGATACTAGAACTTGGTAGCAATTGTAGAACTCAATTAATAGTGAATTACTTAGTTAACACAATAAACTACAAGATAAGCTCAGTAGGTACTAACCATTTTATTAAGGGTGAGTCACTAATAAACAAACTTGACTATAATGTCAATAGTATGTTTGCACAACAAGAAGATATTTGATTATGAAACAAAATGTTATGTCATGTAAACTTTGAGAATTAGGCGAACATTAGTAATATGAAGAAAGTAAGAGGGTTTCCAAAACTAAAGAAGATTGACAATGCTATGTGTAAACAATGTCAATTGGGAAAAATGATAAAGTCTAGTCTAGAGAGAAAAATATACACATCCAATGATATTTTGGAATTGGTTCATACTAACCTATGTGGAGCTATTAATGTTCAAAGCTATTGTGGAGCTAAGTATGATGATGGATCATGTAGTATGATTTGAAATGTTGATGGTAAAAAAACACAGACAATCGAATCTAGAAAAAAATTATTTTATTTTATAAATGGATTATGGAAATTTGATAATGTTAATTCATTCTATTTGTTGATGATTACTCTAGGATGATGATTGTGATGTTTATCAAAGCTAAACCTAATGCTTTTCAATTATTTACGTGGTATTTGGCCAGAGCTGAAAAAGAAATAGGAAAGAGTCTGAAGTGTCTAAGATCTGACAGAGGTGGTGAATTCATTTTCAACGATTTCAACACATTCCACAATGATAGAGGAATTAAAAGATAGATGTTAGCACCGAGGAACCCTCCTTAGAATGGGATAGCTGAGAAGAGAAACATATCAATAATGGACTATGCTAGAACATTGATGATGGAGAAGAATGTATCACAAAAGTATTGGAGAGAATATATTAGTAGTGTTGTCTATACCTTGAACAAAGTGCAAGTCAAGAAAGGTACAAATGCTACACCTTTTCAACTATGGTATGGATATGGTCCTAATGTAAAATATTTCAAAATATTTAGAAGAAAATACTACATATTTAAAGATAATAGGAATGAAAAACTTTATGCTAAGAGTGATGATGGTATATTCCTAGGATATTGCACCAAGAGTAAAGCTTACAAGTGTTTAAACTCTAACACTAACAAAGTTGTGGAAAGTGAAAATGTGAAAGTTGATGAGTTTGCAGAAATAAATGGTGTTGAATGTAAGAGACAACTTGAAGTTTACAATACATTAATATATGTGGATGATGGTTCTCCTAGTACTCCTACTGAACAAGAAGAAGAAGAAGCCAAGTCATAGATAGATAATGTAGACCATTAGATAAATAATGTCAAGCATGCATAACTAGAACCATAACCTAAACAACAAAGAGATAATGAGCCTGAGATTACTTTTCAAGATGAACTTGTTGAAGAATAGAGGAGGAGAGCACCTATGCTAGCTAAGTGTAGACACTTAAAATTGTCCCTAAAGAGTACATTTATTAATTTTAATATCGCCCGTGACATTGTAATTAATTAATTAATTATATTGTTCACATTCCTCTACTTATTTAATTAAATTATTTTAATTAAATAAGTTCATTCTTCTAAGTATTTAAATTTAATTTAAATGCTTCTAGCCTTAATGTGTTAAATTAATTTAACACATGATCCTCCACATTCCTCTTTTTAAATAAATTTTACTTATTTAAATTCTCCACATCCTATTAATCCATCTAAACTCATGATTAAATTAAATCTCATTTAATTTAATCTTAAACCTAGTCTAGAGCCTAGCCTATACCCATCACTCTCATCATTCTAAGCCTACCCACTACTTAATCTCACTCTTATCTTAAATATTTTTTCTAAACACCTTTTTAGCCCCTAAGAGTTTGCTCACACATGTGTGAGAAGCTCTTGATCCAATAAATCTTTCATTTCATTTATGACTCTTACATCTCTTACACATTTGTCCCCCACTTCTCCCAAGGTTGCTCACACGTGTGAGCACACCTTGAGCCTCTCAATCATTAAAGACTCTTTTTGACTTTTGCATGGCTTGTCCTCTAGCCCATGTGTCTCCCTTATGGCACCTATGTGGATGCCACATGGATGCCACCTCACCAAGCCCTCCCTCAAGCCTATAAATAGAGGGCTTGTCTCAAGCATTCATGATCTCTCATTATTTGCATTTTTATCATGTTAGTTTGAGATTTGAGTTTGCATCCATAGTTTGAGTTTTCATGGTAGTTTGAGTTTGCATTAGTAGAGTCTCATAGTGATTTTGTAGATTCATACTAACAATTTGGTAGCTGATTTAGTTTACATTATGCATTGTTAATCTAGTTTCTACATGCATTTATAGCTTTATTTTAGCTTGCATTTTTATCATAGTTTGCATTAGCTTTTTCATTACATATCATCTTCATCTTTGAATGCCTTCAAGAATGGCTCTCTCCATAGCCATTTTTTGAGGTGTTCTTCATCTCATTTAGTCTAGATTCATACCTTACTTGCATACACACTTGCACTCACTCACTCAAGAGATTCACTTATTGTTGTATTTGGGAGAGCACATCAAACACCCCCCCCATCTTAACACACCAACAAGGCCTCTAATGGGTGTCCTTGTTGAGCTGTAGAGGTGGCTGGAAGGTTGAATTTGTTGGTTGCTTAGGGTTGCAAAATCCAAGCAAGCATTAGTTGGTATTTTATTCTTTTCATTTTGATAACTCTTTGATGCAATTTCAAGATTTTAAACTAGTGTTTGCTTGTTAACCCATGCTTCTTGCAGGTCACATTTTCTAGAACACATTTTGGCATGCTCGGTGGGACCCACGTCCCTAGTTTCATTTCAAAAATTTGCAAACAATCCTGGTTCAGTCGTAAAACATCGCATTATCATCTCTGAAGGTCATAGCATCGTCTTCGATTGTCGTCTGCGCATACTAGCGTCTGTGAAGAATAGCATCTTCGCCTTCTAGCATCTTTGTAGTGATACAAAATATTCTTGCTTTTTTGCCTAAACCATTCTGTCATCTCCATTTCTATTCTATCGTCTCTGTTTCTATTCTGTCGTCTCTGATTCTAGTCTGTCATCTTCATTTCAAGTCTGTCATCTCCAAGTTTTACTTTGTCGTCTGCATCCTTAGTTTTGTCAGCTTGGTCTTTATTTCTATCATCTGCGAAGTTAGTCTATCGTTTGCGAAGTTAATCTGTCATCTGCGTTGTGGGCTGTAACTATTTTGTCCTCTCCGAGTTTTGGCATCTCCAATTTTCACATTGTCATCTGCGTCTGAAATTGCTTAGTTGCCTGTCATTTGTGAGTTTCAGCGTTTGTGTAATTTGGCATCTTTGAGTTTTGTTGTCTGCGCATTTTGGCATTTGCGCCTATATTCTGGCATCTTCGCATTTTGACAGAATTGTCCAATTTTTAACAATAATTTTAGCTAACTGATTGACTTGCAAGTTTTAACTAACAATTTTCATGCAGAGAAGTAACCTTAAGAACTTAAAAGGCAAAACCAATAGTGATTTTCATCACTAAAGGAGATTTGTCATAATTTTTATCACTTAAACCTTAAAGGCTGATGAACTTGAATGGATTAAACACTTTCATTTGAATGCATGAATGTCTAGATTCAACATTTGGACTTTGGTGCTTAAAAAAGAAATGAATGTTTAGGGTAGAAGACACATTTGGATTTGGTGCTTAAAAAAAAAAAAAGAATTCACACCATCTTTAATGCTTTAAAGGATAATGGATATGTATGCCTAGGCTAGATCACATTTGGGTTTGGTGCTTAAAATGAAGTCATACACTCTTGAATGCCCTAAGGTAAATTGACTTTATTTCTTGCATTTTTTTTTCAGCATTTTACTTTCATGCACTCACTTTACTTTTTTGTTGACGAACCCGTGTTTTCATTTACGTTGGGGCTATTTCAAGTTGGAAAGAACCTTGCATGTTTTAATCACAAGTGTCTTCAAGTAGATAGAAAATTTAAAGCTTCATTGGGAAAGAACAAGTGTCTTTTAAACTCCAAGACCACTTACGTATTCTCTCCCCTCGCACCTTTGGGCGATCTTGGGTGCACAAGAAATAAGTGGTTTTATTTTTTATTTTTAGAAGGCTTGCTTGGAGATTTCATCACCCCTTGGGATGACCTCAACTCCCATGTTCTGGTGGAGTATAAGAATCGGGGGGTGAATCGAAAGACACCTCTCTTGGAAGTGGAATATTGTCACTCTTGGCTAAGCTCCAAAGAACTTTATATCTTTGGGAAGTGAAGGAGTAGATTTGGGTTACCGTCTCCCCCCGACTGTGTGGCAGTATTTTCTTTCATCTACAGAGTTGAGCCTCACGTACCTTGTGTATATCGAGGATGCCTTTTAGATAAACCTTGTTCATCCTAGAGATAGCTTATTAGGGTTGTTGGCGTGTTTAGCCTGCTTGTTCAAACATTCAAAAATAAAAAGACAAAAACATCAAACGAGTTCTAAAATGAGTGAAATTGTGAGGTAACCTTTCATTGAGTGAGATAGGTTAAGTGAGGTCTTCTTGACTCACGGTTACTTTTGATCGTTTGTATTTTGAAATTGGTTGAGTCTAGTCACATCTTATTGCAAAGTACTTGGGTACTTGAAATTTGAGTCTTGTTTTATTCCTACCATGACCGATAAAGTCAACCAAGTCAAACTTAAGAAAGTGAAGTTGTCAAAACCACCTGTCTACAAGGAAAGGAAGAACCTAGCATACGGTGATAAACAATTCCGATACGCTATCAAAGACATTCAAAAAGAAGAAGCTACACAAGACCGTTATGATAGAATTGAATATAATGGGAAACTTTGAAATTGGTCTACTTTCCCAGGAGTGAACCCAAGGTTTTTATTTCTAATGAATGAGGATTGAGTTAACTACATAAGTAACCACAACACTTTCATTTTCTATATCTACCTTCATCTTTCCAAACTCCTAGTTTTCCACCTTCAAATTTTCTTCTAGGGAGCTTAAACCTTAAAACATCTTTTGACAATTCAACACTAGACCTTTCATCTATAAGAAAACATTTATCCTAATCACACTTACTTATTTGGGATCACAAGTCCATCTCCAAATAGTGAGTAATCAATTTGGTGTCTTATCTTGCCTACAAGATCACTTGGCTATCTTTGGTAGGAGAAAGATACTACTATCCTCTAATAAATCTCTATTTGCTAAACCAAGGTCTTTTGTTCAAACTTGGGTAGTTGACCCTTTAATCACATAAGGTTAATAGCTCTCATCCTCATTTTTTTTTCTTCCACAATCTTCCACCCCTTGGTTTGGTTACTCTTGTATGGTGAACACACGATCAGGAAGGTTCGCGTTTAATCCCATGCCACATTTGTGGGAATCATTGAGGCAACCAGAGATGGAGAATCCTTTTCCTCCACTCATGACTTCATTAGGGAACACAATTCCCTCTATTTCAAACCTTGGTAGGCCTAACTAAACATCCACATGAGAACTAGAAGATCCTTTTCGTAGCACAACTTTGGGGGATAATGACGACAAAGTATACCAAGATGAAGATCCTATTGACCCTGACGATGTACCTAATGATGTCAGGACATTCCTTGCAGACCCCTACAATTTGGAAATGATGGAAAAATCCATTAGGGAAAACAAAAATGAGATATTCCTAAATTTGGTCAAAGATGGTGTTAATGTTCCCCCAAGCTTTGATGAGAACACTTTGTTTAGAAAAATTACAAAAGGTGGTGCACCTGTGTTGCCCACTTCAAATGCAGCTCCAACTTCTAGCAAAGGGAAAGAAACCATGATGATAACTAGTGCTATGCCTACATCTAGCACTTCAACACAACCTACATTTCAATTGAGTGCAGAACATATTCAACAAATCATTAGTGCCATGCCTAATGTTACCACACATGCTAGTATTCCACAATCTACCTTGACAACTTCAACTATGGGATGCTTAGGCATTGGACAAGTGCCTACTCAACCAATGGCAATTCTGACACAACCAATGCACTCTTCTTATTTACAAGTGCCAACCACTATGGTAAAGACATCCGTGCCAATCCCAACAACTGCATATCAATACATTGGCCAAAGTGGAGTGCCTCCACCACCTCACACTACATTTGGAATTCCCCACAATTTAGGAGGTGGATTTGTGAACACCCAACAATCACAAGTGCAACCTAATCAAGATTTGGCTCAACAATTCCAAGAATTGCAAAATTTGGTCCTTAACATGAACAAAAAAGGGGTGAAGGATGTCTCTTTTGAGGAAATTTGTCCTTTTCCATTTGATAAATCCATTAATATGGTGCCATTTCCAACTGGTTTTGAAATACCTAAATTTGACAAGTATACAGGAGAGACATGCCCTGTCAGCCATCTCAAGGAATTTTCCATTTTGTGCCAAGAGGTAGCCTACAGTGATGACTATCTTAAGAGGCTCTTTGCACGAAGTCTTGGAGGCCCTACACTTGAGTGGTTAATGAATTTGCCTAAGGGTTCCTTTACTTCATTCAATGATTTGACAAGCAAGTTTATAGCACAATACTCTTACAACATTGAACATCATGCCTCATTGAGTGACTTGTGCAACACAAAACAACGAAATGGAGAAACTTTTGCCAACTTCCTACAAAGGTGGAGACATCTTGCTAATCGTATGCCATATAAAATTGAAGATTCCCATCTTGTGGATATATTTATCAAGAACTTGATACCTGAAATGTCCTTCCACATGAAAATCGCTAGCCCCAAAGACTTTTCCACTTTAGTCAAAAAGGGCAAGAATATTGAAAATGGACTTTTGGAAAAAGGTACCATCAAACATTATAATTCATTATCCTCCAACAATGAGTCAAACAACAATAGCAAACCCAAATTATGGTCCAAGAATAAGGATGTTACACATGATGGTGTTACTGATGTCAAAAACCTTCAAGGAGGGAAGAACAACAATTCAAATCATGACAACAATCAACAATCTAGAAATCAAACACAATTCTTTCCATGCAACAACAACTACAACTATGACTATGATCGAAATAGAAAGTTCACTAACTTTCGTGAACCTTTGGAGACCATCTTTCAAAAATTAGTGGATCACAACTTGATGGTATTTCCTAACACATGTCCTTTTGATGAAAATCAACCAAAGTCAAAGTGCTATAGGGAAAATGAATACTGTAAATACCACCGTATCAAGGGACATGACACCAACAAATGTATCAAGCTCAAAGTTTTTATCCAAAATCTTGTTGATGATGGGGAAATTGAGGTGGAAGGAGGTACAACCTCTAAAAATGCTAAATTGAAGATATTTCAAAAACCATTTCCTGATCACAGCAATGATAACAATAATACCAACAATGCAAATCAAGCCTCCACATCAAATGCATTACCTTATGATTATTCCACTAACCACATATCAAGTTTGACTCCTTGTGTGGTCACATTGAATAAGTAGACACTCATGTGAATACCCTTGTTTTACAAGCGGCTGATTGCGATGCCACCATTCAATGAGGAAGACTTACTTTGCAAGCTGCCACTCCCAATAACACTAATCCCCCAATGCCACATGTGCCCACTATGCCATCCACCTGACAAAGGCCCACTTCTTGCTATGATGTGTTGTCCTAGCTAGGTAAGACCCCTACACAAATTTCCATTCTTGAGCTTCTTACCACATCACCCATCCACAAAGAGATCTTGGAGAAGGCTCTTTTAGAGTCTCATGTTCCTGAAAACATTAATGCTTCCCAATTCACTACCATGATTGGAAACCTTGCCGCTCAACAACACCTTGTCTTCATAGATAAAGATTTCCAAGGTCCTGATCCCCACCATAATTTGTCACTCCACATTGAAGTCCTTATACAGTGACATAAGATTAAAAGAATCCCTATAGACAATGGATCCGGTTTGAACCTTTGTACATTGAAAATGATTCATTTCTTGAGACTTCTAGAAGACCTCCTAGATGTCAATAAAAGGATCATAATAAAAGCATATGATGAGAGGGAAAGAGAATCAAAAGGAGTTATCATGTTGCCTCTAAAAGTTGGACCAACCATCATTAATACTGAATGCCATGTCCTAGACTTGGATTTTCCATATAACATCTTGCTTGGTAGACCATGGATACATACACTAAAGGCGGTCCCATCCACTTATCATCAATGCTTGAAATTTCCCCACCAAGGAAGAGATATCACAATCCCAGGGGATCCCACCCCTATTGAATTTGTAAAAGATTGGAAGGTGCACCAATGAATTTTTGTCCAATAAAAAATTGTACCTAAATCTCTCACCATAACAGAACCATCTTCCACAGCAGTACTAGAATTAGTTAACGAGGATGCAAGTTCCCACAAGGGAAAAGAGAAGATTGAAGATACTAAAATTAACACCACAGGGAAGAAGGCTACTTTCTCTGATTTAGGAATGGGAGAATATAAGTTTGAAAATGCCTTGTGTGTGGGATAACTACCACTCTCCCCTCGTTCCTTCGGAAAACCTTCTCAATTGTCACCTTCTACTAATAAGGAAACCATGCAAGTTAGAAAGACAACATTTGAGCATTGGGGTTCACTTAGTGATGAGCACATGGAAGATAATATCCTAGATTGGCTATATTATGATGGAAAAGATGAACCTGTAGAGTTTCCTAAGGACAAATATGTCAAGGCACCTCCCATTATTGAAAACATGGGATATCATGGTACCGGCCTTGGACCAAAAGAAGATGGAATTAGACAACCCTTAGAAGCTAATAGCTATCCTAAAGGATGTGGATTGGACTCCATTAAACCTAAGGTATCCTTTGCTGACAACTATTGTATGGTTGAACCTAATTTTGAGACTAAAGAGGAGGAATTCTTTGAAGTACCTTTCCAATACATTGAAGATGACCTAGATAATTATGTCCATTCCATTATGATAGATGACCTTTCATCCATTAACCTACCTCTCACCAATCCCAACATGATAGACAGGGACCTTCAAGATACACCACCAACTCTTGATATCTGTAAGTCTAATGAAGCAGTGATGGCACTTTTTGGCCTTAAGAATCTTCGAGAATACGAACATGAGATCCAATAAAATGAGGAAGCTTACTTTGGTAGCCAAGTCAACTCTCTTAGTTGCAAAAGTGAAAAATACAATAAAAATGAAAAAACAAAAGACACATCCTCTAGTGAAAACCCCCTTGGGGCACTTTCGGATGAAGAAAAAGATAAAATAAAGGATGCATCTTCTGGTGAAAACCTCTTAGAGGCACCAGAGGAGGGAGAGCTTGACTTGCCATTTAGATCCTTGCCACCAGAAAAATACCTATTTTGAAGGAAGACACAATTCCAGTCAACTTGGGAACAAAGGATAGCCCACAAATCACCTACATTGCTACTACCTTAAGTCTTGAGGAACAAAAAGCCATGACTAAATTCTTGAAAAAAGGAAAAATTAGTTTTGCATGGACATACAAAGACATGCCTAGCTTAGATACAGATTTGGTTGTGCATCATTTGATAGTTGATCACAAGATTAAACCAGTAAAGCAAAAGTTGTCCAAAATGCACCCTAAGGTAGCACTCCTAGTCAAAGAAGAGTTGCAAAAAATGTTAGAGACAAAGTTCATTCATCCTATTGACTATCCTGAGTGGGTCTCCAACATTGTTCCTATAGGAAAAGCATCTGGTGGCATCTGTGTTTGTTCAAATTTTTGAGATTTAAATCTCGCATGTCCTAAGGATGATTTTCCACTTCCTAACATAGACATCATAGTGGATTTGACTGTTGGACATGAGATGTTGTCTTTGATGGATAGATTTTCTGGTTATAACCAAATCAAAATTGCAGAAGAGGATCAACATAAAATGGCATTCACAACCCCATGGGGAACCTTTTGTTATCAAGTCATGCCTTTTGGCTTGAAAAATGCCGGTGCCACTTATCAACACGCAATGACTACCATATTCCATGATCTTCTACATGTCATAATGGAGGACTATGTTGATGATATACTAGGGAAATCCAAGACAAGAGAATCCCACGTTGATGTCCTTACCACTATTTTTTATAGATTGGAAAAATATAAAGTGCATCTTAATCCTAAGAAGTGTGTATTTGGGGTCAAATCAGGCAAATTGTTAGGCTACATTGTGTCAAGAAGAGGTATTGAGGTAGATCCAAAAAAAGTGAAGGCCATCATGGATATGCCTCCACCTACCACACTGAAACAACTCCACAATTTTCAAGGAAAGTTACAATCTATTAGGAGATTTGTGTCACAACTAGCAGATAAGGTCCATCAACCTCGGCATTTTCTTTGCAAAGGAAACAAGTTTCAATGGGATTGCCTATGCCAAAAAGCATTTGAACAAATTAAGACATATTTGGCTAATCCTCTAGTTTTAGCACCTCCAGTTGCAAGATGACCATTGATTCTATACATTTCAGCTACTTCAGTTGCCTTAGGAGCACTTTTGGCACAATTAGATGATAAGGGGAATGAGCAAGCCATATATTACCTCAGTCAAACACTAGTTGGCTATGAGTTAAACTACACTGTTATTGAGAGAGCATGTTTGGCTATAGTCTTTTGTATGCAAAAACTATGTAATTATATGCTTAATCATACTACATATCTCATTGCCAAGATAGATCCACTCAAGTATTTGCTATTAAAATCCACCCTCACTGGTCGAGCTGCAAAATGGGTCTTAATTTTAAGTGAGTTCAACATTGTTTATAAGGATCGTAAGGCCATTAAAGGACAAGTAATTGCAGATTAGCTTGCTAAAGCTCCTCTTCAAGGTGACCATCCCATTGTAGCTAATTTTTCAGATGACACAATTATGACCCTAGCCCCAACTGCACCATGGAAATTATTTTTTGATGGATCCTTTACACAAAAGGGATCAGGGGTTGGAATTTTGTTTGTGACACCACAAGGGGATCTCATTCCTAAGTCTTATAAAATCTCATTCCCTTGCACAAACAATATAGCTGAGTATGAAGGTTTAGTCACAGGACTACATCAAGCTATCGGATGGAATATCAAAAACCTTCTTGTCTTCGGAGACTCACAATTGGTCATTAAATAAGTCACAGATGCATACCACACCAAGGATGAGAAATTGTTGCCCTACCGCAGAATAGTCGAGGATCTTAAGCAGCATTTTACAGAGATTTTTTTTCAGCAGATTCCAAGGGCTAATAATAAAGTAGAAGATGCCATGGCTACTATTGCCTCTATGATTGCCATGCCAGAATATAGTCCTAAATGTGAGTTTATCGTTGAGAATCTTTTTACTCCTGCTTATGAGCAAACTGATTTAGAGTTAGTGTGTGAGATTGTTGGTCCTGAGCTCCATGGTACGCTGACATCTTTGCCTATTTACATCACAAAACTATTCCCATAGCCCTCACCCCAAATCAAAGCAAAATCTTCATCCGCCGAACTGCCCGCTATACCATCCTAGGTGATACACTTTTTCGAAAACACTTTGATGGAACCCTCCTTCGATGTCTCAGTTCAAATGAAGCTCAAACGATGTTAGAAGAGGTTCACCAAGGGATTTGTGGTGCCCACTCTAGCGGCCTTATGTTAGCAAAAAAGCTTCTTAGGACAGGTTACTATTGGCCCACTATGGAAGCAGATGCATATCAGTTTGTGAAAAGATGTGTTCCATGTCAGCAACATGGTGATTTGATACACACTCTCATCCAAGACCTTCAGCCCACCATCACTCCATGGCCCTTTTCTCACTGAGGATTCGATCTTGTTGGTCAAGTATACCCAAATTCCTCAAATGGCCACAAGTACATTATTGCCGCCACTGAGTACTTTACAAAGTGGGTCAAGGCTATTCCATTAACCTACATCACTGGAAAATAAATTTCATAATTTATCTTGAAATACATTATTTGTCATTTTAGTATACCTCAAGATATCATGATTGATAATGGAACCCCTTTCAAAAATCAAGAGGTTGCCACACTATGTAGGAAATTTGGAATCACCCAACATTTTTCCACCAGATACTACCCCCAAGGCAATGCCCAAGCTGAAGCTACCAATAAAACCATTTTGAAAATCCTAAAGAAAACTGTTGATGTAGTTGGTCATGATTAGCACATCCAAATTGCTCCCGCCCTTTGGGCCTATCGTACCTCCATTCGCACCCCCATAGGAGCCACCCCATTTTCTCTTATTTATGGTTCCAAAGTCATCTTGCCCATCAAAATTGAGCTCCCTTCCCTCAAAATCTCTCTTAAGAACCTCATATCCGAAGAAGAATACCGAGTTGCTCACTTGCAAGAGTTGGCACTCCTTGATGAGAGATGACTCAATGCCCTAAACCACCTCCACATGTATCAAAATTGCCTTTAGCTTCAGTATCATAAGAAAGTCAAGCCACAAGAATTTGAAGTGGGTGACTTAGTTTTGCAACATAACATGAAGAATCTCCAGAACCATGAAAAGAAAGAAAAATTTGAGGCAAATTGGCTAGGTCCATTTATTATTACAGCTAAATATGGTTCTGGGGCATATCAGATTGCTACTCTAGAGGGAGATCCGCTCCCTGAGCCTATAAATATCTAGCATCTCAAGCAGTTCTATGCTTGAGCCTTTGTAGTTTTTGTATAGTGTTTATAGTCCCACCAAAATCCAAAAAATTCATAAAATGTTCCTTAAAAAAGCCCTAAAAAGCAGAAGAATGTTCCTAAAAAAAATAAAATAAAAATAAAGTATGGATTCATCCATTGTCTATAAGGCTCATTTTGCTTCATTCCATTCCACCATTCCACTTCCCTTGTGCAAAGTCTTATCTAGCCTTTTTCATTTCATGCATCTAATATAAGACCTCTTGTCTGTGAGGCTCCATTTCACTTCCATCTTTTCAAAGACCTCTAGTTCGCGAGGCATTTTCTGTCGAGTGATTGTCATCCCATTACGCTGAGCTTTTTCACAACAGTAACCACACTTGGACTTACACAAAATCACCATTTGAGACTTAATGCTTCAAAAAACTTGTTCGCTTCAAAACCCTTGCAAAAAATGCACAATTTTATGATCATTTGACATTTCAACTTGACACACTTTCATAGGATACATCCTTCCTAAAGGTGACATTGTGACATTCACTTCTAGACCTAAGGTTCTTGGTAGGAACTGTCGACTGAATGACTACTTGGTCATGAGGTTTTTTTTTGGTTGCTTTTATTTGTGTGTTAGTGATAGCCTTTTATGGTGCACCTTGATCTTCCATATTTTGGTTGTACCAGAATAGCTATCATTAACTACACATGTTTTTGTGGTATGATCTATTTTTGAGACTTTACTTCATGTGTGTCAGTTTTAGGTTATGTTAATGCATTGCATAATGGGGGCAACGGGTTAGCACATGTCCCACCAAAGATCCCTCAAAATTTTTGGGTGTGCCCAGACCTCTCCATTGCGTATATGAAATTTGATCCATCATGACTATGCAAACTACACTTGTTGTCCTAAAGTTTCTATGGTTTTGTATGTCTAGTCCACGCAAAAGAGTCATGTCATTTATGCTTCTATAACATATAATGCATAAACTCATTTGAAAAATCAACTTAAGGTGTGCTCTCCATATGAACACAATGAAATCTCTTGATATCATGTAGTTAGGATGCATGTAGTCTAGGGTTTCATTCAAGTCGTGCTTGAGACAAGGTCCTATTTATTTCCCCCCTCCTATGCTACGCTACTGGGTTTCTATGAGTGACAGTTATGATAGATATTCATTCATTAGTTCATTTTCATTAGGTTGCATTAGCTTCCCACTTTTGCATTCATTCATTGCATTAGTATTCATTTGATTCATTTCATTTAATGTTCATTAGATGTTTTTAGTTCATTAGATTGCATTAGTTCATACATTCATTTTAGTGATCACAACTAGGGGCATATACATCGTAATCACATCTAACATATATATCATGCATCCATAAAACAATGCATACATCTCATAATCACCCACTAATTTGCATCACACACATGTTAGGCATCATGTACATATGCATACATCATAGGAAATATCACATAGCATCACATCTTGTATCACAGGCGTTAGTATCCACATCATAAATCCATACATATACATCCATACACACATAAAATCATCAACTCATGTCATGTATATATCTCAAAAAATAATGTCTGTACAATCTATATACAAATCATATAGAATCATATAATACAAATGCATCATCAAAAATTGCTGCATCTGCACATATCTGTCAAAACACTAATCACTATATGTAATCAAGTAGCTGGATGTGAGGGCCCTGCCCCCCTGTATCCCCCCCTTGAGGAGGTCTCTCCGGTCTTGTAGACTTCTCTGATCTAGCTTTGCCACTTGAGATCCATGAGCTGGCTCCCCTCTCAAAATCTGGCTACTACTGGTCAGCAGGCACGGCCTCCCTATAAAGCAACCTATAATAGGTTGCCTCTCGTATGGCCTGCGTCTCTGCTCAGCTAGCTGTGAGGGCCTCCTATAGCACTATGATGGCTGCCCTTGGCTATACCATCTGCATGGCTATGTCTCGCTGCCTGCAGTATCTATCCAACTGCGCCTGATGGGTGGCCTACTCAGCTCGTAAGGCGGCTACCTCCGCTCGGAGCCTCTCTACCTCTGCTTGATCCTCTACCCCTGTCTGGGTTCCCATCCCTGCAGACTCTCCAGCATCCACCCATACCTGTAAGGCTACTAAGGCCTCCTGTGCATTGTCCCCCCTGACCCTCTGCATCTGCAGCTCTGCCTGTATGGCCTCCATGGCCTGCTCTAAGCTGTCTGCTTGTGCCTGCTGCACCTGTGCTACCCCCTGTAGACGAGCTACCTCTATCTGCAGGCTATCCCTCTCGGCCCTGACCATGTATGGGTCCTCCCCCTATACCTGTCCCTGTAGAGGTGCTTGTGGTGGTACCTACAGTGGTGCCTGTGCTTGTGCCCGTGCCTATACCTATACCTGAAACTGGGGTGCCATCTATGGTGGCCCCTATGCTAGTACTGGCCCTGGCCCTCTCTACACTCAAACTCTGCACCCATGTGGTCCCTCCTATGCTCCTTGAGCTGGTGGTGGCATCATGGCTGCTTGCCCACCATCCCCTGCTCCATCCCCCTCTCCTTGTGCCTGCTCTACTGGCGGCGGTGCCCCTGGCATTGTCAGCCTAACCTGTTGGTGGGCTGCCCACTACTATGTGTATGCCGGTGTCATACCTACATCTCCCCTATCTTGGCCGTGCACCCATGGCATTGCTGCCATCCCCATCCAAGAAGCTCAGGCCAATCCTATGGTGGTCCCATGTCCCCACAGCTGGCCATACTCTCATGACACTACAGGATATAAGAATCTCTCTGCCACTGTGTCCTATACCCTACCAAACTACTGTCGCACTCGAGAGGGCATATAGCGCATGATCAGGCACATAGATCGACCAATGATCTAGCAGTCTATTTGTGTGTACAGGAGGTACATCTGATCCTCTGTATCATCCTCACCCCCTACTGCCAATGTCTACCCCCATCACTCTATCCCATTGTACAAAGTCCACTTGAACATGATGATCTCATCTATACATCGACGCCAAAATCCCATAGACTCTATAGAGGTATAGTGGATAGGAGGCCGGTATCTACAGGCATATGGCTCCCCAGGCTGCTTGGTCTCTTGCCGAGTGATCGACTGTGTGACTCCGATGTGCTCCCATGACCAAACCATCAGTAGTGTCAGTCCTAGTCCTATTGTGCACTGGGTCTGATATGCACACATGTGTAGATTATGATATAGCTCAGCCAGGATAGTCTGTCCCCAACAGTAGACTACTCCCTCCTCCTGTAGCAGAGTACTCAACACTCGTGCCCACCCAATCGGCCACCCGTGTCTTGCATGATCTGGTAGCATCTACCATATTAGTGAGGCTAGGTAGACCGCCAGCCTCGGCAGCCTCTGCTCTAGTGCACTTCTCCATGACAACCACAATCGTTGTATGGCCAATCATTGTCGCTGTGTGCCAAAGCACTCCCTCAGAAATAGATTTGAACCCTCTAGTACATACTTTGGGTAGGCACCTCTGATCGGTACTCGCAGTATCTGCCACACATCCAAGAGTGTGACTGTGGTCTCCCTTGTTGGAAGATGAAAACTCCTAGTGGGTGTGTGCCATCGCTCTATGAGAGTCGATAGCTGCACTGAATGGGCCCTCAGATTTGGCCACTCATGAACATGCTCTAGCCTACATAGTCGTACGTGTCCCCAATCCGCATCTGTCAGCCTCTCCTATATCATCATGGTCGGAGGATAGTGCTTCCGCGACCTAAACACCATCATCTCCTCCTACAACATAGACATGGAAAGTGTTAGTTTTGCTAGCATTTGATGTCCCTACAATGGGGCATCTTCCTTTGCATAGCCCTATTCTACCCTTATTGGCGTGGCCATTTTTGGCATAGATGCCAATTTGCGTAGACGGTGATCAGCGAAGACGCTGATCCTTGTAGATGCTAATCAGCAGAGACGTTGATACGTGTAGACACCGATCAGCGAAAATGCTGATCAGCGCAGATGACAGATGTTCTATCATCTTCACAGATGATGATGTATATTTTGTCATCTTTGCTTAACTTTGTCATCTGCGCAAATGACAGGATATATCTTGTCATCTCTGCGAGTGGTAACCCTCTTTTGGCATTTGCGCAGATGACAAGATGTATCATGTTGTCTCCATGGATGTCGAGATCCCTCCTTTGTCATCTGCGTAGATGATAGGCTAGAGACTATCATCTCTGCTTGAACCTCTTTTTAGCGCATTTATGGCCTCATAAATGTGCCTAGCCTACCCTAACCTACCAAAACACAAAGAGGATCAGATGACTGACCGGTGGGCCCATCTCAGCTACTCATTGGTACTCTCAAATGCACTCACCAAGTTGCAAACGATCAATGGGGTCCATGTTTGCTCTGAATGCTCTCCTCACGGTGTGACAATGATTTTTTTGGGCCCCTCAAAGGCTTATATAGGGCCCCTGCAGACCCTATTTGAGCCCATGCCTTCCCTGAGCCGTGCCCATCCCCTTTTTACCCGCAAGCCATGTAAATGTTGTCATTTATTCTCATTTTCTATTCTTTTTCCTATGTCTTAAGACCTTTTTCACAAAAATTGCTCAAAATTTATTCTTTTTGTGCAATTTTTGCGAGGGGGCACCCTCCTCCTCTATCATCGCCATAGGACTCCTTCCTTCTCTGGGGCAACCTATATTTTTTTTTATTTGATATGAAGCCGTTCTGACATCACATCAAAGAGGAGAAAAATGTAGATGCTTAAAATCATCCCTAAAGACTATATTAATTAATTTTAATATCGCCCGTGATATTGTAATTAATTAATTAATTATATTGTTCACATTCCTTTACTTATTTAATTAAATTATTTTAATTAAATAAGTTCATTCTTCTAAGTATTTAAATTTAATTTAAATGCTTCTAGCCTTAATGTGTTAAATTAATTTAACACATGATCCTCCACATTCTTCTTTTTAAATAAATTTTACTTATTTAAATTCTCCACATCCTATTAATCCATCTAAACCCATGATTAAATTAAATCTAATTTAGTTTAATCTTAAACCTAGTCTAGAGCCTAGCCTATACCCATCACTCTCATCCTTCTAAGCCTACCCATTACTTAATCTCACTCTTATCCTAAATCTTTTTTCTAAACACCTTTTTAGCTGCTAAGAGTTTTCTCACACATGTGTGAGAAGCTCTTGATCCAATAAACCTTCCATTTCATTTATGACTCTTACATCTCTTACAGATTTGTCCCCCACTTCTTCTCCCAAGGTTGCTCACACATGTGTGAGCACACCTTGAGCCTCTCAATCATTAAAGACTCTTTTTGACTTTTGCATGGCTTGTCCTCTAGCCCATGTGTCTCCCTTGTGGCACTTATGTGGATGCCACATGGATGCCACCTCACCAAACCCTCCCTCAAGCCTATAAATAGAGGGCTTGTCTCAAGCATTCATCATCTCTCATTATTTGCATTATTATCATGTTGGTTTGAGATTTGAGTTTGCATCCATAGTTTGAATTTTCATGGTAGTTTGAGTTTGCATTAGTAGAGTCTCATAGTGATTTTGTAGATTCGTACTAACAATTTGGTAGCTGATTTAGTTTACATTATGCATTGTTAATCTAGTTTCTACATGAATTAATAGCTTCATTTTAGCTTTCATTTTTATCATACTTTGCATTAGCTCTTTCATTACATATCATCTTCATCTTTGGATGCCTTCAAAAATGGCTCTGTCCATAGCCATTTCTTGAGGTGTTCTTCATCTCATTTAGTCTAGATTCATACCTTACTTGCATACACACTTGCACTCACTCACTCAAGAGATTCACTTATTGTTGTGTTTGGGAGAGCACATCAAACACACCCCCCCCCCCATCTTAACACACCAAAAAGGCCTCTAATGGGTGTCCTTGTTGAGCTGTAGAGGTGGCTAGAAGGTTGGATTTGTTGGTTACTTAGGTTTGCAAAATTCAAGCAAGCATTAGTTGGTATTTTATTCTTTTCATTTTGATAAGTCTTTGATGCAATTTCAAGATTTTAAACTAGTGTTTGTTTGTTAACTCATGCTTCTTGCAGGTCACATTTTCTAGCACACACTAAGTATGTAAGAAGACATCATTAACCTGAACAAATTATTGGAGATGATGAATCTAGTGTTATAAAAAGGAAGTGACTAAGAAGTGATACATGCTTACTTTGTGAATATGAGCCCAAATCAGTGAAAGATGCTATAGACAATGAAGATTGGATCTAGACAATGAATGAAGAAATTGAATAGATTGAGAAGAACAAAACTAGGACCCTAGTACCTAGACCAAAGGAAAATAATGTTTTTAGAAAAAAGTGGGTTTTCATGAATAAGCTAAATGAAAAATGTGAAGTTACAATGAATAAATATAGATTGGTATGCAAAGGATATGCCCAAGAAGAAGGAGTTGACTATGGAGAAAATTTCACTCCTATAGCAAGACAAGAAGGAGCCAGAACTCTACTTGCATACTCAGTTTACAAATAATTCAAGGTATATTAGATGGATGTCAAATATACATTTTTGAATGGCATAACATAGAACAACCTAAAGGATTTGTGGACCTAAAAAAGAAGAATATGGTATATAAACTACACAGAGCTCTATATGGATTAAATAAATCTCCAAGAGCATGGTATGAAAGACTACACAATTACTTGGTGAAGATTTCTTTTGAAAGGAAAAATGATAACAATAGTCTATACTTGAAGACTGGTAAGAATAATGAGGTCCTGCTATCTAAATTTTTTGTTGATGACATTATATTCGAAGGAAAAGAAATATTATGGAAATCATTTGCTAATGAAATGAAGAAGGAATTCAAAATGTCAATGTTTGGTGAAATCAATTTTTTTGTTGGTTTGAAAGCATATTAAATAAATTTTTGTATTTTCATTAATCAATTCAAATATATTAAGGAGATAATGAATTTTTTTAGAATGGAAGAATCAACACTAGTGAGCACACCTATATCTACAAGGCATAAGTTATCTAAAAATGATGAATATGTTGATGTGAACTAAACACTATGGAGATCAATGATTGGAAAACTTGCAATTTTTTGTTCATAGTAGACTTGATATTGCATTAGTTGTTGGAGTAGTTGCTAGATTTTTTGAAAATACTAAGGAGATCCATATGATGGAAGTGAAAAGGATATTGAGATATGTGAAAGGTGAAGAAGACTATGATTGTATTACAAGAAGAGTGATAAATTTGAATTGAAGGTATTCACTAACTTTGATTGGGTAGGAAATATTGATGATAGAAAAAAACTAGTAGAGGTGCATAATTTCTAGGAAAGTGATTGGTGTCATGGTCAAGCAAGAAACATAAATGTATTTTCTAATCAATACCTAAAGTTGAGTATGTGGCAAATTTAGTGAACTGTTCAAACATCATGTGGATCAAGAAATTATTGAAAGTAAAAAATGAAAACATTACAAATCTAGTGGTCATCTATTGTGATAAGACAAGTTCTATCAACATATCAAAGAATCCTATGATGCACACAAAAATAAAGCACATTTCTATCAAGTATCACTACTTGAGAGAACTAGTTCAAGACAAAGAAGTGAAGTTAGAATATGTACACACTGTTGTCACAAAAGTTTGCACCCATGTCCAAAGTTTTTACCTAAGGACAACCTTGTGAAACATGGAAACAACCTCCAAGCTATGGGACTTAAACTGTGAGGTTGAGTCTCTAGAGAAGGCCAATTTCCTTTACTATCAGGGTGCACCTAACTGCTCTTAGAGAGGAAAAGGGAGAAGGAATGCATAGAAGAAAATCTACCTATTCTAACCTAAGGGGTTGATGCACCAAAATAAAGTGTTCAAACCAATATTTTCTCATACATGCACTATTAAACCATCATGACACCAAAAGATATACACATCCAGACTTGCTTTAATCTAACAATCACATGCAGATTAGAAAACTCAAATGAATGACATAAGGAAAGAGAGGATTCACTTATATACCATTCATAGGCCAAAAGAGATACAGTCATGCAAGATTGCAGATATCCACAATAAAAAAATGAGAGACAAATAGTTCTTGCACTTTACATCAATGACTGAAGGAGATAAGGTAGAATGTCATTCAGTTTAGAGGCAAAAAGAATTTACATTGAAGTTGCATAGCAATATCAGAGAAAATAGAGAAGAGTCAACCAGAACAAAATCTACAAAATCACCTTTATAGCTCAGGCATAACCAAGATATTTTTTGACTAAAGTTACTCCACAACCACTGCCATTAAGTCTTACAGAGAATAATCATGCAGATCTAGGGCAAATTTGACCTTGGCACAGACTCAGATACCATGAAATCGAATCTCTTATTGAAACAGGGCCCCAAGAAGACAACAGACAACACCATTAAACCATTCTGACCAAGTAGATGGGTAGGATCAAAGGTAGTGGAGTGTTTTCCTACTATCTACTGGGTTCAACCTTTATCCAAGAGTGGTTGGCATTGATCACAGGGATTAGATCATGTAGGAAAATTTGACTCCCTTCATTTTTTGGCTCATGAATCAGCAGGGTCAACAAGTCAACTAAACCCTACAACCAAAATAGACCACGTGGACCAATGATTTTATTTTATTTTTCCACTTTGTAGAGTCTCAACATGGTTGACCATATCTTTTCAACTAATTGCACCACCTCCTCAAAACCTTGACCGTGATGTAACTACCAACCGTCAGCCCTAACTATTAATGCCTTAGTCAAAACCATTGGGACACATGTTCTTTAGGCACTTCCCTGTAATGTTTAATTTCTTTGCATCTTCATCTTGTGGGAAAGCATCGATCATTGATCTCCACAAGATCAATGATTGTGAAAGATTTTTATAATACTATGCTTGCCCCTTCAAAAATTTTGGGCCCACAAAACACTTAGCATCCAACTGGCACCATCCTCTGGTATATGAGACAAGCCTGGCCCCACAAGGACATGCAACAACAAGGCACTTTCCAACATTTCTTAAAATCCTTGCATCTTAATAATGTAGGGAAGTGCCAGCCCTTGATTTCATTTGAATCTACCGCGATCAAAAATCTTACATGACCATATACCTGGTCAGATGGACAGACCAATGAGATGCTTTCTTCATACTCTGACTCACCTGACAATGACCACAGAAGATGAGCTTTTATTACCTTCTAAGAGAGGCAGGCCTATGATGTCACACTGTTCCATGTGTCGTAGGGGTGCATACCCGCATTTTTTAATCTCCATGCATCTTTATATTGCAGGAATGTGCCAGCCAATGATTCTTGAAGATCTAACATTATAGTTGACATATTATGGCTGACATATGGCCGACATGTTGTAATCTTAAAATGGATAAAATACTTGTATAAAAGAGTTTAGGGTTAGGTATTTTTTCATTATGTTGTGATGCAAAATCGGTTCTTGCAGCGGTATTGAGCTATAAGGGATTACAGATTGTAATCAAGTTGTAATCAATGGATTGTAATAAGATCGAACTTGTTGTTTGGTAGATGTAGCCCAGGAATTGGGTGAACCACGTTAAATCTTGGTGCCTTGTGCTTATTTTTGTGTGATCTATTATTTTTTGTTATTGGTTATATTTGCATGCAGTTTTTATTTCTGTCTGTGGTTTATCCTAACAAGTGGTATCAGAGCCTAGTTGTTTTTTAGTTATCCTCTGTAAGAAAGTTTCATAGTTGAGTGGGAGTCTCACGGTTGAGTGGGAGCAATGGAAAATGAGGGTAAGCTGAGGGTTGATAGGTTTAATGGGCAAAAGTTCCAGTTATGGAAGATGCAAATGGAAGACTATACGTATCAAAAAGATTTATGGAAGCCGTTGGAAGGCAAAGCCAAGAATTAGGGAACTATGTCAAAAGTTGAATGGGATCTTTTGGATAGAAAGGCACTTAGAAGCATTTGATTATGCCTAGCACCATTAGTGGCATCTAATATTACATAAGCAAAGATGAAAAAAGAGTTGATGAAAACCCTAGCGACACTATATGAAAAGCCCTTTGCTTCAAACAAAGTATTTTTCATGAAGCGTTTATTTAATATGAAAATGGCAGAAGGTGGATCTGTTGTAGATCATTTAAATGAGTTTAATACAATTACTAGTCAGTTATCTTTTGTGGGTATCAATTTTGATGAAGAAATTAGGGCTCTCTTAATTTTGTGTTCTTTGCCTAAAAGCTGGAATGGCTTGGTAATGGCTGTGAGTAATTCTATTCCTAGATCTAGTACCCTAAAATATGATGATGTGATCAGTGTTGTTTTAAGTGAGGAAACTCTTAGGAAATCCTTAGGTGGATCTACATTAGGAAGTGCTTTGAATGCACAAAGTAGGGGCAGAACGATTGAGAGAGGAAGTAACTATGAAAATCGTGGGAAATCAAGAGGAAAGTCAAAGGGGAGGAGGTCTCAATCGAGAGGACCAAATGATTGCTGGTACTGTGGGAAACTAGGGCACAAAAAGAAAGCTTGTTGGAATCGAAAGAAAAATGAAGGAGATAAGTTAGATGGAGACAAGGAGGCAAATGTGGTAAGTAACAAATTCGAAGAGGATGCTTTGCTTCTGTCTTTAGAAAATGTTGATGATTCATGATTTTTAGATTCTGGTGCTTCTTTTCATGCTACACCTCATAGAGGTTATTTTATTGATTATGTCCAAGGGGATTTTGGGCTTGTTTATTTGGGGGATAATGAACCCTGTCAAATTGTTGGAAAGGGAAAAATTAAGATTAAGTTGCAGAATGGGAATCATTGGCTACTACATGAGGTAAGACATGTTCCAAGGCTGAGTAGGAATTTAATTTCAGCAGGGCAACTCGGTGATGAGTGTTGTGTAGTTACTTTTAATGATAAAAATTGGAAAGTTTCAAAAGGTTCCCTTGTAGTAGAAAAAGGTGTGAAAGTAGGCACCTTATATCTTTGTACAGGTCATATTGTTCCTTCTACTTTGATTGTTTCAGAGAAAAATGAATGTTCAGGAACAATTGCTGTAATTGAGCAAGGAGAACAAATAGCTGCTGTAGATTCTAATACAACACTATGGCACAATAGACTTGGGAACATGAGTGAGAAAGGTATGAAATTACTTTATTCAAAGAAAGTTTTACCAGGTCTGAAATGTGTTAATATGGATTTTTGTGAAAGTTGTGTGTATGGAAAACAAAAGAGAGTGAGTTTTGTAAAGACTGGGAAGGAAAACAAAAAGGAGAAATTAGAGCTTGTGCATACAGATGTATGGGGGCCAACTCAGGTATCTTCTCTTGGTGGCTCTCATTATTATGTTACATTTATTGATGACACAACTAGAAAAGTATGGGTTTATTTTCTTAGACAGAAATCTAATGTATTTCAAACTTTTAAGAAATTGAAATGCTTGGTTGAAAATGAGACTGGTAAGAAATTAAAATGTCTCAGATCTGATAATGGTGGTGAGTATTATAGTCATGAATTTGAAGATTATTTCTCCACTAATGGTATTCATAGATAGAAAACTATTCCAAAGACTCCACAGGAAAATGGAGTGGCTGAACGCATGAACATGACTATAATGGAGCGTGCAAGGAGCATGAGGTTGCATGCTGGGTTGTCCTTACACATGTGGGTAGAGGCTATCAATATTGTAGTATATTTTATTAATAGAGGTCCCTCTACTCCTTTGGGCTATGGTATTCTAGAGGAGGCATGGACTGGTAAGAAGGTGAGTTGTTCTTTTCTCAAGACCTTCAGTTGTGAAGCTTTTTCTCACATAGACTTTGAAAATAAAATTGAACTAGAAGCTAAATCAAAGAAACGTGTCTTTTTTGGATATGGCATTAATGAATTTGGTTATAGGCTTTGGGATTTTGAAAATCATAAAATTTTTAGAAGTTGGGATGTCATATTCAATGAGAAAGTGTTGTACAAAGATCTGTTGCAGCAACATGAGAAGAAAGAAGATGATTATGTAGTGCTGGATGATACTCCTAAAACTGATATTCCAGCCATTCCTCATGATGTGCAACAACTGCAACAACAAATACCACACACACTAGTAAATGTTAGATGGTCAACGAGGCAAATTAGACCTCCACAAAGATGTTCTCCCTCTTTGTATTCTATTTTACTTACTGGTGCTGGTGAACTTGAAAGTTATGATGAAGCTGTGCAGGTGGATACTAAGATTCAGTGGGAGTCTGCAATGGAAGATGAAATGGACTCTTTGTTGGAGAATAAGATGTGGGATCTATGCAAGTTGCTTGCAAGTAAAAAGGCTTTATAGAATAAGTGGGTTTACAAGTTGAAAGAAGAGGAAGGAGGTCAAAAAATATTTAAGTCCAGGTTAGTTGTAAAAGGATTTGCACATAAAAAGGGAATTGATTTTGATGAGATATTTTCTTCTGTTGTTAAAATGACTTCTATTCGTACTATTTTAAGTCTCGTGGCTATTGAAGATTTGCATTTAGAGCAGTTTGATGTTAAAACAACCTTTCTTCATGGTGATTTGGATGAAGAAATATATATGGCTCAGCCATAGGGTTTTGAGGTCAAAGGTAAGGAGAACTTAGTGTCCAAATTGAAAAAAAGTTTATATGGCTTGAAGAAAGCACCTCGGCAATGGTATCTGAAATTTGATAGTTTTATGCATGAGCATGGATATAATAGGTGTCATTCAGATTATTGTGTTTATTTTAAGAGGTTGGATGATGATAGCTACATTATTTTATGTTTATATGTTGATGATATGCTTGTAGCTAGGTCTAACATGGATCATATTAAGGGGCTAAAACGCCAGTTAGCACATGCATTTGCTATGAAGGATTTGGGGGCAAAAAAAAAAATCCTTGGTATAAATATTTGCAGAGATAGGAAGAATAGAACATTGACACTATCTTAGGCTGATTATATTCAGAAGGTGTTGCAACGTTTCTCTATGGAGAATGCTAAAGCTGTCAGCACACTTTTACCTAGTCATTTGAAGTTGACTAAGGAGATGTGTCCTACGACATAGGAAGAGGAGGATAAGATGTCCAAGGTACTCTATGCTTTAGCTATAGGAAGCTTAATGTATGCTATGGTATGCACTAGGCTAGATATTGCACATGCAGTGGGAGTCGTTAGCAGGTATATGAATCATCCAGGATTTGAGCATTGGAATGCTGTCAAGTGGATTCTCAGATATTTTAGAGGACCATCCAATAAGTGTTTACACTTTGGGGGCTCTACTTCTAATTGATAGGGCTATCTTGACTTAGATTTGGTAGGGGATATTATACCAGGTGGATTACTATAGGTTATGTCTTTAGTATTGGTGGGGCAGTTGTGAGCTGGGTTTCTAGGTTATAGAAGATTAATGCTCTATCCACTACAGAGATAGAGTATGTTGTTGCTACATAGGCAGCCAAGGAGATGATATGACTTCAATTATTATTGGAAGAATTGGGACATCCTTAGAAGGATAATTATTTGTTCACAGATAGTCAGAGTGCCATTCATCTTGCAAAGAATTCAGCTCTGCATTCTAAGACCAAACACATATAGTTGCGATACCATTTCATTCGGTCAGTTTTGGAGGATGGACAGTTAAAGTTTGATAAGATCCATACAAATGACAATCTAGCAGATATGTTGACAAAAGTTGTAACAAGGGAGAAGCTAAACTCCTCTTCAGCTTCGGTTGGTCTTTTAGACTAAACATGAATAAAAGAACAACAGAGTCCAGGGTGGTTTGATCTAGTGGGAGCCCCATGTGGTAGTGGTATTGCTATAGGATCAGTCTCCAAGTGGGAGATTGTTGTTTAGTGTGGAGCTTGATCAGTCCCCAAGTGGGAGATTGGTAGATTATGGTGATTGATAAGGAAAGTACTTTAGATACTTCTTAATTAGTTGGGTTTGGGCCATGGCCAACATATTATGGCCGATGTATGGCCAACATGTGGTAACCCTAAAATGGATAAAATACTTGTATAAAAGGGTTTAGGGTTAGGTATTTTTTTATTATGTTGTGATGCAAAATTGGTTCTTGCGGCGGTATTGAGCTGCAAGGGATTACATATTGTAATCAGGTTGTAATCATTAGATTATAATAAGATTGAACTTTCTGTTTGGTGGACATAGCCCAAGGATTGGGTGAACTACATTAAATCTTGGTGCCTTGTGTTCATTTCTATGTGATCTATTTTTTTTTTTATTGGTTATATTTGCATGTAGTTTTTATTTCTGTCTATGGTTTATCCTAACAACTAGCCCTTGAATCAATCATGCAACTGTGGACTAGTTTACTCCCTATAATTAAAGAAACATAAAATGGAGGGGGTCTAACCCTTTTATTTGTTTCTTCCTCCCTTAATGGTTGTACTAGGCTTGTGGCACTTTCCATGCTAGGTGGCTGATCCTTTGGTTCAATACTTTCAAATTCTTGCTACAGCAACCTCTTTTGCATGGGTATAGTAGCAATAACATCTGACATGGAAATATTCACATTTGTCTTCTTCATTTGTTCTACCACATTGAATGGCACAATAGGTACTTTGGTAGAAACCTCGGGGGCTGTAGGAAGTTGAAATGGAACAAACTGAGGATCACTTACATCTTTTCTACCATTATTTTTCCTTTGCTGCTGAAGAGTATTTGATTGATCATTTACTGCTTGCTCATGAGGTATTGCATTTGAAGTTGAGGCCTAATTGGGAAGAGGAGGGGTAGCATCTTCAATAGCACTTCTTTTTCTCCTAGTGTTGTGAGCAATGGAATCTTGGTTTACATTACAATGTTCCTCCACCTGATGATTCATAAAGGAGCAATCACCTTGTCCTTGCATATACGAGGTATCTTTGAATTGGCCCTCCTTGTATGATTGTCCTATTGTAGGCTCTTGGATGGTCAAAGCCAAGTAAGATTCAACCTTCTGACACATGAAACAAGCATAAGAGTAGTTACAGGAGGGACAAAAATCCTGATCTTGGGCCATGTTGTTTTGAGGGACTATGGCCCTACTTTGGTTTACATTTGAGGTTGAAGTATGGCTATTTTGCCTATTCTGACCAAAATAATTGTTCCCATAATTATGATTTGGAGGCCTACCACTGTTTAGAGTTTGATGTTGCAATTGATGAGCCTTACTACCTTGAGCTTGCTATCTCTCTAAGGTCACCACCTTGTTGCTCACTTTCTGTATCATAGAGAAGCTATCCTCCAACTTCTTCTCTTGGCCTTGCAATCTTTTATCTATGTTTAACATCATAGATTGCATCATTTCCTTGCTCTAATTTATTCCATTTGAAGATGTGGAAGCTTGAGGGACTAGGGCAAGGGATTGTGATGTGGACGCTATGGGAAGAGGAGCCATTTTTGGTTGGTGATTTGGAACATCAGGAAAGAAAGACATAAGAGGCCTTAAATCTAGCTTACCTCCTTGTGTTAGGATGTTTTCTGACTTTATTGCTATGTCATAAGCATTAGGCAAGGTATCTCCTCACATAGTTTAGATTGTAGTGGTAATATCACTGTTAAAAGCTCTGAGGTAATGCAAGAAGGCATTACTAGGGGTAGGTTTTACTGAAGCAGGTATTCTATCCCATATCTTTTGAAATCTATAGTTAAAATTAGTCATACATTCATGGGGGGCTCTTTTTATAGTAGTCAACTATTCTAAAAGTGACAAATGGTCACTTTTTTCCTCAAAGTGTTTGCACAGTCCTACTCCTAATCCATCCCAATCTATTATAGAACCATGAGCCAAACCTCTATACCATTGTAGTGCTTTTCCTTTCAAAGACAAGTCTAGAAGCCTAACTGCAACATCGTCCTCTATAATACCATGGATATTACAAACATTTGCAACTTCTTGAATGTGTTCTAAGGGAGAGATAGAAGTTTCACTAGTAAATTTTGGTGTACTTTTGAGTGCAACTATTGGTATGTCATGTCTTTGAGCCAATAAAAGAGGACTTCCACCATTAAAGGTGGCAAAAGTATGGGCTCTAGGCTATGCCATATAGACCAGTGATCTATTGATATGTGCTGATGTCAATCTAGGCTGAGATCTAATAGTAGGAGGAGTAGAGATAGATCTTGCAGGTGTATTTGTTGCTATTGCACTCCTAACTGGTGATAGAGATACTCTAGTCTTCCTTCTTCTAGGATTTGAAAATGAAAGCTCTTGGTATTGAAATTTACCTCTAGAAGATGCCCGTGTTTCAGCTTTTGGCATGAGCTACTGCAACTTTGGTTTGAAACCAGATTTTTTGAAGCTTAGAGTCACCAAGTACTTGAAAAATGAGCCTCTTGAAGGATTGAATACCAAAGCTAGTACTATCTCCTCGATATTAATCTTGAAATCTTCCTTTTGACACCAGTAGACTTGAAATTTTCTAAATATTGTCCCACTAGGTGTGCCAAAAACTATTGTCACAAAAGTTTGCACCCATGTCCAAAGTTTTTACCTAAGGACAACCTTGTGAAACATGGAAACAACCTCCAAGTTGTGGGACTTGAACTGTGAGGTTGAGTCTGTAGAGAAGGCTAGCTTCCTTTACTATCAGGGTGTACCTAACTACTCTTAAAGAGGAAAAAGGAGAAGGAATGCATAGAAGCAAATCTACCTATTCTAACCTAAGGGGGTGATGCACCAAAATAAAGTGTTTAAACCAATCTCTACCCACACATGCACTATTGAACCATCATGACACCAAAAGATATACAAATCCAAACTTGCTTTAATCTAACAATCACATGCAGATCAAAAAACCCAAATGAATGACATAAGGAAAGAGAGGATTCACTTATATACCATTCATAGGCCAAAAGAGATATAGTCATGCAAGATTGTATATATCCACAATACACCAATGAGAGGCAAATAGTTCTTGCACTTTACATCAATGGCTGAAGGAGATAAGGCATAATGTCATACAATTCAGAAGCAAAGGAAATTTACACTAAAGTTGTAGAGGAATATCAAAGAAAATAGAGAAGAGTCGACTAAAACAAAATCTACAAAATTGCCTTTATAGCTCAGGCATAACTGAGATATTTTCTAACTGAAGTTACTCCACAACCACTGCCATGAAGTCTTACAAAGAATAATCATGTAGATCTAGGGAAAATCTAACCTTGGCATGGACTTAGATACCATGAAATCTAATCTCTTGCTGAAATAGGGCCCTAAGAAGACAAGAAACAGTGCCATTAAACCATTTTGACCAAGTAGATGGGTAGGATCAGAGTTGGTGGACTATTTCCCTACTGTCTATTGGGTTTAACCTTTATGCAAGAGTGGTTGGCATTGATCATAGGGATAAGATCACCTAGGAAAATTTGACTCCCTTTATTTTTTGGCTCATGAATTAGTAGGGTTAGCAAGTCAACTAAACCTTGCAACTAGAATAGACCACATGGACCAATGATTTTATTTTGTTTTGCCACTCCATAGAATCTCCATGCAGTTTACCATATGTTTTCAACTAATTGCGGCACCTCCTCAAAACCTTGACTATGATGTAACTGCCAATCGTCAGCCCTAACTATTAATGCCTTAGCTGAACCCACTAGGACATGTGTTCTTTAGGCACTTCCCTGCAATGTTTAATTTCCTCACATCTTCATCTTGTCGGAAAGCACCGATTGTTGATCTCTGCAAGATCAATGATTGCAAAAGATTTTTATAATACTGTGCTTGCCCCTTTGAAAATTTTGGGCCCATGAAACACTCAGCATACACCTCGACATCCAATTGGCACCATCCTATGGTATATGAGACAAGCCTAGCCCCACAAGGACATGTGACATCAAGGCGCTTTCCCACATTCCTTAAAATCCTTGCATCTTAATAATGCAGGGAAGTGCCAGCCCTTGATTTCATTTGAATCTACGATGATCAAAAATCTTACATGACCATATACCTGGTCAGCTAGATAGACCAATGAGATGCTTTCTTCATACTCTGACTCACCTGACAATGACCATGAAAGATGAGCTGTTATTACCTTCTGAGAGAGGTGAGCCCATGATGTCACACTGTGGCACGTGTCCCAAGGGCGCATACCCGCATTGTTTAATCTCCATGCATCTTTATATTGTAGGAATGTGCCAGCCATTGATTCTTGAAGATCTAACAATGGAAGTACAACTAGGAACATGTGACATTGTGGGATAGGTGTCCCAAGGGCACTTGCCTGCATTGTCAGGAAGTCTAACAAAACAAATAATGCGGGAAAGCGGGCGCCAATTAAACTACCAACTCACCTTGCCACCTTGTCTACCCTACATGTGATGGGTCAAAGAAGATGGACCCACCTGCCACATGGCCGAAAAGTGCTTCCCTTCAATGTAAGGAAATCTGATAGAACTCAGAATGTAGGCAAGCAGGTGCCAATAAAATTGCTAGCTCCCTTGTACGGCCCACAAGAACAACAAGGATCCATTGATCCACATGTTGCAAAGGGTCTTTCCTGCATTACGTAAAGGTAGTGCATTTTCAAAATGCGGGGAAGCACCCACCATAGATCTGTGCAAGATTTGATGGCACAAAAAGTTGTAGGGAAGCAAAATAAATTTGGAAATAAAGAAATACCATAAGGTTTTATCATTTATTTTTTAATATTTTCATGGTGTTAAAATAATATTAAAGATGGAAGGTGACCATTGGGTGGGCCGAGGTATTCGAATTCAAATTTTGGCAGGAGGCAAAATAGGTAACACACACCAAAGAAAAAATTGCTAACATACTCACGAAAGCCTTTGTTGGAAATATGTCCAATCAATAAGATAAGGTAAGTTATGGTTGTCATTTATGGCAACATATTTGTTTTGTAGATTAGTCATGCTCACTTGTGAAGGAAAAATTGTCTAAGTATCAAACAGTGTTACAATAACAGGACAATTTTGATGATAACAAAATATTCCCTTGGAATATTCTCTTATGTAGTTGACCAGAGATGCATGATGACATATACCAGTGCGTATTTCCATGCAGTAAGTCAAGTTTGAGTTATGAAGGAATTAGTGATACAATGATGGCACAACACATAATAGAGCATATTAGCAGAATGTGTTTAACAATTTGATTTATTGTTTTAAGTTATAATTTCTTATTAAGATGACTCTAATGATGTTATATGAGTTGACTAAGGAAGAATTTACTAAAATGTTTTGTATAAGTAAAGAAATTTATTTGTGAAGTTAGTGTGGAAGTGGAAAGTGGATGATGATTTAGTGATCAGTAATTGTAAAGTTGTTATAATATTGTGAAATGTGAGTAACAAGTGAATGCAATACTTTGCTATATGATGTGAAGATATGTTGTAGATTAATAAGTACACAATCAATCTTATGTGAAGAATCATCAGTCAGAAGATTTACAAAGTACAACAAATAACTCAGTATTGTATGTATACTTATTTCTTGAAGAACTTATTGTATAGTTGCATGTTAGGGAAATGGGCTCTTCTTGCACACATTTTTATATAATCCACCAACTCCTAATAGGGTTGAAGCAACTCCTAATAGGGTTTAGGCTTCTAACAAGGCCTAGTCTCCTAATAGGGACTTGAGACACTATACATGCTTCGTAGACTCCTAACAAGGTCAATATCCTTAATCAGATTCTTTATATTGTGAATCATCTAGTGGGTTTCATCCCCACCAGGGGTTTCCCTTGGCCAAGGTTTCTCTAGTTAAAAAAATATGGTGTTATGATCTCTCTTTGTGTATGTTGTTTATACTATTCAATACTATTGGTTTACTTTTTTTATGCATGTGGTAAAGTAATTAATAATATTCAGTTGTGGGTAAAAAGATTAAAAATATTGATTCACCCCCTTCTCAATATTATCTATTTCTAACAATTGGTATTAGAGCTAGGTTATTCAAAAGAGTCTTAATAGCTTGAATAAGATCCCTATGGATATGGAACAATTGAAGAAGAATATTGAAGAAGCACTTGAACAAATTGATCTTCTTACTAATGAAAGAGATGACCTCAAAGACATATACAAGGATGCAAAAGCCTACATTGATGAATTAAAGGACAAAATAGATGACCTAAAATAGAAAGGACCTTCTAACTAGACTAGTGATGATGACATTGAAGATTTGAAGAAAGAAAATGATATCCTAAAATATTAGTTAAAGATAGTTTAACTTAAGCCAAGTCTTAAGAAAAATGGAGGAAAGATTGAGACTGAAATAAAAGCTAAAAATGCAGACCTAAGATCCCATTTTAGGAAAGTAACATTTGAACTAGAGTCTATGAAGTTAGAACATGTAGAATTAGAAAAATACAACACTATTGTGAAAGGTGAGTTGGTACAAACCAAGTAGAAACTTGAAAAATTATATACCAATAGTGATAAGATTGAAGAACAAATATGTGCACAAAGACCCAGTTATGATAAGACTGGACTTGGATTCTTTCTTGGTCAATCCACCAAGAAATATGTTGAAAGAAAAAAACCTATTACTCCTATAGTCAATAAGGATCTAAGAAAGACAAATGATACACCTAAAGACAAAGAGAATGCTGCTCAATCTAGGAAATTCAAAAATTCTGCTCAAGATATGAATAATAAAAAAAGGAATCTTTTGCCTAGTGTGGTGAACCTGAAGACACTGAAGTCAATTTTGAAGGTAATTCTTTCAAACCTATTTCAAAATTTTATTGTCATAATTGTCATGGATATGGTCATTATGCAATAGATTGTAAGAAACCTAAATTTGACAGTGATAATGCAAATAGTAGGATGTATAGGAACACTAACTATGTAGGAAATAGAAGAAGATCTCACAACAATGAAAGTGGAGAAAGAAGACAAATAGTTTTCTATAGATGCAACAATCTTGGACACATTGCAAGGAATTTTAGGATAATTAATGATAAGCTAAATGAATAGAAAAGAGACATACCTATATGTTAGATATGTAATAACTTTGGACACACAATGATGTTTTGCAAAATGGACAGTAGAGACCTAAACAAGAATCAAAATTATAGAAGGAACAATAGAAGAAATGATGATAGTTTGAGGAAAGAAATGAAGGAGTAGACAAATGAACTAAATGAATCATTTGTAAAGGCAAAGTATCTAGAAAGCTCTCATACACTTCCAGAAGATGTACTTGACAAGACAATGAAGTCACTTATTATTTATGAATCTTCTTACTAGAATTAAGAATTCCTAGTAAAACTGAGTATCTATTATTGATAACTGATGCTAGATGAAGTATCAAAGGTTGCACAGTTGATAGTATGTAGTAGACATTGAGAGAAGTCTATAGTGAGGTGCACATTCCTTGATAAGGTCATAATAAGGACATATAAGAAGATTAAATCTTTGTCACACAAAGACAATATACTAAACTAGTGGTAGATATGCATTTATTGCGCAAGTAGAGATTGTGGAAGATTTAAAGGATGCAAATTGACTTACATATATCATTTTCTTGTGTGAAGTTTGTGTGTGAGATTGAAGTGAGATTTGAAGAATTTAAGAAGCCTACAATCATGTAAAGTCACTGAAAACCCTAGCATACAAAATTGAGGTATTTTTTGAATTATTAAGCATAATCTTTTAAGAATGGTAAGATAAGAAGGCTATAATATAAGAAATAGGCCTATGTACAATTTCAAGAAACACCCATTTGTTTCTTTACTCAATGACCCCATTGGAGCATTTTGTGAGTTTTGGAAAATGTTCTTCATGTAGAAGATATTAGAGGATACATTCACTCTAAAATTGAAAGCATAGGTGACTCAAAGATTCATAAGGATTTGGAGAAGATGTGAAATAATGATTTATCATTGAAACCTAAACATATATTTCTAGAACATCTTAGCCTAGTTAAGCATATGTTCTACATAGATTTTGACAATACCAAATGGACTAGAATAATTCTTTGCAGAGTACATGATGATTTTTTGTGGCTAGGAGATTCTATCATTTGTATTGACAATGATCCAATTCACAAGGTCATAGGTTTGAGAAATCAAGGTAGTAGTCCAATAAACATTAAGAATGTGTGCAAACTCATTGAGACAAATGTCAACACATATTTTGATGGGAGAAACATGAAATTGAACTCAATCCAAGAGGGTGGAGTGAGACTCATTTGCAAGATTTTGGGATATAAATACAATCATGGATCTAGGATAGATTCAACCCCTGTAGGATTTCTTCATGCAACTTACTTACCAATAAGAGGTGAAGAAGTTAACATGTGTGATATTATCAGAACACAATTGTTGGACAACATATCAAGAATCAAGAAATCAAGGAGTGCAGTTTTTAGATTTGAATCCCTATTAACACACATATTTTTCTATGCTACTAAGAAGTTTCCTAGTATCATAGTTCGGAATGAAAATGAGTGCACAATGTAGCAAATCACTCAAGCTTATAGGTCAAGACCTAAAGTAGTTAGGGATAGTGACATTGATAGAATAATGAAGTCTTTTCAAGTAGAAATGAAGCAAAGGTACATGATACCTCCTGGGCTTGTAGAGAAGTATAAGGATTAATTATGTTTTTATGGTTGAGATAGATTTCACATGTATGGAGGCAATAGTTCCTTGGGTGAAATTCATTGAACCTATGGGATATGAGATGATAAAGGATTTGATTGAAGGGTATGCATTATAATCCTTCATTCTAAAGTTGATTCTAAGTGTCCCAGATGGGGAACATATACTCAGAAGACGAGAGAAGTTAAAACTAGTCAAGTAATGAAGGACTCCAAGAAAAAGGTGGAGGAAGTCATTGATTCTATTCTGAAAGAATCTAGGATAACTAGGAAAGAATTTGATGAGGTAAAGGGAATAGCTATGGAGATGAAGGCCAATGGTCAAATTGAGCTTTTAACCCCTACACCCATTATAGTGGTAGGACCTACTGAGGAGGTCATAGTTGCCCAAACAAGCACACAGACTTGCACAACAACAACCTCCAAGCAAACTAGTAAAGACAGAAGAAGTATCTGCTACAAGAAAGTCTACAAGGATAATAACCCCTCCTAAAAGGAGAGTGAAGTAGACTGCTAGTGGCCCAAGAAAAAGAGAAGAACTTTATAGATGAGATAATTTGAATCTAAGGAGGAGATTGGTGATAGACCAGTTGAAGCAGTTGATCAAGAAGCCAAGACATCAGCAGGGCACAAAGCATGGAAGCCTAAGGTAGAAAATCTAAACATGAAAATTATTAATGATAACAATTTTGTATAGTTGAATAAATACTATGATTTGTATAATAACATGGATAGGAGACAGCTAGAAAATGCTGTAGTTAGGAACATGATTTTGAAAGATAAGAGATTTGATAGTATAAAAGGGTAAATACCCAGAGATTTGTCTAATAGATTGCTAAATAGGAAGAGAGGAGTTTTAGAAGAACATAAACAAATAATAATGAAAGAAAGTTATGTACTATAAATAATGAGGAAGATATAAAAGAAATTTTGAAAGGTATAGCACCATTGCTAAGACAAAAGAAGAGATCCATTCTCTTCATGGGAGGAAATTATGAGGAAGTTAATAAGGAAACTCAAGAGGCTATAGCTTCATTCATGTCTACTATGCCTAAGGTAAGTGCACAGGAAAATGAGGCAAGTCAAATGCTTAGAGATAGTGTGTAGACAAAGGAGGCAAGCCAGATGCCTAAAGTAAGTGCATAGCTAGAAGAAGCCAGATAGACACCTAAGGGGAGTGTGCAGTCAAAGGAAGATAGTCCTAAAACATGAAGTCCTCTGCATAGTTTTGAATTAGTAGTGACACCAAGCTCTTCATCACACATCACTATTAGCAGTGAATCTATGCAAATAGATAACACCAAAGTGACAGTTGACAAAATAGAGGATCCATTCAAGGATTTTGGTGCTAGCATTGTTGGCAATATTGTGGATTATAATGGCTCTGATGAAGAAAAGGATTAGGAGCCTACTAAAGAAGATGCACAAAAGATGGAGATCAGCACTAAAATAGGTACCTTAAGTGTGCCTCTAACAGTAGTAGTAGTAGTAGGAATTTCCACTCCTCGTACCCAAACTACAGTAGTAGCTGCAACACATTTTGATGAAGAAGATGAAGCAAAGAATCTTATATCTTCTCTGAGAAAACTTCTTGAGAAGAAGAAATCAGTCAAGTCAATTGAGAAGACTTTGATTACAATTTTGGACAAGATGGAGAAGGTAGTAAGTGCTGTTGCCACTCCAATAGATATTCAATAGCGCACAACAATTTTGTGCAAAGCTTTTGATAAAGAGTTCACTACACTCATGAATGTGGCTACCATTCAAGCACAGACTAAGCATGATGGTACACTTCTAAAAACCATGTGCACTAATATGAGAAATGATATAGAAACTTTGAATATATGTATTAAAATACTAAGGTAGTGTATCGAGGAAGGAAAAAAGGCTTATGCTAAGTAAAACTTAGCATACATTCATTTGAAAGAGTTTGATGATTAGATCAAGGAGAAAGTGACTGAGATTTAGATAGTCACTGAGAACTTTTTGAAGTAGAATCAGAAAGTAAATACCATTGAGCATACAATATGGCTACTTCATGATAGTATAAGGGAATTACAAGAAGAAAATGAGAAAATTATAAAGAGGTTAACTCTTTTGAGAGTACATTTATTCCCTTAGATAACATTGCTGTTAAATCAATATGAGGAATGCTTGTCATCAAAATCTTCATATGACAAGTTTGTGGCTACAGACTTGAACACAATAGAATTGGCAACATATACTTTATGTACACTTATCAATGTATATAATTCACTAAAGGATAGTTGGAAGAAATACTTTGAGCAATTGAAGACCAATTTCAGTGACTATTTTTCCATGTTTTGATGTGCAGCTACCAGATTTTTTTGATAGTCTCTTTTTGATATCTTTGTCATTGATGTCAAAGGGGGAGATATATGGAAAATTGTATTGCAAGTAATTCTAATATGAAAGGGGGAGCAATAAGTTGTAATAGGAAGTTATAAGGGATGTAAACCTCTTTCATAACATGAATACAAATGTTTTTAACTATGTTGTGACTATTTATTTTGATTGGTATGATATCATGTTTGGGACTTAGCCAATTTTCCCAAAATGTTGCCATCAATGCCAAAGGGGGAGATTTTTGGCAATATGTCCAATCAATTAGATAAGGTAAGTTATGGTTGTCATTTATGGCAACATATTTTTTTTGTAGATTAGTCATGCTCACTTGTGAAGGAAAAATTGTTTCACTTGTGAAGGAAAAATTGTCTAAGTATCAGACAGTGTTATAGCAACAAGACCATTTTGATGATAACAAAACATTCCCTTGGAATATTCTCTTGTGCAGTTGTCTAGAGATGCATGACATCATAATGGTGACATCACATGTCTATGTAGTAAGTCAAGTTTGAGTTATGAAGGAATTAGTGATGCAGTGATGACATAACACAAAACATAGCATATTAGCAGAACATGTTTAACCATTTGATTTATTATTTTAAGTTAAAATTTCTTATTGAGCCAACTCTAATGATTTTATATGAGCTGACTAAGGAAGAATTTACTAAAATGTTTCATATAAGTAAAGAACTTTATTTGCGAAGTTAGTGTGGAAGTGGAAAGGGATGATGATTTAGTGATCAATAATTGTAAAGTTGTTATGATCTTGTGAAATTCCTAGTAACAATTGAATGTGATACTTTTCTATATGATGCAAAGATATGTTGCAAATTAATATGTGCATAATCACTCTTGTGTGAAGAATCATCAGTCAGAAGATTTTCAAAGTACAACAAATAACTTAGTATTGTATGTATACTTATTTCTTGAAGAACTTATTGTATAGTTGCATGTTAGGGCAGCGGGCTCTTCTTGCAAACATTTGTACATGATCCGCCAACTCCTAACAGGGTCGAAGCAACTCCTAATAGGGTTGAGGCTTCTAACAAGGCCTAGTCTCCTAATAGGGACTTGAGACACTATACATGCTTCATAGAATCCTAATAGGGTCAATATCCCTAACCATAGTGAATCATCTAGTGGGTTTCATCCCCACCAGGTTTTCCCTTGGATAGGGTTTCACTAGTTAACAAAATATGGTGTTATGATCTCTCTTTGTGTATGGCTGTTTATACTATTCAACACTATTGGTTTACTTTCTTATACATGTGGTAAATTAATTAATAATATTTAGTTGTGGCTAAAAAGATTGAAAATACTGATCCACCCCCCATCTTCGTATTATCTATATTTAATATCCTTACCTAAAGATGGTAATGAATATCTTAGAGGTAAACTAGGGTTGATTCCCCTAAGTAAAGAAACTTAAGGATAAATAATGCTATGCATCAAATGTGCTAATCAAAATACCTTACACATTGATGCAGACAATTCTACTTTAGGAGGTGCTAAAGGTAAGAAAGTAAAGTAAAGAAGAAGAACAACATAACAAATTAGTCATATATAGATGATAGATGAAGAATTCAGCCCTGACATGTAAATATCTACATAATCAAGATGTATGAAGAAAATGAAGCCAAGAGAGATAGTGTCTTTGGAATTGTTGTCAAAGGGGGAGAGTATATATACAAGATGTAATAAGAAGAATTTACAGATGTAAATTGGCATAAATATCTACGGTAAAGGGAGTCTCAACTCAAAACTTAGAGCGAGTTTCTAAAATTGCATGGAGGAAAATCAGAATGAAACTAAGGATATTGGTTACTCATGGAAGTGAAATCTTTTTGATTGCATGATAACAAAAAGGGAGATTGTATTCATAAAATAAAATATTTGAGGTGTTGCCATCAATGCCAAAGAGGGAGATTGTTGGAAACTTCAATTGAAACAATTTTTGTGTTGTCATTGATGTCAAATCTACTAATGAAACATGTTACTATCTAATTTAAATGTAATATCTATTTGATTGATGAAGAGGATTTGAGAAGTTTCTCATAACAAAAGCACCTAGAGGAAAGGTTGAGTTATGAAAAGGAAGCTACAATGGATGTTTGATTAGTTAGAATTTGACAAGATAATTTGATTGTCTACATTATAAAGACATGAGAATAGACTGACAAATTGCATAAGCTTGACCAAGTAACATAAGATTAAGGAATTTGAAGTTCATGCCGATGGATTCTAGTTTTGGCTAAGCACCAAAACATACAAAGCTAAGTGCTGGTACAAGTTGAGTAAAAGTTAGTGTTGACCGAGAATTAGTTATCAACTAAGTAAATAGTGTAAGTGTCGAGAAAAGAACCTAGTGATGACCAAGTGTCAAAATTTAGCAATGACTGTGTGATAATATTCTAAATGCATATGAGAAATCATGATTTCCATTTGACTCAATTAATTTCTTGGGATATGGAAAGTGTGTTTAAGATAAGGATTGATGTGTTGGATAATTTAATTCAAGGAGAGGATTGTAATGTCCCCCACTTAGCCAGTTTGGAGGTATGTTGTCGTTAGCCCATTCTTGTATGGTCCCAAGGGCTAACTAGGACTTCAAAAGGGATTCTAAGGTTATTTGGCCTAGTCAAATTTAATTACAGGCAAAACGGAGTTTGTTTGTTGGGTTGTTAGGAAGACTTACTATTTTTAGTAAGCTAATAGGGGGATGCAATGCCTTCAATTTTCAGTGATAGGATGAGATGCATTTTGTTGGGCTCTTTCTAATGAGCTATTACATGTGGGATTTTGAGTTTATTTGGTATATTATTTTAATGTTTGAAGTTACAATGGTAAAGTGACTATTTAAATTAAATATTATAATGTTTCATAAAGTCACTTTATAAAAATCAAGAGTCCCCCTTTTGAGTACATACATGGACTTTGTAAAAAGAAAAAAAGAAGTAATATTAAAAGTCATGTATTATCCCACATTAGCAAGACGAAAGCGTGGAGCAAGTGAGGAAGAGATTAAAAGAAAGAGGATAGCTCTCATTTATTCAGGCTTGGAAATATCAAAGAAATTGAGAAATTTTTTGGAGATTATGTCTCAATAGTTTGGAGGACAAAATCCCTTCAAGCTGGAAATCTTGACGCCATTGAAAGATATGGTCTTGAGATTCAACATAGTAGCAGTTTGAAAAAGTGGAACCAAAAAAGAAGGCTGAAAAAGCGGGTATGAAAAATGCTGTCCGAAAAAAGTGGAACCAAAAAAATAGGCTGAAAAAGCAGGTACGAAAAAGTAGGCCGAAAAAGCAGTTCGAAAAAAAGCAAAGCAGAAGGGGCAACATAGAAGGGAAATTATTTCAGCCATCTACAACCATGTTCTTTTGTTAGTATTATTTTTTAGGGTGTTATAAGCTTTTAGCTGTAAGTGTGTATTATACCAGCATTATCATTTTGTAATCCATGTAAATGCCAAAGTCTTGGCCATTTTTCATGAGCATTGTAATTTTCATTGCAATTAAGAAGATAATAGTTGTTGGTGTCATTTAAGCAATTTAATATCATTATTTATCAGCTAGTTAGTTTGCATACCAACTATTTGTAAAAATGCCAGTTGGCTATAGGTGTTCATTTCTCATGCTTAGATCATATATATGCACTGAATATTGTCAAAGTTAGTAGCACACTCATGTTAGGTCATTGTGTAGTCCATTGTAGTCTTCTAGCACAATATTTTCATTGATGAAAATTGTAAAAAAAGTCATTTGAAGCTAGCTGAAATACTATATCAGTCATACGTCCCTTGCATGTGAATTGTTTGATGAAATTCCTTGAGCTTTCATCAGCATTTTTGAGGGCATATTTGAGGAGGGTTATTACAGTGGTATCAGAGCTATAAGTCCTGCCATCCTGTGGAGGTCTTATAGGGAATTTGGAACAGCCAGATAGAGGGGAAAGTGTTTGAAAAAATGTCAAAACACTAAAATCAGAGCATTTATGTTTGAGCATGAGACAGGGGCCTTATAATTTCTACAATACCAGAGCAAGACAAGATAGGATTTCAGACCTGCAAAGAAAATAGTCTAGTTCATCCATGCAGGTGGACATAGAATCTAGTCATACAGACACAGAGGAGATATTCTTTGATCAAGGTGGCAATATGGGTGACAGGAATGCTCGGGATCCCAGAGAGGAAAGATTCTTACAGTTATTAGAGACCTTGGCACAGGGACAATGATTAGCAGAACAGAGGTCACAGGAACAAAATCAGAGAATGGAGCTTATGATGTAGATGATGGCTCGTCAAATGGGGTTGAATGCTAACATGGGTGGAGGAAATAATCAGAATGGTAATAATCAAAATGGTAACAATCAGAATGGGAACAATCAAGATGGGACACATAATGGAGGTGAACAAGTTGGGAAAAATTTTGGTCATGCACCCTCGCAAGCTAGGATAGTGAGTTCAAGGCCCATCATTCCCGCATTTCCTCCTAGAGCCCCAGAGTAGCCCGTACCAGAGCCCCAAATCACTGATATATAGGACCAGTTGAGAAGAGATTGGGAAGTAGGAGGTCCAGATTTTACTGCTGCAATTACCTTTAGGGATTATATGGATGTGCGGATGAAACATATGCCATGTGGACATGATAGGAACTAAAGCTATGAGCTACAGAAGAAAGTAGGGAAACTTCAGTTACCATATTATGATGGCTCAGGGAAGTCTACAGCAAGAGCTTGGGTTCAAAAGCTTGATACATACTTTCAATTGAACCCTATGCCTAAGGAAGAAGCTATTAAGTATGCAGCAATTCATCTGGATGGGTTAGCACACGAGTGGTGGCATCATGGTATGGTCACTATGGGTCATGCACAAATTACCTCATATGTGAAGTTTACAGAGAGACTGATTGAACGTTTTGATAGGAAGGATCCAAAACTACATTTCAAGGAGTTAGCTTAGCTTAAACAATGGGGATCATTGGAAACATACATTTTAGAATTTCAGAAACTTGCAGTGTTAGTAACAGATGTATCTCAACGGAGGATACTGGTTCTATTTATGGATGGGTTAGCTGATCCGTTGAGAGGGTGGATTAAAGCTCTCAACCCTCCCACTTTGTAGGAAGCCATTAAGAAAGCTCATGACATGGATTCCTCTTTAGCTTCTAAAAATAAATTCTAGGCAAAGAGTTTCCCTTTGAGGAAAGATAAGGGCAATAAACCTTTTCATAGAGAGGGTCAGCCACCTAAGGAGGAAAGTAAGAGGTTGCACAATGAGAAACTTAATGATCTTAGGAAGAGGAAGCTTTTTTTTCATTGCAGGGAGCCTTGGGATTTGTCACATAAGTGTCCATTGAAAGCAAAAGCCAAGCAGATGGAGTATTTTTCAGCCGAAGAGTCAGTGGATGGAGATTTAGAGTAGTCATTAGAATCAGATGGAGATGATAATTTTTCACATGAGGAAGCACATAGTGATAGCATGATAGCTCAGTTGTCCAGTATACAGGAGGCCATCACTTTTAGAGTTAGGGGAACTTTGGATGGACAAAGATTTGTGGCACTCATTGATACAGGGGCAACACATAACTTCATTGATGAAAAGTTTGTGACACGTAGAGGGCTACATATAGAAGAGCATAGGGGATTTAAGGTGATGGTTTCCAATGGCTTCAAAATTGAATTTACCAAGAAAATATCCAACTTGCAGCTTCATTTGGGAGATTATGACATGGTGGGAGATTTCTTTGTTGTCAACATTGGTGATCAGGATATGGTGCTTGGGATGAATTGGATGAAATCTCTGGAAGAGTTTACATTTAACCTCTAGAAAATGGAAATGAGGTTTGAGGAAAATGGTAAGAAGATAGTACTCAGAGGTTTGTCAGATGGGAGACTATGAGTGGTATCACTCAAGCGGATGCAGAGTTTCTTCAGACACGACCAAGTGCAGTGGACAACAGAGTTCAGAGTAATGCTTGAGGTGACAGAGCAACATAAACAGGAGTATCCCCCTAATGTACAAAAAATAATAACCAAACATACTAAGGTGTTTTATGAGATACCTCCAAGGAGACCCCCAGATAGGGGAATTGAGAATGTTATTGAGTTAGAGGAAGGGGCTAAGCCAGTCATCATCACACCCTACCACCATCCAAAGAGATATAAAGATGAAATAGAAAAGGCAATCAAGGAGTTGATTGACATGCAACACATACGACCAAGCAAGAGTCCTTTTTCTTCTTTAGTTGTATTGGTGAAAAAGAAGGATGGTACAATGAGGATGTGCATTGATTATAGGGAACTAAACAAGAAGACAATCAAGAATCGATACCCTATTCCGCGCATTGATGAGCTTATTGATGAATTGCATGGTGCCTGCTACTTCTCTAAGATTGATTTGAGATCTGGCTACCACCAAATACAGTTTAGAGAGGTGGATGTGGAAAAGATAGCTTTTAGATGCCACTATGGAAATTTTGAGTTCTTAGTCATGCCCTTTGGGTTGACTAATGCCCCTGCCACTTTCTAATCCTGTATGAATAGAGTATTCAAAGATTAGTTTAGGAAGTTTGTGTTGATTTTTTTTGATGATATACTGATATACATCCATACTTGGGAGGAACATTTGAAGCATATTGATGTAGTGCTCAAAATTCTAGAGAGGGAGTCATTAAATGCCAAGATGAGTAAATGCGAGTTTGGGATGATAGAGTTGCTCTATCTAGGGAATATTATTAGTGCAGGAAGTGTTTGAGTTGACCCAGACAAGATCAGGGCCATTTTGGATTGGCCATCATCGTGAAAAACTTTGCAACTCAAGGGATTTCTTGGGCTTTGCGGGTTCTACCACAGATTTGTGAAGGGATTTTCACAGATAGCAGCACCACTTACAGATTTGACATGGAGAGATAGTTTCAAGTGGTCAGAGAAGGCTCAGGACTATTTTGACAAGTTCAAGGAGCTGATGAGTACATGCCCTATTTTAGCCATTCTAGATTTCACCAGGCCTTTTGAGCTACAGTGTGATGCCTCAGGAGAGGGCATAGGAGTTGTCCTCATGCAGGACAACCATCCCATCAAATATGAGAGCAAGAAATTATGAGGTGTTGAGAGAACTTACAACATCTATGACAAAGAAATGCTTGCAATCATGCACATGCTAGCTAATTTTAGGCAATAATTAGTAGGGATCCAATTCATAGTAAAAATAGATCATAATAGCTTGAAACATTTCTTTGGATAGAAGGATCTCAATGACAGGCAACAGAAATGGATGAGTAAATTACAGGCTTATGATTTTGACATAGTGTATGTCAAAGGGAAGAAAAATATCATCGCGAATGCTTTATTTAGAAGGCCTCATTTGCTTGCTGTTGGGATAGTCATGGATGATTGGAGAGAGTTGATATTGGCAGAGTATGCCAAGGATAGTTGGGCATCTAGTGTTATTGAAGGAACTATTCAGGATAGTCGATACACTGTTGCAAATGATTTGATCATCTACAAGGAAAGGATTTATTTAGTACCCAGGTCTACTATGAAGCAGAAGATTTTGAGGGCATTTCATGATTCACCATTGGCAGGACATCCTAGATTCTTTAAGACATATTGGCAGGTGAGAGAGCGCTTCACTTGGAAAGGACTCAAAATAGAGGTGCTTCAGTTTGTTAGGGAGTACCCAGTATGTCAGCAGAACAAATAGGAATATTCCTTTCCAGGTGGTTTACTACAGCCCCTACCCATACCAGAGAAGAAGTGGGATAGCATTTCCATGGATTTCATTACAAGCCTCCCCAAGGTACAGGGTCGAGATTGTATTTTTGTTGTGGTAGACAGATTGACAAAATTTGCACTTTTTTTGCAATTTTGTCCATATATTCAGCAGTATAGACAGTAGAGCTATTCTTACGAGAGGTATTTAGATTACATGGGATGCCACCGAACATAGTCAGCGATAGGGATAGTAGGTTTATGAGCCACTTTTGGCAGGAGTTGTTCAGGTTGTGTGGAACAAAGCTAACTCCGAGTACCAATTACCACCCCCAAACTAATGGGCAGACAAAGATAGTGAATAAATGGGTTGAGGGATACCTTTGAAACTACATTTCAAGAGAGCAGAAGGCTTGGGTGAAGTGGCTGCATCTAGGGGAGTACTGCTATAATACCTCTTTCCATATGTCCATTCAAATGTCCCCTTTCACGGCACTATATGGGTATGATGCTCCTAATTTTTTGGATTTTTTATTTGGGGACAGCAGGGTGCCTAAGGCCAAGGATATATTGCAAGAGTGTCAGGACATTATGCGATCCTTGAAGGAAAATTTGCAAAGGGCACAAAATGAGCAGAAGCAATATGCTGATCAGCACAAGGTTGAGAGATCTTTTGAGGTAGGAGACATGGTGTACCTCATGTTACATCCATATAGACAATCCTCTCTCAAGAGGAGTGGAGCAGAGAAATTTAAACCATGCTACTATGGACCATTCAAAGTAATCAGGAGAGTGGGTGAGGTAGATTATGAGTTGGAGCTACCTGCAGACAGTAAAGTACATAACGTGTTCCATGTTTCACGCCTTAAGAAGGCATTGGGGCATAATGTGGTGCCTTCAGTAGTATTGCCACCTCTCAATGATGAGGGAAAAATTATCTTGATTCATGAGGCTATACTTGACTCTAGGGAGAGGGTGCTTCATAGGTAGACTATTAGGGAGTACCTAGTAAAGTGGAGGAACCTACCAGTTGAGGATGTGACATGGGAGGCAGAGGAGATTATTCAGCATCCTAAGTTGAGATTGCTTGGGGACAAGCAATTTCAAGAGGGGTGGACTGTAATGTCCCCCACTTAGCCAGTTTGGAGGTATGTTGTCATTAGCCCATTCTTGTATGGTCTCAAGGGCTAACCAGGACTTCAAAAGGGATCCTAAGGTTATTTGGCCTAGTCAAATTTAATTACAGGCCAAATGGAGTTCATTTGTTGGGTTGTCATGAAGACTTACTATTTTTAGTAAGCCAATAGGGGGATGCAGTGCCTTCCATTTTTAGTGACAGGATGAGATTCATTTTGTTGGGCTCTTTCTAATGAGCTATTATATGCGGGATTTTGAGTTTATTTGGTATATTATTTTAATGTTTGAAGTTATAACGGTAAAGTGACTATTTAAATTAAATATTATAATGTTTCATAAAGTCACTTTATAAAAATCAAGAGTCCCCCTTTTGAGTACATACATGGACTTTGTAAAAAGAAAAAAAGAAGTAATATTAAAAGTCATGTATTATCCCACATTGGTAAGATAGAAGTGTGGAGCAAATGAGGAAGGGATTAAAAGAAAGAGGATAGCTCTCATTTATTCAGGCTTGGAAATATCAAAGAAATTGAGAAATTTTCTGGAGATTATGTCTCAATAGTTTGGAGGACGAAATCCCTTCAAGCTGGAAATCTTGATGCCATTGAAAGATATGGTCTTGAGATTTAACATAGTAGCAGTCCAAAAAAGTGGAACCGAAAAAGCAGGCTGAAAAAGCGAGTATGAAAAAAGTTGTCCGAAAATATGGAACCGAAAAAGTAGGCTAAAAAAGCGGGTACGAAAAAGTAGGCCAAAAAAGTAGTTCGAAAAAAAGCAAAGCAGAAGGGGCAGCATAGAAGGGAAATTATTTCAGCCATCTACAACCAGGTTCTTTTGTTAGTATTGTTTTTTAGGGTGTTATAAGTGTCATTTAAGCAATTTAATATCATTATTTATCAGCTAGTTAGTTTGCATACCAACTATTTATAAAAATGCCAGTTGGCTGTAGGTGTTCATTTCTCATGCTTAGATCATATATATGCACTGAATATTGTCAAAATTAGTAGCACACTCATGTTAGGTCATTGTGTAGTCCATTGTAGTCTTTTAGCACAAGATTTTCATTGATGCAAATTGTTAAAAAAGTCATTTGAAGCTAGCTGAAATACTATATCAGTGATATGTCCCTTGCACGTGAATTGTTTGATGAAATTCATTGAGCTTTCATTAGCATTTTTGAGGGCAGATTTGAGGAGGGTTATTACAAGGATTAGGTAAGATACCTAATGAATGGATTCCATAAGAAGTTTCTAGATGAGAAGGAGATGAACATATACAATAAATTTGTTGAATCAAATTGCAAACTCTAAGAACTATGGTGATTATGAGAAATGATAAAGGACCAAAATTATCTGTTTAAGGAGGCACAAAGGAAAAATTTAAAATATATGAAAAGAAGAGAAGAGAGAAGAGAAGCTATGCATGTTTGAAAGATTTTTAGTGAAATGGAACAAAGATGCTAAGGTTGATAAGAAAATATAAGAAGAAGGCTTAAGTTTTTTTGTGAAGAGGAGGGTGATTTCTTGAAGGGTTTCTAAGAAAATGAAGGACAATGGAGAAAAGGAAGGCTTATCAGGGAATCAACACATGAACTAAATAGAGATCTAAAACTACAAAATGATTTGTAATCATACAGATCAAACTCTACTATTTTCTTTCTAATCATTGTAAATAATTTGTATTGAAATCCTTTTAATCAAGGTTGACCTAATAGTCATTAAGGACTTAATAATTTGTGTAAATCCTTTAATCAGGTGACATTCTGAACAAATTTTCTAAAGTACTATGAAAATACTTCTCTTAATAGGGTGATTAAATCCTTTAACAAGGTCACATTTAAGAATGTGTATTGTAACCTTTAATAGGGTTGGTTCCTAATAGGGATCACTTCAAAAGAGTGAAAAAGTGGTGACATGTTGTTGGTGATTTTTCCAAAATTGAGTTTCCACATTAAATCCTAGTGTCAAACTTGTGTTGAATGTTTTTATGGTGTTTTACATTTCACATGTTTACATTCTACAAGTTTGTTATATTAGGATAGTAAACTACTAGTGAATATTTTTATTTAGACTACATTAGAAATCAAGTTGCAGGATAAGAAAAACATAACAGTGTTAAGTGTTTGATTGTTCAGTTGGTACTAATGGACCTTGAGTGACTAATTCACCCCCTTCTCTTAGTTATTCTAAACATTCTAACATATTATAGATCTAAAGAAAAGAACAACTAGACACCTTAAGGTTTAGGAAAAGTGCCTAAGAAAGGTAATACCATAAATTGGGACTACAATACTTGGGTAAATTGTTAATATTTTGGAAAGTATGGACACATTAAATCAAATTGTGCTAAAATACATCTTAGAAGAAGTTTTGGAAACTGGAGAAATTTTGGACTAGTATGTTTCAAATGTCAGAAGGCTAGTCATCTAAGAAAGAACTATATCAACTGAGCATCAACATCTAATGTTGAAGGGAACAATAGAATGTTAAAGAAGTAAGGAATAAAATGAATCAAACATAAAGGGAGAATTTTTATGGAAGCAATAGTTCTAATGGTGTGATGCATTAGAAATGCATCTATCCTATGCTTATAGACAATGGTACTAGACATAACATTTGTTCTGCTAGTTTTCTTACTAAATTGGGTTATGATGAGGAGTCCATCGATCCTCATAAGAAAATTACCATCAAGGCATATGATGAAGATGAATTACAATCTAAATTTTTGGTTGTGCTACCTATTAGAGTGGGGCCTATAGAGAAAGATGCCATAGGTGATGTCCTTGAAATACCTCTAGCATACAACATACTGTTAGGAAGACCTTGGATTAACATGATGCAAATAGTCCCTTCAACTTATCACCAATTCATAAAATTCCCATTCCAAGGGGTGGAGGTGACAATACCTACCAACACCAGCTACACTTGTAACATGATGCCAATAGCTTTGTTTTGAACAATTGAGAGTCTATCTTCAATCATGTTAACAAGCTGAAAGACATGGAAAAGACTCTCAAACTAAAAGAAAGTGCTAAGGGAGAGTATCAAATGGAGCCAATACTATTTCTAAAAACTCTTCCTATATCTCCTCATCACTATGGGAGAGCCTTTGAAGAGAAGAGACCCTTTGTTGTACCACCTAAGATTGTCTCTGATGGAACTTTTGCATAGGCCATCATACCTTTAGAAGATGAAGATGAAAACATAGCCATTTTTTCTTGGCTATATAAGGGAGAATTTCTAATTGATATCATAGTTTAGTCTTGTAAAATAACCCCTAAGAAGTATGGGAAATTCCTCAAATTGATGAAACAACTTGGTTTAAAAGGAAATAGTCCTATAGGGAAAAACAAAAAAGGTCTAATACATCCAATCAAAGCTGCATCTAGATGACCTTGTGATACATCATGCCTAGGTTTTAAGAAGGCACCCTTTCACTTGGGAATCAACAGACTTATACTAGAGTCTGATAGTCCATTTGAACTTGAATATTAGTGTGAGTTTGAAAATCAAGAGGAAAGATATGATGATGAGTATACATTTCCTTATCCTATTTCACTAGATCTTTCTATGCTCTTTGCACATTCTAGTGAATTTGTACCATGTGTTAGTGCTACCAAAATTGACAACAAATCTAATCAAACTACTACTAGTACTTCCCCAGATCAATTAGAACAAGGAGAGTCTAGTCATACTCTCACTACTATGAGAGTTGAACAAAACAAAGATGACACTGAAAGTAGAGAATGAATACCCATGACCATTGGGGAATACTTTAATCTACCTCCTTGTAGCCTTGATTCTCACAAGTATGAGTTTGATTCCCTCTCAGATGAAACTTATGATAAACATGTAGACATGGTACACACATATGAAAATAATCTTGAAGTAGGAGAGAAGTATAGGGTACTATCTAATGAGTTTAACTCTACTAATGTTGATATATATTTGGTTAATGTTGTTAGGAATTAGAGGAATTCAAACATACCTCTAGAAAAAATCATGATAAGCCTCGACTTACTTGTTCATGATTTTGATGACTATACTATAAACAAACTTGAACCTACCACTTCTCTTTCACTCACCTATCCTGAGCTAATAGACTGGAACTCCAACACTACATCTTGCGAAGTCCCTATGTTCCAGAGTGACTATTCCCTTGCCTATTACCTAAATGTTGTTGAACTGATAATGTCTTCCACTAGTGAAGTTTGAACATAGTTTAAATGGGGCTAAATATGACATCAAATATCTCATTCATACAAAAAAAAGAAAGAAAGATGTTCTAATGGTGAAAATCACATTATGGCATAAAAAATAAGATGCATTCGAAGATGAAAACCTCTTTGAGGTGCCTAAGGATGGGATATTTGATGCACTTCCAAGTAATTTTCAAGACTAGTCATAAGTTCTAATAGAATCAATAAAACCAATAAATATGGGTATTGAAGAACAACCACACATAATACATCTTGCACATTCACTGTCGGCTAAAGAGAAAGAAGAGTTCACTACCTTCTTCTAGGTAAAGAACGTAAACTTTGCATGGACATACATAGATATGCTAGGATTAGACCTTGATATCATCATGCATCACTTTTCTATTACACAAGGGGTAAAAATCATTAAACAAAAGCTCTAAAGATGCACTCGCATGTGGCATTTTTGGTCAAAGTTGAATTGGAAAAACTACTGAAAGCTAGATTCATTTGAGCCATTGACTATGCCTAATGGATATAAAACATAGTCCCAATTTCTAAACATGATAAATCTATTAGAGTTTGTATTGATTTACATGATCTCAACAAATCATGCCTGAAGGATGACTTTCCACTACCTAATATTAATATGATAGTGGATATGATAGATAGTTATGAAATGTACTCACTAATTGATGGTTTCTTTGGGTATAACCAAATAATGATTGCACCAAAAGATCAAGAAAAGACTACCTTCACTTGTTCATGGGGGACATTATGCTAGAACATGATCTCATTTGGCTTAAATAATGTTGGAGCTAAATACCAATGGGCTCTCACAATAATCTTCCATGACATGATGCACAAAATAATGGAAGATTATGTTGATGATACTCTAGCTAAAAGCATGTAGTGAAACACTCATCTCAAAGACTTGGGACCTATATTGGATTGCATGGAAAACTTTAATTTAAGATTGAATCCCAATAAGTGTGCATTTTGCAACACATCAAGAAAATTTCTAGGATATATTATTTTTGCATAAGGCATAGAGGTGGATCTTGAAAAGGCCCAAGCTATAGTAGGAATTCTTCCACCTTGGAACATTATTCATATGAAAGGGCTACAAGGTAGAATTTTGTCTATTCACTGGTTCATCTCTCAAATATTAGATATATCACAACCCTTTACTAAGACTTTGCATAAGGGTGTGAAATAAAACAAGAATGAATAATGTGACAAGAGCATAACACAAATCAATAAATATCTTGCCAACCTACTTATATTGATGCCTTACATTCATAGGAAGCCACTGATTTTGTACATCTCTACAACCAACTCATCCTTGGGAATTATGTTGGCTCAAAAAGATTACAAAAATAAGAAATAAGCTATTTATTCCATCAGTCATACATTGGTCTTGTATGAAATGAATTAAAATATCATCGAGAAGATATTTCTGGTAGTTATTTTTGCTTTCTAGAAGTTTAGACATTACATGCTTTCTCACACTACAAGACTGATTACAAAGATTAATATTTGCTAAGCAAGGCTACTATGATAGGAATACTAGAAAAATGGGTCATGATATTGAGTGAGTTTGACATCGAGTATGTGGAAAAGAAAGCCATCAAAGGGCAAGTGATTGTTGATCAACTAGCATAAGCATTGTTGCAAAGTCACCAACCAATGAACATTAAATTTTTGATGAGTCCATCATGCTTCTAACTCACCAAACATGGAGTATTTTCTTTGATAGATCATTCACTCAACAAGGATCACGTATTATAATACTATTCATCACACCAAAAAAGTACTCTCTACCTAAAGCATACACGATTCTTTTCCCTTGTATAGATAACATCACTAATACAAAGACTTAATAAATGGAATGAAGATTGCCATTGAATAAAGGTTAGATGAATTGAATATCTTTGGAGACTCACAACTAGTAATCAACCAAGTCAATGGCATTAATTAGACAAAGGATGAAAAATTAATGCCCTATAAAAGAATGGTTGATGATTTCAAGAAGTACTTGGCACATGCCACTTTTCAGCAGATCCCTTAAGTGGATAAAAAGGTGACTGATACCATGGCCACTTTGGCCTACATGCTCTAGATGCCAGAAAATGACTTCAGACACGAGTTCCTAGTGGAAACATTACCCTACCTTACTTATGACTCTCTTGAATCCCAGATGATTTGTTCTGTCATAGGACATGACTCATCTTGCTACCATCACATATACTCCTACATGCATGACCACATTATTCTAAATACCCTAACCCATAATGAAAAATGTTACCTTATCTAAAATGATTTACAACTCATCATAGCTAATGAATTTTTTAGAAGAGGTCTGGATGGTACTGGAAACTTACATTATTGTTTTGTAATTGATGTCAACTCTACTGATGAGACATGTTGCTATGTCATATAAATGCCATATCTATCTAATTAATGAAGAGGATTTGAGAAATTAATAATAAAAATAGCACCTAAGAGGAAAGGTTGAGTTATGAAAAGAAAGCTAAAATGGACATTTTATTAGCTAGACTTTGATAAGGCAAAGTGATTTTTTATATTAGGAACAAAAAACTTAATCAAGAAATAGAGTAAAAGATCAAGGTATGTTGAGTGATGCTAGTATTAATCAAGCCATAGTAAGTGCTAAGAAAATTTAGTGTTGACCAAGCATCAGTATCGATTGAGCAAGTTAGTTGATGTTGAGCCAGAAGTTCTACAATAATTGATGATTAAGTGATGATCGAGTGTCAAAACTTAGTGATTTTTGAGTAACAGTATTTTGAATGCGTTCAAGGAATCATGATTTCTAGCCGAGTCAATTGATTTCTTGGGATATGGAAAGCATGTTGAAGATATGATTGATAAGTTGAATCATTTAATTCAAGGAGAGGATTAGGTATAATAACTATCACTAGTAAATTTTGGCATATTTTTTGATGCCATTTTCATCACAATTTTGACAATTACCCATCGAAAGCCCTCATCACTAAACTATTGTTATAAGTTCAATGCCTTAGAGAGGCATTGATGTATCGATGAAAATATCTATTGAAAATCATCCCAATCTATGTTGCACATTGGAATTAGATGACTAGTTTAACACATCAAACTATTAATGCCAATGATAGATGATTTGATGAGATTGTTATACCGTCGATGAAAAACAATGTCTAAATTATGATGATAGGTAGTGTTTTAAAAAAAAAATTATTGGGTGATCACAATACGCCTTCAGTGCATTTTGAGAAGTAAGGAAGAACTTGTTCGAGTGAGAGAGATTCGATCTGACACTCAAATTTTCATTAGAGGGTATTCAATTTGCTAATTTGCTAGTAGGGTTTTGAGAGGCAAAGAAGACAATACATAGAAGTAAGAATGAACTTGTTTGAGTGAGAGGGATTTGATTTGACACTTCAAGTTTCATTAGAGGTTATTCATTCTACTAATTTTTTGCTAGGGTTTTGAGAGGTGAAGCAAAAAACACAGAGAAGTTTTAGAAGAAGTTGAAAATGGTGACCGTAGTGTAGTACTCATGGGCAACACCAATGAGCTAAAATTCTTGTAGACCTTTTGAATCTCAATATATTGTTGCTGGCGATGGAATAAAAATAGTTATTGTCATTATAGTGCGATTCTTAAACAATGTGTGAACTTGTTGTCTAAGGATGTTCATCCTACCATTATGTTAAAGGCCTTTCACATGGCCTCTAATAAGGTCATCAAGGTTTAAATTTCCATGGCTAATCCTATTGAGTTGATAGACCATGACTCTTTGGTGAAAAGTGAGAGCACTTCTTTGAATAGTAAGGTTGTCAACCAATATACTACATTAGTGGCTCCACTTGCTATTGATGCCATCCTAAATTCATTACAAAATTCTTTGCTATTGATCACTTGCCAGAAATTCATGTTAGAAATAGGGATTATTGAGAGGGGAGAGGGTGAATCAATAATCTACAAACATTAGTCACCAACTAGATATTATTTATTACTTTAAACCATGCATAAAAAAGAAATAAAGTAATGTTGAATAGTAACAATAACAATGCACAAAGATAACTCATAACACCATATTTTGTTAACTAGGGAAAACCCCAGTGGGGATGATATCCACTAGATAATATACTAATATATATGTTCCTTATTAGAGGATGGACCCTATTAGGAGTCAACAAGAAAATTTAGTATAAGGAGTCCCTATTAGGAGACTTTGAATCCTTGTTATAAGATTCCAACATTGTTAGGAGTTGTGCCAACCTTGTTAGGAGCTGTAGTATAATGTATGCAAGAAGAGCTCACTTCTCAACCAAGGAAGTTACTATTATTTTCCTTCCTTGTATGATCTTTGATCTTCAACTTGATCTTGGATCATCATATAGCTCATATAAAACTCTACATATATCACTTTCACAAAAGTTTGCTCACTTCGTAATCTTACACGATAACACTTCACAAATTTTCAATCACACCTCTTATTTCAAGAAGTCCTTTGCATAAATACCATGCCTTTACATAAATTACTACTGGGTCACCTAAGACCACAATTCACTTTTCCAAGTGAGAGCAAACATCTAGGATGTCGGCCCTAATTGGACAAGTAATTGTTTTGTAAACAAAATAATTCTTTCCTTTAATTCTGTTGTCCTACATCATCAAAACATGGTTATCTTTGCTTCATACAGTCTATACAAACTTCCAAGGTTATACACATCATCACCAACATCTAACTTTGCATGCCATAATATGATGTCTGCAACATGTTATAAACAAAAAATACATTGCTATAAACCAAATTCTATACCTAGACACATTTTTGATTACCAAAAACTAAGTATCTTTATTTTTGAGGTTTCCTATCAACAAGTACATCATGTGTTGCCATAAATGACAACAATTACATACCAATATTAGCCAATTTTCAACAATCTCCACCTTTGGTATTGATGGTAACAAAATAGGGAAAATTGGCTAAGTGAAAAAATCTTAACTATGAAAATAAATATTACATCTATTACAACTTGTTCAAGTTTACATATATGCTCCCCCTTACAATATACTTTACACTTTTACAATTTCCGCATGTATCTCTACCAAAAATATCATGCATACAATTTTTACATAAATCTCTCCCCCTTTTACATCAATGACAAAGGTCAAAATGTCAAGATCCTGTCCAAAAATTATCCAAAACTGCTATCCTTATGCTAAAATAATCTTCATACAATCATCAAAAATAGTCTTCAGATTGTCCATATATTTGATCCATATCTCTTTGGTAGACTTAGCAATTGCACATAATGCATATGATGCAATCTCAACTGCATTGATATCTAAATACAAAAAGTTTAAATATGTCTCCTTAGCCTTGACACATTCCTCTAACTATTTCTCAACAAAAGATAACTTTAGAGCAATGGATTCTCTGAAGTCAGATGTTCTCTTTAAGATCTGCTATTTTCAAAGTTCCAGTTTCCTGATATTGTTATGAACACTGGCAACTTGACTCTCAAAATCATCTACCTTACAAGATGGATGTTGGATTTGGCTGGATAAAACCTCTAGCTCACTCATCTTGGTCTCTATCTAACTATCAATGTCTTTAGTCACTTTGTATGATAAGGTGCACTTAAAATACAAAGCTTTCTCTTCCTACTAGAATTTTCAAAGTTCTTTTATGCATGTTTCAAGATTAAATAAGTCATTCTTGATAGTCTAGCAGATGGTGCTAAACAAGTTAACATCATGGGAAATTTGAGCCTTCACCTCTACAACATCCAAAAAGTTTGTGAACTCTTCATCAAATGACTTTAACATTGCTTGTGCTCTTAGTTTGGGATCTAGTTCTGTGTGTTAAACTACCAATGTACTATGTAGTCTGTCAGTCACTTCCATCAATGTTCTTTGTAAACTCTTCACCTTCTTGTTCTTCTCAATTATCTTGGTCAAGGATGAGATCAAATCTATTTGATCATCATCATTAGTAGATAAACTGGCAAGAGAGGGTGAAGTAGATGAACTAGATGGTTTAGTTTCATGTCCCTTCTATTTCTTTGCTGCTTCTTTTGTTCTTCTTTCTTTTCCTTTTCCTCTCTTTCTTTCTTCTCTTCCAATATTTTCTTCTCTTCTTCCTCAGTTTTCTTTTTCCTTTCTTCTTCTAAAATTCTTCTATTTTCTTCATCTTCATTTCTTTTCTTGTCATCCTCAAACAATTTCTACTTGGCTTCCTCTATCTTCTTCTTTTCTTCTTCTAGTAGCCTCTTTTCTTCCTCAATTTGCCTCAACTTATCATCAATATCTTTTGTTTTAGGTACATTTGTGAGACAAACAAGGGAAGACTAGCTAGGGCCAAGGGCTCACCTAGCTATCCAAACCACCCTACAAGAGTTAACACAATGGAAGCAAACACAAGGGACAAAAACTAAAGGAGGAGAAATACTTTTATTGATTCTTCAAATATTCAACATACATGCCCAGTTGTAAGGCCTTCTGGGTTACAACCAATTACAAATACATTCACCTTCAAAGATCCAACTACAAATTTGCACTTTCAGTCTCCTCTCCCATCTACTCCCCAAAAACTGACCTAACTCTAAGCCTAAACACTCTATATATACTTGCCAAAATGGCTTATAGATTATTCTAGAACATTACATAAGAGGAAGGCCAACCCAACAATAGTCTAGATACATCCCAAGAAAAGATCTTAACATAAATGTTGTGATCAAAAATAAATCCCACAAGTTGGCTCGCATAAATCACATCCAAATACTGACACTTGGCATACACTGGATAACTCGACACATGAAGAGTCACTCAACATACACTAGATAACTTAGCACATGAAGAGTCACTTGACATACATTAGATAACTTGGTACATGAAGAGTCACTCGACATACATAGGATAACTCGGCACATGAAGGAATTGCTACAGTAACTCAACACCAACTGAGTGCTATAGTAACTTGGCACCAACTAAGTGCTATAGTAAATTAGTACTAACTAAGTGCTATAGTAACTTAGCTCCAACTAAGTGCTATAGTAAATTGGCTCCAACTGAGTGATACAATACCTTGGCTCCAACTGAGTGCTATAGTAACTTAGCTCCCATTGAGTGCTACAGTAACTCGGCTCCAACTGAGTTCTATAGTAACTTAGCTCCCATTGAGTGCTACAATAACTCAGCTCCAACTAAGTACTATAGTAGCTTGGCTCTAATTGAGTGCTATAGTAACTTGGCTCCCATTGAGTGCTATAGTAACTCGGCTCCAAATGAGTGCTACAATAACTTAGCTCCAATATGTAGAATGAACAAAAATGAGTAGGATAACAAGGCAACCTAGGATGCTTCTGCATCAAACAATCGGGGTTGAAAGAAAATTCTCCTAAATCATTGAGAGGTCACAATATGAGTTGAATCCAACTCAGATAGAGAAATCCATGAAGCATCTTCAATAGGCTTGTTCTTCCACTTCACCAAATATTAATAGTAATATTTTCCTCTTGTGCTCTTACTAACTCTCTGATCTAATATCTGTTCAACTTCTTCAGTTTGCTTCTTAGGATAATCTTCTGATACAACAACTTCATCCTCTGACTCATGATACTTATACAAATCAGAAATATTGAATATAGGAGATATATCCATGTCATCAGGTAACTCAACTTCATAAGCATTACTACTGTCAAAATTTTTCAAGATCTTACAAGGTCCAAATTTCTTCATTTTTAACTTACTGTATGTTCCAACTAGGAATCTTCCTTTCTTCAAATAAACCATCACCTCATTGCCAACTTGAAAATTATGGTGTCTTCTAGACTAATCAAAATTCTCCTTTTACTTTTGATTACTTTTTTCCAACCTTAACTTCACTTCCTTATGCAAAGACTCCATAAAATCAGCAAATTCTTCTCCTACAACACTTTTCTTTTCTTCACCAACAACATCCCTCAAATCTAATATACCTCTAGGATGCATTCCAATAACAATCTCAAAAGGTGTCTTCCCTGTACTCCTATTCATAGAATTATTATATGCAAATTCAGCTTGTGCCAATACCATCTCCCAATTACTTGGCTTATTCCCAACTAAACATCTCAGCAAATTACCCAAGCTTCTATTCACAACCTCTGTCTGCCCATTTGTCTATGGATGGAATGTAGAACAAAACTTCAGCTCAGTACCCATCATCTTCCACAAAGTCTTCCAAAAATAACCAACAAACTTACTATCTCTGTCAGAAATAATACTTCTTAGTAATCCATGCAATCTCACAATCTCTTTAAAGAAAAGTTTAGCAACATGCTTAGCATTTGATGTCTTCTTACATGGTATGAAATGAGCCATCTTAGAAAATTCGTCCACTACAACAAATATAGAATCATACCCCTTTACTATCTTAGGAAATCCAAAAATAAAATCCATACTGATGTTAGTCCAAGGTTTCTCAGGAATAGTACTAGGTGTATGCAAACCAGTATTTTGAATCACCCCTTTTGCAATTTGACAAACTCCAAAAATATTTACAAAATTTTGAACATCCTTATAAATTTGTGGCCAATAATACTTTTCTTTCAGTAAACTCAATGTCATATCAATTCCAAAATGTCCAGATAATCCACCACTACACTTTTCCTTAATCAGATTCAAGCTCATAGAACTTCTAGGAATACACAACTGAAGACTATTTTGTGCAATACAAGTTTCTCACGGGAGGACAGATTTCCTCTTGTGGCCAAACCATGGCATATGGATTTTGATCCACTTAATGAATCATTTAACAAGGTTCCTATCTGGGTCCAATTACCGAATCTCCTGATGCATCTCTAGCTAGATTTAGTTTATGAAGCTATTGGGGCTGCCATTGGTGATTTTCTATATGTGGACCCAGATTCTTCGGATCTCCTTCATTCTACATATGCTAGATTTCTTGTAAAGATGGATATTTCTAAGGGCCGTCCTGATATGGTCTATTTGGATTCTTCAAGGGGCTCTTAGACCCAATCATTGGATTATGAAGGTATCCCTTTTCACTATAGAAAATGTCATAAGACTGGTCACATGGCTACTCACTGTTCTTCTGTGAAGACTAAAACTAGGCAAGCACCTTCTTGGTGGTCAGGGGCCTCTTCTAAACACTATACGTTGGCCAAGTCTAGTGATGTGCCTCTAGATTCAACAATTGTATCTATAGATGTATCTTCAGCTAATGTTCTTTTGGTGCCATTGTTTCAAGAGGTTCCTTTTCCTTCTCCTACCATAGTGCTGGAAGTTTCTCCTGGTCCTATTGCGGGCTAGGACCCTTTTCCCTCTCTTGCTCCTGCCCCTATTCTTCCTCCTAGGTCTGTCAGGGGCCAATCGACTTTGGTGCCTTCTCCTAAACTCTTGTGGATGGATCCACTTTTGGCTCCTTCTATTGTGGTTGATGGTCTTTCTTCTAGTGTTTCCAAGGAAGATCCTTCTATGGTACCTTTGCGGGGTGCAGATTTTCTTTGGCAGAAGGCTGCATGTTTGGTGGAGGATGGATGGACTATAGTAAAAGGAAAAAAGGTAAAATCATTCACTCCCTCTTTTGATATGGCACTGAGGTCTCACAAGAAGGGTTCAAAAGGGAAAGTTTGACTCTCATGGCTTTTGGCTAGCTATCCCCTGGCTCTTTTGGCCTTTTTTTATTGGTAGTGTGTTTCTTTATGGGGTTTTAGGAGCTCGATAAAACCTATTTTTGTGGCTGTTGTTGTCTTGTTCAATACATTGCCACTTTGGTCACCTTTTGTTTGGTGACTTGTTTCACCATTGTTGTCTCTTATTAGGTTTTAGGCTCCCTTCAAAACCTATTTGTGTGGCTAATTAGTACTGTGTTATCTACAATGCCACTCTAGTCACTATGTTCTGTTTGGTGACCCATTCTTCCTTACATTTGTAATTTTGTTTAGTTGAGCTTCATTGAAAATTCTTGAATTGTAAAGGGTTTCAGGGCCCCTTAAAATCTTGTTTATCTTATCAAAAACATACCTTCTTGAATGAAGTACTCATCATACTTACTTATGTGATCTATTAGATTTGATGCTTTGCACTCTCTCCATGCCTCAAAAACATCAAGATCAGCATCATACAACTCTTTCATTTCATCAAAACCAAGAACTTCAACCTTCATTTTAGTTAACAAAGAATGTCTTCTACTCAATGCATCAACAACTCTGTTACTAACTCCACTCTTATGCTTGATCACAAATCTAAAACTTTGCAATTACTCAACCCACTTCATATGTCTCTGATTCAATTTATATTGACTTCCCAAGTTTTGTAAAGCTTTATGATCAGTATACAACACAAACTCTTTAGGAATCAAATAATGTCTCCACTTCTTCAATGCTTGAACAATGGCATAAAATTCTTGATCATACACAAAATACTTCCTTTTAGCATCATTCAACTTTTCACTAAAGAAAGCAATAAGTTTATCTTCTTGACTTAATACTGCTCCTATTGCATTGCCACTTGCATCACATTCAACTTGAAATACTTTGTTGAAATCAGGCAAAGCCAATACAGGTAATTCAACAACCTTTTGTTTCAAAGTCTCAAAACTCCTATCAGCTCCATGTGTCCACTTGATTTCTTTTTATCTCCCCTCATTGTTTTAGTCATAGCATTACAAACAACACTAAAATTCTTTATAAACCTTTTGTAGAAACTAGCCAAACTATGAAATGATCTTAGCTCACCCACATTCTTAGGTGTAGGCCATTCCAAAATTGCTTTAACCTTCTTAGGATCCATCTTCAAACCATCAACAAAAATCACAAATCCCAAATACACAATCTCCTCTTGCATAAAAGAACACTTTTTCAGATTAATCAACAACTTTTTCTCTTTCAACCTCTGCAATACTTGTCTAATATGCTCAAGATGTTCTTCCTTAGTCTTTTTGAATATCAAAATATCATCAAAATAAATAATCAAAAACTTATCCAAGAATCTTTTCAAAACCTCATTCATCAACCTCATGAAAGTACTAGGTGCATTAGTCAAACCAAAAGGCATAACCAACCATTCATACAAACCATATTTTTTCTTGAAAGGAGTCTTCCATTCATCACCTTCTTTGATTTTGATCTGATGATAGCCACTCTTCAAATTTATCTTGGTAAAATACTTTGCTCCACTCAAACAATCCATTATGTCACCCATCCTCGGCATAGGAAACCTATATTTCACGGTTATCTTGTTAATGGCTCTAGAATTAGTACACACTCTCCATTATCCATTCTTTTTAGGTGCTAATACAATAGGTACAACACATGGGATCAAGCTTTATCTGATCAAACCTTTCTACAACAACTCATGCACTTGTTTGCTAAGTTCTTCATTCTTTGTAGGTGTCAATCTATATGGTGCTTTGTTTGGCAAACTAGCTCTAGGAATCAGATCCATACAATGACTTATGCTTCTTACTAGAGGTAAACCATCAGGAATATCATCAGCAATAATGTCTTTATACTCATTCAGCAATTTTGTAATTTTTACTAATAATCGGCTATCACTATCTACTATCATTTGGTCTTTACTAGATTCTGCTGCTCAACAATTACTACCAAAACTCAGTCCTCTAGGAACAATGCCAAAATAGACTTGATTCCTTTTCAAATTGTTTCCCATTAACCATGCAAATTTTTACAGTAGTACAATTAACCTCATCTAGACTTTCAATCAAAGGAAGCAATGTTTGTTTCTTCGCATTTACCCAAAGAGTATATTGATTCAATCTTCCATCATGTACATCATATCTATCATATTGCCAAGGTATACCCAAAAAAATATGACAACAATCCATAGGCATAATATCACACAAAACTTCATCAAAGTAATGTCCAATTTTGAACTTCACAAGGCATTTCTCACTTACCAATATTGTATGCTCTTCTTTGATCCATGAAATATGATAAGATTTGAGAAGTTGCAGCCTCTACAACTACAACTTGGTAACTAGCTCTTTTGATTCTAGATTTGGAGAACTTCCACTATCAATGATCACTTTGTAGCATTTTCTAACCATCTTACATCTTGTCTTGAAAAGACTTCTCCTTAAAATAGGTTCCTCATCACTTCCCTTATTACATAAGGTTCTTCTCACCATTAGATTTTCTCCAGCCTCAGGTTGACTTGGCAAACCTTCATCATCTTCTTCAATCACACAATTTTTGTTACCTTGCATACTTTTAGAGGATCTACATTCAAAAGATCTATGTCCCTCTTTACCACATCTGAAAAGTTAACATGAAATCCACCTCTAGAATAGGAATTACCTCTTTCGTGGTAAGAATTAGTGCCTCCTTAGTAAGAATTAACATTTTTCCATTCGATCTTGCTTTGGTCATCATTATTCCATTCAAATTTGTCCTTATCCTACATAGAACTTTTAGATCTACCACCTTCACCATAAGATCTACCTCTACCTCTCTAGAATCTGCCACATCTACCTCTTTATCTTTGTTCATGCTTCTTTGTCAAGATCTCCTCAACCTTCAAAGAATACTACTATGCTTCTTCCACACTTTCCAACTTCACAAAAATTATTTCATCTTGAATTCCAAATCTCAATCCATTAATGCACCTTGCAATTTTCTCAACATCATCATCTACATGTCCAGATTTGATGTCCAATCTATAAAATTCCTCGGTATATTCTTTCACAATCATGTCCCTTTATTTCAAATTTTGCATCTTTCTCAACAAGCTAACATGGTAATTAGTAGGAAGAAATTTTTTATTTACCTTATTCACCATCTTTGGCCAAGTTCTAATTTTCTCCTTTCCTCTCCTTTGTCTATCAGTTTGCAAGTGCTCCCACCACAATGATGCATGACCTTTCAACCTAGTGACTGCAATCTTCACCTTTCTATTATCAAGAGTGTTTTCATACTCAAATAACTTCTCCATATTAGAGATCCAATCCAATACAACATTGGTATCCAATTTTCCATCATAAGGAACAACTTCTACAATAGGATTTGAATTTTCCCTAGAAAACACTCTTAACAATCTTTCCTCATCTTTATCTTCTTCAGGTTCTGGATTATGGTTTGGTGTTGCTACTTCATCATCACTTACATCATCAAGATGTGCTCCTCTCCTCTGGGCTATCTCCACAACATCTAATCTAGCTACAATTTGTCTCAATGAATCCAATATAATATCATTGATATTTCTTCTACCATGAAACATTTTTACAAATCAAGTTCGTACAAGATCGTAACCCTCTGCAAGTTATAGGTCAAATCCATAGATCTGCAACCTTACAACCAAATTTGAATTAGGGTTCTACATGATCCAATCTCCACAAGCTCTGATACCAACTAACATAGGCAAGGGAAGAATAGCTAGGGCCAAGGGCTCACCTAGCGATCTAAACCACCTTGCAAGAGTTAACACAATGGAAGCAAACACCAGGGACAACCACCAAAGGAGGAGAAATACTTTTATTGATTCTTCAAATATTCAACATACATGCCCAACTATAAGGCCTTCTAGGTTACAACCAATTACAAATACATACACCTTCAAAGATCCAACTGCAAAGTTGCACTTTCAATCTGCTCTCCCATCTAGTCGCCAAAAACTTACCTAACTCTAAGCCTAAACACTCTATATATACTTGCCAAAATGGCTTATATATTATTCTAGAACATTACATAAGAGGAGGGCCAACCCAAAAATAGTCTAGACACATCCCAAAAAAAAATGTTAACATAAATATTGCGATAAAAAATAAATCCTACAAGTCAGATCACAAAAATCATGTCCAAATACTGAAACTTAGCATACATTGGATAACTCGACACATGAAGAGTTAGTCAACATACATTGGATAACATGGAACATGAAGAGTCAGTTGACATACACTAGATAAGTTGGCACATGAAGAGTCACTTGGCATACACTGGGTAATTCAGCACATGAAGGAATTGCTACAACAACTTGGCACCAACTAAGTGCTACAGTAACTTGGCACCAATTGAGTGCTACAGTAACTTAGTACCAAGTGATATAGTAACTTAGCTCCAACTAAGTGCTATAGTAACTTGGCTCCAACTGAGTACTACAGTAACTCTACTCCAACTAAGTGCTATAGTAACTTGGCTCCCATTGAGTGCTACAGTAACTCAGTTCCAATTGAGTGCTATAGTAACTCGGTTCCCATTGAGTGCTATAGTAACTCAGCTCCAAATAAGTGCTATAGTAGCTCAACTCCAATTGAGTGCTATAGTAACTTGGTTCCCATTGAGTTCTACAGTAATTTGGCTCCAACTAAGTGCTATAGTAACTCAGCTCCAACATGAAAAATATACAAAAATGAGCAGGATAACAAGGAACCCAGGATGCTCTTGCATCAATTTGGTTTAGAACCACCAAATGGATTGGTATCATCAATGTTAATTGTAACATTGGTTTGATCAATTTGCATAGTATCACCACTTACTAACACTTTCAAGGTTCTAAGAGCTGGAGGAGATGCTGTTTCTAACAATAGTTAACTGATTGCTACTGCAGTCTCACTTCTTAACTTATCCTTCTCACCAATCATAAATAAAAATAGCCTTAATTTTTTCCTCAAATATGGTGTGAGGTTATTCAACAATCTCTTAATTTCATCTTCTTCATCAATCTTGCAATTGGTCCTTAGCATAGAATTTCAAAGTTCAAGGTCTTCTTCCCTTGTAGGAGCCTTATTCTCAACAAGTCTCTCTTAGATCTTTTGGTTTATAATGCTCTCAAGGTTCTTCAATTTCAAATTATTTGATATAATATATCTAATAGTAGATATATCTATCTGATCCTTTTCAAAATGATATATAAATCATAAAAATTGTTCATCTAAACAAAGTTACCTTCATTTGTAATCACTATGTTTATCTTCTCAATCTTTGGCTTCTAGGGTTATCGAGATTTTCCTACCACTTTCTTAGGTGGAGTCACCTTTCCTGCTTGCTTGGTTTCCTATTCCTCATCCTCTTTATCACTTGACTCAATTTTCAAAAATATTTTTTGTCTCTTTCCTCATCCAGTAGCTAGCTATTTGACTCTCTTTGTCTTTGTAGACACTGCTTCCACTAATCTTTTGGACTTTCTGTTCTATTCACTGGGCTGAACATTGGACATTGCTGCATATGGAATGCTCTATGTTGAAGATGTCTTAGCAACTGATACTAAAAAAGGTTATATGTTCAATATACCTTGCTTCATTGTCTATCTAATAGCCTTAGATTCACTCTCTATCATTCTGGCCTTTGATAGTGCCTTCTTCATTATTGACTCAACTTTCTTATGTGATGCTTTCTCCAAGGTTGCTTGATGAGATTTTTGTGTAATCTCATCAAATGTGAAAACTCTATACTTTACTTTATATTTGTCTAAATTTAGCAATAAATTAATATAACCTACTATAACATCATCACTCAATTCATAGCTTAAGGGATCTAAAAATGTCTCCCGAGGTTCCACTGCTTGAATATATGTATGATCTATATCAACTAGAATACAAATGTCTTCCTTGAATCTTTCCATAATTGTAGGTGCAATTCTAAATCTTTTTTTCATCACATTTTTAAATCTTCTCATTATAAAGTTTCCACTATCTAGTATCTTGTTTGTAGGGTACATTCTGCATACCTTTGAAATATTCTCCATAGTGCATCTGTCACTACTCATTATGTCTATGGCTGATAAGTAGGGAAATATCTTTAGTACTTGAAAGAATATGTGATTTTTCAATGATTGGAATCTAAACACACCATTCTTTGTTCTCTTAATCTTTTCAAGATTTTTTAGGAGTTGCATCCTCAGTATTTCACTTAGATTCACTTGCTCTTTCTCTACACACATTTTATATGCTACATATATGAATCCTACTAAAAGTTCATCAATCTTTGAACTTGCACAAATTGAATAAGCAATAATTCTACTAATAAATCTCACATCATCTTGCTTGATGGTTCTGATCACCATAGCCTTACCATTATACACTGCCTTAGTATAACTTTCAACTTTCTTCTTTACAAACTTCTCTCCTATAGGTACATTGCCTTGTTTACTAAGGCCAATTACCTCATGAATAAGGTCAGTAGAGATGTCAACTACATTATCTTGTATCCACAATTTTCCATCATGTATCCTACTCAATATGATTTGAGTCCATTCAATTGTGTTTAACTCATGGTAGAAATGATACTTAAACAAGTCTAATTCCTTTATATGTTCAAATCTGGGCTTCATAGTCATGTCGTGGTTAAAGACTAGTTCCATATCCTTATTCATATATTCACTACCAATTGATTTAAACTTGCAATTCAAATGACTTTCTACATCTTCAAGGTAAACTACATTGTTTGGAGTGATAGACAACATAGAGTTAGGGTTTTTTTCATTAGGTTTTATGGAAACAATATTAAACTTAGGTCTATCCTCATTCTCAACACTGTGTACTATTGACATATCCATGATTCTTATCAAACAATATCTTTTACCAAACAAATTTATGAAAAAATGATAAAATACCTCTTTCCAAAAATAGGTTTTGCTTCAAAATCACTTTGACAAGTCACTTTTGAATGCTCTTTGCTTCAAATGTGTTTGCAATGAAGTGAAAAATCAATTATGTACTCCATTTATCCCTAAACTTGAACTTCCATTAATTGCATACTTCACAAATATGAAAAATCTGTCAATTACATTTTGTAATTAGATATCTATTCATAAACATCTATCTTATCTTCATATGTCACTTGAGGTTTACTATAGCCTCCTTCCATCATGAAAAAAATCCTCAAGACTCTACATCATGGAATTCTCTACAAAAACATATTTTTAATCTTCTACTATAGAATTAACTTTTATTGTAATACTAATAACTCTGAATTCCATTATAACTTGTTTAGATGAGCTCCAAATTAAAAGTGATCTTAGGTACCATCTAAACATAACTAGATACACCTTTTCCCAACTTCACTACCTCTAATTCTGTCTCTGATTGAAGTTATCAAATTCTGATGTTGTGAACAAGCTTAATTCAACTTAATTGAATCAAACTCAACAATTTACTTTGATCTTCTTATCTCAGCATCATCTAACTTTTCTTTTGAGATATTTTTTCCTTTCATGAATTCTTCATTAAGTTTTTCTCAAAGTTCATGCACAATATTTCTTTGTTCTTTATTGTCTTTGCTAGTTCTAGAGTTCCTTTCATGATTCCTTCTATCATTTTTGATGTTTCTTCCATCATTCCTTCTATTTCTATCCATTTTTCAGTACCTCATTGTGTGTCCAAAGTTATTACATAACTAACATATAGGTGCTTTGCTTCTAAGATTCTGTTGATCATCAGGTGCATGCCAATTTCGAGCAATATGTCCTAAGTTGTCACACTTATAACACACGATCTATCTTCTATCTTCATAAGATTTTTTCTCTCTCAATGTCCTTTCATTAGATTTTCTTGTATCTATAGGGTTAGTATTGATAGAAATTCTACTACTTTTCCTATCATTATCATACTGAGGTTTCCTACAATCAATTGCATTATGATCCATACCATAACAATTATGACAAGAAAAGTCCTTAACATGATTAAATGACTTATTAGTACAATCTCTTTTCATATGACCTATTTCATTACATAAAAAGAACTTACCTCTAAATTCATACTTGGTTACCTTAGGAGTTTCCACTTGCTTTGGTTCATCCAAGATTTCAACTTCCTTGTTTTGCTCAACTTCTTTATGTTTCTCAGAAGATTGACTAAATTCAATCTTATCATCAAATTTTTCAATTTCTTTTAGATCTGATCTAATATCAAGTTTCTTCATAGACATGTTAATTAGATAACCAAGACCAGTCTTATCATAGGTAGGTCTCTATATAGACATTGAATCATCAAGCTTTTCTTTGCTAGGATAAAGTTTTTCAAGCTGTTGTTTGCATTGCGTCAATTCTCCTTTCATAATAGTATTGTACTTATAGATTTCTTCATGATCTTCTTTCAATGTTTCAAACTTAGATGTTTTATTTGCTAGACTTGCTCTTAGATCTACATTTTTAGTTTTCAAATCAGATTCAACTTTGTTAGGATCATTTGTCAAAGTCAACTTCAAATTTGTAATCTTTAACTCATGCCTCAAGATCTTTACTCTATCTTCAACTCTGAATACTCATCATCACTCATTCCAGATTTAGCAGATTTGGGCTTGGATTTCACATGTTCAATCTTTTCCTTCAACTGACCAATGTATACTTTGGAGTCTTCATATCTATGATTCAACTTATCTCTTTCTTTAGTAAGAAGATCAATTTGTTCAAGAGCTTCTTCAAGGTTCTTCATCAATTGTTCCATATTTATAAGGATCTTAATTAAGCTATTAAGCCTCTTCAAAGTAACTGTGCTTTCATACCAATTGTTAGAAATAGGGATTACTGAGATGGGGAAGAGGGGGGGGGTGGGGGTGGGTGCATTAGTAATCTACAAACTTCAGTTGCCAACTAGATATTATTACTTACATTAAACCATGCATAACAAAGAAATAAAGTAATGCTGAATAGTAATAGTAATAATACACAAAGATAACTCATAACACCATATTTTTTTAAATAGGGAAACCTTGGCCAAGGGAAAACCTCGGTGGGGATGATACCCACTAGATAATATACTGATATATATGTTCCTTTTTAGAGGATGGACCCTATTAGGAGTCAATGCAAAAATTCAATATAAGGAGTCCCTGTTAGGAGACTTTGAATCCCTATTAGGAGATTTCAACCTCGTTAGGAGTTGTGCCAACCCTATTACGAGTTGTAGTATAATGTATGCAAGAAGTGCTCACTGCCCAAACATGCAATTTAAACTATAAGAAGAGCTCACTACTCAACCAAATAATTTACTATTATTTTCCTTCCTTGTTTGATCTATGATATTCAACTCAATCATGGATCATCAGATAGCTTATATAAAACTTTGCATATATTGCTTTCACAAAAGTTTTCTCACTTCGCAATCTTACAAGATAACACTTCACAATTTTTCAATCATAGCTCTTATCACAAGAAGCCCTTTGTATAAATACTATGCCTTTACATAAATTATTGTTGGGTTGGCTAAGACCACAATTCACTTTTCTAAGTTAGAGTAAACATCTAGGCTATCAGCCCTAATTGGACAAGTAATTGTTTTGTAAACAAAACAATTCTTTCCTTCAATTTCGTTGTCCTACATCATCAAAACATGATTATCTCTATTCCATATAGTCTGTACAAACTTTTGAGGTTATCCATGTCATCACCAACATGTATAATATTTCCATGTAACTTAGCATGTCATAATATGACATCTGCAACATGTTATAAACAAAACAATATATTGCTGTAAACCAAATTCTAGACTTGGACAATTTTCTGATTACGAAACACTAAGTATCTTTATTTTTTAGGTTTATTGTCAACAAGTACATCATGTGTTTCCCTAAATAAAAACAATTACATATCACTATTAGCTAATTGTCAATAATTCATTACAAAATAAATAAATAAATACAAATAAATAAATAAGTACATAAAAATACAAATAAATAAATAAAAATAATTATATACGTAGATAAATACAAATAAATTAATAAATACAATAAAATACAAATAAATAAAGGTCGTCAGCCAATCTAACTTATTGGCCCCACTTGTTGTTGATGTTTTCCTGAATGTCATTGACCCTACGAAGCCTAACATTATGGATTTGAGGGACATCAAAGTTTTGCAAAAAAATGGGCAGGATTGTTGATGATACAAAGATGATTAAGGGTTTTTTGTTTCATAAGAAGGCAAGCCATATGGATGGAGGCTCCACCATGATTGAGAATGTGAAGATTGGAATAATATAGTTCTAGATTTTGCCTCCCAAGATAGACATTGAGCATAACATTGTGGCCTTTGATTATACAATGATGGATAGGATTTTGAAGCAAGAGAGGAATTATATTTTGGGTATGATAAAGAAGATCAAAGCCAGTGGATGCAACGTGCTATTGATCCATAAGAATATTCTACGAGATGTCGTTATTGATCTTTCACTAGATTATCTATCCAAGGAAAATATTTTGGTGGTCAAGGATGTGGAAAGGGATGAAATTGAGTTCATTACCAAGATGTTGAATTGTTTACCCATTGCTAATATTGAACACTTTAGGGAGGAGAAGCTAGGGCTAAAAATGGATGTCATGAATAATTTAGACAATGCATTTTGATCCATGAGGCTAAAAATGGATGTCTTTAATAATTTAAATTTATTATTTTGACAACATTGTTGGTCTTGATTTGTTAAACTGATTCATAGGGCCTATGAGAAGGCCATCGAGGTTTTAATTGCCATGGCTATTCCTGTTGAATTGATAGACCGTGACTCTTTGGTGAAAAGTGCGAGCACTTCTTTGAACAGTAAGGTTTTTAGCCAATATTCTACCTTATTGGCTGCACTTGCTATTGATTCCATCTTGAATTCATTACAAAATTCATTATTTTTGACCACTTGCCATTAATTCATTACAAAATAAATAAATAAATACAAATAAATGAATAAATACAAATATAAATAAATAAATAAATACATAAACACAAATAAATAAATATGGGTGGATAAATATAAATAAATAAATAAATACAGTAAAATAAAAATAAATAAAGGTTGTCAGCCAATATTCTACCTTATTGGCCTCACTTGCTATTGATGTCATCCTAAATGTCGTCAACCCTGCGAAGTGTGACATTGTGAATTTGAGGGAAATCAAAGTTTTGTAAAAATTGGGTGGGACCGTTGATGATACAAAGATGGTTAAGGGTTTGTTTTTGATAAGAAGGTAAGCCATATGGCTGGAGGCCCCACTAGGATTGAGAATGCAAAGATTGGCACAATAAAGTTAAATACAAATACAAATAAATACAAATACAAATAAATAAATACATAAATACAAATAAATACATAGATACATACATGGTTAAGTGCTACTTAACTATGTCCAAGGCTTTTGCACACTAGAGGCGTACTCTGCCTACCAGGCTACCTACATACTCATATACATGGGATCAAGGCCCTTGAACTACTCACTCTAACAAATATGTAGTTCTAGTTTTTTTTGGTCATTTTTTCCTTCCCCCCAAAATTGCCATATTGGAATTCAGACCCAGTTAGCATTCATAATATTCAAATATTCAAATATGGGGCATGAAAATGCTTTATATTAAACTTAGGATATCACCTTTTTTTGTAAGTATTTGCACAATTTAATATCTTTGTGAGCCCATATTTCCCACACTGGTAGATCTTTTCATGATCCACAATGATCACTTTGCACTTTGTAGAAGTGCTTGTTCTTTATTTCATGTGACAAAGCAACATTATGACATGTGGATTGGTGGGCCAGGTCATGTTGTGTGGGCCAAAATGTGACAAGGTGATGAGTCAGACTGAGATGGCATATGGTGGGAATTTCATTGGCTAAGTCTCTAACATGGTTAGTTTGGTGGGCCTCATGTACTTAGTTTCTACTTTCTCTGTTAGATGATGGCAAATCAATGATCCTCACTATGTCATTATGAAAAGCTATAAGTATTTTAATTTTTGATATATAGGAAGCACTTGCCATGTGAATTTTTGGTCCTATTTCCCTTGGCAGGCCATAAAAGTGAAGACTTATTAGATAGGTTGGCATATAAATGAGTTCTAATTGATTTGAATTCTAGCATGGTTAGTGAATTGGTTGCATGTTTCTAGGCCATTAGATGATGGTAGATCAACATCTCTCATGATGTTGCTATAGGAAAATGATCAATCTTTAGTTATAGTGACATAGCAAGGATTTTCCATGTGTCCTGGTAGGCCCAATTTGATAGGTACAGTTAGGTTGACATCATGGTTAAAATTAACAATATTGTAAGCCGTCGCGGTCAAGTTTTAAAGGGTGGCATAGTTAGTTAAATGATGTAGTCAAATGTATGAAGACTCCATGAGGTGGCAAAAAGAAATAATATGGTTGGTCCATGTGGAGGTTTTTGGTTGCTTGACTAGGTTGACTTGTTGACTTTCTGATTCATTAGCCAAAAATGAAGGGAATTGGGTTTTCTTGTGTGATCTAATCTTCTTGATTGATCCCAACCACTTCCAAATAAATGTAAGGCCAAAAAATGACATCAAAAACCCTTCTCCCACTATTTGATTGCCCATTTTGGGGTTTTTTGTATTGAATGTCACCATTTCTATCATTTCTAGGGTCCTTTCGGCTAGGGTTTTAATGATTATGCTACATCTGGGGTTGCTCCATGATCAGATTTCTTTCAGACTCATAGTAATTACCGAGTGTAGTTATTGCATTTGGTTTAGGGTGGAAAAATATCTCAGTTATGCTAGAGCTATAAAGGTAGATTTTGTAATTATTGTAAAACAAATATTATTGATCTTTCTTCAATTCTCTAGTATTACTTCTATGCATGCTACTATAATTTCTCATGCCTCTGAGCCATTGTAATCCTCTGCTAAGTCCCTTTTAGCCATTAACACACTGTGAAAGATTTCTTTGCCTCTGGTTAATGTTCTTGTCTATATTTTGCAATTTGCATGATTGTATCTATTTTGGCATTCAAATGATATTAAGTAAAGTTTCTTCCTAGAGCATTTTTTCTTCTTCTGATCTACGTGTGGTTGTTGAATTAATCAAAGTCTAAATTTGTATCCTTTGAGGTTATAACTGGTTAATTATGCATTTATGGGTAGAGATAAGATCAAACACTCTATTTTGGTGCATCACCTCCTTAGATTAGATTAGGTAGTTTGTTTCTATGCATTCCTTCTCCCTTTTCCTCTCCAGGAATAGTTAGGTGCATCTATAATGAACCCAAATTGGGGGTTCATCATTTATCTATGACTTCCCTTTTATATAAATTCCTTTGCCATATTTTTCTCTGGATGGTTTTTTATAATTTCTATCTACCCCTCCTTTTGTAGAGTTTATTCATTATATATATGTTTTCATTGTAAGAGTCACGTCCTTTCATAATATATTATATTAATTTAATAGTTATATTATATAATTATATATATATTTTAAGCTTAGTTATAACACTTAATATAATATTAATAGTTATATTACAATTAATATATCAACTATATTTATATTATATTGTATTAGTATAGTATTACCATATTAAAATATATCATAATGATAATATCATTATTCTTCTATTAGATTTGTATTTTCAGATTACAATATAATATGATATTATTACATGATTATAATATAACATTATTTGTAAAATATTATTATTTTAATATTAATATTAATATATAATATTTGTTAATTATTTAATTTATATGTTAAAGTGGGAACATTACAATCCTCCCCTCTCAAATTTGCTTGCCTTGAATCAAAATCTTTTATACACAAGCTTTGCCATAGATACAAAACATATTTGCTTATGAAAGGCCTAGAAGGTTTATAATACATACATATTTAATGAGTGAAAACATGAAGTAGACACAATGCAAACAGATGTAGACACATCATACATAACGTTGATTAGATCCTAAAAATAACAATGCGCAATGACTATACTTCTTCATTAGGCTTATGAACCCTGCAACCACAAAATAAGTATCAGTACATGCATATAAATATATATAAACTTCAAATAAATTTGAATAATAATTAGTTAATCCAAGCCAATTCCATACTAAGCCCAAGAGCAGACTTTGGTCCCCTTGGCCCCGGTGGCAGGTGTTAGGAATCCACACGAGGTGGTCTACTTAGTGGATTGCTTGTTTGGTTAGAAAGATTCTTGTGAAAAGGAGCCATTACTATCTTTCCCTTAACTAGCTCTACAATAGGGTGTTCTCTCCTAATTGCAGACTCCATAGGAAAGTGGTAGGGTTCCCTTTTCTTATTTACATAATCCTTTGGAAGGAATCTTTCTCCCTTTCCTTATTATGATCATCATAAGATGGTAGATTTACAGTGTAGAGGGCACGTGAAACAAGCTCCAAGCATATCTGACAAGTGCTCAAAATTACTTTGCCTCTCCCTCCACCAACTCCCTACCTTAGGATATCATAATGTGGATGAGAAGATGAGTATTAAATTTAATTTACTTAGTTCATTTGAAAGATTTCTTCTTATAGTACACAAAAAAATTTCTCTCTCCTTGTTATGATCATCTTGATGGTAGAATGACGGTGCAGAGGGCGGGTGAAACAAGCTCCAAGCAATTCTGACAAGTGCTCGAAATTACTGCACCTTTCACTCCACCAACTCCCTATCTAAGATTATGTAATTTTGGACGAGAGATAGACTCTTCATACTATAATTGAAATGTATTCTAATTACTATGTTTTCCTTAAATCAACATTTATTTATATTTCACTTTTTCATTTTTCATATATATATATTTTATTTCATTTTCATATATTCTGATTTCTTTTTATTTTGTGACTAGAATCATTGATAGATTATTCAATATTCTTCACAATAACAAATGTGTTAGTAATAAGAAAGACACTAACAATTATCTCTTAATAAAACATATGAAGAAGATATAAACTTACCTCATTACCATACCTTATTACCATTATGTGTTTGAAGTGGTGATCTGGAAGTATGACATAATCCTCATATCCACTTCCCACATTAAAGTCTCTTATCCAATGTTGATTAGTATGGGGCATAGACCAACTAAGTTGGGAGTGACGATGGTCTTTTAAAACTTCATTTCTTAGTTGATTTTTCCTCCCCTTTATTTAATTTTCTTCTTTGAAGACATGGATGTGATTCACCTTTTATTATAGGGTTCTCCCTTCTTCATAAGTTTCCTTCCTTTGACCTTATTCAATACATATGACCTGCTCACTAGTACTGGGTCCATGGTGCTAAATAGCCTTTACAACAAAGATTGTCCCCACGATACCAATTTTAATGACTCTATTCTCCATCTCTATTTGATACCACTGTAATGTTTCTTGGAACATTAGTTTATGAACCTAACTTTACATATATTTATTCACTTTTCCCTAAATATATGGTCACGAGTCCTTAATACCAAAGGCTGAATCCTTTATTAATATTGAAAGAAACTTGGGCCCATTTCCAATACATTATAGAAGGATGACTATTAGTTTGAAGTTGTTGGATGCCTTCCTTGCACTTATTCACCCTTTTTATTGGTTGATTGGCCCATTTGGTGGTGGGGTCATATCCCTTATTTTACTCTGCTTTACTTCAACTATCTCATGGGTCTAGGTTAAAGCTGACAAAAGCTTGTTATGATAATCATTTCCTATGTTAATGTTGAATGAACTTGTACATAAATCTTTAGCTCTACATCAATGGACTATCAAATCCAATGAATTTCACTGACCCGAAACTGCATTCAATATCTTAGAGTTTTTTGGAGCAATTCATGCAGACTAGGAAACTCCTCCACAATGATCTCAATTACTCAAAAGTTCACTTCTCACAGTCATGGACAATTTAGGTGCTCTTTTGTCTAGTGAGTTCTTTAGACCAGGGACATTGATCTAATTTTGTAGTGTTCCACTTGCTTTATCTCAAGGGCCATAGTTGTTGGTCTTCCACCGCCCAAGTAAACTTATTTATCTTTATTCTCAAGACCCTACTCTACATATTAAAAGAGAAAATACCATGCACATTTGGTCTCTTCAAATCATCTAGGTCATCTCCTCTCCAATACATTGGACTACCTAAGCTTGACTTCATATTTCAAAGACCAACCATATGCTCGTCATCATTATTTGTGCAAACAAAATTCCAATGTCTATTTATAATTAGAAATTGTTTCTTCCCATTTCCTAGCTCATTGTCTTTGTCTTAGAGAGTCGATGACTTTGGACATATCGTCATGTATTGTTTGTGAAACATCAAACTGTAGAGTAAAATTAATCTTTGGATTGCAATCACTGATCTTCTTCATTTTCATCCTCTTGTTCCATTTCATAGATTCACACATATTTAAAAGCCTATTTAAGGGTGTCTGTCTCTCGAGATTTCTTGTGTGTTTCAGAGGCGATGGAGAAGTTCCTGAATCTGATGGTTCTAAATTCTTATATCAATTCATTCAACCCTATCCAAAAGATCTTGTGTATCCAATGTAGACTAATACTAGTATGTACTTCATGGGAGAGGTTGCAGATGATTAGGGCAATCAGAACTGGCCTCAGTAGAGGAAGAGTTTAAGCCTTCAAATGCTGATTATTTAAACAATTTTTGTGCACAGACTTAGAGGTAAAACAACAAGTTCCAAATTATGCCACTGAAACTATGTGAAGGGGTAAATGAACTTTGAAAATCCAATCATGAGAATTCTGGCACAAAAGAGATTCATCTTGATGACAACTTGCTATTCCTTTGCTCTGTTTATTTGGATCAAGCAACTCATCATGGACAAGGGCATAATCCTTTTATTTCTCATTCCTTAACAATACAATTTTCTACTCCATTAGTAGCTCAAAGAATTTGGCGCTTTGTCAAAATGTTTCCTCCATAGATTATGTCATGATTTATCAAATAGAAAAATCTGTAGTAAAAACAATCTGTCAGCAATGATTTTTTTGCATTATCATTCATAAGATGGCAAGAACACGCTCTGATACCATTTGTAATGAACCCAAATTGGGGGTCCATCATTTATCTATGACTTCTGATTTTTGATAATTTCTATCTGCCCCTCCTTTTCTAGAGTTTATTCATTATATATATGTTTTCATTGTAAGAGTCACGTCCTTTCATAATATATTATATTAATTTAATATTTATATTATATAATTATATATATATATTAAGCTTAGTTATAACAAGTAATATGATATTAATAGTTATATTACAATTAATATATCAACTATATTTATATTATATTGTATTAATATAGTATTACCATATTAAAATATATCATAATGATAATATCATTATTCTTGTATTAGATTTGTATTTTTAGAATACAATATAATATGATATTATTACATGATTATAATATAACATTATTTGTAAAATATTATTATTTTAATATTAATATTAATATATAATATTTATTAATTATTTAATCTATATGTTAAAGTGGTGACATTACAGCATCTTAGTGGCAAAGGAAGCCGGTCTGCTCCGGAGACTCAACCTCATAGTTCAAGTCCCATAGCTTGGAGGTTGTTTCCATGTTTCACATGGTTGTCCTTAGGTTAAAACTTTGGACAAGGGTGCAAGCTTTTGTGATAATAGTTTCTGATTGTTTTGATGTAGTTGTATTCCTATAACCACTGGTGAGCTTTACTCACCTAATATAGATCTTCACCATCATACACCCACTCAAGTGAATTAGGAAGTTTTCTATAATTATAATCCTATAATACCTGTTGGGTGTTCATTTTGCATGAGGTCAATGGTAGGAATCCATTGCGTAATTCCTCTCTTGAAAAGAAAATCTTTTTAAGGATCCACTCCAAAGTTCAATATTTTCCTTATGACGTACCAAAATCTACTCAGTAGAAGATAAATGTGAGTGTTCATAAGGAGGCCTTTGCTAGTTTTAAAAACTCTTTTATCTTAGAATAGAAGTAAATCCATTCATTGTCTCAAAATATCACACCAAAAGAGAACAATATTTTTATATTTTCTTATTTTTTAATGAATGCAACTCTAACAATGCAGCTACTATGAGGTCCTATTCTAATAGGGGGTTAGTAAAGAAAATAAAAAACTTGAAAGGAAATAACAAAAAATTGAAATAAATTGAAATTGAAATTCCTAAATGGACATAAGCTACAGAACACAACACGCTGCTGTAGACACCTAAAAAGCTTTAGAAAATAAAGTATTTTTATTTTTTGAAAAATTCCTAATGACATCATCATTTATTAATTAATTATTTATTTAATTAATTAATTTATTTTTATGCCATTAAATCCCTTTATCTTAATTAAAAATATTTAATTAAGAAATCCCTCCCAAAAATGTTTAAATCTTATTTAAACATTATTTTCTTATTTATTAATTATTTAATTAATAAATTGACCAAAAACCCAAAATAAATAAAAAATTTATTTTTTGCCCAAAACTTGGCCAATTTCCTTAAGACCACTAACCTCTTCCAAAATCTTCTAATCCTTCTTTAATTTTGATTAAAGGCTAATCCCATCATTTCCTACCCCTAATCCCAACTCAAAATATTTAATTAAGATTAAATATTAATCCTCATGTTTATTAAAAAAGTTTTAATAAATATCTCCTCAACCCAAACCCTTGAAATAAATAAAACTTTATTTATTTCCTAAAAATCTAATTTATCCTCATCCTAAGAAGTTCTAGACTCTTCTAGAAAGTCTTCATCCTCACCCTAGGAAGTTCTAGACTATTCTAGAAAGTCTTTATCCTCATCCAAAGTCTAGACTCTTCTAGAAGATGTCTTTAAACCTAATCCTAATCCCCTCCTAACCTTGTCACATTCCCTAAACATGGGTTAAAACTTACTAACCCAAGCCAAAGTTAAAAAATATCTCCTCCTTCACCCACCCTCATTAAATGCCATCCACTTGCCTATCCCTAAGCTAATCCTAAACCATCCTAATCCATCCTCTAATCATTTGCACAAGCCTAAGCAAGCTTAAAACCTTGCTAATCAAGCCCAATTCGAAATTTCTCTCATCTCCCTCAAAATATCTCAACCATAAAACTTTATGAAGCCCACTAGGCCATAAATGACTCTTCCAAGCCCTTTTATTGCTCTTACAAGCCATTATGAGGGTCTTTATGAAGATTTTATCCCTTGAGCCTCTTTTGTTGACTCATCCTTCCCCTTTCCTCCATCCTCTCACCCTATGACATGTGTCACTCCTTGATTGGCTGTAAGGAAGCACAATCCATGTGCTCTCCTCTCATGCAATCTGAGCCCTCCATGAGCTTTTTCCCATCCTTGCATCTTAGCCCTCAATCCCTCAAGCCTCTTGCCTATAAATTGGATCCTTCCCCTTTGCAAAATAACACAATCCATGAAGTAAAGTCATAATGCCATTTTAAGAAGCCATTTTACATCAAAACCATACACTCACACCCAAATTCCAACTCCATTTGAAGCCATTTTTGAACCATAAGCTTGAGCATACATCCTATCTATTTAGACAAAGCCACTCAACAAGAGAGCTTCTTATTGAGAGAGCCCATTAATGGCTCATATTCTCAATTGAGAGCTCATCTTAGTCTATCTTGAAGTTTATGAATTTCTTTTAGTTTGTAGAAGCTTTATTTAAATTTGGTTTCTATTAGCATACTAACATTGGTCATATACAGCTACAAGTTAAGCCTTTGAAGAAATTGGTAGGAAACCAATGAAAACGGGAGCAACACTTCCTAGAATCCACTGATGCAATTTTCAGTGAGAATCTTTAACAAATCAAATGATGTTTCACTCTTCATCAAATCGAAAGGCCACAGAAAGTGCACTCATTCAAGACAAAAAGCTATGTAGACATAATCGGGAGATCTCTTCTCAAGCTTGTTACATCAGTAGAATTTTTATGTCTGTAGCAAACAACTAAACTAAAAGATCATACAACTAGAAACAATGCAATAAACCTTTGGCTCAATCACAATCTAATGAATAAAATCCACAAAAATATGACACATTCAGGTAAGAATGACTACACTCCAAATGTGAGCACCAAAAGCATAATTTTATTGCATAATAATGATGCCCTTGTTACATTTTACAATGTGGTATTTATAAGAAATCATCTCCTCAATTTGTGTTGAGAGTGAGAGATATCTTGATGCAATAAAATGCTTTTAAAAACATTAAAACAAACTAAATATATACAAACTAACAATCTAACTGATGCTTAGAGGGACTCCATCCATATTTTATTTGTTAATTGAATGCATGAACCCTTTACATGTCAAAAACAATGAAAGCATGAGAGAGAAAGTAGGAGGAAGCCATCAGTCGAAGTGGAAGTGCATGGAGGTGCCAAATATAGAACCTAGCCCTTCACTCGACATGTGTCAAAGTTAACTTGCCATCAAAATGTGATCCTAATGCATGGAAAGTGCTATTTTTGGAACTGGCAATCGATGCACCTCTAAATTGCGAAGCTGCAGACCTATGGAGCTGCAGACCTCGACTGAGTCAAAATCTCAAAATTTTACTAAGTGTAAAAAATTGAAATTCTGGCATTTGGGTTTTGTTCATCTTCATCCCAAAACTATGTTTGGATGTTTTCCCTTGAATTTCTCTATCATCTCAGTAATCCTAGTAGCATCTAGAAGATCTAAAGCCTCATACTTGTCCTTGACCTTCTGTTTGTAGTTTTCCATCTCAATTTGAGTCTCTACAAAATCTCTGAGTTTGGTGTCCAACTCTAACAATGCTTCCTCTTTCCTAAAGGCTTGTCTGATGTCTTCATCACTAGATTCTTCCTCTAAAGCCTTCTTGAAATTCTCCACTACTACTTCAACTGGCAACAACTTTTCTCATTCTTCATCCTTAAAGATGTCCAAGCATGCATCACTGTACAACTTTTTTGCTTCCAAAATTTTCTCTCGGGCTTGGTCCTTGAGCCTATGTATCTTATCATGCAATGTTTCCATCAGTTTATTTCCATTTGCAATCTTCTCTATCCAATCATCTATCATGTCTAACTCTTCTCTGATATATACATCAATCAAAATGTAGTACCTTTTCCATTTTATGGCTTGTAGAGTTTGCAAATCTTTGCTCCATGCCTGTACCTCATCCATGATACTAAAGTCCTACCTCAAAATTGCCACGATCTTATCCACATTCTCTTGTGTAGAATGCAACAAATTCAAACTTCCTATGATTATAGTGACACCTTTATCCTTAAGGCTATCTCGTCAATATGACAAGCTTTCAAAAATGGATTGAGCTGTACACTTCCCCTTCTCTAAGAATGGTATTTAAAGTCTCCTTGGTGCGTTCAAGATCAAAAGGACCAATAACTTCAGCTAGATATACCTTTAGGATCTCAACTTGCCTATAGAGTGTTCTAATTTTAATCTCATCCTATTCATGTGCCCGAGCATGTCTTTGACTCCCATATTCATCATCTATCAGGCTTTGTCTCATGTAGGCTTTCCCAACATAATATCTTTCACTTCATAGTCCTCAAGACTAACAACTTCTACATCTATACCTTCAAGAGGGTGAGCCACTTGTGCAAATAAGTCCTGGTTCCATATGGAAGTGATAAATGAAAATGGAATTGCATCATGTAATGGAGACTCAAGCTTGTTTAGGATCTTTACAATATCACAAATATCATCCTCTGAAGCATGGAACTAATGCTTGGCACTTCTCATTATTTCCTTCTAAAACCATCTTGGGATATGTCTCTCTACAACCTTAGCCCTAGATGATGAAGGGGTATGTTCAACTACCTCCTTCCCTTTATCACTCTTGTTTGGAGTTTCCTTCTATGAGGACTCTTCTTCTGTAGTCTTGGTCTTTGTAGATCCTGTTGTTTGATCCTCAACTTCTTGAGAAGGTTGTTGTACACATTCTACTATTTGTGCCTCTTTTGATGCCTCATCAGTAACCCTTGGTTCTAGTTGCTCTTGTGATAATGGTTCCTTTTGAATATGTTCCTCTTTTGAACTTGGAGGTGGAGGAGTTACTGAACCCTTATCTACCATTGTGACCTATGGTGGATATGGAGGAGTAAGATGAGATCCTTGTGTCTTTTGTGGCATCTACATCCAGTCTTGCTATTGGAGTTCACTTGTAGGGGCGTCTCTGATCTTATCCCCAACTAACTCTATACCCACAGGCATGAAATCAAAATCTAGGATGGAGAGAACATCTTCACTTTGATCCCTTTTTTCATTCACCCATTGCTGAACTTCATCTTCCAAAGTAGAGAGTTCTACAATTTTTGCTTGGGTTGGTGGTGAGGTGCTCATGGCACTCTTCCTTCTCTCCAATTCTATGGCTTTTGCCAACTAAGTTCTCCTTTGTAGAGGCACTTGTTCTTCCTCCTCATCTAATTTCATTTCTTCCTCATCTGTTTCTTCCTTTGGAATGGTTTTGGGATCTAATGGATTAGGCACTAATCTCTTATTGACTCTTTGCCTCTTGTTCATCCTAATCTTGATCCTCTTTTGTCTTTTTGGAGTAGCAAGAGAAGAAAAATATTCTTGCATAGGACGAATAGAGGTCTCTGGAATTTCTCCCTCTTGAGGTTGGCTTGGAAAAATAGGAGGCAATTGAGGTTTATCTTGGATTTGATAGGTTTTGATACAGTGATCTTCCATGCACATGCTCGCCCAGAAAGGGGTAAGGGAAAGAAATTCATAGTTCCTAGCTTTGCGCTCCAGTCTCCTATTAGGCTAGAGACAATCTACTAGCTTTATCGCCTAGTAGGATATTGTGAGATAGCGAACATATTTACTTTGATTATGAGATAAAAGAGTTTTTATAACTAGGAAAGGCCTCCTTGTGAACACTCACATTTATCTTCTACTGAGCAGATTTTGGTATGTCGCAAGAAAAATACTAAACCTTGGAGTGGATCCTTAAAAAGATTTGCTTTTCAAGAGAGGAATTACACAATGGATTCCTTTCATTGACCTCATGCAAAATGAATGCCCAAAAATACCCTAGTGCAACCTTTATGTTGTAGTTTATAGTTAATGTAAGGTTAACCTACATATGTCTTAACTCACTCGTTATATAGTTATGTTTAAAAGCTTGTGACAATAATCAATGGGTTTAAATAGACTAGTCAAATTAATGCTAGTTGGCAAAAATTGATTGTTCATTTTATTGTACCTAATTTGATGATAGTTCTATAGGAATTTTTAATCAACCCAGCTAATCAACAAATACACCAATTGAACTAGGTTATGGCTTGTCACTTAGCATGGGTTGAGTGAGTTTTATTGTTTCATTTTTTGGATTCTAGAATATGTATGCAACTAGAACAATAATTTTTTTGTGCTAATATGTAATAAGAAACTTAAAAAAGATCTCTATGTATATATAAAGACCAATTCCATGTCCATGAGATTGTGATGATATGATTTTGATATCTGTTTTGTCTATAACAAACAGTCTGAAACTTTCTATCATTGCCTTTGATATGATTTCATTGTCATTGTCATAAAATATGCCTCTAAAACTTTCTATATATGCCTCTGATATCTATGTTGCTCCTCATTGATAATGCTTTTGATGTAATGTCTCCTTTTATTAAAACTTGGGAAATAGGTACAAATAGCTTACAAAACTCAATTGCAACGAACTTATTTCCTTAAATTCTCAAATAACACTTAAAACTAATAATGATTGATGTAAGAAAAATATTCTATGATACCATTTTTAAATGATTGTTCTTATGTTATACAATTGATATGATATATGAGAACAATGCCACTACTATCTCTAAACTAACTCCAATCTCTCATCTATTCCATCCTTCAAAGAGAATGTTCAACATCTTATGAATGCATACCAACATTTAAACACACTTGCACACCATAACTAGGCCTCTGCCACATTTTTTTTCAAGAATGTCAATTCACTACTTTTGCTTGCAACAATAATTAACATGCTAATTCATGTTCAACTTGTCACAAGGAGAAATGCTTATGATTCAAACCCATAAGATAACTATCAAGATAGACAAAAAAAAGTTAAAACCTTTCCTAATCCCCATAAAATTAGAATCATACAATCAATGTATTCTTCATTCTAAATTTGCACAATATTTACTGTCTAACAATGAGCAATGAGGCCTTTTTCCATCACATGTTATTTATAAGAAGGTTAGTGCATTGTCCTAAAAGAAGTGCCATGATGAAAATACACAAATACAAGGATTTGGAGACATTTGGAGTTATAAAATATTGTGGTGACAAAAAATATTGTGGTGATAGAAATGCATGTCCTAGAACTTCTCCAACATCCCAAGGAGGTTCTTGATCATTTTTTATGCCTTTTTAGATGACTTGTAAGTGTATTTAAGAAATGTCATCTTACAAAATAGAGTGATAATATGTAATAATAAACTTAATTTTTTCTTGTAATCTAGAAGTGTAAGAGTTAGATCATTATTTTGATAAAAAATGGAAGGATGAAGTTGTAAGGTCAAGAGTTGTGACCTATAAATTGGTTATCTTCAACCTAGTCTAGGGTTGTATTAGTACTGTATAGATTTGGAATGAAATAGCAATCCTTTTGGTGGGAAAATCCTTACTCTTGCTTATTTGGTCTTCATCCCACCATAACATATACATACATACATATAAATACATATATAAATACATACATGCATATACATACATACATACATATGCAATTTTATCACCTCATTTAACTAACTTTACTTTCAAATGAAAATTTGGGAACTAAAATATTGGAATCATACAAAGGAATACATATATTTTTCATGAAGATGGATCATTAATGGAAGATGAAAACACAATAACCAAATTGAAATAGAGAGAAGAATGGAGACAAACCAAGACAATGTTGGAAATAAAGAAATGATAGATATGCAAATAATATTAAAGAGGATGATGGTACTCCTCTGGTTCAATGCTTAACTGAGGAGGCATCTAGATTAGAACCAATCTCTTCAGTCTAATAGGTTCAATCAATTAAATTTTTCAGATATAATGAAGATATAATGAAAGTCATAAATGAATATTAAAAGGTGTATGATGTCCAAGTCCAAGTGCACCTTCAAAACCAATATCAAGTGTATTTCAAACATTTCTAAGGTCTCTTATCCTAGGTTTATCAGGAATATCATGAAGGCATAGACCCATTTTAGTATCATTTTATACCATCAAGGGTACTTTTTTGGTTTAGTAAACACTTAAAAATCTTAGACGGTTAGGTCTTGTACAAAATCCAATCAAGGGTCAAAATATTTTTTCCCATTGCTTTGTTCAAGGGTTTGGGCCCTTTTAAAATTCTTGCTTGCCTTAATAAAAATATTGTGGTAAATCCTTAATCCAAGAGTTTGTCCAATCTCTGGAAAGATAAAAATTATGCTATTGAAAATTAGGTCTCACTAGGAGATCAATGAAGAGAAATAGCTTAATGTCCACAAGTTTTCCAATTTTTTTCTAGAGTTATATGTGTATGCACCCTAAAATGGTTTCCTAGACTATGAGGCCCCATTATTCAATTTATCAATTTCCTGAATCAATGGTTTGCAATATTTTACTAAATCAATTCAAATCAATTTCCTTGATAAATTTGATTATTTCTTTTTCTAAGGTTGATCATTTTATCCCAAGTCTTATTTAATTACAAGAAAATCTCTCTTTTAATTAAATAAAATAAGTCCCCATTTAATTAAAAGAAAACCTCTCTTTTAATCAAACAATTCATCCATATTTAGTTAATTAAGAGAAATGCCCCTCTTTTAATTTAATTAAATATTTCCTATTTAATTAAAAGAACTTGCTCCCTTTTAATTAAATAAATCTCCACTTAAAGAGGAAATAAAATAAATAAAAATAAAAAATTCCCCTACACTTAAATGCACATATTTCTAAGTGGGATTCCATTTAATTCTTTTCCTATTTTCTCATTGGTGGATCTTTATTTCACACAAATCATTTTTTCTCCACCCTTGATTAAATCTTTTTGCCTCTTAATCTTGATCATCCAATCTTCTTTATAAGGGAGAGACCTCTCCTCATTTTACATACACACACTCTAGGCTATTATTATGCTGTAGGTTTGGAGAGTGATTTTTGAAGAAGGAATTTCAATACTAAAGCTTTTTATGGGGAACTTCTATCTTCTTGTCTTCTTCTCTCATGCATCCATGGCTTCCATCATCATGATCTATACTTGCATTTTCATATTAGCTTAGATCTTGCTTTCATAGATTAGATCTTGCATTGATAGATTAGATCTTGCATTATTTTGCATTATTATCATATAGATTATCTTTCATTTCCATTTGCATGCATATTGGATCTTTGAGTCTCTCATTTTATGGTGTACTTGCAAGGGCACAAACTAGGTCAAAACTGAGGGCCTTTATTACAAACCCTTGCACTCCATGAATAGAGAGCTATGAGCCGCCATTTGAAACCTCATTCTTGATAAATCTTGGATATAATGACTCATAGAAGTGTGCTCACATTTTAGTACATATATTTTTGGCACCCACTATAGGGCAACCCACCTTTACTTGTTGGTTTTGGATATTTTTAGATCTAACCCCCTTATGCAGATTTGTTTGCAGATGAAAAACCCTAGATCTTAAGGATTTGATCATATCTCCCAAATGGCTTGGTTTTTTGGTCTAAATTATTTTTCACAAGTTGGAAACACATCAAAGCAGGTTTAGTGTAATTTTTTGATTTTTTCAAGATATTTTAGATATTTTATAATTTTTTCTTGATTTTTAATGAATTTTTTTTTAGGGAACAAATTAGCACATTTTAAAGAAAAAATTGCATTTTTGTAAAGGTATCTAAATTCAAAATGGGGTTGGTTCTTTGTGTTTTTATTTTAGATATCATATTAAGGTTCAATAATTTGATTTGTAAAAAATAGTCTATTTTGACAAAATGGCTCCCTAGGGCACAAATGAAAAGATATTTTAAAAATTTTAACATTTTTGGAAATCTCTTTGATTTTTGATAGGGGCCTCTTTTCTATATTTAGGGTTTTGGATCCAAATTCATATCATATAGGTCTAATCTTGATGACTAGGTCAAAAACCAATAAAAAAAAGCATTTAATGAATAGCTTGCATTTAATTTTCACAATAGATCAATGCATGATGTGAGCTTTCATTTGGGTTATTTTCTAATTATTATCACTTGTAAAAATTAGATTTTCAGATCTAACCCTAGTTTCTATAAGTTGGATATATATTGCATATCTTGTGTTTGTTTGTTTTGCTTGTTGCTTTGTTCATTGTGAGTGAGCGTTCAAACATAAGTGAAAGGTATAACAGAGAAAAGATGCATTGTAAGGATTATCAAGTATTTTTTTGGATCTCTATAATATTTTGATTTGAACTAAAATGAACATCTCATGTGTTTGGCTTGAGTGCTTTTACATGCTTTCATAGATTCACAATTCATTTGGTGCTCTAAAATTGGATCTAGATTTTCTTTCATGCATCTGTGTTTCACATAGTAATTAGGACCTATGAACACTATTTGGGAGATCTTGAGAGACTGAGCTTCATTTTCTTACTTTACTTGTGAATTTCCTCTTGACGATGGATCCCCTTATAGGTAGGGAAGGATATTTGTTATTATCTCACTATTTCGCTTGGATTTATCTTCAACATCCATTAGTACTTTCTCTTTTGAGATTGGTGGTGTTTATTGTTGGAATTCTCAAAAAATTGGTGAGATGATTTCAAATTAGCATGTCAAAAAATCTTGTTTACTATGTTTGGGAATGGTGAAGAGGCTAGAAGAGTATGCTCTGTTCCCTTTTAGGCACATCATAAACTTAGAACTCTTGAATCTAAACCAAGTCCCCATGTGGTACAACTTTGTGAGTCTTCCTTGATTAGAGAGGGTTATCTGTAGTGGACATTTCCTTTATTGGGTCAACCATGTGGATTAAACTTCAAGTGGTAATAACTATTTTTGACATGGTAGTAGCAACTGCTATATAAATGTCTTTATGGAGAAATTCTTACAGGTGTAGTCTTTTGTTGGGCTATTAGATCTCCTTAGTATCTCTAATTGATTAAATTCTCAGAATATGTCAAAACCCTAGTGTGTTGGGATTGGATTTTTCCCACTCTAGATTGCAAAAGCTATAGAGTTGAACATTACTAAGAACCATAGTGCTGCCAAATTTTCTTTTCTAGGACTATGTGTGTAATTGGAAAATATTTTGAGAGCATACATAGTAGTGGTTCTAGGGATTAGATTGATACTATGACACTATTCTTGTTCATGTGCAAGGTTTCTTTGTCCCTTGCTCATTGTTTGAACATATTTTCTTGAGATCCCTAATTGCTATCTTGCATACTTGGTTCATGATTAAAAATCTATTGATACACCTAGTTGGATATTTAAAATGAACAAAATCTAAGTTCCTGAGTCAAGACTTTATGATCAAACTAGGTTGATCCAATTTAGATTAGGCTACTTACCCCATTTTTAGAATCATGTTTGCACCTTGGGTTATTATACTTTGACCTCTTCAATTATTAATCATTGATTTCACAAGAGACCTTGTTTGGAGTTGCCGAGTTAGAGACCATCCTTGTTGAGAAAGATATACCTTAGATTCTTTGATATTACACTTGGAGAGTCTTAGTAATCTCTTGTCCATCCACTTTCATCAAAATTCAATTTCAATTAATTAAAATTTTGATAAATCATCCTCTTGATCCATATGTGCTAGGGTATTCACCCAAAGTTGTGAGCACCTCTGTGATAGTGTTGGTTTATGCCTATGGAAAAATTCTATCTTATCACCTCTTTCTTGGACAAGTGACTACTTTTACTATCCTAGTTTGGGACAACATTTCTTAGGGTTATCCTATCAACTAATACCTTTTCTTTCATGCTGGTTACAACAAGATATCAAGTAGATCAAGGAAAGTGACCTCAAGTTGTCTTTAAACAATTACCTTTAGTTCAAACTCATTGAAGATGTAAGGGAAAAGAACATGTGTTTGTTCAATCACTTGAGAGTATTCTAGAGGCTTTGTTTGACCCTAGTGGTGATCTCATTGAGTTGAGTTCACCCTTAGCATCACCTCATTCAGATATGAATATGAGTTTTACTAGAGCTCCACACAAGAAGAGTCAAAGTAGTGAGTATTATGTTGACCTTTTGAGAAGTGATCCCACTCATGGAAGTAGATCAACCTCACCCCTCATTGACGATAGGTATTTGGATGCACATTAAAGGGCTGAGAAAAGTAAACATTGTTCCTATCAAGAAGAGGAATCCTAACATGATGATCAAATTAGTGAGCCTTCTAGCACTCATGTGAATGCAAAATTTACTAGTAACCAATTTAGACAGTCAAGACTGTGTACACCGCTCATGACACCTTTGGGTTATGCAAGTGATAGACTTAAAACACTTGAGCATGAGAAGAAGGCCCTTCTAGGGGAACACGATAAGAAGGAAGAACAATTTAGATGCCTAGAGGAAAAAAGGCAAGTTATGATTGAGATTGAAAGAAAAGTCCATCAAGAAGCACAAAATCTTCTCATGGCTCAATAACATGACAATGTGCACATTGGTGATGGAAACAACTCTCCTCCAGTTACTCCTCCTAAGAGTCCATGAAATGGAAAACATTGGAGAACACCTTCACCATTCCCTAGTCCTAGAGGAAGGAGAACTTCAAGGCATGATGATTATAGGAGACCAACACCTCCTAGAGTTTCAAGACAACCTTCATAATAAGCTCATCATGGTTCATGATATGGAGGTAGTAGCTCAAACATTGACTGCCATTCTTATGATTTTGTTGGTCTGATTTTCACATTTGCAAAAAATTTGAAATTTTTTGGTGAAAAATCATTTGAGTTTTTAAATACTACAAACTGGGGTTTTTATTTCAAGAGATTCTGGAAGTTTTTAGGTTGCCCTAGTTTTTCCCTGTTTCATGTGTTGTCAGATTCTATTAACTTCTCAAGCTTGGTCTCTTAACACAGCCATGAAATTGTCCCGAGTCTGAAAACCCTTGCTTCCCTTTTGAATTTTTGAGAAGGAGTTGTAAAATGCTTTAATTTTGTCCTTTACGATCTTACAGTGTGAGGTTTCACGTAAGAGCAGAATGCCTTTTTCTCTTGGCTTCCATGGCCACATTTTGTAACATAGTGAAGAAGCATAAAGGTCTATTGCGCTTAAAAAATTCTCATGTTATGGGTTTATGAGTAAGCAGCTTGAGCGAAGGAGCATAGAGGTATTGGGTGGCGATCTACGCATATACGTTTCAATTGGTAGCATAAAGGTGTAATACCCCAACAAGGCGTAAAGCTTGATCTGAAGGGTGCATGAAGGTTTTACGGTGTTATGAGTAAAAGAATTTTGTAAGAGAAAAGGCAAGGTTCAATGGTGTTTACGGGCCTACATTCTTGAGTTTGCAGACGACCGTAAAGCCTTGTTTTAGTAGTAAAGGCGTTAAGTGGGACCTATTGAAATGTTAGATGGGCCCATCCTGTGTGACACATGACTTGAGGTATGATTTTTGCATGTGCATGAAATCAACGGTGACGTTATTTTTAAATTTTTTGAGATTAATTCTGAGTCGTTGATATCTGAGAAGGGCAATTTTTGTCATTACACCCTTATGCTTGCAAGTTAAGCGTATGAACGAAGGGTTGTTTTTTCATTTCTCCATGGTTACAAGTTCAATCTCAGTGTGTAAGCGTAAAGTGGTGAATAAAGGAAGATAAAGATAAAGGGCTTTAAACTTATACGATAAAGGTAAACATAAGAATGCAATATCAGTTGAGAAGGCTCTCCGATGCTACGAATGAAGATAAATCATAAAAGTGGAAGGTAAGTTTTGAAGCCTTATGGTGTCCTGGGAAATGAAGTAAGTGGAACAACGTAGAAGGAATTTCCAAGGTCTCCACAGATACATGCATATATGAGCATAAAGGATAGGAGGAAAGCTTGAGCAAAGGTTTTATGCTCATATGAGGAATGGTTGAATCGTAAGAATGAAGATGTTAGTAGAAAGGTTTCTGATGCTCCAGTGTGAAGTGTTGTGTATGAGTGTAAAAGGTGAGAAAGCTGAGATAAGGATTTTTACGCTTATAAGGAAGAAGCTTAAATCATAAAAGCGGAAGTATGCAATAAAAAGGCTTGAGATTCTACAGGGTAAAAGGCATCATAAGAACATAAAAGAGATTTGCAAAACAGTGTCAAGGCGCCATTACATTTTTATGATTAGGGCATTTTGAAGCCTCTCCGAGTGAACATAGAGATTCATCGAGGGAACCTCCGGCATTACAAAGATTGAAGGCTTGAATCAGCGTAAGAATGAAAGATAGTCATTTAAAGAGAAAACATCTGATGTGTCACGACAGATAAGCAAAAAAGACAAAATTACTGTAGCCAAGCAAAATAAAGCTTTGAAAAGTACATCAAAATCAAATTTTGTGGCTGATATACCCTGATGGAAACTTGCAATCATAATTTTTAAAGCTCATGCATGCTAAATTTATTTAAAAAAAGGCTAGTAGATATGTAATTAAAATGTCAAGGATTTGATTGAATTGTCAACATCAAGAAGCTTGTTTCTGTTCTATTCTGAAATTTGAAAATTACAGAGCTCTGTGTATCCTATGCAATTGCAAAAGAATTCAAAGTATAGTTTGAAGAAAACATGGCTGACCAAGAAGTTGAAGAGATGCACAAAGAAGAATTCGAAGTCGAGGACAAGGGTGATGATGTTGTAGAAGTCACACCAGAAGGAAAAAGAAAGAAATCTGCTGTTAAGATAGAAAAGAGGACAAGGGTCAGAAAACCAAACAAGCATGTAGAAGACTGGCTAAAACTCCTTCCAGGGTCGTCAAATGCAATTTCTGCAAATGATCATATTTTTAGAGACCCTTATGTTTTTTTTCAAGATGTTAAATGCCCTAGAATGACTGTTTACAATCTTTTCATGTACTTTTATCAGAATAGAGTAGAGAATGTGCCAGTATGCAACCCATGGAACAGAAATATGGCAAAATTAATATTCCTAGAAGTGTTCATTGATGTTGATCTATTGAAGGCCCTAATAAATTCATACAATCTAGTAACCAAGACTTTCCACAAGCATAATGGGAGTGTATTATGTACATTGGACAAAACTTCTTTTGTTGAGGCTTTTGGATTGATGGGACAAATGGATGTACCTATTGACATTGCAGATTTACAAGGAAAATTTTCCAAGAATAAAACTTATTTTGTAAACAATGTCATGTTGCCACATATTCCATACAGAGTTAAGAAGGTAGGATTAATTACAAGAAAGGTGGGAGACTTTTTACCTTTGAGTAGGTTCAAAAATTATTTCAAAAACATAGTGTATGGGTTGCACAAAGTATTAGGGAGTGATGGTGCAAAGGATTGTGTATATGGTTCTCTTTTTCTGATGGCATGTGACATACAGGATCCTTTTCATCATAAGGAGTATGATTATGTGGCCTTTATCATTGACAGTATGCACATGCAGATTTGTGATGCTAAGAAAGGAGAGCTGAAAGACTTCAAGTTCCACCATTATTCATTATTGATGCACCTTATCCTATATAGAAATATTGGGTACATCAGTGGAGACTTCATTGATCAAACTTCTGATGAATTTGGTGAGTTACCTATGCAACTCTGGACTCGTATTTGGCATAAGGATTTATTTTATTCAAATGTCCTAGTATTTTTTAATTTGTTCAGTTTTGTTATTATGAGGCAACTAGATCATACTTTCTCTAGGGCACCCAATGTTTTGAAGACTCTTCTTAGGCCCTCTTTCTTATATGAAAAAAAAAAATTAGATCATAACTAGGGAAGTATATTTTTGTTTAAAGAATGTACTTCAATCAAAGTTTTTGCATGCCCATAGCCTCCTCATCTACTGCCAAAATATTTACCCCCCAGACTGGCTATTATTGAATTCTTTTGGAAATTCTTATTGATGAATAGAGAAATGATCCCTCCCTCTTTGCATAAGCCCATTTTTGTGTGTAGAACTTTTAAAGTAGGAGATTTTGAGATAGGAAAAAATGCATTTGAGGAATTAAGTGAATTTTTAGGTCAATACAAATTTGCTACTGGGCCCTATAGGATGTATGACCTTGACAGTTATATTGCAAATGAGGTTAAGGCCATTAGGGGTTTTATTCTGCCTCCAAGCAAGCCAATCCCTATAGAGGACCTAATTGCCAACATAGTAGCAATAGGGGAGGCAGATGAGTTATTAAGGAAATATGAGGAAATAAGGAGAGTGGAGAATTCTTTGAAGAGGACCAACCCTAATTTTAAGGGTTTCTATATAGAATTTCCATATCCTAATAATATGAGAAAGATGGTTGAAATTTTTTACCATATTATGTCACAAATGCCTCATGAGTCAGAGGGAGAGGAATCCATTGTAAATAGAGAATCCCTCGAGCCAGATACACAATCAAAAATTGAGTTAGAAGAAGAGCAACCATCAACTTCAACTTGGGTGCCATAGGAAATAAAAGACAAAAGACAATGCACATCCCTGAAAAGGTGGTAAGCAGAGCTATACAAGGCATGTCTAGAAATAGTGAGTATCTTTTTGATATTAGGAAAAATTATTTTCACCAAAGGGCTACTAAGGCAAGAAAAGCTTCTACTGATTTACAAATTGCAGCATCAAGATTGGATGACAGGCTCATTCAATTTGAAAAGTTCATGGAAGATGATGATTTTATTAAATCATCAGAGTTTAAAAGTTTTCTCTATAAGATCAAACAAAATGAACTCACATTGAGTCTCATGCCAGGAGAAGATCCAGAAAAAAATAAAGATTTAGTTGAAAAATAATTGGCTTATGACCTTGAAAGTGAAACAATGACTGCAGCAGAAGCCAGAGAGTTAGTACATAGGAGTGGTATGATTCTAATACCACATTGGGATATTGAGAAAGCTTTTGTGTTGGACCAAATGATAAGACAAGATAAGGCCATCAGTTATGAAGCCACTAGAAGTGAAGGTTTTAAAAGAGGGTCAGGTTTTAATGTGGATACTAAAACCCTAGCAGTATGGAGTGTGGCCCCTGACACTAAGAAGCCTAAGATGATGGATATAGAAGAAACTACTCAGGGAAATATGATTGTGTGGACATTGGAGAGCACTACTGGGAAGGAGATCTCCAGCTTGGTCAAACATTTTGCTCTCATGAATGAAGAAAAGGTTGATAAAATTGAGGATAAGTTAGCTGCAATGTTCAATGAATGCCTTGATATTAGAAGAACATATGAAGAAGAGATCAAAATGAGTCATGTACAGAAACAAAGAATAGAAGAGTTAGAGGAAAAAAATAAAATTCTGGAAATAGAAACAAAATCCCTCAAAGAATAACTCAAGGTAGCAACAGAGGCAAAACATGCACCAAGGAAAGAGGAAGAAAGAAGGCACATGGTAGAAGTAGAGGCCCAAACAGAGGAAATACCTATAGGGGTAATAGTGCCAGTGCCTGTGATTAGTGTGGAAATAGAAGTGTCCCAATCTGACAGTGATACCAAGAAAAATGCCTTGATGAATGTATTAAATCATAGAATAAGCATTCTAAAAAGAATATCTCAAGATGCTTATAATACATTCATCAATCTTCAATCTATAGAACAGGTATGCAAGGATGCAATCAAATGGCTCGAGCCTATTTTTCAACAATGGGGGCCATACATGCAATTTTTTGACAGGTTGATACCCTTGTTAGCCACGAAACCAGACCTCCTAGATAAAGTTATTACTGTGAAGGAGGGTATGAAAAAAGTGAAAGAATTATTGCAAATCTTCATAGGGAAGCTGGCAGTAATTAAAAGTAAATTGAAAGTGCTAACAAATGGTTTCAATTCTTTAATTCTTTCTGTTATTGATTCTGATGATAAGTTAAAAGATTTTAATGAGTGGTCTAGTTCTTTTGATTGCATTATAGACTTGCCACAAGTGGTATCCATTCTCCAAGATGGTATCGATGAATGTCTTTTCAATAAACTAATTGATACCCTTTTCAAGATTGAAACTAAAATGAATAGGTTTACCATAGAAGGAAGGGTGATTACTGATGCCAGGGCAAAAAACTATGGATGAACTAACAATAGTTAAGGAATGTGAATGGCCCACCAAAAGAGAAATATTTGTTTGGGAGGCAATCGTAGAGATTAAAGCATTAAACATAGGGAGCAATTAGAGAAAAGGACAAAATTGAAGGTTTTATGCTCCAGCTGTCATCTGCTACTGTTTTATTTGTTCCTTTTTTGAGTTAAGGTGTTCGGTTTCTTTTGAAAAGGGGTAATATACCCAATTTTGTAAAAGGACACCTATCTTTTTTCTTTTAGCTTGAAGCTTGTTGCATCTTAGAATATTTAAGTGAGATTCCCAGGCTAAAGAATGGTTCCCAGGCTAAAGAATGGTTCGAATTCCATTTTTCTAAGTAATATGCTTAGTTTGTTTTTGGTCCAAATTTTGAAAGCAAGTTTATGATGTATTTTATTTGTCAATTCTCTGAGAATACATGAATATAGAATGAGCTGTGTTTCTTTCTAAAGGTCATTCTGAGTCTATTGTAAATGATATACCATTTTCAAAGAAAATGAATACAAATTGTGAACTGTCCCCATATCAGTTCTTTCTGAATCTTGTCTACTTCCAATTACTTGGTTGTCTTGATATTGTATAAGTAAAGGCTTGTGCAATTGAATGCAATCTAGCTAGGTTGTATATCTATTTATCACTACTGTTAATTCAATGGATTAAATAAAAGCTTTGATGAATGTGATAAGGTTTCTTTAGTAGTGGAAAGGATTTTGAATGATGAATTCTGATAAGAATTACTGATAGAATTTGTTGTAAGGCAACAAACTAGATCTGAGAACTTGCTATAGACTCTGAACCCCAATGGATTAGGCATTGATCAAATTGATTCAACTGAAGGAGAAATATATCATAAATGATTATCAAAATGAAGCATCAAATCAAATTTTACTTTTATTCCCTGTAGATCTTCAAAGCTGGCCAGCACTTGTCTGCATGAAATGTTTTAGCTTCAGTTAGCCACTATTGTTAAGAACATCTGCAGATCTATAGAAGAATTCTTGGCCATATCTATTTTATGGGATGTGTTTATCAAGTTAGCAAGAATTATGTATATGTTTGAGGATTTTTAAATGAGAATAAGAATGAAACTAAGAATAATCCTCATACAGTTGTTCTAGTTTTGAATCATCCCTTGTTATACCCACCCTAGTTTTGTAGAGCCAAAAGAGTAGAAAACTAGCTGTGGTTTTGTTGAAGTTGGGTCCAAATACTTTGCATATGCAATTGTTAATAAGAATTGGCTAGTCTTTAGATTGTGTATGTACTATCATCTTGGTATTAAGCATTTTGTCGCTTAGTAGTTTTAGTGCATTTTAAAACACCAATAGATTTCATGGCTATGCAACAAGATACAAAATTTCAAAAATATGTAGAAGCATATATGGAAAAAAACAAAGATGCATTCTTTCAAAATTTAGCCAACAAAGGTGCTAAGGTTCCTTATGAATTTGATATAGACAAAAAGATTCAAAAGCATACTCTTATGGAAGAAGAATTTGAGAAAATGAAAATGAAAATGGCACAAATGGAAGCACCCAAGAGTTCATTTTCACTTGATTTAGTTTGCCTTATCCTTTTGATAAGAGTATTGATATGAAGGAGTTTCCTAGGAAAATTGAGATCCCCCAATATGACAAGTATGATGGAAATGGGGATCCAAATGATCATGTGCATCAATTTTACACCATGAGTTTTGAATTTCATCATGAAGGCTCATACCTTATGAGATTGTTTCCAAGGAGTCTTAGGGGTCAGACAATGGAATGGTTTACCAATATCACTCCCCCTATTAAGATGTTCCCTGAGTTAATTTAGAGGTTTGTTCAACACTTTGCATACAATCTTTCATGATCTGTCTCATTATTGGATTTATGTCACACAAAAAAAATCAAGGAGAATTCTTTGCCACTTTCTTAAAGAGATGGAGATGGCAGTGCTCTCGTTATTCTAGGACTATCCTTGATAAAGAAAATATTGAAATCCTCACTAGTAACATGGTTCCTGAGATGAAGTGTGAATTTAAGAAGATGATCTTTGAGTCTTTTGAATGCCATGATTGAAAATGCATTTAGAATTGAGGATGTTTTGAAAGAGCAAGGTATTTTCACTAAGAATGGAAACAACAATAGTGGTCAAAATAGAGACAACAATAACAAGGATAAAAAAAATAACACATATTGGAATAAGAAAAAAAGTGGTTAATGATGGAGTTGTGGATTCCTCTAAGCCTAAAAACCAAGCTGTTCTCCATTTGGCTAGCACTAGCCAACAAAGTAACAAGCCAAGATATCAAGAAAGGCCTAAAGGAGAGAAGCACAATTTTACACAATTGGGTGAGTCATATGAAGAGATATTCATGAAGCTTCTTGCTAGTAATCTTGTGCGCCCTTATGAGGCCACAAAGTTCCACATACCTAAAGTTAAGCCATGGTGGTGTAATGAGAAGGCCTATTGCAAGCTTCACAATGGTATTGGACATGATATTGAAAATTGTGGGAGATTTAAGCATATTGTTCAAGATCTAATTGAGAATGGAAAATTTGAAATAGATGGATTAAATACTAATGCTGATCACACAACATTCAAAGAGCCTTTTCCCAAGTATGAGAAAGGGGAAGCTTCCCAATCTAAGAATGGTAAGGCTGTAATCAATTACACTTATGCAAATGTAGAAAATGTTGTCAATATGCTTGAGGTTGTAGAAGAAAGTTTCAACATGATGGAAGATAAAGATCCCAATGGTTATGATTTAAATTTGAACTCTCCTATCCTTGGTGAAAAACTTGTATTGGTGCTAAGGGGTGCTCACTCTAGAGAGTCATCTCAAGGTCCCCTTATCATTAGAGGATCCAATTCAAACTAGTCAAGTAAACCTAAGCAAGTGTCTTCCCAAAGTCTTAGTGCTGTTATGCAAAGTCAAGGCCCCCTTGCCATCAAAGGACCTAGTTCAAGTGAACCAAGTAAGCCAAAAAAAGTGCAATCCAAGAATGCTCCTTCAAAACTAGTGGTTAATCCTAAGTAAAATTATAACCTTGTTGATCAATTGTAAAGAACCCCCGCTCAGATTTCCATCTTTGAGCTTTTAGAGTTGTCTCCAAGACACAATCAAGTCCTTGATGATGCTTTACACATGCCAAACATCCCCAATAATTTAGACATTGATCAATTCTAGAAAATGGTTAATAATATTGCTAGCCCTCATTACCTTTCCTTTTTTGAGGAAGATGATAAATATTTGATCCATTTGCACAATCTTGCCCTTCATATTGAGGTCATGATCCATAGGACCCGTGTTAGGTGTGTGTTGATAGATGGGGGTGCTAGGCTTAATATTTTTTCTTTGGGTCTTTTAAAGACATTAAGTTATTCTAAAAATGTTATTGATACCAAAAGAAAGATTACTATCAAAGCCTATGATGAGGCAAAGAGAAGTTCAAAGGGGTTGGTCATCCTTCCTGTTAGGATTGGCCCTATTGAAAAAAATGTTTTATTCCAAATAGTTGATGTTGGAACCCTTGCATACAATATTTTACTTGGTAGACCATGGATTCAAGATATGCAAGTAGTGCCATCTACCTATCATCAGTGTGTTAAGTTTCCTTACAATGGAATAGAGATTTGTATTCCTGGAGATAACACTTTGTTTATTAAGTTGATTTCAACAAGCACTCATGTTCCTCTCAATAGAGAAGCAAATGATTTTAATGCAGTTTTAGCTGATTACAAAGACAAGTTTAAGTCCATAGACATTGACATGGGGGATATCAACTTAACTCCCTCACAACATTACTAGTTTCACCCAAGTATTATGGTAAACTTTTACAAGAGATGAAACTTTTCTCTTCAGCTATGAAATTATTTGACACATTGGTATAGTCATTAGTACCTATTCAAGATGAGAAAGAAGATGTGGCTATTAGAGATTAGATTTATAGAGAAGACAAGTGTATGCACAATGGAGATTTCACTCCTTATCCTAAATCTTATGGAAGAGGGTATGCTCTTGTCAAAAAGATGGGTTATCCAAGACATGGTCCTCTTTGTAATAGGTTGGATGCTAGAGACAAACCCCTTGATCATGGACTTTTTGGATGCAAGTCTAAGAAGTTGACTGGCCTAGGATATGTGAATCATAATAAGAATTTTTCTCCTATCCATGATAAGTTGGATGGTGAAGAAGAGACTGAATGTATATCTAATTTGGAAAATCAACAAGATATGTGTGAAGATTGGGTCGCTTCTACTAATCTCCTTTGGGGAGATTTAGATAGTCCAGTATCTCATGACATAGTTACAAATATAGAACATGAGAGTGTGACCCTTAATGACATTGAGGCATCCACGTCCAAACATCCAAAGCCTTCATGGTGTAAGCATCTTAGTCAAGATTTAGAAATTGATTCACATGAGTATGAATGGGATTCTTTCTCAGAACCTTCTGTAGTTGATATGGATGTTGATGTTGTTCATACACATAGTTCTCAACCCAAGTTAGTCAATGAGTCAAACATAGGGCTAGAGGATTTGAACTCGCATGTTGCCTTAGTGGATGATTCTTTGCTTGTGAGGACAAATCATGATTTGGGTAGTTTAGGGAGTTGCTTGATAGACTTTGAATCTTTAGTCACTAGAGATATATTTCATATTCACAACCTTGAACCCATCATTGATTTACCCCTTGTTCATCCTAACCTAATTGATCAGTCCCAATGCAATCAAGAACCCAAGCTCTTAACATTTCGAAATGACTATGAAATAGCCTATTATTTGATTGTCATTGAACCTGTAGTCTCTTCCACTAGTGAACAATCTACCAGTATGATAGAGGTAGACATCAATTACCTTAGTCACAAATTAAAGAGAAAAGAAAAGAAAAAGAATTGGAGTTCTAACGGCCAAAACCACTATGTGGCAGTGTCAAAACCAAAACAAGTAAAAACAAAGGATGTATCCAAGGGTGAAAACCTCTTTGAGGTGCCTCAGGATGAGGTACTTGATTGTCTCCCTAGCTATTTTTAAGATAAATCTTTAGTGCTTATTGAACCAACACAAGTAGTCAATTTGGGTAGGAATGAAGCTTCACAAATGGTACATTTGGCTCAGTCTTTGTCATCACAAGAAAAATAAGTCTATACTAAGTTCTTACAAGAAAAGAAGATTAATTTTGCATGGACTTATTCAGATATACTAGGGTTGGACACTAATCTTATTATGCATCACTTATCCATAGCTCTAGGTTTTAAACTAGTTAAGCAAAAATTGAGAGAAATGCATCCTCACATAGCTCGCTTAGTCAAGGAAGAATTAGAGAAACTCCTTGGTGTAAAATTCATAAGAGCTATCAACTATGTCAAATGGATATCAAACATTGTACCAGTTTCAAAACATGACAAAATCATTCAAGTTTGAATAGATTTTAGAGATGTTAATAAAGCATGCCTAAAGGATGATCTTCCACTTCCTAATATAGATGTGATAGTGGATATGACTGTGGGTTATGAGATTTGTTCCTTAATGGATGGTTTTTTTGGATATAATCAGATTAAGATAGCTCCTGAAGATCAAGAAAAGACTACATTTACTTGTGCATGGGGTACTGTTGGGAGTTCATTTTGCACGAGGTCAATGACAAGAATCCATTGCGTAATTCCTCTCTTGAAAAGTAAATCTTTTTAAGGATCCGCTCCAAGGTTTAGTATTTGTCTTGCGATGTACCAAAATATGCTCAGTAGAAGATAAATGTGAGTGTTCACAAGGAGCCCTTTTCTGGTTCTAAAAACTCTTTTATCTCAAAATTGAAGTAAATCTATTTTCTATCTCAAAATATCACACCAAAAGAACAATATTTTCTATTTTCTATTTTTCAATGCATGCAACTACCAATGCAATTAAAATGTGTTCCTATTCTGAAAGGGGGTTAGCAAAGCAAATAAAAAAACTAAAAGCACATAACATGAAATCAAATGACTTGAAATTCAAATTCCTAAATAGACATAAGCTACAGAACACAACACGCTGCGAGTTAAACCTTCAAAGAAATTGGTAGAAAATCAATGAAAATAGGAGCAGTGCTTCCTAGAATCCATTGATGCAATAGTCAATGAGAATCTTTAACAAGTCAAATGATGTTTCACTCTTCATCAAATTGAAAGGGCACAAAAAGTGCACTCGTGCGAGACAAAAAGCTATGTAGACACAATTGAGTGATCTCTTGTCAAGCTCATTATGTCAGCGAAATTCATATATCTATAGCAAACACCAAAACTAAAAGATCGCACAACCAGAAACAACACAATAAACCTTTGGCTCAATCACAATCTCATGAATAAAATCCACAAAATAATGACACATTCAAGAAAGAATAACTACATTCCAAATGCTAGCACCAAAAGTATAATAACAACAACCTTTGTTACATTTTACAATGGGGTATTTATAAGAAATTATCTCCTCAATTTGTGTTGAGAGTGAGAGATATCTTGATGCAATAAAATGCTTTTAAAATATTAAAAAAAACTAAATATATATAAACTGACAATCTAACTAGTGCCTAGAGGGACTCCATCCATATTTTATTGGATCATGAGCCCTTTAAATATAAAAAACAATAAAAGCATGAGAGAGAAAGTAGGAGGAAGCCATGAGTTGAAGTGGAACTGCATGGAGGTGCCAAAAATAGAAGCTATCCCTTTACTCAACATGTGTTAGAGTTAACTTGCCATCAAAATGTGTCCCCTATGCATGGAAAGTACTATTTTTGGAACTAGTAGTCAACTGTCGGTGCACCTCTGAATTGCGGAGCTACGGACCTTGATTGGGTCAAAATCTCAAAATTTTACTGTGTCAAAATTAAAATTCTAGCATCTGGGTTTCGTTCATCTTCATCCCAAAACTATGTTTGGATGTTTGCCCTTGAATTTCTCTATCATCTCAGTAATCTTAGTAGCATCTGGAAGATCCAAAGCCTCATACTCATCCTTGACCTTCTGTCTGTAGTTGTCCACCTCAATTCAAGACTCTGAAAAATCTCTAAGTTTGGTGTCCAACTCTAATAGTGCTTCCTCCATCCTGAAGGCTTGTTTGATATCTTCATCACTAGATGCTTCCTCCAAAGTCTTCCTAAAATTTTCCACAACTACCTCAACTGGCAACAACGTCACTCATTCTTATTCTTCAAAAATGTCCAAGCATGCATCACTGTACAACTTTTTTGCTTTCAAAATTCACTCTCAGGCTTGGTCCTTGAGCCTATGTATCTCATCATGCAATGTTTCCATCACTTTATTTCCATCTACAATCTTTTCTATCCAATCATCTATCACGTCTAACTCTTCTTTGGTATATACACCAATCAGAATGTGGTATCTTTGCCCTTTTATGGCTTGTAGAGTTTGTAAATCCTTACTCCATGCCTATACCTCATCCGTGATACTGAAGTCCTACCTCAAAATTGCCATGATCTTATCAAAATTCTCTTATGTAGCATGCAAAAACTTCAAAATTCCTGTGATTATAGTGACACCCTTATCCTCAAGGCTATCTCGCCAATCCTGACAAGCTCTAAAAAATGGATTGAGCCGTACACCTTCCCCTTCTCTAAGAATGGTATTCAAAGTCTCCTCAGGGCATTTAGAATCAATAGGACCAATATCTTCAGCTAGATATCCCTTTAAGATCTCAACTTTCTTTTGAAGTGTTCTGATTTCAATTTCATCTTGTTCCATGTGGTTGAGAACTTCCTTGACTCCCATAGTCATCATCTATCAGGATGTATCCCGTGTAGGCTTTCCTAACATAATATCTTTCACTTCATAGTCCTCAAGACTAACAACTTCTACATCTGTACCTTCAGAAGGGTGAGCCACTTGTGCAAATAAGTCCTGGTTCTATGTAGTAGTGGCAAACACAAATGGTGTTGCATCATGTAATGGAGACTAAATCTTGTTCAAAATCTCTACAATGTCAAAAATATCATCCTCTAAATCATGGAATTGATGCTTGGAACTTCTCATTATTTCCTTCTAAAACCATCTTGGGATATGTCTTTCCATAGCCTTGGCTCTAGATGATGAAGGGATGTGTTCAACTACCTCCTTCCCTTTATCGCTTTTTCTTGGAGTCTCCTATTGCAAGGACTCTTCTTCTATAGTCTCATTTTTTGTAGATCCTATAGTTTGATCCTCAACTTCCTGAGAAGGTTTTTGTACACATTCTACTATCTATGCCTCTTTTGATGGCTCATCAGTAACCTTTGGTTCTAGTTTCCCTTGTAATGATAGTTCCTTTTGAAAATGTTCTTCTTCTGAACTCAAAGGTGGAGGTGTTACTAAACCCTTATCTACCATCGTGACCTAAGGTGGAGATGGAGGAGTGAGATGAGGACCTTATGTCTTGGGTGGCATATGTATCTAATTTTGCTATTGAAGTTCACCTGTAGGGGTATCTCTAATCTTATCTCCAACTGACTCCGTACCCACAAGCATGAAATCAAAATTTGGGATGGAGAGACCATCATCACCTTGCTCCCTTTGCTCATTCAACCATCACTATAATTCATATTTTGAAGAAGAGAGTTCTAGCATTTATGCTTGGGTGGGTGGTGGGGTATTCATGGCACTCTTCCTTCTTTCCAATTCTATGGCTTTTGCTAGCTGAGTTCTCCTTTGTAGAGGCACTTTTTCCTCCTCCTCATCTGATTCTGTTTCTCCCTGATTTGATTCTTCCTCTGAAATGGTCTTAGGAATAGATGGATTAGGCACTAATCTTTTACGAACTCTTTGGCTCTTGTTCATTCTAACCTTGATCCTCTTTTGTTTCTATGGAACCATAGGAGAAATGGGCTCTTCATGCACCAGAGGAATGGAGGTCTCTGGAATTTCTCCCTCTTCTTTTTGACTTGACAAGATAGGAGGCAATGGAAATTCAACCTGGATATGAGAAGCTCCACCATCTTGGGGCTCTTGGGGACTTGATTCATGTTGCTGGGAATGGACCTGTTCTTCAACATGCTTTGCCTGAAACCTCTAAGGAGAGGCTCTCTTCCTCTTCCTCTTCCTCTCTGAAGGGTGGTAGTATCCCACTAGATGATCAATCTGGTAGACTATTTTAGGCCTGATAAGAGATTGGAGCACAAAGATAGGAACTGTGACTTTCCTCCCCTTACCCCTTTCTGGGCGAGCATGTGCATAAGACCACTATATCCAAAATTGGATCAAGTGGAAAGGGTTTCTTGATCCACCTCTTTGTCATTCAAATGACATGTCTTGCTCAATGATTAATATCATCTCCTTCCTCTCTATCAACTTTTGCATTCAAAATGGGTCTCTCACTAGCTTTATCTATATTGAAGAGAGGATCCAGTAGTTCTTTTGAGTCTTGTAGCCTTATCTCCTCAGGGATGGTCAAATGGAGAGCTTTCTCTGCTAGATACAAAGTCATCCTACAATAGTCTCTAGTGTGGACATCATAGTCATTTGTGGCATTTATCCAATGATCTTCAATGGCATCCTCATGATAGAACTCCTTTCTTGCTAGGTTTCTACTTTACCAACATTGTCAAAGAATGGTCGAGGGGAGTTATACTCTTCAAGAGGATAATTCTCCCATTTCCCACTCAAAATTTGGGATATCTTGCTTTCTCTTTACCTAATATGCTCCTATTACAAAAGGAAAATCCCAACAAGACCTCTATTGTCTTTTGATCCTCTCATAAGCTGACTTAATCTAGCAGGATATTTCCATCAAGACCAACTTGTCACTTGGGTACCTTGGGAGTTTCTTCAAATTGATGGATGAATCACCTACCCGAATGTATGTGAATGTCTGAAATTGGATGAAATATGCACTGAGAGTTGTGATCTATGCCTTGGCTTCATTGAACAATCTCTTCCCATAATCCCCTTTGATGAATCAAATAATGGCAAAGATGAAAGCATCATTTACAATTATGTACTCCTTGCTCTGCGGTGAGAGCTTCTTCTTAACCAATTGAGGATAAACTATATACGACCATGCATTAGGGTCCTACATACTGCCCTTTTTGTACAACCTGGGATAGTTGGTTTCCCTTGCTGCAAGTAGATACACCACATAAGAAGTAATGTAGAACTTATTCTTGTCCTTTATCATTCACAACTGATCACACAAGTTGACCATGAATTCAGGAGAATGATTGAATGTTCAATGTCATCCTTCATGTATCCTCGAGTCATATCCAATTTTTTGATTGTCTTTACCTGAGGTGGCTTCTCAATAAAGTATAAGGAGTGTATGATGTCGATGGCCTCTTGATGGTGATCTTTATACCATCTCTCAGCTGTTTCATATGAGAGTCTGATGAACTGATCGACTCTAGGCAGATGAAAAACTCTCTCGATGTTATCAGGTCACAAATCTAAGACCACCTCTCTAGTAACACTCTTTACTACCCTTTCATTAGGAACAAAATGCCAGGATAAGGTCATGATCAACTTGGCTGACTATACAGTCCCTGGATGTGATGCTGCATTCACTAATTTAGAATGGATTAATGCAGACCTCAAGGTTGACCTTTTTGTTAGACTGTTGCAAACTCTCAGGAATTCTCCCAAGTATGTGTGCCCAAGGTTGGTGTCTTTAATCTTAGTGTACTCATCATATAATCATGATTTTGTGGTCACACCTTGAAATTTGTAAACAATTAGTTTTGATGCTAATCTGGATGTAGACGCCATCTGATTGTATAACCTACACATCACAAGAAAGAAAACACGATCAATCACCAAATAGCAAAAAACATAAGTGAGGAAAAAAAACAAAAATAAATGTCCCCCTTTCGAGACTTATTCATTTTATTTGAAAAAAAAATTCCTTTATTAAATTTTTATATTATATATATATATATATTTTAATTAATTAATTAATTTTTAAATTTTTTTTAATTTTTAGAAAAAAAAATGAAAAATGCCATTATGCGAGCACAACTGGTATTGATAGGGCACAGGCACACAATGTTGCACGTGTGCATCGCACCACCCAGCGTTGTGCGAGAGTCGCACCCAACGCCATGCGTTACGTCTGGCACCGTGCAAACGTAGCATGGGTGTTGCACTTGGCACAGCATAGATGCAGCGCAAGTGTCGTGTCCAGTGCCATGAGGGTGTGAACATAGGTGCCCGTGGTGGCACGCTATGAAGGCACAGTGCACGTGCACACCCAAAAAGGGTGCGTTGTATGTGAGAACACTACGTGGGAGTGCTTCATGTGGGTAGTGCGTGCGTGCCCATGGCCGCACAACAAAAAAAAGGGGAAGGGGGGGATGGAGGTTTGTACTCCTCTTTCTCAAACCTTGAACAATCAAAAAAAAAAGAGAAGAGAGGGGGAGGGCAAGGGATTTTATAGCCCTTCCTCTCTTTTCATAACGTACGCTACGCTTCAGTGTGCATGTGCGGATGTGGGGAGGTGAAAAATTTATTTATTATTATTATTTTTTTAATGGGTTTTTTGAATTTTTGACTCTAAAACTAACTTTCAAATGGATTTTTTCTTCTCCTAACTCTCAAATTGTGAGTCTAGGAGTCAAAAAAATTAGGGGGTCCCCATTCCTTGCGAGGAATGGGGTGTGTGTTTGGAATACCACAACAGGTATCTATTGTTGGAATGTTATGCCTTTTGGATTAAAAAATGGAGGATTCACCTATCAATGAGCTATGACAACTATTTTTCATGATATGATGCATAAAAACATGGAAGATTATGTGGATGACACCTTGGCCAAGTCTAAAAAATGAGATACACATTTAAATGATTTAGAAGTCATTCTAGGTTGCGTGGAACAATTTCAACTAAGTTTAAATCCTAAAAAGTGTGCATTTGCAGTCATCTCTAGAAAATTACTAGGATTTATTATTTTAGCAAAGGGAATAGAGGTGGATCCTGAAAAATTTCAAACAATTATGGATATGGCACCTCCTAAAAACATTAGTCAAATGAGGAGTCTTCAAGGACATCTTCAATCTAAAGGAGGTTTATTTCATAGTTGGCAGATAGAGCTCAACTTTTCAATAGGAACTTACATAAAGGATTCACATGTATATGGAATGATGAATGTCAAAAGAGCATGGATCAGATCAAGAAGTATTTGGAAAATTCTCCTATTTTAATGCTTCCTATCCTAGGGAAACCACTTATCTTATACATTTTAGCAATAGAATTTTCCTTGGGGGCATTATTAGCTCAACTTGATGAACATGAGAAAGAAAGAGCAATATATTACATTAGTCATACTCTTGTTTCATATGAGGTTAATTACACCAATATTGAGAAAGATTTCCTTGCAATTGTGTTTGCTTCCCAAAAGTTGTGACATTATATGCTTGTGCATACTATACATCTAATAGCAAAAATAGATCCACTCAAGTACTTACTAAGTAAGGCTACCCTCATAGGTAGACTTACTAAATAGATGATGATCCTTTCAAAGTTTGACATAGAGTACATTGAGCATAAAGAAATCAAAGAAAAAGCCATAGCAAAGCAATTGGTTAATTCCCCACTACAAGATGATGCACCTATTCAGGTTGATTTCCCAAATGAGCACCTCATGTATATGACTAAAAGAACATGGAAGACATTCTTTGGTGGGTTCTTTAGGCAAAGTGGTTTAGGAGTTGGTGTGTTGTTTGTTTCTTCTCATGGGTACATGATTCCTAAATCTTACAAGTTATTATTTCCATGTACAAACAACATTGCTAAATATGAAGCTTTAACAAATGGAATTAAGATGGCCATAGAATGGAGAATTACAGAGTTACACATCTATGGAGATTTGCAGTTAATTATCAACCAAGTCAATGATGATTGTCTAACAAAAAATGAGAAATTGGTACCTTACAAGAAAATGGTTGATTCCTTGAGACTCTACTTCACATTCATCTCATTTTAGAAAATATCTCAAGTATAAAATAAGGCAGTTGATGCTATAACACTTGCTTCACTTATTCAATTAAAGCAACATGAATCAAGATTTGAATTCCTTGTGGAAGAGCTATATCACCCTATCTATGATTCCAAAGAAAGTCATGTTATTTGTACCCTTGTTCATCATGAGTCATCCCATTACAGTGCTATTTATTCATACCTTTGTGATGGAATTATACTTGAAACCTTTAACTGATCTAAACATAGAAACCTTATTTGAAATGCCTCTCACCATTCCCTTTATCTAGATGGTGTTAGGACTAAAAATTGCAAGGTCAATTTTTGAGTACCATTGAGATTTTGAGCCCTATAAAATGCTTTTAATGAGTCTATACGTAGCTATAATTATGAGGCCAAAGAGGTGTTTAATGTTTCTAACACCATGAATTTAGTGCATCTAAGTGTTCTATGAAGTTAAAGTGCCATTTCAAGTCATTTGGCGAAGTCCTATTTTCAGCTAGTTCCAGATCTGCATTTTACCCTAAGTGTCAAACAATGATAGGAGGCTGTGTTTGCAAGTGAATTGTTGTCACTTAGGTTTGCACCCTTGTCCAAAGCCTATGCATGAGGAAAACCTAGTGAAACATGGAAACAACCTCCAAGTTGTGGGACTTGAACTGTGAGGAACTCAACAATTGAAGATTCAGTGACATCCTTCAATGCAACTACCTCTGTCCATCTGGTGAAGTAATCTGTAGCAGCTAAAATCCACTTGTGACCAAAACTGGAAGAAGGATTGATAGGGCCTATGAAATCCAATCCCCATTGACCAAAAGGCCGGTCCACCTGAATAGGATGAAGGGGAAGAGCTGCAAGTCTTTGTTTGCCAGAGAAGAAGGCACATTTTTCACACTTCCTCACATACTTATGAAAATCATGAAATAGAGATGGCCAGTAATAACCAGCCCTCAAGATCTTTATTGCAGTTGTCCTTGCTAAGAAATGATCACCATCAAGACCATTATGAAGTTCTTTGATCATTCTTTCAGCTTGGTCAATATCAAGGCATCTTAATAGGGCTTCATTAAAATCTTTTTTAACGAGGACACCATCAAGTATGACATAAGGAATTGACTGTAATCTATACTGTCTCCTTTCTGTTCTATCTAATCCTTGAGGGTATCCATTGCCTAATAAGAAATTCATCATGTCATTCATCAAACTCCTTGGGTTGCTATTTCTTACCTCTTGTTTCTCTATCAGTATCATAGCAACTTCCTCATCAAGTTCTTGAGATGATAACATCTATTTACACAATCTTTTCCCTCTTACCAGCTTGGTGATTTGAATGTCAATATCATATTCCATCACTTTAGTAATCTAGCCATCTCTTTTCTCACTAATATCTTTGCTCAAAAGGAAATCCTTCACATTGGCATGGGCTACTAACAAATGAATTTTATTATGAGATAGGAGGTGTCTAAATTTCTTTAAAGCTCTAATGACTACAAGGGCTTGCTTCTCTACATAGCTGTATTTATCTTCATACTCTTTAAGACCTTCACTAAAGAAAGCTATGGAATGCTCTTCATCTTTATCATTTCTTTGAGTCAGGACAACAGAAATGCTTGACTCACCACCTAGGGTATAAAGGATGAAATCTTTCTCAAAATTTGGATTCATGAGAGTAGGGGCTGAGGCTATGGTTGTCTTGATCTCTTCAAAAATTTCCTTCCCCTCCTTGGTCCATGCAAAGACCATATCTTTCTTAAGCATAGCTATAAGAGGTTTCACCATGGTAGAAAGATTAGGGATAAATCTTCACACAAAATTTATCCTGCCTAGGAAACTTTGTAGCCCTTTCTTGTGTTTAGGAAGAGGGAGGGAAAGTATTGCTTTTGTTCTCTTTGGATCAATGGTTAAGCCATCCTCAAATACAATATGTCCTAATAATTTTCATTGGTTAGTAGAAAAGACACACTTGCTTGGGTTAAGGGAAACCCCAAACTCTCTGCATCTTAGGAATACCTGTCTTAGATGATCAAAATGATCTTCTACATCCTTTGAATACACAATGATATCATCAAGGTACACTAAGACAAACTTGTCAATCAATCTTTTGAAGGCCATCTCCATTACCTTCTCAAATGTAGCACCTACATTGGTTAGCCCAAATGCCATCTTAAAATAATCATAGGTACCCCATTTAGTGGTAAATGCAGTCTTGTACCTATCTGACTCTTTAACCAACACTTGATTGTAGCCAGAAAATCCATCAAGAAATGAAAATCTCTTTGAACCACTGACCTTGAACAAAATCTGTTCTGTAGAAGGGAGAGGATGGTGATCTTTAAGGGAAGCTTGGTTAAGGTCCCTAAAGTCCACACACAATCTAATTTCTCTGTTCTTCTTCCTAACAGGGACAAGGTTTGCTACCCATGATGAGTGCTTGATAGGGAAAATTATATTGGCCTTAATCAATTTAGATAGCTCTTTTTTCATTAGGGGTTCAATCTTGGGATTCACTGGCCTCTATTTTTGTCTTATTGGTTTTACATCATTAATTAAATCTATGGTATGCTGAAACAACCTTGGGTCAAAGCCCTTTAAATCATCATATGTCTAAGCAAATACATCATTATATTCCTAACATAGATGAATAAAATTTTCTTGTTCAATTTCAGAACATACCTTCCCCATGTTTAAGGACTTTCCATCAGCAACCACGACTGGAATGTAGTCACCTTCATTAGAAGCTAGGTTCATGGCCCTGCTTCTTGCTTGATCATTAGGATTAGAAACACTCTCTAGAGTAATGAGACCTTTAGGCAATTTTTTAGAATTGAGATTAATGATTTGATCACCATACTTATCTTGCAGTCTCAACTAGTTTCTCTCTGAAAATTCTACCTCATTCTGCAAGAAGCTTACAATTTTCTCATCAGAATCAAACACTTGCCAATGGATGTTGTTATTAGGGATAGCAAGCCTTACTACCACTCTAATTTTTTGCTTCTTCTCCTCGTCAAGATTCCCTGGCACATCATAAGATGCACCTATTGCTGCAAGTCTGTCAGCATGTCTGTTTTCTTTTCTAGGGATGCTTTGAATATTAAATGCATTGAAACCTTCAAGAAAATCCCATACCCTATTTTTATAAGACTTGAGAAAAAAATTCTTGGTAGTATTCTAATTTTTGACTTGATTAACCACCAACTCACTGTCTCCATACACCCTTAAGGCTTGGATTCCTCTTTTTTGAGCAAGTAGGAGACCTTGAATCAATGATTCATACTCGGCTACATTATTAGGGCAACTGAATTGGAGCCTAAAGGAGAAGTAGTACCTTACTTGTGTAGGAGAAATCAACATCACACCAGCCCCTAATCCATTTTTATTCCTTGATCCATCAAAGTACATACTCCATATCTGACTCATATCTTCTTTAACCTCCATAAGATTGGGAACTAGAGCATCTTTCTCCAATATACAGTACGCAATGAGACCTATCTTGAGGGTTTTTGGCATAGGGTAAAATTGATACTCATTATTCCATTCATCCAAGAAAAAATTAGGTATCTCTGCTAGGGAAGTGATAGGCTCATTCACTATGTCACTCATCCATCTCTAGGATAGGGAAATTCATGTTGATGGGGTTGGGGGTGTAAGATTCAGTATGATGGAGGGCTTGAGGCTCTGCGCTGATTGAAGCATTGGCTCCATATCTCATTTTAAAAGACATATATGACCAATCAGAAGATATGAAACCACCTATTTGGGCAGTAAAGTCTCTTGATAGACATATGGAAAAATATGGCTTGACCTCAGCAATGGAGATATCTTGGGTTACAATACAACTAGGGCATGCATGTAAGGCCATGGTGCAGGAGCACCTAGGTAGGCTAAGTGTGAAACCTAGGTATTTCTTTATTTTTGGCTTGTAGTGATGCTAGCCACATCACTATTCTAATAATAGGTCCTATGTGGTCCTTAGGTGTGTTTAGGAGACTTGGCAAGACCCAAAGTGACCAAGTTGCTAGAAGTTGCCGACTATTGTCAACTAGGTGACTTAGGTCTGGAAAAGGCTAAAATGGTCTAGAAAGGTTCCAATGGCTTTGAATTGTTTATTTGAAGTCATTTTATGCATATTATATGTCTACTTTGTTTTGTGCCAAATTTGGAGGTCTAACTCCATGTAGAACAAAAGTTGCTGAAATGTTGTCATGTTGTCATGACAACATTTTCTTGCAAAAAGCAACTTTTTGGCATTTGTGTGTTTAGAACATCCTAACTGTTTAGAACAGTTATGGAACTAATGGAGGAGCCTGTAAAAATGTGAGGACAGCCATTTTCAGGGGGTTGGACAAGTTGGTTTTGCATTTTTTACGAATTGAGCAAGTATTTTGTGGCCGGTTTTATGCATTTGAAGGCATTTTTAATAGAGGAGGATTGAATGGCCTGATTTTTGTGTTGGAAAAGTTCTGAAATATTGTTTTTAATATTTTTGTAGTGTTGGTTTGATCATTTTAATTCGTTTGCATTAGTGTAGAAAAATCTTTTTGTTCTTGGCAAGTTGCTGATCTGAACAGGGCTGCACTTAGAAAATGGGATCTTAGGGCCACTTCCCACCATTGGAAACCTCTGGTATTTTGGGATTTGGAACTAGGATCCATGTACATTATGTATCAAGAAGGAGGGCCCTTGAAAGCATCAGAAAGCATTTTTAAGGTGATGCCCTAGGCAAGCCAAATGCAACTTGGCTAGGAATCACAGTTGGAAAATGAGTTATGGAGAGGATTGAGTGTACAAATACCTTAATCTGGCTGCACAGCGAGTAATGAGAAGGTCTAACCTTGCTCCAGTCCAAAGGAGAGGTCTTGGAAAGGTGTCTAAGGTGGTTTTCCATCACAACAACGATAAAGCACTTGAAATCCTCATTTTTGGCCTAAAACTGTACTTTCATTGTACGGAAAGTTTGGAGGCTAGAAAATTACAGAATCTTGAAGTATTCTAAAAAGGGTATCCAAAATAATAATTTTTTTGTAGGGTTGTTAAGAAGTTTTTCAAGAAATCTTGTTTCTAGCTATTTAGGAGGGCTAATTCCTAGTAGCCTTTTTGGAGCAATTTGGTGTATCTTCCCTAGTAGATTGAATGCGCCTATGAAATCAGCATTCTTTAGGGTCATGGATGTTAGAAGGAGTCTAAAAAAACCCTAGATGAAGAACTAGTACCCTTGGAGCTATAGATGGACTTGAGGGTTAATAGCGGACTGGAGCCGGCTAGTAAGAAATTTGATGTTACTTTGTTGGTGTACCCCAAACTGAAGGATTAGGATCTCTTGAGCAAGGTCCTAGTAATTATAGGGTGTGAAGAAGCCCTAGTGGGTCTAGTGAATGACCTAAGGTAGCCCTGAGAGAGAGCTTGGGGTTTGGAAGCAAGGTTGGGGTGTTACATCAGAGTGGTATCAGAGCCAGTTAAAGATTTGGGAAAGGTAGTTAATGTTGGAAGCCGCTGAAGAATCAGTAGGAGAATCCATGATGGTGACAAATGTGGAGTTAGCTAAAGAAGTTGATGAGCAAAGGCAAAGAAATCAGCTTCTTGAAGAAGCACTAGAAGAGGTGAAGCAAAAACTAGATGCAGTTGTAGAGGCAGCCAAGAAAAGAGATGAAGAAGAAGATGGGAATGGTAAAAAGGTAGCAGAGGAAGATATTGTACCTGAACCTGATCCTATCTTGCAAGAAGAGCCCTTCTTGAAGGCAATCAAAGCCTTAGGAGGTAAAGCTTTGGAAGGAGTGCCACTTTTCAGTGGTAAGATGGATATTGATGTAGTTATGGATTGGTTAGAGGGTATGGAGAACCACTTTGAGTGTGAGGGTATCTCAGAGGCATAGAAGGTTAAGGTTGCTAAGTCAAGGCTTAGAGGCTCAGCCTTAACATGGTGGAAGTATGTACAAGATGAAAGAGTCAGCATGGGCAAGAATCCAATTGCAAATTGGAGTGCTATGGCAAACAAAATCAAGGAGAACTTCCTACCTGAAGACTTTGAGATCCAACTCCATAAAAAGAGGCAAGGACTGAAGCAAAAAGATCTTGATGTGACCTCCTACATTGAAGAATTTCAGAGGTTGTGTTTGAGATCCAAGAAGCAAGAAGAGGAGTCACTCAAGGTGGCAAGGTATCTTGGTGGCTTGAAGTGGAACATTCAAGAGGAGCTTAGCTTATGGGCCCCTACCACTATCCAAAGATGTCATCAGCTAGCTTTGAAGGTAGAAGAAAAGAACAAGAGGAAAGGAGATTCTAACTTCAAAGATAGAGGCAAAGGCAGAAATCAGAAAAATCAAAGAGGAGGCTACCATGGCAAAGGTAGTGATCAAAAGAGCCAAAGTGAAAGCAAACCCATGGAGCAAACTATTGACCACTCTTCAAGAGGTGGTTATAGTAGAGGGAGAGGCAATCAAGGAGGATCAAGTAGGGGTAGAGGAGGTAGGAGCAGCTCTTACTTTGCAACAATGAAGTGTTACAATTGTGGTCAACTAGGCCATCCTGCCTATAGGTGCCCGGACAAACCCTCTTCCTCAAGCCAAGATAAAAGGCTAGCATATGCACAAGAAGATAATAGAAGTTGCAAGGATGTTGACATAGACCATATTGAGTCTGAAAAAGGTGAGAACCTCATGTTTAGGAGGGTGCTGATCAAGCAACCAGCTTCTAATGAGCCTAGACATAGAAGGGCATTGTTTAGGATCAAGTGCAAGATCCTAGGAAAAGTATGCAAGGTGGTGGTTGATTCTGGATCAACTGATAATGTAATATCAGAGGAGGCTGTTACAAAGCTCAAACTGAAGAAGATACCTCATGACAACCCTTACAAAGTCACATGGCTTAACGAAGGGCAAAGCATCCTAGTGAATGAACAAGCATGGGTGGACTTCTCAATTGCAGGATATAAAGAACGCTTATTATGTGATATTTTGCCAATGGATGCTTGTCATCTTTTGCTAGGGAGACCTTGGCAATTTGATAGGGAAGTGGTCTATGATGGCAAGGAAAATACCATAACATTTAAGAAAGGAAGCAAGACCTTCAAAATTTAGTCATTGTTAGAAGGGGATGAACCACAGTCCAAGGTGCCTAATGTGCTGCTATGTGGAGAGAAAGAGTTTATTAGAGACCTCAAGCATGAGGAGAGCCAAGGATTTGCAGTCATACTAAAGGCTGCAAGTGAAGAAAAGCCAGTCCAAGAACCTTTACCAGTAGAGGTACAAGAGTTGCTTGTAAAGTATAAGGATATTGTTAGTGATGGTACACCAGCTACCCTACCACCAAGAAGAGTTATCAGCCATCAAATTGACTTTGTTCCAGGTGCCTCACTACCTAATAAGGCAGCCTACAAGTTAACCCCAGATCAGAACCTTGAAGTGGCAAGACAAGTCCAAGAGTTGATGGACCAAGGTTTGATCCAAAAGAGCATAAGCCCTTGTGCAGTCCCGGTGGTTTTGGCATCCAAGAAGGGAGGAAAATGGAGGTTGTGTACTGATTCAAGGGCCATTAACTGCATTACAATCAGGTATAGGTTTCCTATTCCAAGAATTGAAGACCTTATGGATTGTCTAGGAGGTGCTATTTATTTCACTAAGCTGGACTTGAAAAGTGGGTATCACCAAATTAGAATAAAGGAGGGAGATGAATGGAAGACAGCATTTAAGACTACTGATGGTCTTTATGAATGGCTTGTGATGCCATTTGGTCTTTCCAATTCCCCTAGCACCTTCATGAGGCTCATGAACGAAGTGCTCAAAGACTTCACAGGAAGATTTGTGGTGGTGTATTTGGATGATATCCTCATCTACAGCAAGACCAAAGAGGAACATGTCAAGCATGTAGAAGCGGTTTTGAAGAGGCTCCATGAGGAGAAGCTATCTATCAACCTTGAGAAGTGTGACTTCTTCAAGCAAGAGTTGGTGTATCTAGGCTTTGTGGTGTCTAAAGGAACTTTGAAGATGGACAAGGAGAAAGTTGCTGCTATCCTAAGTTGGCCTACACCTACCACATCTAGTGAGGTAAGAAGTTTCCACGGTTTGTCTCAATTTTATAGGAAGTTCATTAGGAACTTTAGTGGTATTTGTGCACCATTTCTTGATACCATAAAGGGGGGAGTCAAGTCCAAGTTTAGGTGGACTTTAGAGGCTGAAAAGTCATTTGATATGTTAAAAAAACAAGCAGCTACTCAACCCATCCTAAAATTGCCTAGCTTTGAAAAGTTGTTCACCTTAGAATGTGATGCAAGTGGCCTAGCAGTGGGTGGGGTGTTGAGTCAAGAAGGTAGACCAGTAGCCTTCTATAGTGAAAAGCTAAATGAGGCCAAGAAGAAATACTCATCCTATGATCTAGAATTGTATGCCTTAGTCCAGTGTCTTAGGAAGTGGAGACACTATTTGTTGCCAAAAGAATTTTTTGTGTTTACAAATAATCAAGCGCTTAGCTACATCAACACACAGGAGAAGTTGAGCAATAGGCACTTGAAGTGGATGGAATATTTGCAGGCCTTCACCTTTACAATCAAGCATAAGAAAGGACAAAAGAACAAGGTTGCTGATGCATTAAGTAGAAGGGTTTTAACAATCCAAGAGATTTGGCTCCATAGCATTGGAGTGGAGAGTTTTCAGAATCTTTACAAGAATGATGAGGACTTTGCTGAAGCCTATAAGGTATGCATGGATTTTGGAAACCACTTTCATAGCAGATTTTCAGAATACACTTTGCAAAATGGGTTGCTATTTAAGGGTAACCAGTTGTGTGTACCAAGAGGTTCCATGAGAGAGAACCTAATACAAGAGAAGCATAATGGCAGCTTGAGTGGGCATTTTGGTATCAGCAAGACAATAGAACTAGTGCAAAGGTTCTATTATTGGCCTAAATTGGTCAAAGATGTAACCAAGTATGTGGAGCAATGTATGGTGTGTATGAAGGCAAAAGGAGGAATGAGCAATGCAGGTCTTTACCAGCCCTTACCAATTCCTAGCAGACCATGGGATTGTGTAAGTATGGATTTCATTGTTGGTTTGCCTAAAACTAAGAAAGGGTATGATAGCATTTATGTTGTTGTTGATAGATTCAGTAGAATGGGACATTTCATTCCATGTAAGACAACTAATGATGCAAGTCATATAGCTCATTTTTTTTTCAAAGAGGTTGTAAGGATTCATGGACTTCCATTAAGCATTGTGTCGGATCGAGATGTGAAATTCATGAGTCACTTTTGGAAGACTTTATGGAAGAAGCTTGGCACTAACATGTCTTTTGGTTCAGCTTACCATCCTCAAACTGATGGTCAAACTGAGGTGGTTAATAGAACTTTAGGTAACCTTCTTAGGTGCCTAACTAAGGAGTATGGTCAGACTTGGGATGTTATCATCTCACAAGCAGAATATGCCTACAATGATAGCAAGAATAGGACTACCGGAAAGAGTCCTTTTGAAATTGTTTATGGCATGCACCCAAGAGGTGTGTGTGAACTAAGGTGTCTTGGAAACATGGATTAGATTAGTGGTCAAGCTAAAGACTTTGTACAAACCATGAAGGAGATTCAGGAGCAAGTCAAGAAGACTATTCAAGACAACACTCTAAAACTCAAAGCCAAGGTGGATGAAAAGAAGAAGGATGTTCAGTTTGCTGTTGGGGACTATGTGATGGTCCATTTGAACAAAGCAAGGCTTCAAAAAGGCATTCCTACTAAGTTACATATGAAGAGGGTAGGGCCTTGCAAAATATTGGCTAAATATGGAGCAAATGCCTATAAGGTAGATTTACCTTCCGATTTGGGCATATCCCCTATTTTTAATGTGCAAGACTTGGTGGCATACAAAGGTGACCCATCTCAGCTCAGTCCCGATGTTCATGAAGATCCTGAACTTGCTTCAACACCTACAAACAACAAGCTGGAGGTAGAAAAGGTGTTAGATTCAAGGGTAAAGAAGACTACAAGGCACAAGGTTTACATGGAACACCTCATCAAATGGAAGGAGAAACCAATTTTAGAGGCTACATGGGTTGCTGAGACAGAGTTCAAGAAGGTTGGCATACCTCTAGATTTGTTGCAAACTGATCCACCTTGAGTTCTTTGTTGGAGGGGGGAGTATGGTGCAGGAGCACCTAGGTAGGCTAAGTGTGAAACCTAGGTATTTCTTTATTTTTGTCTTGTAGTGATGCTAGCCACATCACTATTCTAATAATAGGTCCTATGTGGTCCTTAGGTGTGTTTAGGAGACTTGGCAAGACCCAAAGTGACCAAGTTGCTAGAAGTTGCCGACTATTGTCAACTAGGTGACTTAGGTCCGGAAAAGGCTAAAATGGTCTAGAAAGGTTCCAATGGATTTGAATTGTTTATTTGAAGTCATTTTATGCATATTATATGTCTACTTTGTTTTGTGCCAAATTTGGAGGTCTAACTCCATGTAGAACAAAAGTTGCTGAAATGTTGTCATGTTGTCATGACAACATTTTCTTGCAAAAAGCAACTTTTTGGCATTTGTGTGTTTAGAACATCCTAACTATTTAGAACAGTTATGGAACTGATGGAGGAGCCTATAAAAATGTGAGGACAACCATTTTCAGGGGGTTGGACAAGTTGGTTTTGCATTTTTTACGAATTGAGCAAGTATTTTGTGGCCGATTTTATGCATTTGAAGGCATTTTTAATAGAGGAGGATTGAATGGCCTGATTTTTGTGTTGGAAAAGTTCTGAAATATTGTTTTAAATCTTTTTGTAGTGTTGGTTTGATCATTTTAATTCGTTTTCATTAGTGTAGAAAAATCTTTTTGTTCTTGGCAAGTTGCTGATCTGAACAGGGCTGCACTTAGAAAATGGGATCTTAGGGCCACTTCCCACCATTGGAAACCTCTGGTATTTTGGGATTTGGAACTAGGATCCATGTAAATTATTTATCAAGAAGGAGGGCCCTTGAAAGCATCAGAAAGCATTTTTAAGGTGATGCCCTAGGCAAGCCAAATGCAACTTGGCTAGGAATCACAGTTGGAAAATGAGTTATGGAGAGAATTGAGTGTACAAATACCTTAATCTGGCTGCGCAGAAAGTAATGAGAAGGTCTAACCTTGCTCCAGTCCAAAGGAGAGGTCTTGGAAAGGTGTCTAAGGTGGTTTTCCATCACAACAACGATAAAGCACTTGAAATCCTCATTTTTGGCCTAAAACTGTACTTTCATTGTACGGAAAGTTTGGAGGCTAGAAAATTACAGAATCTTGAAGTATTCTAAAAAGGGTATCCAAAAATATAATTTGTTTTTAGGGTTGTTAAGAAGTTTTTCAATAAATCTTGTTTCTAGCTATTTAGGAGGGCTAATTCCTAATAGCCTTTTTGGAGCAATTTGGTGTATCTTCCCTAGTAGATTGAATGCGCCTATGAAATCAGCATTCTTTAGGGTCATGGATGTTAGAAGGAGTCTAAAAAAACCCTAGATGAAGAACTGGTACCCTTGGAGCTATAGATGGACTTGAGGGTTAATAGCGGACTGGAGCCGGCTAGTAAGAAATTTGATGTTACTTTGTTGGTGTACCCCCAACTGAAGGATTAGGATCTCTTGAGCAAGGTCCTAGTAATTATAGGGTGTGAAGAAGCCCTAGTGGGTCTAGTGAATGACCTAAGGTAGCCCTGAGAGAGAGCTTGGGGTTTGGAAGCAAGGTTGGGGTGTTACATCAGGCCATCTCCACATTCCTAAGGATCCCTATAGTCTTGAATGTACTACCATCCAACTATAATACATCCCTAATAATGGGCTCATATTTCATTCCCAAAGCATCAACAACACACCTAGGCATCACTGAATTGCTAGCCCCTGAATCAATCATGCAATTATGGACTAGTTTGCCCCCTATAATTAGAGAAACATAGAATGGAGGAGGTCAAACCTTTTTACTTGTTTCTACCTCCCTTGATGGTTGTACTAGACTTGTGGCACTTTCCATACTAGGTGGCCGATCCTTTGGTTCAATTCTTTCCAATTCTTGCTGCAGCAACCTCTTTTGCATGGGTATAGTAGCAACAACATCCCACATGGAGATATTCACATTTTTCTTCTTCATTTTCTCTACCACACTAAATGGCATAACAGGTGTTTTGGTAGAACCCTTGGGAGCTGCAATTGTATGAGGTTGAGATGGAATAGCCTAAGGATCACTTGCATCTTTTTTTCCATGATTTTTCCTTTGCTGTTGAAAGGTACTTGATTGATTATTTGCTGCTTGCTCATGAGATATTGCATTTGAAGTTGAGGCCTAATTGGGAGGAGGATGGACAACATCTTCCATAGCTCTTCTTTTGCTTCTAGTGTTATGAGCAATGGAATCTTGGTTTACATTACAACGCTCCTCCATTTGATGATTCATAAAAGAGAAATCACCCTATCTTTGCATATCTGAGGCATCTTTAAATTGGTCCTCCTTGTATGATTGTTTTGCTATAGGTTCTTGGACTGTTTAAGCCATAAATGATTCAGCCTTCTGACACATACAATAGGCATAGGAGTAATTACAGGAGGGACAAAAATCTTGATCTTGAGCCATATTGTTTTGAGGGACTATGGCCCTACTTTGGTTTTCATTTGAGGTTGAAGCATGGCCACCCTGCCTATTCTAATCAAAAGAATTTCTCCAATGATTAAGATTTGGAGGCCTACCACCACTTGGAGTTTGATATTGCAATTGATGAGGCTTACTACCTTGAGCTTGCTATCTTTCTAAAGTCACCACCTTGTTGCTCATTTTATGCATCATAGAGAAATTATCCTCTAGCCTCTTTCCTTGATCTTCTAACTTCTTCCCTTGATCTTACAGTCTTTTATCAAGGTTCTTCTCTCTTTTGTCCATGTTCTGCATCAGAGATTGCATCATCTCTTTGATTTCATCTATCCCATTTGAAGATGTGGAAGCTTGAGAGACTGGGACAAGGGATTGTGATGTAGAAGTTGTGGGAAGAGGAGCCATTGCTAGTTGATTATCTCCTCCCATAGTTTGGATTGTAGTGGCAATATCACTATTAAAATCTCTAAGGTAATGCAAGAAGGCATTACCAGGGGTAGGCTTCACTGAAGTAGGTATTCTATCCCATGTCTTTTGAAATCTATAATTAAAATCGGTCATACATTGATGGGGGGCTCTTTTTATAGTGGTCAACTACTCTAAAAGTGACAAATAGTCACTTTTATCCTCAAAATGTTTGCACAATCCTCCTCCTAATCCATCCCAATCTGTTATAGAACTAGGAGCTAAACCTCTATACCATTCTAGTGTTTTTCCTTTCAAGGATGAGGCTAGGAGCCTAACTGCAACATCATCCTCTGTAATACCATGGATATTGCAGACATTTGCAACCTCTTGAATGTGTTCTGAAGGGGAGATAAAAGTCTCACCAGTAAACTCTGGTATACTTTTGAGGGCAGCTACTGGTATATGATGTCTTTGGGCTAATAAGAGAGGGCTCCCACCATTAAAGGTGGCAAAAGTATGAGCTCTAGGCAACACCATATAGATAAGTGATCTATTGATATGTACTAATGGCAGTCTAGGCCAAGATCTAATAGTAGGAGGAGTAGAGATAGATCTTGTAGGTGTATTTGTTACTATTACACTCCTAACTGGTGATAAAGATATTTGAGTCTTCCTTCTTCTAGGGTTTGAAAATGAAAGCTCTTGATACTAAAACTTACCTCTAGAAGATGCCCTTGTTTCAGCTTTGGGCATGAATCACTACAACTTTGGTCTAGGACCAGATATGTATTTGAAATTTAGAGTCACCAAGTACTTTGAAGAATGAGCCTCTTGAAGGATTAAACACTGAAGAGAATACTATCTCCTCGGTATTGATCTTGAAATCTTCCCTTTTGAAACCAGTAGGCTTAAAGTTTTTTGAAAAGTTGTCCCACCAGGCATGCCAACAATTGTTATCACTTAGGTTTGCACCCTTGTCCAAAGCCTATGCATGAGGACAACCTAGTGAAACATGGAAACAACCTCCAAGCTATGGGACTTGAACTATGAGGTTGAGTCTCCAGAGAAGGCCAGTTTTCTCTTACTATCAAGATGCACCTAACTACTCTTGGAGAGGAAAAGGGAGAAGGAGAGCATGAAAGAAAATCTACCTAATCTAATCTAAAGAGGTGATGCACCAAAATAGAGTGTTTAGACCAATCTCTGCCCATATATGCACTATTGAACCAGAATGAAACTAAGGATATACACATTCAACCTTGCTTTAATCAAATAATCACATGCAGATTAGAAGACCAAGGTGAATGACACAAGGAAGAGAGATTCACTTATATTATCATTCATAGGCCAGGGAGATACAGTCATGCAGATCATAGATCTCTACAAAACACCAGTAAGAGGCAAAGAATTCTTGCACTTTCATACTAATGGCTAAAGGAGATAAGGCAGAAATCATGCAGTTCAGAGGCAAGGGGAATTTTACACTAGAATTGCAGAGCAACAACAAAGAACAACAGAGAATGATCCCCCCTACAGAATTCATAAAATTTTGCCTTTATAGTGTAAAGATAATTGAGATGTCTTCTAACTGTAGTTACTTCACAACTACCTACCATTAAGTCCTGCAAGGAACAATCATGGGAGAAAATTTGATCTGGATACAGATCTAGACACAATGATATTTGATCCTCTATGTTGAATAATGCCTTGAGAAGACAGAAACATTTCCATTAAGCCACTTTGACCAGGTAGATGGATTGGATTGGAGGTGGAGTGTTCTTCCTTGTCTCACATTCATTCTTGGTTGGTTGGGATTGATTATAGAGATCAAATCACACAGCAAAACCTGATTTATTGTCATTTTTGGGTGCATGAATCAATAGGGTCAGCAAGTCAACTAAACTCTGCATTCAAAATGGGCTACATGGGCTAATAACCTCATTTTATCTTGCCACCTTGTAGGAGTCCTACGTGGTTGACCATTTTTTTTTATTACTAACTGCACCAACCCTCAAACTCCAATTGCGACAGTCACATTAACTATCGACCACTAACCATTACTGCCTCTAATTGTACCCACTGGGACACATGTCACTTAGGAACTATGTCACTATGCATATCCTCTGAGCACATTCCCATAGCGAGATAGTGCCCACCATAGATTTGAACTGATCTGATGATTGTGAAGACTCGCCATAATACTGCGCTATCTCCTTAAAACCTCTGGGCCCACGAAACACCTTAGCACACCTGGCATCCGACTTAGCCTGAACTGGTACCATCCCTATAGTTTCATAACACTTGGCCCCACCTTACCATGCGTTGTCGAGGTGCTATGTCGCTATGCATAATTTTCTCATAGCTTTCCATAGTGAGATAGCACCCACCGTTGATCTCTATGAGATCAACGATCGTGGAAGATCCTCATAATACTGCGCTTGCCTCCATAAATTTTTTGGTCCATGAATCCACTTGGCAACCACCTAGCACAACCTCATGACTTCATCTTGGTGAATCTTGGCCCCATTGATCCACATGGCATAATGGTGCTATGTCGCTATGTGTAACATCCTCGCAGATTTCCATAGTGAGATAGCACTTACAGTCAATTTTCTTAGATCATACGATGATCAACAAAATAGTACAACTACACAACAAAATAATACAACTACACACTAAGTTGGTTGAATGGACCAATGAAATACCACCATTGTACTATGACCCACCTAAAAATTGCCACCGAGGACGAGCCATAATATCACTTTGGAGAAGGGCGAGCCCATTACATCATTTGTACCATGCATCGTCGATGTGCTATGTCACTATGGATAATTTCCTCATAGCTTCCCATAGCGAGATAATGCCCACCCTTGATTTCCTTAGATCTGGCAGTGAGCAAGATGGATCTGATCTATCAGTGTACCAACCAATAGAAACTAGTCACATGCCAACCTATCTAACAAGTTCTCACAGGGCCCACATTCTACATAGTCATACCTTAGCCAATGAAAAGATTGATCAAATTCCAACATGATTGAAAAATTCATCCCTAGTATTTGATGGGGCATACTTGGGACCCACCTGCCTTTTGAAGTCACTGCAGTAACACTTTTCGTTTGGTCACTATGTCGCTAACAGCAAGGAATACAGATTTCTCGATAGCGCCATAGCACCCACCGTGGATGGAACAAAACTTGGCACTAGAGAAACAATAAGGTAAAAGGGAGGACCCACCTACCACATGGTAGGAAGGTGCTATGTTGCTATGGAAATATAATGTGCAACTTTCCATAGTGACATAGCACCAATTGTTGATCTAGATTGATCCAACGATAGGGACTTGCAGGCCCGCATAACATAGAAATGTGCAGGAAAAAAATATCATAAGGTTCAATCATTTAATTTTTTCAATATTCCTAGGGATGTTTAAAATAATATTAAATCGGGAAGTGATCGTTGGGCGAGCAGTATTTAAAATTCAAATATTTGGTGCGGGGCACAATATGTAACATGAATATCTCACACCCAGCAAAATTTTGTGATAGGCCACTTTGAGAGTGTCTAGTGTCCATACCTAAGAGCCTATGTTTCATATTTTAAGTCATTTCAAGTCCGTTTGACTAGGTTTTGAATCCCTCAAAGTTGGTCATTTAAATTTTTCATGCTGATGCACATTGCACCTAATTCTGGGAAGCCCTATTTGATGTGCTATAATTTTGGCCTAGTTGACCAAAATGAGAAATTTCCTTTTGCATTGCATTGTAGATGTCAAAGACTTGTTATATTTCAAGTTTCAGTTTATGAAAAATTTGTTTGATCAGTTTTCAAAGGCGATTCCAAACATAATTTCTATCTTTTTACTGGTGTCAAAAAGTGTAGATTATTTGGTACCCCTGTTTGAGACGTTATAACTTGAGATCTGTGATTTTCTAGATTGAATGGATTGTACAACTATATTTTCCTCTAAAAATACTTCAAGTGTGCCCAGTTGCAAGTCTTGATGAATCCATATGCACACTTTTCCAAGTCATTTCCATTCGTGAAAAATGTTTTCTATCAGTGTTTCCAGTTTACAAATTCCAAGTAGCTCACTTTGATCGGTCACCATTTGTGCCCAATTATTTGTAATGAGCTCAAATAATAGATCCATATTCTCCTCATGATAGAGAACCAATGCCCCAATTTTTGTATTCCCAAGTGTCAGTTTGCCCAGTTTTCAAGGCCAAATCTGAACCCAATTTATTATTTTCTGACTTGTTTACTTGCAGGTAATTTTGAAGGGTCAACTTTGACAATGAATATCTTTTGACCCCAAATTTTTTATGAGATGAGATCTAACAAGGTGCAAGTGTGTAGAACAGAGAATCAATGGGTAAGTTTTCAGAGCCTGATCAGAGGTTCGAATCAGTTTTTGAGGCCAATTAAATGACCTCTTGGCACCAAATTCACAATTCGCAGATAAAGGATAAAATGAGTTTTTAATGACAGATTATTGATCAAATTTGATTCTAATCAGTTCAAGATGATTGGTAGATTGGTCTGAGGGTTCATTTGTTTGAAAACAAATTTTTTTTTAGCCAAACCCATCTAGGGCCCTACTGATTCCATCAAATTAGTAAAGTATCACGGGGATTGAATTGTTTTGGTTATAACATTGAAGTTAAAATGTTGTGTAAACAACACTGTGCTGCATCTATTATGTGATTGATTATTGCTACCAATGTCCAATGATTGATTACGGTTTCCAATGTCCACATCTGTAGCCATAAGAAGATTATTTTGTATTGGAGTACCTAGTGTGGAAACAATGAGAGTTTCATCTATACTGTCCTCTTCCTTGGCCAGATTTAGCAGCTGCTCAAACATCACTTTCTTTTGCCTCCTACACAAAGATTGAGAATTTTGTTGCTAATGCAATTAAACTAAGCTTAGAATCATAATTGAATGGGACAAGAACAAGTAATTAAAGAGAATGGATCAAGCGTAAGTTTATGCCACGAGTGATATCATGTTAAATGCTACAAGCTGGGCATAGCATAGCCGACTGGACAAGGCCAGGTATACGTACTAAGTGAGCTCTTCAGGAGGGATGGAACTATCCCAAGGGTGTAATAACTCGACTCAATATACTCCAATTAGTAGAATAAAATAATGACAAAATGCAACACTTCATCAATGAGAAATAATATAGGTACCTTGGCAGGAAAAGGGTACATAGTGAACAAAATGTTTGTAGTAGGTATGAGAAAATCTTGAGGCATGCAGGGCCTTCCTCGTTCATAGGAAGGGGTAGAGGAATAGGGGTAGGTGACTTAAAAAAGGAGGAGTACAACATATAAGATTTGTATCATAAATAAATTGAAAAGCATTTTAAAATTCCACGCCAAAGTACCTATAGCTGGAACTTATAGTTGAAATGAATAGAAATGTAGAACATCTTAACTCAGCAAGGAAGAATCTATAGTAAATAGGAAGCTATTGCAGAATGCCAGTTGAAGGGGAGGCCATCCACACAAAAGATAACATTCACAGTAAGAATAAGTCACCATAGTTTGAAGAAGAGGGTGAGCTAGTAGGGAAATGTTTAACACAGGTCAAAAGGGCCTTCCACGTGAAGGACAAGACAAGAAGGAGATGTTTGCAAAAAAGAGGAAATCCACACCAGTTTGGAGGTCAGTATATAATGTGTGAACCAATCAAAAAGCAAGGAGCTCATAGGTTTTAATAGGGGAGGCATTAGAGAAAACCAACGCTAGACAATGAGGAAGACATCAGAGTTTGAATAGTCCCACACATTGAATGAAGGCACATACACAGGTCAAAGGAGTCATGGCTTATGTACATGAAGCTCACACCATTTGGGTGATTGTCTTTGCAAGCCACCAATCAAAAGGAATGAAGTTTCCTAGCATAAAAAGAAGGCTCACATCCATAAAGAAGAACCCATGCGGTAGTGATAAAGAAAATCCACTCAAATTAAAAGCAATAGGCATCTAGTAGGAAGCTAGAATGACTCATGTGAATGAGCAAGGGATTTTCTTTTCAAGCCTACACATAAATACAAAGCCCCTTTTGCGAGAAGTGATTGCAAATGATGGAAAGCGCAGAAAGCTGCCATGAAAGAACAAAGTTGTAGGTACAATAAGAGGCAGCGTGCACTAAAGGAAGAAATGATTTCAAAAAAATGTCCCACATTTGAGAGGAGGGAGGATCTTTTATTGTTTAAATACAAACCTTTGCTGTAATGTTAATGTCTTAAGGACATTGAGCTTTAGTGAAAGCAAAGCCCACGTGGGGCCTCGTGGCCAGTTTAAAATGTGGAGGATAGTTGGCACAAAATAGAGGTAAATTTTTGAAAGAGTACGCATAACTGAGTGATGATGTTAGCAGTTGAAACTGCCAGAAAAGTCAAAAATTTGGCTAGTCGCTATGTTGCTAGCCAAAAAATCCAAGAAATTCTGGCTAGCGACATAATGGCTAGCCAAAAAACTTCAAAATCTAGTAGAGAGTTTGAGAGGATACGTGGGTCCCATCTGGGAGATGTAGTGAATCGAGCAATGCCAAGTGGCAGCTGACAAAATAACTTAGCAATGATGTGGCAAGTTCAATCTAGTTGGAAGGAGATCGTGACACATGGTGAGTCATGTGGATGTCACTATGTCACCAAGCGAAGATACTCCTGAGTTAACCATAGTGACATAGCGAGGGTTAATATGGTGACAACATGTGGTGGATGATGTAGATTAGGTAGGCCAATCACAAAGCGACATGTGGCACACAGTCAATAGAGGGTTGACCATGAATTTGAAGGCAGAGAGAAAAGGAATACAATATTTTAAATGCCAAAATTTAAAATATTTTTCAAATGAAGTGCAAGATTTTAAATCTGAGAAATTTTATTCTAAAGTCTATTCTTAAGAATATTTAAATTTTTGAAAATATTCAGTTGCAGACTTGATTTCTTATAACAGGGGAGTGTTTTTCAAATCAACTTTCTAGGGGTTTTCGAGAGGCTAAGTATGTGATATTATATATTGCTGGAACTGGGAAGCGACGAACTATCCAAATATGAAGTTCATTTTTGTACAGAATGCCATCGATACCTGCTATAGGAGGTTTTGTCTCTCTGATTGATTTGTGTGTTTCATCAGGTGTTTTGAGTTGTCAGTCAGAGAATTCAATAAAGAAATACCTTAAAACATATTTAGTGGTCCTTCTATTTGATTATTTTAAGGCTTTGTTGTGTTTGGCTCCAAATTGATAATTTGGCACAGATCCAAGTTCAATTATCAAATCTTTGTCTTTCATTGAGATATTTTTGGTTTTTGGAAATCAAATGATGGAGATTTGATTCTAGCAATTAAGGAGAGAGAGTAGAAAGAGGTTTTTCATCTTATTGGGAAGGATTTCTGAATGGACACCTATCAATTGTAGATTCAATCTGAGAATTCCTTCCTCTATATCAATCTCATTCTTTCTCATTCTAGGGGTTCCAGTTTTTTGTTACAGGGAGACCATTGTGGATTAGAAATCTTCAGTCCTTCTGTGAGACCACTTTGTTGGATCCAGATCTATGATTCCACCTTCATTCTTCAACATATTTCTCTCATGTGAGCATCAAGTGTAAAGATAATATAGATAGTTCTCAAATGTTAGGTTTTTTAATGTTTTAATTTTATGCATCTAACTGTATAGTTTCAAGGAAATGAATACATATGAGCAATAATTTCACTAGTTTCATTCTGGTTCTTGTCTCCCATCTCAGCAATTTGTAAGTCTTATGTGGTCTTGGAACAAATATCTAAGATCCATTTGCATCCCCTTCAAGTTGTATGTTTTATGTATTTTTCTATTAGACCAAAGGGCCAAGTAAATGCTTGATATGTTTAACAAGGTTATTGGTTACTTGAGAAGGATATCTTGTGAGAATGAGATTTGAATGAACACTAATGTCTGAATCATAAGGTGATTAGATAGATCTGATGTTTGGGTATACGAAATATGTCCTAATGTCATAGATGTATGTTTTGAATTCATGGAATTCACCAATGGATTAGGTACTGATCAGTTATAGAATCACTTGTTATGTTGCTACATATTTGAGGTTGTGTTGAATCAACATCATTAATTAAACGTTCTTTCCCTTGCATGTTGAAGAACCTAAATGTGATGCCCTCACTTAGCTTATGAAGTTCATGGATTTGCATCTAGCTATTGTAGATCTATGTTATTACATGAGTAAATAGAAGAAATAAGGGTTTTATCTACTTTATATTAGATTCAGTGTATGATTTTATAACTGGTACCATATAAAGAATCTATAGGTTCACCCACCTAGGTCTTGTAGAGCCTAAAGCAGAAGAAGGAGTTATGCCTTATAGTTGGCCCAAGATTGTAGTAAGGTGTATTCATCATAGGAAGTTGCTAGCCTTAGATACATTTGTCTGGTTTCTTGGTCATTTTCAAACTTGTTAAATTAGGAGCCAACAAATGGAACACTTCTTAGATGCTTAGAAAAGGAAGAATTTGATCAAATGTTAGTTGACATCCATGAGGGTATCTATGGGGGACATTCTAATGGTCTTTCCATAGCCCAAAGGTTGCTTAGGGAAGAGTACTATTGGTCCACAATGTAGATTGATGTAGTAGGTTTTGCAAAGCCATGTAAAAAGTGTCAAAAATATGGTAACCTGATATATGCTCTAGGTAGGGAGCTCATTCCTTCTATTTCTCATTAGCCGTTTTAGCGCTGGGCCTTTGATCTTGTTGGGTAGATTCATCCCAACTCATCATGTGGACACAAGTTTATTATCACTGCCACTAATTATTTCACTAAATGGTTAGAAGTTGTCCTACTTTCTATATCCTTGGGCAAGATAGTTTCTCTATTTGTTTTGAATCATATTATATGTAGATATGGAGTGCCTTCTGAGATTATCACTAACAACAAAGGCTAGTTTAAAAATAAGGACCTGAAGGAACTCTATAAAAGATTCAAGATAAAACAACATTGGTCCTCTATATACTTCTTGCAAGGAAATTTTCAAGTAGAAGCATCAAATAAAACCATTTAAAAAATATTACATAGAAAAGTTCATAAGAATGGTAGAGATTGGCACTTACAGATAAATTCAGCTTTGTGGGCCTATAGAATGAGTATTCACACTCCTACTGGGGCTACTCCTTTTGCCCTTACATACGGTGCTGAAGCAATGTTACCTTTAGAGGTTGAGATTCCTTCACTTAAATTTTCTCTCAAAGGTCTAGTTACAGATGAAGATTATCACACCATGAGACTTCAAGAGTTAGAACTTCTAGATGAGAAGCATTAAGCTTCATTTGACCATATGAGGGTCTATCAAAAGTGCATGTCAAAAGCATTCAACAAAAAGGTTCACCCTAGAGAATTCCAGGTGGGAGATCTTGTCCTACACAAAAATCCTAAAAATCAATAGAATAGAGATCAAAAGGGTGAATTTGAACCTTATTGGCTTGGACCTTACATTATTACAACAACTTTTGGGTCTGGTGCCTATTTACTATCTACAGTAGAGGGAGAGTAGTTCCTTGATCTTGTCAATGTCTTGCACCTAAAAAAGTTCTATCTATGATGCCCATTCTATCTGGGGGCATCTTTGTACATATATATTGATCCTAAAAAAATACAAAAAAAATGATATATTGTGAAAATTTTTAAAATTGGAAAAATATCTTGGAAAAGAATGATCATCTTAGTGAAAACCTAGTAGTAGGTGCTTTGATGTATCTCCAACAAAAATTATATATTCCAAAAGTGCAAAAAAAAATTTAAAAAAAGGAAAAAAGAAAAAAAGAAAAAAGAAAATGTGCCTTGGTGAAAATTTGGAAATAGGTGCCTTGGTAGCAAAAATACAAAACAATTTATAAAAAGTCTTGAAAATAAAAAAAATAAAAAAATTCAATTGGTGAAAACCTGGAAATGGGTGCTACTTGAGGCCTTTGCACCCTTGTTTCTTAGCATGCATCCTTGACACTTAGCCTTTCTCCTTCATGCCTTGACCTTGTTTCCTTGGTTTGGAATTGGTCTTTGTCTAGGGTGTATAACTATGTTAGCTTTAGTCTCTTGGATGCGTTAGTGTTTAGGATGCCTCACAAATGGTATTTTTGAACACCACCCCAACTATATTTTTTCAATAAAACTCCTAACATTGAGTGTTTTTCAACACTTGTTGGTTTTGTCTTACCCAATTTTGTCATGTAATCTTACCTATTTGCAAGAATTTGATCCTTATCCTTGGAACTTGATATCAATTAACAAATTTAAAATTTTAAACATAAACACTTAATGTTTGAGCTATATCATGATCTTTTCATTGTGTGTTGATTAATATTAATTTTTGTTGAGTGTCATTGTTTCTAAGTCTCTTTGGGATGCATAGCTAGAGGACTTGGCGCATGAGGCATATGTTTTATTTGCTACATTAAATTGAGTAAGCTAACATTGAAGTAATCTTGACCTTTATGTCTTTGATGCTTATGTTAGAATATTTCAACATTTCAGTCTGATATAAATCACATTCATATCTTCATAGTTGCACTTGTGATTAGTGATGATTGTGTGATTTTTTTATGTTCGTTAATAATGGCCCAATGATGAAAATAAGTTCCTTTACATTCTCTAATGAATGATGAACACAAAATCCTATGTTACAGTTGTTCTATTGCAAGTACACCTTTGCATTTTCATGTAGCTTGCATTGCCAGGCTTCATGTTAGATTGCATTTTTAGGCTGCATTATGAGTTTGAGAGGGTTTTTCCTTCATCTTTCTTGTGGACTTTTAATCAATTGTGGTTGCATTTTGATCTTCATTTCCTTATCTTCTTTCGTGGTCTCAATGAAAGTTTTCTATCTGAAATAGTTGATTGATTTTGGAGCATTCTCTTTCTTAGGAAAATTCTCTTTCTTCTTTCCATTTCTTTCCATCTCTTCCAAATTTCTATCTTCCATGGATAAAAGAACAAACCTGTGTCATCCTTTTACAAAGGAAAAGGCTAACACAAGTATAAATGTTCACCTTCAATGACATAAAACTAGTATTATTATTTTGAATTTTAAAATGACGTAAACTAATGAAATGTGTAGAAATGGATGAAGTTTAGGATCTTAATTTTTAATAATTATTTGGAATAAGAAATTACATATTTTCCTATTTTTTAAAGATAACTTTTAGTTACTAGAAAATGCTTGAAATAAGGGTCTAGTTCCCACCACAAAACTACATGGAAATAAACTTATTTCCCTTTGATCTCAGATTATGTTATAGATAACATATTTAGCTAGAAAAATCAAAAATAAAATTTGGATTTAAACTTATATTTTTTCTTTTATAACGATTCAAATTTCAACTTATTCAAATCGATAGTTTTCCTCTCCCACCACATTTTTCAAAATAAATCTATTCCAACCAAAATAAAAATTATAGATTCTAGAAGAGGACTCTCTCCTCTAGAATGACATATAATCTTTAATTTTTTTAATATGATTTAGTATTTTTTTCTTTTTCAAAATCAACATCTTCTCGAGTGTTAAAATATGTACTTGTAGAATTTTTTAATTACAATATACTATATCTAATTAAAACACTATGAACTCTATATGACAATATTGTTGACTTTGAGCTCTATAAAATGATGTTTATATGTTATTTAAAAAATATCATAAAAACTAGTAAGAGTTATTGAAACATCAAATTTTTGAAAAAATTGTATTTCTTTAGTAATTGGATACTAACTAGTATAAAACATGAATTTAACAGACACTTCCAATTGGAAAAGTGTGAGACCATATATAATTTAGCTAGAATAAATTTATCAAGATGATATATTTGAAAAAAAATGTTTTTTAGATAGAAATACTCAAGTTCAGTCATTTTGATAAGTTAGCCTGAAAGGTGACACAATTTTCTACTTTTAATGCCATTTACTTTCAGCCCACATCTTTTCTTCTAATTCACATTTGGGGCATAATATTTCATGTTTGATGATCTACCTTGGTTCTGTGATTCTTATATCTTTCATCTTACATCAAGAACCTTATCTTTAGTTCAATTTGATCAGTTCTATCATTTTTTTATTTCTCCTCTACCTTATTTCAATTTTGATCATGAGAGTGTAGTACTTATCAAACTTCAATTATTGATTTAGTTTTATTAATTTTATCTTTAACTTTTTCAAATCAAAATTTATTTGTATTCTTTGTCCTGATGAGTTCCCAAATTGACCACTCATTTGGGTTCTTTTGGATCTTGAATCAACTTCACACTTCAATTTCTTTCTTTGACTATATGTGTTCCCAAATCGATCACACATTAGTCAAAGAGGGGCAAATGTATGCACCCTAAAATGGTCACTTCGACAATGGGCTCCCATTATTCAATTTATCAATTTTCTGAATCAATGGTTTGCAATATTTTATTAAATCAATTCAAATCAATTTCTTTGATCAAATTCGATTATTTATTTTTCTAAGGTTGATTATTTTATCCTAAGTCTTATTTAATTAAAATAAAATCTACCTTTTCATTAAATAAAATAAGTCCCCATTTAATTAAAAGAAAACCTCTCTTTTAATTAAATAATTTATCCACATTTAATTAATTAAGAGAAAAACCCCACTTTTAATTTAATTAAATATTTCCTATTAAATTAAGAGAACTTGCTCCCTTTTAATTAAATAAATCCCCACTTAAAGAGGAAATACAATAAATAGAAATTAAAAATTCCTCTACATTTAAATGCACATATTTCTAAGTGGGATTCCATTTAATTCTTTTCCTATTTTCTCATTGGTGGACCTTTATTTCACATGGATCATTCTTTCTCCACCCTTGATTAAATCTTTTTGCTTCTTAATCTTGATAATCAAATATTCTTTATAAGGGAAAGCCCTCTCCTCATTTTACATACACACACTCTAGGCTATTGTTATGTTGCAAGTTTGGAGAGCGATTTTTGAAGCAGTAACTTGAATACTAAAGCTTTTTGTGGAGAACTTCTATCTTCTTGTCTTCTTCTCTCATGCATCCATGGCTTCCATCTTCATGATCCATCCTTGCATTTTCATATTAGCTTAGATCCTACTTTCATAGATTAGATCTTGATTTCATAGATTAGATTTTGCATTGATAGAATAGATTTTGCATTGTTTTGCATTGTTATCATATAGATTAGCTTTCATTTCCATTTACATGCATATTGGATCTTTGAATCTCTTATTTTATGGTGTACTTTCATGGGCACAAACTAGGTCAAAACTAAGGGCCTTCATTACAAACTCTTGCACTCCATGAATAGAGATCAATGAGCCACTATTCGAGACCTCATTCTTGAGAAATCTTGGATATAATGACTCATATAAGTGTGCTCACATTTTAGTACATACAATACATGTTGGTTTAAAGAATAATTTTGATAGCTGAGTGTCAATACACTTAACCATTTCTCACTTTACATGCCGAGCAAAGAGTAGGAGCCGAGTCACAGTCATGTGCCGAGAAATCCAATTTCATCAAGTACCAAGCAATCTAGAATGATCAAGTGCCGAGTGATATCAAGTGCTGAGTAATATCAAGTGCCGAGTGATATCAAGTGCCAAGTAATATCAAGTGCCAAGTGATATCAGGTGCCGAGTGATACAATTTTGTTTAGGTGCTGAGCTATCCAGGAAACAACATGTGTCGAGCATCAGTAATGCTTCATGAGCCGAGTAACTCAAAATATCAGCATAAGAGTTTGTAATTGCACAAACTATGATGTAAACCATTTTTGTAGCCAACACAAGGTAAATCTTGAAAGATCTAGAGATAAGAACGAATCTTTTACATTTCCTATGAAATCTACATGTAGCCAATTGAAAAATTGGAAAGGCATACAACCAATTAGCAAAAGGCAAGTATTGAGTGAGAAATTGAGATTCAATGTGGATCATAGATCCATACCTAACCCTAAGTCTTCAAAGTCTTTTTAAAGAAGAAAAAGGTCTCACTGTAATAGGGATGAAAGAGGGAGAGAATAGTGTTAAGAGGAAAACAAGGTGGAATTCAGTGAAAGGAGACATAGAGGGTAAGAGCAAGAATTCGATATTTAGTTGATCAGAAAAAAGAAAAGGAGATGAACAAAAATCAGATCTCAAAGGATCGAAATCAAAGAGAGATCTAGAACAAGTGCTTGCATTCAGCAATCAAGGATTGCAAACTATCAGGTTTATAATACCTAATACTCTCTTACCATTGTATTAGAAAGGAAACCCTATGTAGATAGGTTGGCTTAATAGCTATTTGTAAATCCTTATAAAAAGGTGATTAAATCCTTTAACAGGGTAACACTTCATGTAAAGTGTTTGAAAATCCTTTAATCAGGTCACTATTGACACAGTGTAAAGCCTCTAACAAGGCAGGCCTTTAACAGGGCAGACCATCAGAAGTGGTTGAACAATATTGTTGCAGTAATTTTGTGGGTATCATCCCCACCCTAGTGTTACCTTCTTATTTTTGGAGGGTTTCTGAGTTAGCAAACTCCAATGTTATGTGTTGTTGAAGCATGTATTAGTTTCATGTTTATTTGATGTGTTTACATGCATGCAATTTACTTTTAGATAAAAGTTTTATTGGTTAAAGTGTGATACTTCTGATTCACCCCCGCCCCCCCCTCTCATAAGTATTATTTCCATATTTGAATATTCCAAAAATTGGTATCAGAGCATCGAGGTTCTCACAAGAAGAAGTCTAACAACTTGAAGAAAAAGATCTAAAGATCAAAGTTTTCAAACTCGGAAAGATTATTGATAATCAAGTGATTGATGTGCAACTGGCTCTACACAAAGTAGAGGAAGCAAGGGAGGGACTGAGAAAATCCTTGAAAAGAAGAAAGGACATAGCCATAGCTAAAAATGAGATAAACTACAAGGAGATTGATACCACAAATATATTTGCCAATGGAGATACTAAAGAGTTTGATGAAGCAATCGCAGAACTGATGGAGAAAAACAAAGTTCAAGCAGACGAGATAAGATATCTCAAGATGAAACATGAATCACATGCCATAATGTTATGTGAAATCACTGAACAAAAGAAGATTAGTTGAGGAGAAAGTCATGATGGAAGATGACAAAAGAAATCTCGCAAACAGACTGAAAGAAAAGAGTACTAAATTAACAAGGATCTCAAACATGCAGATGGATACACTTGCCCAAATGATGAAACTTCATTATGAACTCAATGTGAAAGACATTGAGATCTCTACACTGAAGATGCAAAATGAACAATTGTAGAATGACTTGAGGAGAGAAAAGGAAATTTCAAAGAGCTTCAACAAACCTAGTGAAGCCATCAAGTATTTTGAGCAATTGCTGAAATCCCCAAGATCAACCCATGATACATCAGGACATGGATACAATAGCACTAAAGTTGGAGAATCATCAAAGAGTGCTAAACAAAGAAGTGACAAAGGTAAGGATTCAAAACCCACATGTCATTACTGTAATAAGAAGGGGCATACTACTAATGTGTATAGAAGTAGGAGAATCAATCAGCCAAATACACATAAAAGCAAGAGTTGCTATCACAAGTGCAAAATGCAAGGACATATGACACAAGATTGTAGATCCAATGTCACAAGGACACGAAGATTTGATGGACATTGTCATCATTGCAAGAAATATGGACATAGGGCATTTGAATGCAGATCAAAGCCTATGTGGACATCAAATCAGCTAGCAAAAACAAAAGGGAATGAAAGTCATTGGGATTACAACACCAGGTACAGTTGTCTCTATTGTCAGGAATATGGACATATACCCTAGAATTGCATAAGAACACATTTCAGGGGGAACTATAAAAGATGGTTGAGTCAAACCACATGTTTCAGTTGCTTGAAAACTAGTCATATCAGCAGGAATTGCCCAACAAGGTCAAAGGCACCAAGTTCTGAGTTCAACAATGGAAAGGCAAAGATAGATGTTGAACACATTAGAAGTGACATGAATAAGACATGGAAGAAGAAAGATGAGTGCAACACATCAAGTGCAGAGATCACTTCACCTAATGGGTCAAGTGATCACACTTCATCTAATTAAGCAAGAATGGGTGTGTGGGACTAATATACTAAGTTATATCGTACATCAGTTCCAAGACATAGAAGAACTACAAAGAAGAAATCAGCATAAGCAAAGATGCTAAGTCAATATTGAGAGTCTTGCAAAATCTGTCAAAGTTGTCTTCAGGTGCCGAGTTTCTAACAACGACCGAGTTGATAGTTGATGCTGGGCTGTGAAATATCAATGGGTGCCGAGTCATGTTGAAATCCTTCAGGTTTCGAGTAGACAGTTGTCAGTACACTAAGCATTAATTGCTCCATTTTGAAGGGTACATAGGTCAATTTTTGATAATTTTGTACCATTCAAATGCAAAGCAAAGATGAAATGAGCGTAGAAGATCAAGGGCAACTTAAAAGCCATTTGCAAGGATTTCCACAGCGATTTAGCACAAGTTTCATTGATTTGAGGTATTTTACTTGTGTGCTAAACTATGCAGTGTTTATAAACTTGTTTAAACTATAAGCCCTAGTTTGGCAAAAAATGGCATCTAGGTCTGGAACCACTAAGGGCAAAGAGAGTCATGAAATACAGTTGGTTAGTAATGAAGTCAAGCAACTAGAGTTCAAGCCCATTCCAGAAGTTGCATACAAGAATGATCCCGTAGGTGCATTATCTATTATTTCTGATAAAGTTGTCATGGTCCAAGATGTTCGTAGATGTTATAACTGCAAAATTGGAGCCATAGGAGATCTAGAAATCTATAATGCATATGAAAAGCTATGTGAGAACAAAATACTAAAAGATGAGTTCTCAATAATCAAGAGAAAGGGATTGACCAAAACCCTAGAGTTTCCAATTGTTTTCAAAGCTCAATGGGTACGCATAGTTTTGAGTAGAATACATGATGGAGCCTTTTGGTTAGAAATAGGGCCAGTGAAATTTACCAAGAAAACTGTTCATAGGGTTATTGGTATTCCAACCCTAGATCAGCCAAAGACCCTGCATAGTGACAAAAGGGAAGTAATAGAGAGAAACACAAGTGCTAAATGGAATAATAGGGGAATGACTATTGATACAATCATAGAACCCCTACTAGATTTTGCTGTGAGAATCATTTCACACAAATTCTATTAGTCAAGAAGGTTAAATAGTGTGCCTTGTATAGCAGTTGATGTTGCATACAAATTGGTTAAAAAGGATCAAACCTATGATCTAGTAGAGCTCATGTTTCAACAGATTAATGAGAATCTGGGAGCTATAAGGAAGAGCAAGGGAGCTCACTGCAAATTTGGATCAATTTTGGTGTGCATGTTTTTCTATTTGACGAAAGAATTCCCTTCTGTGGGTAAGGTGAAATAGAATCCAGATAAAACAATTGTTGAACAGATCAATGGATATATTGAATAGACGGGTGATAATTTTGATGCTCAAATGACTAGCTACTTTGAGGACTTCAAACAGTTCATGAAACAAAGAATGAGGATTCCAGTCTCATTGACTGAGAAATATGAAAAAGACATTTGCTTTCTTGTAGATATTGATTATACTTATATACAGGCAGTCATACCTAGAGTAAGATGGCTTAGGCCACTAGGTTATGAACTTGATATTGATCAAGCCTCTATAGTAATAAAAACTCTCCTTACAGAGGAAGTTGACAAGAATGCAAAAGCCTTTGGAACTTATGATGTTGTAAAATCAAGGGTGGTAACAGATTTGAAGACTACCTCAGCAGTAAAGAAGAAAGAAAAATTGGTAAGGAAAATGAAGAGAAAATTTGGTGTTGAAGGAGAAGGAATAGCATAAGAGGAAGAAGAAGACATTCAAGATGAGGGAGATGAACCTCAAGGTCTGACTCAAGGTTTAGGAGAAGATAAAGAGGAAAGTGTTGAGGAAGAAGAAGCCAAGGAAGCACAAGTTAGAACCAAGGTTACAAAAAGAAAGGCCACAAATCCTCCTGCTCCTCAACCCAATGCAAAGAAAGTAGATGCTCCTGCACCAAAGAGACCTACTACAAGGGTTGCAACACAAAAATCCCAAGAGGAGGAAAAAGAGAAGAAGAAAGCTTCAAAGAATATTACTACCGAGCCAAATAAGACAAGAAAATTTGTTGCCCAGCCTCAAACAGATGAAGAGAAGACTGAGTTAGAGGACAGCAACCAATTTCAAGTGGTAAGTCAAAAACCTTAGACTGCTATTGATAAATTATGCTCAAAGATTAAGAATGATGATTTGAAACGTTTCAAGAACCTAAATTTTTCTAAGCTCACCAAGGAGGAACAAAATAAATTAGAGGAATCAATGTATGCTATGATGGTTGATTATGAGCACACACCTCTAGAGTTAGATGAATCAATGCCTAAGGAATTGTACAAAATTGTAGAGGATAAATGGCATTTTTTTTTGCAAATGGAAAGGGAGATAAGGGAATCAACATTAGCTAGGTTGTTGCCTAATTTGACTAAGGATCAAATAAAAAATGCAGTTAAGAGGCATAACAATAGATTCACTCTCAAACATAGAGCTTTTAGCATTTTGTAGAACAAAATTGAGGATGTAGTTACAAAGTCCACAAGATTGTGGAAGATAGTTTACAAGAAAATAGAAGATGTCTACAATGAAGAATATAAGGTAGAGGCAAGTGCCAAGAAAAAGAAGAAGGTTGAAGAACAAAAGGAAGATGAAGAGGCACATACAGAGGAGAAAGAGGAAGAGAAAGATACAGCTGAGCAACAAGATCAAAGTGTGCAAGACACACAGCTAACACCTCCTAGTCCTCCTCATGCCATCATCACACTTGCAGAGATTTTCAAAATCAAGGATGTTATAGACACTTCTAGTCCAAAAATTAATCCATTAACTATAGAGGATTTAGCAAAAATCCTTGACCAATCAACACTAGTAGTGAAATTCTGTTCAAGTCCTATATTGGTCAGTGTTGATGAATTGGAGAATCCAATAGCTAAAACAAAGGTAGTCAAGGTGAAAACACAAGAACCACCTTTGACCATACAATATACTGGTATTCTATTCCTTCCTCCACCACCTCTACCAAGTGTAGTCATTGATACACTTTAGATGTCAAGTGTAGTAGTAGGGGAAGTCAAAGAAACATCTGAATAGCCAGTAAGTTCAACCCCACCTATTGATCACCAAAAGGATAAACAAGCTAAAGAAAAAGATGAGACAAGTAAGAAGGAGGAGTCTAAAATACAAATATTGGTTGCATTAGCCAAATTTGGTACTCCAACATAGACTCTTGAGCAGTCGAGAACTGATAGGTTACCATTACAAATCAAGACACCAAGCTCGAGCTCATCAAGGGCAGTCAGGAAACTTCACTATGGAGTTCTTGAGCTTGATGAAGAAATAAAGATTCCACATTATGAATCCAGCACTCTCACTGAAGAGGAGATCAATGAAATTTAGAGTGCATTGGATAGAAGAAGGAGACAAGAAGAACTAAGAAGAGAACACAAGCACAAGCATACCATGAATGAAATCAAAGACATATTCATAGAAGCTTTCAGCTTAAAGTCATTATATGAGTCAAGGCCAATCATATAGCAACTATCTGATATAGTTGACAAGGTGACTAGTGAAGACTAGGATACAGATGCCAAATTACTAGAATGGTTAGAAAGAAAGTTCCAAGGCAAGGTAAATAGGAAAATATTTGGTGATATAGTACTATCACAAGTGGAGCTAGCTAAGAAAATTGAAAGAGTCAAAACTGTACTTGGAAACATATTTTCTCTGTACAACAAGTTGTGTGATTTTTCCACATTCACACAGGACACTAGCCAGAGAATACTAAGCTTGGAAAGAAATTTGAAGATTTCTAGCATGCAACTCCCTACAATTCTAGCTCAGAGTGAGAAGCATTTTTTCCAATCGCTTCACACACAAAGAGAGTTAGCTATCTTAATAGTAGAGGAGGCAACCACCAAAGCCAAATTGATGCAAATTCAATCCTCAATCACTCCTCATTTGGAAGTACTTCATAAGGAGAAAATGTATGCAAAGACAATCCTCAAGAAAGACCCCAATCTTTTTACATCTGATGGACTTGTAGACCTAGTAGCAGAGATTGCCATCTAGTATAAATCATTGGATATTGCACTAGGAAATTGGGATGCAGCTCTGAAGGTACTCCTTGAAGTAAATAGTACATTTTTGGCCAAGTATGGAATTTCCCTATTGAACCCTTGACATAAGTGTCAAAAAGGGGGAGATTAAGTATGGGGAAGTTAAGTAGAGATTAAGTATGAGGGAGATATAAGCTGAGAAGGAGATACAGAATGAAATGGTAAGTATGATGAAAGGGGAAGAATTTTGAAAATTTTTGATATAACATATTGGTTAGAATGTAGAAATAGGACAGAAGTCACTAAGTGTACAAAGCATAATCAACTCACAGGGAGTCATAAGGTATATTGTTATTTGTTCTTAAAATTTTTAAACAAATAAGAGGATGCATTAAATAATGTCAAGATCACAGGATCTTAGTTAAGTGTTTTTGCCACTCATGTCAAAGGGGGAGATTTTTGGTTTAAAGAATAATTTTGACAACTGAGTGTCAATACACTTAACCATTTTTCACTTTACATACCGAGAAAAGAGTAGCAGCCGAGTCACAGTCATGTGTCGAGCAATCCAATTTCATCAAGTATCGAGCAATCTAGAATGATCAAGTGCTGAGTGATATCAAGTGTCGAGTGATATCAAGTTTCGATTCATATCAAGTGTCAAGTGATATCAAGTGCCGAGTAATATCAAGTGCCGAGTGATATCAGGTGCTGAGTGATACAAATTTTTTTAGGTGCCGAGCTATCCAAGAAACAACATGTGCCAAGCATCAGTAATGCTTCATGAGCCGAGTAACTTAGAATATCAGCATAAGAGTTTGCAATTGCACAAACTATGATGTGAACCATTTTTTTAGCTGACACAAGGTAAATCTCAAAAGATCTAGAGATAAGAACAAATCTTTTACATTTGCTATGCAATCTGCATGCAGCCAATTGGAAAATTGGAAAGGCATGCAACCAATCAGCAAAAGGCAAGTATTGAGCAGGAAATTGAGATTCAATGTGAATAATAGATCCATACCTAACCCTAAGTCTTCAAAGTCTTTTTAAGGAAGACAAAAGTCTCACTGTAACAGGGATGAAAGAGGGAGAGAACAGTGTTAAGAGGAAAACATAGTGGAATTCAGTGAAAGGAGACATAGAGGGTAAGAGCAGGAATTTGATATTTAGTTGATAAGAACAAAGCAAAGGAGACAAATAGAAATCAGATCTTAGAGGATCAAAATTAGAGAGAGAGCCAAAACAAGTGCCTACATTCAGCAATCAAGGATTGCAAACTATCAGGTTTATAATACCTAATACTCCCTTACCATTGTATTAGAAAGGAAACCCTATGTAGATAGGTTGGCTTAATAGCTATTTGTAGATCCTTATCAAAAGGTGATTAAATCCTTTAACAGGGTAACACTTCATGTAAAGTGTTTGAAAATCCTTTAACCAGGTCACTATTAACATAGTGTAAAGCCTCTAACAAGGCAGGCTTTTAACAGGGTAGATCATCAGAAGTGGTTGAACAATATTACTGCAGTAATTTTGTGGGTATCATCCCCAACCTAGTTTTACCTTCTTATTTTTGGAGGGTTTCTAGGTTACCAAACTCCAGTGTTATGTGTTGTTGAAGCATGTATTAGTTTCATGTTTATTTGATGTGTTTACATGCATGCAATTTACTTTCAGATAAAAGTTTTATTGGTTAAAGTGTGATACTTCTGATTCACACCCCCCATCTCATAAGTATTCTTTCCATATTTGAATATTCCAACTATACATTCATATTAATTAGGCAATCTGTTCAAAATTGGGCAATATGAACAATGTCTAAATCACCATAATCGATGGCCAAAGTAAAAATTACCTTGAATCCTTACCCTGATATTAAGCAAGTTGCAAACAAAAATTACCTTGAACCCTTACAATGAAAATGAAAAATACCTTCAACCCTTATGTAGAAATTAAACAACAAAATAAAAGAGGATGAGACCTTACCTTGAAAGCAAGTTCCAAATGGAAGAGGACATGAATCATGCAAATGAATCCATCAAGCTTACCTTGATAGTGTTGAAAATCTCTTAATTGGTCATGCCTAAAGCCTCTTGCCTGCACTTTTTCATGTGATATATTAAAATAAAGTTTCACTTTTTTAAAATTTGTTTATATCATGATAAAATTAAAAGTTTAATGCCTATCCTAACTATCATCAAAAATTTGACATTATTGGGATCAAATTTAAAAAAAAATGAATTTAACAAGGAAAATTGGCTTGCTGTCAAAAATTAACATTAAAAATTACTCCCAAATGTACTAATGTATTATCAAATTTATAGATGATAAGTTTGTAGAAAAGAAGGTAGATGAACAGATATAATGAGCCTAATGAACCATATCGTAAAACCTAAGATCAATGGTAATCATGGAATACAAGAAAATAAGAATTACCTACTTAAGGAGGTACAGAGCTAAACTTTATATAGATCACACACTTATAGACACAGAGAAACATAGAATATAGGTGAACAAGGTGAATATAAAAGTGTGTGAGTGAAGCAAGAGAAGAAATGTTTGCTCAGATGTTGCTAAAGTTGATAAGTGAATCTGAGCAAAAGGCTTAAGTTTGACAAGAAGAAGATTGATTTCTTGAAGAGTTTCCAAGAAAATCAAGGATAGAGATGACAATGGGGAATTTACCAGTGAATCAACACATGAACTGAAAAGTGATATGAAATAGAAAAAGTGAGTTGTAATCATACAAACAAAAACCCTACTAGTTTCTTTCTAATGATTGTGAATAGTTTGTATTAAAATCCTTTTGATCATAGGTTGACCTAATAGTCATTTGAAGGACTAAATAGTGTACGTAAATCCTTTAGCAAGGTGACATTCTAAATGGAATGATCAAAGTCCTCTTACAAGGTCACTCTTAAGAGGGTGATTAAATCCTCTAAAATTTCACATATAGAGTACGTATTGTAACCTTTAATAGGGTTGGCTCCTAACAAAGTTCACTTCAAAAGAGTGAAAAAGTGGTGACATGTTGCTGGTGGTTTTTCCCAAATTGGGTTTCCATGTAAAATCCTAGTGTCAAATTTTTGTTGAATGTTTTATGTTGTTTTACATTTACATGTTTACATTTAACAAGTCTATTATAATAGGACAATGAACTAATATTAATTTTGTTTATCAATATATAGTAGTGATTGAGCTACAATATGATAAGAAGAATAATGAATGTTGAATGTTTGATTGTTCAAATGGTACTTTTGGACCTTGAGAAACTAATTCACCCCCCTCTTAGTTATCCTAAACATTTGTAATAGATGGTACACTCTTTAGGTGTATAGAACCCAAAGAGCCTAAACACACATTAGATGAAGTACATGAAGGCATTTGTGGATCCCACTTTAATGGCTTGACATTGGCTCACAAACTTATTAGAGCTAGTTACTATTGGCCAAAAATGGAGAAAGAGGAAATCTAGTATGCTAAGTCTAATAAGTAGTGCCAACTCCATAGAAATATGATTCATGCTCCAACCAAGGAGCTAATTCAATTCATCACACTTTGACCATTTTGACAATGGGCCTTTGATCTAGTGGGTCAGATTCATCTTTCTTCCTTCAATAGATACAAGTGTATAATCAATGATACAAACTACTTTACAATGTGAGTAGAGGTAGTACCTCTTACTGAGGCCAATGGGAAAACTATATCTATTTTCATTCTAAATTACATCATTTATAGGTATGGTGTACCCTCCTTGATTATCACTGATAATAGGGGGCAATTTAAAAACAAGGATGTAAATGACTTGTGTTCAAAGTTCAAAATTATACGAAATTAGTCTTCCATGTGCTACCCCTAGGATAACAGACAAGTGAAAGCATCCAATAAGATGATCCTTAAGATCCTACATCACATAGTCAATAATTATGGAAGGGATTGGCACCTTCAAATCAATCTGCCTCTATGGGCTTATAGAACAAGTATTAGAATGTGTAAAGGGACAACACCCTTTTATCTAGTATATGGAGTGTATAGTGTGCTACCAATTGATGTCAAGATTCTTACTCTATGATTCTCTCTAAAGGTCCTCATCATTGATGATGACTATAAAATATCTTAGCTACAAGAGCTAGAACTACTAGAATGTTGTCAATAAGTGGCATTCAATCATCTAAGATATTATCAAAAGAGGACCTTCAAGACCTACAACAAGAAATTTAAAGCATGAGACTTCCAAGTGGGTGATCTCATTCTGAGAGAGAACCCTAAGTATCAACAACATCAGGTACATAAGGGAAAGTTTGAGCCAAACTAGCTTGGTCCTAATATTGTCACCGTTGTGTTTAGATCAAGTGCTTATCAACTCTCAACTACTCAAGGAGAAATATTTGAGAAGCTTATCAACACCCTTCACTTGAAGAGGTTGTACACATGATATTCTATAAAATCTCTTTGTACATATCTAAAATATCCTTAAAAAAATTCCAAAAAATTAGAAAAAATATATAGAAAAATAAAAAATAACAAAAAAATTGAAAAGGAAAAAAAAGTGCCATTGATGAAAACCTGGAAAATAGACATCATAGTAGAAAAAAAAGAATCTCTACCAAGAAGGTGAAAAACTAGTAAATATATGCCTCTTGTTTTAACTACTATATCTATCAGTGCACCTCTTAGATTTTATACAATCACTTTGCTTCTTTGAGTTCTTTGCTTTCCACATTTCCTACTTTAGTTTATTGGTCTCATAGCTCTTAGTTATCTTTGAGACCCTTCTCACACATACATGGATTGAAACTGGTCATAAACTAGGGGAAACCTACCTGGTCTTGGGGGAATATCCTATGCTCTTAGAGAGTTTCTCATGCATTAGTCACTAGTTGTCCTAATCGAGTCTACCTACTATAAGCCATATACTACAAAAATTTCTTACATACACTCAAAACTTTAACACTTAACATCAATCTCATGACACCATAATTGAAATTGAAACCTAAACTATTTGAGCTATGTTGACATTTTCTTTGTATTTTTTGCTTTCTCTTTGTCATTCCCCTTTGAGAAACTTTGGGTTGTCCATCTTGACTAGAGGAGCAAGGACTGGGGGCATGATCATTTCTTTATTTTTTATTTTCTAGTTTAGTTGCAACAATTTGAAGGATCTACATAAAAGGGATGTCCACCATAAGAGCCTCTATCTTGTGTTGGATGGTTATCCTACTTGTCTATTTTAGTGAATACTCTATGCTATAATAAATACTAATACTCATCCTATGAAGTTGACATATGGGTCATTATGAGTATGCTTAACACACCTCTGTCTTAGGTTATGAATGTAAGGGTCATTGTAGGTAGAATACTTATTGATTACTTAGCACGAGAAGGATCTCTTGTGTGTTTGGTGTGCTTATACAAAAAAAAAAATTTGGGTCATCCTAATTCTTGTTCTTTGATGCTTATGTTCACTTGCTAAATCAACAGGAAATGATATTTTGGTCATTTTGGCTTCTTGTGCCTTAATGCTTACATATCATTTTGTAAACACTATGACTAATGTCCTATTCATAGTCTCATGATAGAAATGTTAGTGAGGGTTGTATGAAATCTGAGAGGCCTCAAAAAAATGCTTTGTGATGAAAACTATACCATAATGGTTCAATGACAAAGTCTTAGGATTGCATTCAATTAGGTTTGTATTACATTTTCAAGGTTTTCACTTTAGTATGGTTCCAATTTCTTATTCACTTATATTTGGAAAAGTAAGAGGTAGAGTGATCTATATGGAGTGCATCATCATCTTTACTACACAAGTGACAATTCGAGATCTATTTTTAGGATCAAAATCCAAATCCAACACTCATAAACAACTAAAAAATGCATTAATTTTTTTGGGACCAACACGACTAGATGCTTGTGCAATCCACCATTCTGACAGAATACTCATCCCAAAATCTCATCATATCAACATTTTCTCCAAATCTTCAACTTTTTCATCAAAAATAAACTATTCTCAACCAAGATTAACCTTGGCCAAAATGGTCAAACTCTACTCAACCAAGGTCAACCTTGGTCAAACAGACCTTGAAATAACTTTGAATCAACTCAAAATATTTTGCAATCTATTATGATCTATTCCATTTTCCTTTGAAACTCTAATCACATCAGTATCTTTAAATCTATTATGTCCCCTTTTCAAATAATTAAAAATAATAATCTTTGCTAAGGCAGGCAGGCCCAAAAAGGTGAAGTTTCAACAAAAGGGGATAAAATTTGGAAGCGAATGGACTAAAAAATAAAAATTATTATTAAAATATATTTTATTAACCCCTCTTGGACTTGAGTTAGGGTTATGCCCTCTTTTAAGGGGTTTGGAGGCATTTTGGGCGGATTCCAGAACTTGATTTTGCTCATTTCTTTGTTATTCTTCAGAGGCTGCCAAACCTATGGAGAAGGAGACCCAAGAATAGGAGTTTTCAGGTTTTAAAGAAGGCTAAGGATGAGAGTTTGAATCCATTCCATGTGCATGCTCATGCAGAGTTTGTCTTTGTGCTGAACAGTGCAGATTTGTGGTTTTTCGAGTGTGTTTTTTTGTAAGAGTTTGGTGTTTTCGGTTGAGTATTTCATATCAGTTTGGGTTGCTGCTATATTTCAGACTTTTAGAAGTTAAAATATAGCTGAATATATGTATTTGGTAATGATTATACTTCTGTGATAGATTATTAGTGTTTTTGTGGTGTTTTCGGGCTATTCTATGTTGTTTTCGGGAGCCCGATGAGCATTATTTTTATCCTCTATTTGGGAGCTATTGTGTGCATGTTATACAGATCTAGAAATGTAATTTTATAGACTTATTGCTGCTCAAATTTCTTTAAAAATTTCCACTTTCAAATTTATTAATAATAGGTGAAGCTGTGAAGCTTTTGGCACTATTTCTGGCATACTCGATTTGGGGTTTATTGAGAAATTGGTGGATCTTTGAAATATTGGTTGTTTGATTTTAAAGATCTGATTTGAGGCTTGAAATATCATATAAAATTAGAGAAAGGGACATTTCAGTGGTATCAGAACTATGATCTTGCCAGCCTGAGGGTTTGTAGAAGTTTGCATGTCAGTTTTGACAACTACCCAAATCTTGCATGTCAAAATTTATGGTTGCATGCTACTTCTAATCATTTGCATGTTAGTTCTTGGTGAATTTGGTGGTTGCATGTTGCTTCTAATCAGTTGCATGTCAAAATCTATGGTTGCATGCTACTTTTAATCAATTGCATGTTAGTTCTTGGTGTTTGAAGAAGTTATAACCTATTGGGGTTATACTCTACTTTATCCAGAATGGACAGGTATAGTACAGAGTCTCAGAGGACACGATCTTGGACAATTGATATCCAGAGTCAGAATAGTAGAAAGGATGGTTATTTAGACATTCAAGATAAACTTAGAAAAATAAGCCATGACATGTCTGAACAGTTGGTTGAGCACCACCATATAATGAATGACATGTTGTCTGACCCAGCTAAGGTGGATAAGTTGACTGGATTTCTATTTGGAAAATTTTCTCATAGGGCAGATGATCAGTTCTTGGATCAAACTTACTAACATAATCATCTCTCTATATGTAAAATTTGCTTCCATAGATTATAAAATACTTTACTAAAGGTGTATGACCAAACCATAATTCACAAGGAGTCTGATTCATATGTATTCTGATCTATAATTTGTTCATGGTGTATATTGCTATATTGACTACTTCTCTCCAAAATGTCTTGGATAAAATCATTCTAATGTAGAGGGTCTAGAGTTCTAGTGTTTATCTTCTTCCAATTAGGGTTTATCCCTTTGAACCATCCAATGGCTCCTTCCTTCTATGTCCTCTCCACCAACCTTAGTCTCCAATATGCTTAGTCAAACTTTCCTCCTAGGTATTGTTGAGTTTATGTAAGAATAGAACCAAATTGTTTAGGGACTAGTCCTACTAGCCCTTTCTTTCCTTGTTCCTTCCCCTAGAACTCTAAAACCTTTCTTAGGATCTTTCCCACATACATCTTAGGTCCTCACTAGTGTATATGTTACCTCCTATTCCATTTTATCCCTTTCAAACACTTTTTGACATGTTAGCAATCACCTTGCTATTGCTACCTACAAGTAGGCTAATTAGGCCTAATTTGCATTAGGTTTATTTTCATTGTTTTTGTCATTTACCACAAATTCTTCCACATAACCCTATGGAAGAACATATTATTCTAAAAGCTATCACCTAGAAATTCAAGAATAAAAAATTACAAAGCTTCAAATCATCCACAATCCTAATTGCTCTCAAGCACTAGTTTCTAGGCTATCTTTTAGGCCTCTTGGCTAGTCTCAACAAAATGCTTCCTAGAAGTCTTTAGACTTCATACCAACCCCTACAACCATTTGTTCCTTTAAGGAGACATTCTAGGGCTCCCATCCATGCCATTTATGGTGTAGGAGCACTTCCAATACCTACCATTGAAAGAACATTAGGAGGATCAAACAAAAAGGGTTATGATAGGATTTGGATCTAGAATCCAATGCTAGAAATAGTGTCCAAGTTGTAAGGCAAGGAGATATTAGGTGTGTTATAAACTTGATTGTCTACCTTAGTTATTTTATGGACAATTTCTAGGTAGAATGAGGATAAGGTAGTATAGAAGGTTAAACAATGATTGTTTATTGATTAAAACCTTCTTAGAATCCTACACAAGGTCTAGGATTGATGTTAGTAAAGTTTGGAAACATTTGAAAACTTTTTCAACAAGTTGTATAAGTTGTTAATGTTGTATAATGCAACTTTTGGGCAAAAATGCAACTTTTGAATACCAACATTCACAACCACCTTTATTGGTTGGAACTATTTGGGAATGGCATAAATAAGGTTGAGAAACCTTTCTCAAAAAAGAAGAGAATAATCTATTTTAATTATTGTTTCAAATCAATAAAACCTATGTTGTTTTCCTATTAAAATTGTCTCAGAAACTAATTGTACAAAATCATACAGATTCATATGCAAGTATGAAAGATTGGAAAAGTTGAAGAATTTTATTATGAAGGATTTGAAAGTGGTTTGAGACTTCTAAGACATATTGGTTAAGAGAAATAAAATTTTGATTGCTCACTGGTCCCAGGGAGGCCCAAACTAGGGCTTCGAGAGAAAAATTATATTTCCTAGAGTTTCCAACATGGAAAAAAGATAAGCCTTAGTGGAAAGAAAGGGGAGAGAATATATATTAAGATTGTTTAGGTCTTATAATAGGAAACCAAATATGTTGGGAAAAAACACTAAACCCTCTAGACAGTCATCTAAATGTGACTGTCCAGTTTTGGGTTTTTGAGGCACAACTTGGCCCAGGGGTGGAATAGAACCATAAGAACTTGGACTTAGATGTTTTGAAATGTCCTTGAAGTATTCCAATAGGATTATCTAGAAGATGTTTTGAATTTCTTGAAATTTCTTTGGAAAATAGACCTAATTAGCCCTAGGAGAGTTTTGCAAACAACTTGAGTTGGGAGATTAGTCAAGATGTCCAAACTTGGTAGGGGTTATTAATTTTAGGATTGAAGAGTTTGAAGGTGTTTGAGACTTTCTGTGGTGGAATTTTAAGAAGGTTTCCTTCACAAATCCTTACTTTCTCCTTGTAGCCCTTTTTGGAGATTTAGGTGAGTAAGTTGATTTCCAAAGTACATGGTTGATTTCCAGAGTTCATAGTTAATTTTTTGAAGTACATAGTAGGGGGACTTGTCTATGATAAAATTTGGAAACTACATCTAAGGCTAGAAGAAGCCTTGTTTCATCCCTAAAAATCTTGGTTTAGAGTTTGTGTTTTGTTAAGCCTCAAGGAGGTGTCTTAGACTTTGAATTTGATCTAGTCTAAGGAGTGTGGGTAATGGGAATCACATAGTGGAGTCTAGTCTTGTATGGTTGTGAAACATTTCGGATTTAGTTGACTGGAGATCTTTAACACTTTTTGGTAGCAGTGTTTGTTTTGGTGCTATCATGGATTTGATTAGCAAATTGCACGGTGTTGTCTTTTCTTGTGCCAGGAGCTTATCCGATGTTGGTATTAGTTTCTATACATTGGTGTTGGGCTTTGTTCATATATCTAGTCGACCATTTTTTTTGGAATGTGTTGATGATATTTCATATTTGGCAGTGTGTACAGATGATCTCAGGCTCATATTGGCATTGATGACATCTAGGAGGATGCAGTCGTAAGTTTTGAAGACTTAGTTTCCTTGGTGGTTTCTTTTGGTACAAAGGAGTTAGATAGTAGTGCTACAATTTTTGATACTCCATATGTTGATATGAGTTTTGGAGTTGATTCACATGATATGGATGGTAATACTCTAGAGACCAGTAACCTTGAGGATGCTCCTTTAGACAATGCGTCAAAGGAGGTTTGTAGGATACATTCTAGCTAGTGCCATCATGTGTCTAGTTAGTTGAGAGTTAGTGAGTGAGACATTGCTATCGCTTGCCATCATTTTGATGTTGCTCATCAATTTTTAGCAATTTATGGATGGGGTTCTCCTACTAGTGATGAGCAGGGAGACAATTATCCTTCCTTGACAGAGTTCCACTCTTTATGGGAGGCTATCTAGATTTTGAGATAGGATTATATGTAGTTGGTAGCTGACATAGATTATCTTATGGAGTGGGGCAGTACAACATATGATGCATTGTTGGCCAAGGAAGATGAGGTGAGTGAGCTTACTCAGCAACTTGAGGTGACTTCTGAGATTCTTGAGAGTACGCAGTTGGCTTTCAAGGAGTCACCGTTTCATTTGGCTAAGGTGACCATGGAGTTAGAGCAACTAAAATCTTTACTAGATTTTGTACAGTCACAAGCTATGGTGTGTGGTGATCCGAGGATGTCCATGGTCGAGATTGTCAAAGATAGTGGAGATGGGGATGCATCCATCCTTGATACTAACATTGGCATATCGGGTTCATCCTCACTAGAGTTAGGTTCAGTTGAGTTGGGTGCTACAGTAGATTATTGTGGTATGCTTGACATGGTGGTGACCTCTAGTATTAATGGCACGAAGACTAGAGATGTTGTATCAAAGACCATGTGTGATGTTGGTGAGCTGACAGTTGGTATGGTTCCTGCTAGTAATACTACTCCCTTGGTGATGTCTTTAGAGGTAGTAGTCAGTTCCAACTTGGTTAGTGATTGATTCCAGTTAGTTACATCTGGATTGCAGTCTATGCCACTGACTAAGATTGGCGCATTCTATCGACATTACATTGTGAGGTATGCTCATGAATTCACCTTTGATGACCATGTTGATGAGATGATGATACAAAGATGTACTTTGGTTCCTAGTGCTTATCATTAGTTATGGGATAGTTTGACACCTCAGGATGAGAGTTGTGATGGGCACGACGTGGCGATAGGTTATGCAGTTCACAACTTGATAATACATGACTTAGAGCAAGAGTTTTGGAGTGATGCTTCAACAGGTGTTGTTATTGATTCTACTCCTTTGGCTATGACATCTCCTGACTTAGCTGGTGATCAGTCACAGTGGGTTGTATCACTTGTTCATGGTGAGTTGTTGACTAAGGTTGGTTTTTTTTATCAACATTATATTGTAGGGTATGTACATCAGTTAGCATTTGATCCTTGTGTTGAGGAGTTGATGACAGGAAAATTCGGTTTGGGTTCCATTTCTTGCTATTTATCTTGTGATGGCTTTTCACCATTAGGAGTGCATGGACATGGTTATGAGATAGTGGCTAGTGATCTGCAGAGTTGTGTTGATTGTAGGAGTTGTACAGTGTGCGGATTCCCCATACTTGGTATAGTTTCATTCGGGAGTGTTCACCATTGTTGCAGAGTTGGATTGTACATTCTGTATAGGCCAGTGGGATGCGTTGATGGTATTTACTATGTTGGTAGTTTGATTTTTCCACTTTACTTGGGTTCTAATGTTCTAAGAGTTTGTGTCTCATGGGTTTTTGACTATGGCAGTGGTTATTTTGGAGTTTGGTTGAGCTGTAATTGTCAGTTTGATTATGGATTCTTGGTTATATTGCAAAGGATATTGCAGGAGCCTGTGTTAATTGGCAGTAGTATAGTTCATGACTACATTTGGGATCCAGGTGGATTGATTGTTTTATTATTCAGCCATTGCTTGAGGATAAGCAATATTTGGGAGGGGAGGACTTGTCATGTCCCCTTTTCAAATAATTAAAAATAATAATCTTTGCTAAGGCAGGGGCTCAACAAGGTGAAGTTTCAGCAAAAGGGGATAATATTTGGAAGTGAATGGACTAACAAATGAAAATTATTATAAAAATATGTTTTATCAACCCCTCTTGGATGTGACTTAGGGTTATGCCCTCTTTTAAGGGGTTTGGAGGCATTTTGGGCAGATTCCAGAACTTGATTTTGCTCATTTCTTTGTTATTCTTCAGAGGCTGCCAAACCTGTGGAGAAGGAGACCCAAGAATGGGAGTTTTTAGGTTTCTAGGAAGGATAAGGATGGGAATTTGAATCCATTCCATGTGCATGCTCATGCAGAGTTTGCCTTTGTGTTGAACAGTGCAGATTTGTGGTTTTTTGGGTGTGTTTTTTTGTAAGAGTTTGGTGTTTCCAGTTGAGTATTTCATATCAGTTTGGGTTGATGCTGTATTTCAGACTTTTGGATGTTAAAATAGAGCTAAATATATGTATTTGGTAATGATTATACTTCTGTGATAGATTATTAGTGTTTTTGTGGTGTTCCAGGCTATTCTATGTTGTTTTCGAGAGCTCGATGAGCATTGGTTTTATCCTCCGTTTGGGAGCTATTGTGTGCATGTTATATAGATCTGGAAATGTCATTTTATAGGCTTATTTCTACTCAATTTTTTGTAAAAAATTCCACTTTCATATTTATTAATAATAGGTGAAGCTATGAAGCTTTTGGCACTATTTCTGGCATACCCAATTTGCGGTTTATTGAGAAATTGGTGGATCTTTGAAATATTGGTTGTTTGATTTTAAAGATTTGATTTGAGGCTTGAAATATCATATAAAATCAGAGAAAGGGACATTTCAAAATCTCCTACTCTTTATTACTATTCTGACATGTCATCTTTCAATTTTGAGGGAAAGATAATTACATCATTACCTCAATCAAATCTTGCTTCAAATCTTACCTGAACTCAATGTCTTCATTTTGAGGGGCATCTCATCACCAGGGGCATCTTTATTCCCTATATCTAGCATCATATTCTTTCTATCTCATATAGCGGACCAAACTTATGATAGTTTGATTCATAGCTTGATAGATAGGTATCTGGGCATTCTACCTAGACTCCTAAGGGTTAAGCCTTGTTCTGAGATGATCCTACAACTCATGATAGGTCTCATCATCTCTCTAATATACTATTACCTAGGTGCTCTATTTGGACTCTAGAGGATTAAGATTCATTCTAGAGATAATCCTAAGCTCTCTTTCAGTCACCTTTTAATGGACATGTATCTTGGTGTTCTACCTAGACTCCTAAGGATTAAGCCTTGTTCTGGGGACAATCCTATAAATTGTGATTGATCGTGTCATCTTTTAATGGATAGGTATCTAGGCATTCTAACCTAGACTCCTAAGGACTGAGCCTCATTTTGGGGACAATTCTATGAATCATGAGAATTTTTGTTCTCTTAGACCGATATCTAGGTGTTCCATCTAGACTCTAGAGGGTTAACAATTATTATGGAGATAAGCCTAAAATATCATCAATTGGTCTTCATGTCCATCAATCTTAGAATCTTAGTTCTTTTTCTATACTTTAGAATTTTGACTATACTTTGAATCAATACACCCCAAAATTGGCACCTTTCCATTCTGAACAAATTTCTCTACATTAGTCTAACATCATCAATTTCTTGATTGAAAAGTACTATTTTACTAGGAATTTCTGACCAATTATCTCTACTTGATCTCAGTACCAAATTGTAAAGAAATCCTAAAATTGCAATAATCACATATCTTATTTAACTCCAAAACATCAACTTAAGTTGGTTGAATAATCATTCTAATTGAGTAAATTTAGTTATAATCCTAGCACTTTAATTAAATAAACTCACACCCTTTAGCTAATACACATGACATGATGAATTAAATATATTTGATTTTATTAAATACTGTTGGTCTAAATAAGTATTTACTATTTACACTTTACTTAAATTTACTTAGGTTAATACATTATTTTATTATTTCTTAGGTGATACACTTAGGAGTTTTCGTACTCTTATGAGTTGTCATGTTGACAACACTAGAGTAAGCAACTATAATTCAACACATGATGTCTACAGCACTAAAGTTTGCATAATTAACTAAGTTTTTTTGTAGACAACATAGCTATTTGCACTCCTAATTTAGCACATGGTGTCTACAACATAATTTTTCATGCTACACCATTGTAGGCTTATCCTCTCATCATTGCACTTACTCCTGTGCTTAATGGAGGATAATCCATATCTGGTGGACATGTGCCTGGTTGTATGACTTATCATGTTGTTGATTCCTAGGCATTCTTGAAGCATTCCAGAGGCCTTTATATATAAATACTCCTAGTGTACTTATATATTGAATGAATATCTTATTGTCATTTTGATCATACTTTTTTGTTCTACTGTTGTGCTTGTGCTTGAGTTCCTTGGTCTTGGGTGATTTTTCCCTAAGGAAAATTCTTACATGGTATTAGAGCTCTCAAGGAGATTCTCTTCACATAGCCATTGGAAACCAATCTTACTTTACTTCTTGGAGGACACTTTCAATCCAAAGATCTAGAGAATTCACAAAAATTGGGAGCATCTAGAGCCAAAGCAAACTTCACCACTATGTTCGATGTGTCAATTCGATGAAAATTGGCTATAAATACACCTATGCTGGGCCAAAGTTGATTTTGAGGCAATTTTTTTTGCAAACTAGCACTTGAAGGCCCTATTTGAAAATCTAGTATGATCTATTAGATCTACACATTTCAATTATTTCAGATCTGCAATTTATCCTTCTCTACAATATTTGAATTTGGTATTTTTTTTGAATTTTTTTTCAACCCTATAGGTCCCTATAGAGATTTTTTTTTTGTAGGAATCAGGTAGTGACACCCCGGCCCCTACAAAGAATATTCATGAAATATTCTATTTATTCCATGGGAAACAATGAATATTATCAGTAGTCGACTACCTAATTTTTGGGTTGCCTGACCAAATCTCGCTAAGTCTGCGATTCTTGGCTCCAACTACTAGTGGCCAACCAACACATCTCTGGCCACTTGGTGGCTCATTTGGTTTAAACCTACGGCATTGGGTTTTTAAACCCCATTTCATATGCAATTCCCACCAATGTGGGATATTTGACATACTCCTAGCACTTGCAAGAGACACCTCCAACAATGACATGGTGATAAAATTTCAAAACCTGGTAGCAAAAATATTTTTGATGACATGTGGCCCACATAGTCCTCTATGGTATCCACTTACAAAGACTAGTTAGAGGACCCCTGTCAGGCCACATAGACATATCTAAGCCCTGCCATATCACCAGCTATCAAGCCACAATGGAACTTTATGTACTCCAGTCAACTGTTACATTAGCACACATGTTGGATCCATACTGTCCAACTCACTGCCCTATCAGTGACACATTAGACAAATCATATAGCCCAGACACTTAACCATATGCCCATGCCAGCTAGAAATGTGCTAGTCTATACAAGTTCCATATAGTTTGTACGTGTTGACATCATCATTTGTATAGGACATGTCATTGTTGATATCACCTAGGGGCCAAAATCTACTAATGTCATCATTTTACTGGTTTAAAATTGATGGCTATCTAACCATCATGTAGAGGCAAACTTGAACTACTATGACAACCATTTGACCATCAGATTTAATCACACAGTTTGTTGCTTAGACCCCTCTCTAGATTGATTTTTGATTTGACAATCCAACTTTAGGAGGCCATATCTTAGTCATTTGGATTACAAATCTGGTGCATTTTTTAATTTTGGGTAGAATTACCTGAACTCTTTAGTGGTGCTATTTTTTTTTCTAGTTTTGGTGCATAGATTTGTTAGAAATTGCATCTTTTGGTGACTGTACTTGTCCAATCTTACATTTTTCAACTTCAATTGGTCTTGGACTCAAAATTTGGTTCTGTTTTTTTGAAAGTGCATTATTTTTCTTCTACTTTCTAGATCTACAATCAGATTACAGGGTTGTGTGGACAAAAATATCACTTTCAACATTAGGCCTTTTCTACATTATTTTTCTTTGATTACTTTTCAAAATTATTGAACATTTGAGCTACAATGCTTAATATCATATTTGAGTCTCAAAACATAGTTGCAACAAGCAAAATCAAAAGCCCACATACTACACTATATCATATATTAGGGGGGTTGATTGCATATTTCTACATTTTGGAGGGTACATTTATTGATCTCATGGAGGAGTTTTTTTTCACATGTCAATTTGGAATTAGACAACCATTGACGAAAAGGAAATATAAAAAATGGATTGCTTTAGTCATTGATCATCTAAGAAGTGAGGACAAGGAGGTATTTTCTTAATTATGTTCCAATGAACTGATCTCTGACACTAAAAGATAGCCACTTGTTAGCAGACTTTGGGATATTATTATACTAAATATGATTTTTATACTAAGCATGTCATTAATAAGCTCATTCATCCATATGATATGTGGATGGCTCTTTGGAAAAAATATGGAGATCCCACAGTTCCTCCTTTTCCAGATGACATTCCATCTTTTGTTGCTTTAGTAATGGTTCCTCCAACTCTAGATGGGATCACACCTCCTAAAACTCCTATTGATTCTACTAATTTAGTTCTCACCATAGAAGCTTCAGATTTAGTGCAGCAAGAAATAACATGTCTTCCCACTTTAGCTTCATGGGAAAACTTCCTTTGAGACATTGTAGAGTTGTTTGTGGAGAGTCACATTGAAGATGTGGGAGACACCATCAATGATATTCATCTTCTCTTTAAGGAAAATACTTCATCCATTGCCACAGTGATAGGTCCAACACAACAAAGTACACCTTGTCTTCTAGTTCCAGCATTCATGGATGACTTCTTGATAGATATTTTAGGTTTTTCATGGAGTCACACATCGTAGATTTGGGAGATAACATTGATGTCATACATCTTCTCTTTGATAAAGAAGAATCTTCTATAGTTGTCATGAGGGCTTACTCTCACCCTCCTATCCATTTTCTACATGATCAATCTTCACAGGTTGATGTGATCGTGTATTCTTATGAACAATAGCTATAGGCTTTCTCTTTATCACTTGAGGAGATAGTAGATTCTTTAGGATAGGTTCTACATCCATCCTTTCTTGATCTGGAATTGTTATTTTTAGTAGCATTGGAAGGGGTGATAGTTAGTATCAACATAGGGATAGTTGAGCAAGTTTTAGAGGCATCATTGATCATTGGGATTCTTTCTACACATAGGTGAAGCATTTCATATGTACCTATGAAATTGTTTCTTCTAAAGGGGAGGAACATTATTCAACAGTCATGGATCAACTTCTTCATTGGAGTAGCTATCACTAATCGAAACTTTACATTTTGGGGGGGGAATACTTTGTCTCTCTTCTCCTTCTCTCTTGTGGGGGGGACCTTTTCCTCTTTTGGGATAGTGTTCTCACATTTCTCTTGATGTATGTCATAATGTGGGGGGGGGGGTGTGGTCTTGATTACTCCATCCATCCATGCATCTAGTTTTTTCATCTCTATTTTTGGGGGAGGGTTTTTGAAATGTCCCTTTTTTGATTTTATATGATATTTCAAGCCTCTAATTAGATCTTTAAGATCAAACAACCAATCTTTCAAAGATCCACCAATTTCTCAATAAACCCCAAATTGGGTATGCTGAAAATAGTGCCAAAAACTTCACAGCTTCACATATTATTAGTAAATCTGAAAGTGGACATTTTTATAGAAATTTCAGCAGCATAACAGCCTACAAAATGAAATTTTTAGATCTATATAACATTTACACAACAGCTCCCAAATGGAGGATAAAAACAATGCTCATCGGGCTCCCGAAAACAACATAGAATAGCTCGGAAATACCACAAAAACACTAATAATCTATCATAGAAGTATAATCATGAAAAAATAAATATATTTAGCTCTATTTTAACATATAAAAGTATAAAATACAGCAGCAACCCAAACTGATATGAAATACTCAACTGGAAACACCAAACTCTTACAAAAAACACACCCGAAAAACCACAAATCTGCACTGTTCAGCACAAAGGAAAACTCTGCATGAGCATGCACATGGAATGGCTTCAAACTCCCATCCTTGGCCTTCCTAGAAACCTGCAAACTCCTATTCTTGGGTCTCCTTCTCCATAGGTTTGGTAGCCTCTGAAAAATCACAAATCTGCACTGTTAAGCACAAAGGCAAACTCTGCATGAGCATGCACATGGAATGGCTTCAAACTCCCATCCTTAGCCTTCTTGAAAACTTGAAAACTCCCATTCTTGGGTCTCCTTCTCCACAAGTTTGGCAGCCTTTGAAGAACAACAAAGCAATGCGCAAAAATCAAGTTCTGAAATGAGCCCAAAATGCCTCCAAACCTCTTAAAAGAAGGCATAACCCTAACTCACGTCCAAGAGGGGTTAACAAAACATATTTTAATAATAATTTTCTTTTATTAGTCCATTAGCTTCCAAATATTATCCCCTTTTTCTGAAACTTCACCTTTTTGGGCCTGCCTGCCTTAGCAAAGATTATTATTTTTGATTATTTGAAAAGGGGACATGACAAGTCCTCCCCTTCCAAATATTGCTTGTCCTCAAGAAATGGCTGAACAATAGACCAATCAATCCACCTGAATCCCAAATGTAGTCATGAACTATACTATTTTCAATTAACACAAGCTCCTGCAATATCCTTTGCAATATAACCAAGAGGAATCCATAATCAAACTGACAATTATTGCTCAACCAAACTCCAAAGTCACAACTTCCACAGTCAAAAACCCACGAGACACAAACTCTTAGAACATCAAAACTCAAGTAAAGTGGACAAATCAAATTTCCAACATAGTAAATACCATCAACGCATCCCACTGGCCTATACAGAATGTACAATCCAACTCTGCAACAATGGTGAATGCTCTCGAATGAAACTATACTAAGTATGGAGAATCCACACACTATAAAACTCCTACAATCAACACAACTCTGTAGATCATCGGCCACTATCTAATAACCATAACTCCCATGCACCCCTGATGGTGAAAAGCTGTCACAAGATAAACAGCAAGAAATGGAACCCAAACCAAGTTTGTCTACCATCAACTCCTTAGCACAAGGATCAAATGCTAACTAATGTACATACCTTGCAATATAATGTTGATAAAAAAAACCAACCTTAGTCAACAGCTCACCATGAACAAGTGATACAACCCACTATGACTGATCACTAGCTAAGTTAGGAGATGTCGTAGCCAAAGGAGTAGATTCAATAACAACACCCGCTGAAGCATCACTCCAAAATTCCTACTCTAAGTCATGTATTATCAAGTTGTCAAGTGCAGGACCTATCGCCATGTCGTGCCCATCACAACTCTCATCCCGAGGCATCAAACTATCTCATAACTGATGATAAGCACTAGAAACCAAAGTACATCTCTGTATCATCATCTCATCAACATGGTCATCAAAGGTGAATTCATGAGCATGCCTCACAATGTAATGTCAATAGAATGCGCCAATCTCAATTAGTGGCTCAAACTGCAATCTAGATGTAACTAACTGCAATTGATCACTAACCAAGTTGGAACTGATTACTACCTCTGAAGACATTGCCAATGGAGTAGTATTACTAGTAGGAACCATGCCAACTTTTGGCTCACCAACATCACACATGGTCTTTGATACATCATCTCTAGTCTTCGTGCCATTAGTACTAGAGGTCACCACCATGTCAAGCATACCACAACAATTTGTTGCAGCACCCAACTCAACTGAACCTAACTCTAGTGGGGACAAACTCGATATGCCAATGTTAGTATCAAGGATGGATGCATCCCCATCTCCACTATCTTTGACAATCTTGACCATGGACATCTTCAGATCACCAGACACCATAGCTTTTGACTATATAGAATCTGGTAAAGGCTATAGTTGTTCTAACTCCATGGTCACCTTAGCCAAATGAAATTGTGACTCCTTGAAAGGAAATTGTGTACTCTCAAGAATCCCATAAGTTACCTCAAGTTGCTGAGTAAGTTCACTCACCTCATCTTCCTTGGCCAACAATGCATCGTATGCTATACTGCCCCACTCCATAAGATAATCTCTGTTGGCTACCAACTGCATATAATCCTATCTTAGAATCTAGATAGTCTCCCATAAAGAGTGGAACTCTGTCAAGGAAATATAGCTGCCTCCCTGCTCATCACTAGTAGGAGAACCCCATCCATAAACCGCTAACAACTGATGAGTAGCATCAAAATGCTTGCAAGCAATAGCAATGTCTCGCTCACTAACTCTCAACTGATTAGACACATGATGGCACTGGCTAGACTATCTCCTACAAACCTCCTCTGATGCACTATCTAAAGGAGTATCCTCAAAGTTACTAGTCTCTAGAGTATTACCATCCATATCCTATGAATCAACTCCAAAGGTCATATCAACATATGGAGTATCAAAAACTGTAGCATTGATGTCTAACTCCTCTATACCAAAAGAAATTTCCAAGGAAACTAAGTCTTCAAAACTACCCACTGCATCCTCCTGGATGTCATCAATGCCAATATGATCCTGGGACTCATTTGTACACACTGCCAAATATGAAAGATCATCAACACATTCTAGCAAGTATGGTCGACTAGATATATGAGCAAAGCCCAACACTAGTGTATAAAAACTAATACCAACATCGGACAAGCTGCTGGCACAAGAAAAGACAACACCGTGCAATCTGCTAATCAAATCCATGATAGCACCCAAACAAACACTGCTACCAAAAAGTGTTAAAGATCTCCAGTCAACTGAATCCCAAACACCATTATAACAATCTCGAGTCCATATCCGTAAACTAGAATTAGCTGGTAACTCAAGAAAACTCCTCACCTGAGTAATATGACCAATACCAACTAACTCCACATACCTGTCATGATGAGATAATGAAGTCAGAATACTATCTTTGTTCACTTTCAGCTAGCTAGACAAATCATATGAAGTACTACCAGCCTCAACCTAATATGATGAAGCATCTAACTGTGCCTTGTACTCTTTCTTAGCAAATTCATGAATGCTCAATGTCTGCTCATCTCTACCAGGTATCTCACCATCATGCACAACAACATCCTCATTATCATCATCTGAAACCACTACGCTATAGTCACTGCCTGTTGTAACTATACCATCTTGAATACCTATGGCATCACCCTTTGATGACCTGTATACAATTGTCTCAATTTGAGTATCAAGTTGACCATTGCTATCAATCTGCGTAATATCCTTTCTCACTACCTCCTTAGGCAGAGTAGAATTTGAGACCTCTGCTTGGCTATAAGCTAGTTTTTCAAACTCCTCATGCAAGTTCTTGGTAATTGTGTCATTTGCCCTATGAGAAAAACTGCCAAATAGAAATCTAGTCAACTTATCCACCTTAACTAGGTCAGACAGCATGTCATTCATCATACGGTGGTGCTTAACCAACTATTTAGACATGTCATGGCTTATTTTTCTAAGGTTATCTTGAATGTCTAAATAACCATCCTTTCTACTATTCTAACTCTAGATATCAATTGTCCAAGATCGTGTCCTCTGAGATTCTGTACTATACCTATCCATTCTAGATAAAGTAGAGTGTAACCCCAATATGTTATAACTTCTTCAAACACCAAGAATCTTTATACTTCAGTTGTTTGACATTTTGTCAAACACTTTGCAGGCAAGGGGTCGTATGACTGATATAATTTTTTAGATTGCTGCAAGGGCTCTTGTTTCGATTTGCATCAAAGAGAATGCTTACAAAAAGACTCTAGATTGTCTTAACATGAATGTGCAACTAATTTGGCAATATTCAATACAAATATGAGACTTAAACTACTTGCAATATGCAGCTACAAGAACTAGTAATTATGAAAAATACCTTGGATGTCTTAGAAGAATTTCTTTGCCATCTCATTTCGATCAGCCATACTTTTTCCTTCCTTGGATTTTGTACTTTTACTTTCAACTGGAGGTTTGATCAAAATTTCTTTATTCTTTTCTCGCTGCAAATATTCCTTTTCTCTTTCACTTAGTTGCATGCAACCATAATTTTTGACATGCAGCTGATTAGAAGCAACATGCAACCACCAAATTCACCCAAAACTAACATGCAAATGATTTGAAGTAGCATGCAACCATAAATTTTGACATGCAAGATTTGGGTAGTTGTCAAAACTGACATGCAAACTTCTACAAACCCTCAGGCTGGCAAGATCATAGCTCTAATACCACTAAAATGTCCCTTTTCTGATTTTATATGATATTTCAAGCCTCAAATCAGATCTTTAAGATCAAACAACCAATATTTCAAAGATCCACCAATTTCTCAATAAACCCCAAATCGAGTATGCCGAAAATAGTGCCAAAAACTTCACAGCTTCACATATTATTAGTAAATATGAAAGTGGACATTTTTATAGAAATTTCAGTAGCATAACAGCCTACAAAATGACATTTTTAGATCTATATAACATTTACACAACAACTCCCAAACGGAGGATAAAAACAATGCTCATTGGGTTCCCGAAAACAACATAGAATAGCTCAGAAACACCACAAAAACACTAATAATCTATCATAGAAGTATAATAATGAAAAAATACATATATTCAGCTCTATTTTAACATCTAAAATTCTAAAATACAGCAGCAACCTAAACTGATATGAAATACTCAACCGGAAACACCAAACTCTTACAAAAAATACACCCGAAAAACCACAAATCTGCACTATTCAGCACAAAGGAAAACTCTAAATGAGCATGCACATGGAATGGCTTCAAACTCCTGTCCTTAGCCTTCCTGAAAACTTGCAAAATCTCATTCTTGGGTCTCCTTCTCCATAGGTTTGGCGGCCTTTAAAAAATCACAAATCTGCACTATTCAGCACAAAGGCAAACTCTGCATGAGCATGCACATGGAATGGCTTCAAACTCCCATCGTTAGCCTTCCTAAAAACTTGCAAACTCCCATTCTTGGGTCTCCTTCTCCACAGGTTTGGCAGCCTCTAAAGAACAACAAAGCAATGCGCAAAAATCAAGTTTTGGAATGAGCCCAAAATGCCTCCAAACCTCTTAAAAGAGGGCATAACCATAACTCACGTCCAAGAGGGGTTAATAAAACATATTTTAATAATAATTTTCATTTATTAGTCCATTAGCTTCCAAATATTATCCCCTTTTTCCGAAACTTGACCTTTTTGGGCCTGCCTGCCTTAGCAAAGATTATTATTTTTGATTATTTGAAAAGGGGACATGACAGTTTTTCCCATGAGATTTTCCCTCTTTCTCTTCTTTATGAGAGATTGAATTGCATTATGTAAATGGGTACCTAATATGGCCTAGAAGTTAGGACCCATCATGCATTTCATTCTAGCTTTCATAAGCTTAAGTGAATTCCCCTAAGTTGCACTTAACGGGAGGTGTTGGTGAAGCAACATCTAATACCAAATTAAAATAATTTATTCATAAAAGTAATTGTTACATGTAATGTGTCAAGCTGTAAGGCCTTCCTAGTTATGACCAAATACAAAGAATTTATAATAATAGTTCTACAAGATCTAACAAGGTCCAACTTACAAAACCGATCCTAGATAGAGTAGTGGTGATGTCTTTTATTCATTCATGAGGTATTGATTCATTTAGATGAGGAGGAGTGAGTGTGGGAGCAACTAAAGGGTATGTTATAGAAAAGTACTAAATGTGAATAGAAAAGTATGTCCAATAGTTTAATGCCCAAAGAAAGATCTGCAACCAACTTCATCTTTACCAAAGGCTTCCACTTCATCAAAGTCAATAGAAAAAATTTGAAAATCCACCATCTATACTTTATACACTAAAACATTAGAATCAAATACATATTAGCAACCCAATTAGCATGCTCACACCCAAGAACAAACTAAACATACTGCCTTACCAAGAATCTCTACAACTGATCACAACCAGCAACAACAATATCCTTAAACCTATACTCCATGTTAGGAACATCTTGTACCTCCAAAACCAAGATAGCAACATGTAGGTTCTAATCCCAAATAAGAAGAACATGTAAATCCTCAACCATGTCAACCATAGGCAACTCAAGAACGCACAGATCCATAGTATCATGCAGATTCAAAACCAAATCAACAACTAGTGAATCCACACTAGCAACATCAAACTCCACATCAATAGAAACATCTATACCCTCAATAATCTTAGCAACAACATATGAATTTAGATCCATATCAAAAACCATATGCAAAACCTCATAATCAACAATCTCATTGCTCACAACAAGATGCTTTGCAAAAAACAAGTCACCACCAACAACAACCAGATCATTAATGACCGAGTGCTCTGTAATTTCCATGTTAGATCCAACTAATTGATCATGAAAACCAATGTCTATCCTAGCATCAACAAGATTAGGAATATCTTTAGTAACAACCTCCAGCTGCTTTGTAGGTTTTGTATCAGACTCCATAAGCTAATCAACAAAACCAAACTCTTCCACCTTGACCTTGCTATGCCATCTTCTCTCACAAATAAGTCTCTTAACTAGCCAAACGACTCTCTTCTAGATCAATAAACTCTAGCTCCAAAAACATCTACAAAATTCCTTCCTCATATTGTCCTTATCTTGATTAGCCAAACTAGTTTCAAACTAAGCAACCACCTTCTTATCTCAATCATCCAAACTAGCTTCAACCTGAGCAAACATCTCACAAAACCTCCTTTCCAACACATCATAGAGATTTGCAATCATCTCAGGGTCCAATATTCTCAAAGCCATCTTCCAAGTTATTCAAAAACCCTTTGCAAAAAATTCTTCCCACACTCCTTGTGACAAACCCGAATTGTTTACAAATCAGATCGCAACCTGCCATGTCACATGAAGAATCAGGAACAACATCACAAGTCCAAGACCATAGATCTACAATACAAAAACTCTTTATGATCCTAGCTCAATAAGACTAGTCTTCCATCTTTGCATCCATTGATCTATCTATAAGCCCTTTGCAATTGCACGTTAGAACCATGATCTACCACCTCATAACCTAGAGATCTAGGACTCCAGAAAGAAAATCCACCACTAGATCAAGATCAAATTAGATCTACTTCTCCAACCCAAGTCTTGGTGCAAACTACGACAACTTTGGTGATCTATCTACACACTCAAGAACAACCTTCACTTTGATATCACCTAACGTAATGCAAGGTAGGAGAATCCCCAAAGGAGATGTCCAAGCCCCCATCAATATACCCACATAGTAGAAACACAACAACAAGAAGCAACATCTAATACCAAATTACAATAATTTATTCATAAAAGTAACTATTATACGCAATGTGCTAGGCTGTAAGGCCTTCTTAGTTATGACCAAATACAAAGAAATTATAATAATATTTATACAAGATCTAACAATATCCAATTTAGAAAACTAATCCTAGCTAGCCTAGATCTGTAACATAACAACAATCTGGAAGAAACCACTAAGGAAATCTAAATTTGTGCTCACAAGCCCACCAAGAAATCTCCTTTTTTTCTAGCTGTAGCCCTAGCTCTACTCCAACTTTATCAAATGTCGAAGAGTAAACTACCTCACATTTGGCACTCTATCCACACACTCACAACTCCATCATAATCCTACTATAAACTGCCCCATATTTGGTGCTCTATCCACAGAGAGGAAAACCTTGCCCACACTCACTCCTCCTCCGAATGAATGAATCACTCCCTCATGAATGAATAAAATACTTCACCACAACCCCTAATTATACCAATATAAGCCAAAATTTAACCCAAAATTCCAAAAACTAACATTAAATACTTGAAGAGCTACAAGTCGACCTCCAATAGAAATTAAATATACATAAATCGATACCCAAGAAAAATTGAGATATCTCTTAGCTCCAATTGAATTAGAACTTGTTCTTTAAAAAAAAGGTATAAATTTTGGTCCTTGGCTGATTCACCAAGGATAAGTGCACATCCATCATAAAAGTCAAGCACAGAAAACTATCATGCAAAACTGCCAAAAATTGATACTCTAGGAGAATTACCATATCTCCCAACCTATAATGAATTAGGACTTGTGACCTAGAAATAGATAATAATCTAGGCCCTGTTCAATCATTAAAAAGAGCATCCTCTCATTCATTTTGAAAAATTAGCTACACATCCTGCAACAAGCACCCAGAAACTAGAAAACATAGTTCCAACAACAAGGTAAAAACAACTCAAACTTCAACTCAATCCAACCAATCTCTATGAAATCATGAGGAAATGTTCTCCAATGTGTCTCCAATACATCTATAACCATGAAAAGCATAACTCCACCAAAATCCATGCTCGAATTTCTTGCATCAATAAACCCTCATCAAGGAAAAGGTAGGAAACTGGAAAATATCTCCTTAATTATGGTCTAGTCTTTTATTTTTTGGGAGGGATGGTCTCAATAAATTTTCTAATATCTCAAGTGCCCTAGAATTACTTGGGGCTAACATTTTCATTATAATAGTACTAAAGTTATTTAAAAATAAGATAAAATCAAAATAATGATAAGAAGTGTCCCATACCCGTATCTATAATTGGACTGGTAGCTCTCCATTGGTATCAGTTGTATGATCAATAAAGTTTTGGCTTATATGCTCCACATTATTGTACATGATTAGGTGCATCAATAGTGAGCAATGATGGAAACTAAATTTATCTATCTCTCTATTCTAGGCTAGTCCAATGTTTTCCTTCATATTTGCCAAAATATACTCAACATAATCATATTATCCTCCATGGTAAGAGTCTTGCACATCTCGAGATATGATGGATTCTACCCCATACACCATGTATGTTCCATATTTTCTAATTACCTTGTGGACACCATATACAATTTTCACAAAATAATTCTTAAATTTATTTAGTGGAATCTTCTTGTCCACTTTCTTTGGATAGTCTCCCAGCTACTTTAGGTCCATGGGAATATGTTGTAGCATTGACCTCCTTGTATATGTAATTTTTTCTTTTAGGTCAACTAGGTATACTGGTTCACCCATGGCACCATCTAGTTTGAATGCTTCAATGAAAGAAGTTCTATCTAGTGTACATACAATACTTCCATCCCTCCCATGGAATGATTTGGTGGCTGGGTTATAAGATTTGATGAAGGAATGTACAAAATCAACATCCACAAAAACTTTTTGAAAGATTAATTCTACCATGTTCTTTCTCCATGGATTGCAAATAGGGATCTTCTTTTCTTTATTGTTGTATAAATACCTTAAAAGTTCATAACTAGTGACTCTAGGATATGTATCATCACTACAAAGTATGTAGGGGTCCTTGAATTCATGGTCATTTGTAGAAATGACATTGGAAGATCCTAGAAATAACTTTATCCACTCTTTGACAAACCTATTTGGTTTCTTTTGTCTAGTTTTTTGTCCTTTTGAGGTTGAAGTTTCAAAAAAATTCCATTTTTGATGCTTGTATCTCTTGTACCTCCTTGTTAGACATCTTGTAAAATAGACTATTAATACTGGAAAACTTCTAAAAATAGCCCAAAGATAGTAATTCACTGACACTGAAATCTTTGTGATTTCTCTAAAAACTCTAATTCCTATAAATGGTAACTAAATACTAGATCATGTAATGTTTTATGCCGATTCATCAACCCATTCTATCAATTGATAATTTGAATGCTTGAGTCTTAAATTTAGTGCTATCTGTCACTTCAGATGGGGCATCCTTATAACCGTCCAGTTAGGAAAACTTCTTACTTTACTCAATTTTTATTGGCTAGGGTATCTAGTCATTATTCCAACTTATAAGAAAAGAAAAAAGTGCCTTTTAATTTCATATTAGGGCTTTAAGATGTTACGACACCCTAAAGAAGAAGCTCTTCATATTATCTTAGGAGGGAAAAATTGGCTCTACGATCTCACAATCATTCAAAAACTAAACCTCTTATCTTACCATCATAAGCCTAGGAAAAGGCTTTTATGATCATGTAATACAAAATTTATTGTGCCTTTAGGACTTTCCCTTAAGCCTCTTATGATCTCATGAAATAGCTTACATACCTTGTCACAACATCTTATCCTTGCTTTAGCTATCTCATGATCCTACGATTGCGGTTTGATGCTAGGTCTTATAACTTCTACAATGTTACAATCACAAAAGATATTGTAACATCATGTCCCAACATTATATTCTTTATGACCTTACAAACATAATGAGAAACTAATCTTGTAGTATTAGAGGTTACCCTTTTATTTTTATTATCGATCAATGACCACACGTTGACATTTCTTCGTAGCTTCGCAAACCTTTGAACTTTCCATTGAGATCTTATGTTCTAGAGCTTGTTGTAGCATCAAAGAACATAACACACCATGCACCTCAAAACTTCATCTAGTTACACCTGGCCCCACCATGCTTTGTTATCTTCAGCTTATGATCTTATGATCATGTTTTTATCATGCCATCAAACACCCTAAAATATGCTCCCATAATCCTACAATCATAACCATTTTGTATCATTGTAAGCCCTTTTGAAATTCTCAATGATGCCTCAATTTTCCCTTTGGCATACGATTGTAACCCCACTTACTCATTGCACTTTTGTGTCCTTAAAATTCTATGATCACCTCATTCTCATGTAGTCACTAGTGTTCACTTCTATTTTCACAATTCCATGACACATTGTCTATTGTAACATCAGGACTCCATTTAACCTTTGCACTTTATACTTCTATGATCTTATGACACATACTGCATTGTATGGTCGAGAGTCCTTAATTCTTCTCTTATGATCACCTGATTGCCAGCTTATCATAGCATCATGATTTTGACTTTGAACCCTTCCAACAAACAAATAAGATGCTATGAAAAAAGGGGTTGTGAGATCAAATATCTCAATTTGAAACCTAGCAACACTATGACCAAAAAACATATCTTAAGATCAAGAGACTTAGACCTGTTGGTGTTTTTAAACTACTAAGCAAAAAAATAGTTAATACCAAGATAATAAATATCACAAAAATCTAATGATCAACTACTTCCCATAAACAATTGTATGTGTCTTAAATTTGGATCCAACTTCAACAAAATCAAACAGATTTTCTACTCTTTAGGCTTTGCAGAACCAAGGTAGGTATACCTAAGGGATGTAAGATATTCAATCTAATACTATATACATATTTTTTTTATTCCATGATAATTTACCATGACACACATCCCTTTAGAGCATATTTGGTCACATTTCTTCTTAGGTTTACAAGTATTTCTGGCAATAGTAGCTAGCTAAGACTTAGAGATTCAATGTAAACAAGTGCTGACCAACATTGATATTATTCAAATAGAAAAGTAAAATGGATTTTGAATTTAAACTTGATGCTTGCTCATGATATTTTATCTACATACTAAATCAATAGATTAGTGCCTCATCCATTAGGATTCAGAGTCCATTCAATTTTTAGATCTAATTGATTGCATTACAATCAATATTATCAACAATTCTTACTAAAAATCATTCTTATAGATATCCTTCCTATTACCATGGAAACCCCATCAATCTCACTAAAGCATTTACTTAATTCCTTTAATTAAAAGCAATAGTGAATTGACATACAACTTGATTATTGCATTCAATTGGACAAGCTTTGCTTATACAACTTCAAAACAACCAAGTAATAAAAATGGAGACAATACTCAGCAAGAATAGATATGGGGATAGTTCATCTTTGTATTAATTTCCTTTTGAAATGTATACAATTGAAGCAACTCAAAATGACTCAAGAAAAGGCATTAAGATCCTATAACATTAACATATTCTCAAATTTTGGTAGAGAAAATACATCACAAAAGTTGCATCAATAGACTGGATCGAACAACTTAGTAAAAATTAAAATTATACAACAATTCAGACCCTTTCTCTAGCCCTAGAATATCACTTATATAGTGTGAGATGCAACAAGCTTCAAGCATAGAGAATTGATAGTTTTCTTTTACACAAAAGATACTTACATTTATTGTTGTCACAAAAAACAAAAAATTATGCAACAGAAAAAATTTACATCAAAATATTCTTTTAGTGGGCCCATTTTCTATTACACTTTTAGATGTTATAGATTCCATAGTTTTCTCTTTCATTATTTTAATTCCTCAGAATATGTGGCCATCAGGCTTGCTAACGATGTATTTGGCTCTATTTTATGTATCTTCACTCCAACTCAAGGTTCTCCATCTTCATCATCATGAACTATTAAAGCAATAGTTACTTTTGAGTCTCCAGCTACCACATCATCTGCTTGGTTTTTTGGGCTAATAGTTGTGGTTGGTTGTTCTATTTCCATCACTGAGTTGTCATCTATTTGATCTTCTTCCTAGCCCATGTCCTGTTCTTCTGTTGCCACCTGTTCTGAAGACAAAAAGTTCTTCCTTTGACTTGTTGAAAATAGTATCGTCAGGCCAATCAAAATTTAAGATCTCCTACTACTTTTTTAATACAAAGCTTCCTATTTGTTCTATTTCATCAAAATCTTTTCTAATAGTATTATAAAATAATTATACTTTGACAAATTCTTCATTAGTCATTGCCCATAGTACATGCCCCTTTTCATTAATGACCTCATTCATTCTATGGCACAACAATTCATCTAATTTCTTTCCCCATTCTTCCTTTTCTTTTATTTTGTTAATCTTCTTAAGTGCATTGGGAAAGAGATTAAAATTTTCTACTATATACTTAGAAAGACAAATCATTATTTTCTTTTGAACAAAAACCCTTTTTTCATCAAACTTTATTAGATCATTAAATATATCAAAACTTTTCTCTATTTGATCACATGATAAGTTGATGACAAAGATACACATAGAAGTAACATCATTGTCTATTTCCTTCCTTTTCTGCACAATAGGCTTCAATGTATCTTCATCTCTCCTTATTTCATCCCACATCTCTAGGATTCTTGCTAGCTGGTCATAAAATGTCAGCCAATCAATCTTATCCACTAAGTATAATAATTTCTTCTTGAGTTTCTCTTCATATTGATTGTTTAGCTCAACATGTAACTCCCACACTTTATTCTTTTCTTCTTCAAATTCTTTTGTAGTTTAAAACTCAGGTCTCTTTGGGCTATTAGGCAACTCAAAAATTGGGGTAGATTTGAATGGTTCAATTGGGGGGCAAGGATGTACAATCCTTGGTCTTCTAGACTCTCCCACTTTCCTCTTTCCGAGCTGTTTATCCAACTATGATATCTAATTTTCCAGCAATTGTATTATGTTTCCTCTTTCCTCATATGTTTTCAATACTTCTTCAAATTTTGCATTGAGTTCTAGGAATTTTTTCTTTTCTTTCCCCACAACCACTGAGGTGAAATTAACCTCTTCTTTAGGCATCTTGGAGGCTTCCTCACTATCTAGTTCATCTGTTCTATACATTGTGAGTGTACCAGTATGATTAGCGCTTGAAATCTCTTGTATTCTAGTCTTATTTCTCTTTTCAATGGACCAAATTACCAAAGCTTGGTGATCTTTTCTTAATTTCACCCTTCTATGTGCTTGTAATATTTATTCTTTAGTTTCATATTGCACATCTTTCTCTTTTCTAATGGAATAAAAAATCATAGCATTAGCTATGTCCCATACAGGCAAAACCAAAACTCCTAATTCTTTGACCAACTATCTCTCGGCCTCAAGTGTTGATTTGGAAAATTCCTCCAAAAATTTGTCTTTTACCTCTTCCTCAATTTTAGACTCCAACTTTTGTGGTTGCTCTACTTTTATTGTTTTACACTTTGTCTCAAAATTGCCTATATTTTTCCTCCATGAAGATTATGCAAAGGCCTTAGATTTAACAAAATTTTCATCATCTACAAACTTTTGAGATGCTTTTGCAATGATGGGATCTATCTCCTTACCTCTATAATTAGCAACAATGAGGTCAAAAGATGGCAGAGGAGGCTCCTCAACCACTCCCCTTTTTATATTAGTAGTAGTGACAATTATGTCTCCCTCCCCTCTAATTTTCCTTAGGTGCTCTCTTAGAGATGTTTCATCATCTACTCTGAGTGGGGTTTGAGATGGTGAATACTCTTTTGCTTGAGAGGAGGATCCCTATTCTAGCCTTTTTCTCTTAGGAGTATTTGTGTAAGGTGGACTCTTTGATCTTGGCCTTTTGTAAGGGAGAATATATTGTACATTTTGAACTGCAACATATCCAACCTTTCTTTGAAGTGTACACTAGCCTAGAGTCACAACCATTCTACTACTTATTCTTCTTTCCACCTTAGTAAATTTATTTGGATATGCTTTAGCTAAGATATCCTTCTTTTCATTTAAATTTTGCATTATCACAGAAAAATTGTTCATTAGTGTGTTCGTTTTGGCTCCCCAATATTTCTTATATGCCAGGGGGTTATATTTGGGCCCAAAAGCATTGAAAAATTCTAAAACTTTTCTGAAAACTAACCATTTTTCTTTTCTAACCTCTTGTTCTTGTAATGAACATACATTTCTAATGATATCCTCCAAGAAATATATAGTCTATACAAGAACCTTAGCTTTAGTTCTCTCCCTAAGGAGATCATAAAATCCCTCTAGGTCAATGTAGTGAGCATGGGATTGGGAAATTTGATATCTATCCAAAAATAGGCTCAAATTTCTCCATCCTTTTTTAACAAAAACAAAATCATGTATAACAGTAACAACAGGGAAGAATAAGCCTTTACCTTTTCGCAGTATATCTCTTTCCTCAACTGACCCAATTTTCCATTGTTACTCTACAATTCATATCTTCAAAGGCACATGAAAATGTAGTACATGGGGTTTTCCAAGTAGGCCATAAACTCTAATAATATTGGAAATAGGGTATGGGATATATCCCCCCAATTATGACTAACCAACAGCTTGTTGGGATAGTCCTTAGGTCTTATCAATTCCAACAAAGGCTGTGGGATTCTAGGACTGTCTCCTTTCAAAATTAGTCCAAGCCTTGAGGCAAAGTATCTATCAAATATAACATAAATGGCATCTAAGACTTTCCATGTCATGTTAGCACTCCATAACTGAACTGTGAGCTTCTCTCCATCTCTCTCCAATTCCAGCTTCATCTCTTTGGAGAAGAAAGTTACTCCCTTGTAAAGACATATGTACATAAAAAAAGAATACTATATGAAAGGCCTATTCAACTTACTTTAAGCTATTCCAATCAAACCATTGTGAATTTCCTCATCTAGGTAGGTTGAAAAATCAAGAATTGAGCTCATTCCAAACTACAAGGTCTGAGCTATGATAAGAATAATTAAGCCTTGAATATAATCTTGCTCATCCATTCCAAATACTTTGCAAAGAGTAAAATATAGGGCCTATATCCTAGGATTAAAGTACTTTTTCATCAAAGGCTTTGGGGTATTTGGTGTAACCAAAGGAAGGGACCCAATCTTAACAATATGTTGTTGCAATGGTCCTGCCCTCAAGTATACCCTTTGTGCATCATACCTTGCCTAGAATTCCTCCATGTCAATTTTTTCATGGACTACGTAGTTGGGGTTGAGCTTAAATACTTCACTGATTAGGGTAGGTGAATCCCTAAAGAGGTTATCTCCTGCATGGTTTTTTACAATTCTAGTAATGGGGTCGTATTTATTGGCCATGTCAATTAGCAAGTCACTATCAAAGAATACCCTAGGAACCACCAATTTTCCAATGTCAAACTCCCATATATTTCTCAATGGGGTGTCCAAATTATGTTTAGGAAATCATTTTTTAAACAATTCCAAACCCCCCAATGAAACTTGTGCATCTCTTACCCAATTGGCCCTGTCATAGAAACCCTCACTTACAACCTATTCTCCACGGAGTTTTCGAGACGGGGACGTTTTAGGGGATAGGAACGTGTTTCTAGTATGGGTATAGGTCAAAGCCAAAATTTAGGGGACGGGACCTCAGGGGACGGCTATAAAATATAGGGGATTTTAAATTTTTTATATATGGAGAATTAGACTTCTTTAGAGATATATTTCTGATATGCATACCATAACAATGATAAATCATAACATTGATAAACCATTCACCATAGAATACATGGAAATTGAAAACTATTAATATTAGAATCAAAATGAGAATATGATATGATGATATATCCGAATATCGCATACAATTAGCAAAAATGCCCAAAGGCTCCAAGTATCAATCTATCATCATCATGCATGAAATGAAAATCAAAATGACATAATGAAAGTAAATACTAGAAGTGTAAATGAGATGTCCAACTCCATAATAATCAAAAGCAATAATGTATCTGAGTATTTGAAAAGCAGAAAGCCAAATATATGGCTGTCCTCTAGGAATCTAAATCTCTATCTAAATCAAGATCATCATCAATCTCATCCTCTGAATCACTGGCAGGGGTAGGCAAAGGGTCCTCATCCAATGGAACTCCAAGCAACCCTAGGGGTGTGTTATCCTCATCAATCTGCAATGCATCCTTAGGATTAACATCCCAACGTAGTGCTGGAGTCTGTCGATACTCAAGACTCTATCGCTCCTGTAGTCGCAATACACTATGAACAACCACAAGCTTCTCTGATCGTCTAGAGGTAAGGTTGTTCCTCTTAACCGATTGAATGAAGCTATATCTAGACCAATTCCTCTCTGCAACAGAGGAACTTGCAACCTGTGAGAGAAGATGGGTGGCAAGGGCTTTCAGCTCAGGTGCATCTCTACCATGCCATGTCCACCATCCAATCGGGTCCTTTTGAGCTAATGTAGCTCTATTAGTCCTTGCCTCTGGTCTACCAAATGTTGGACCATGAAGATTGGCAAAGTCAAGCCATTGCCCTCAAATTTTTGCAGCATCCTCTGCACTATACATTTTTGAAAGGGCCTTGAAGAAGCCCTCCTTCACCTATATTGAACAAACAAAAATTAAGAAGTGAGAACTTAGAGTTTATAAACTTTACAAATAAAATAAAATATTTAAAAATGTATTATAAAATCAGAATTCTTTAATAAATTAAACTCACCTCCTCATCATTAGATGGAGGCACTCTCCCAGGCCTTGGTGCATACCATTTTGGATTGATTGCATAGACTGCCATATGAAGTGGGTTGTTCATAGCATTCCACCTTTTCATTACAATGGGCTTAAGATGCTCCTCATAGAACTCCAAAGTAGGTTCCTTATCTTTAACAACTTGCTTGATCTGCCCAAGCATGCTATCAAAGGTCTCATAAATCTCTCCAAGGCTAGGAGAGTTAGTATCATCATATCTAATGACCTGCACAATAGGGTCAATGAAGGAGAAAATGTATCTGCAAATGAAAGAAAATTGCAAGTGAGAAACATAATATGTTAAAAAAATCAGCAAGTGCTTAAATCAGATTTTTTTTTTATTAAATCAGCAATAATAACAATTATGATATCCACCAATTCTTAAGTTTCTTACCTCATTGTGGTCCACCAATTTTCATCTAGGATTCTTCATTTGACAAGTCTTCCATCTGGGGTGCTTGATTCATGCCATCTATTCCACTCTGCATTGACCACCATGGATTGTAAGGCCTCTTGGACCTCAAGCATCCTCTCCAACAAAATGAAGTAGCTAGCATATCGAGTCTCCACAGGCTTGAGGAATTATTTTTTGGAATATGTCCTAAATAATGCAAGAGATGTGTGATGATTGCAAATAAACATTTGCACGTCTCTAGCCTCAAACACCATAGTCTTTATCCAATCAATTTTCCCAAAGTCCTTCAAGGTTTTATTCAATGCATGTACACAACATGGGGTCCAAAAAATGTGTCTATAGGTGCTCTCTACTATCAATCCAGCTGATTTACACACATGGGCTAAATCAGTGATGACTTGCACAACATTTGAAGTCCCTACCTCTTCTATAGCATCCTTCAAAATCTGAAATTGGAAGGATGCATGCTTCTTTTTTCCTGAACAATCAATGGTTCTAAGAAAATAGGCCCCTGCTGTACTAGTGACAATAAGATTGATGAGTGGCCGATGTTTGATATCGGTCCAACCATCCATGATAATAGAACATCCATCACTCATCCGTGTTTGCCTCATATCCTCCATCAAAATGTTTACTTTTGAGTACTCTTTGTCAAGGATAGTGGTGCATAATTTAGTCTCTCCTGGTGGTACAAATAAGGGACCAGCAACATAAGTATCTTTGCACATTTTTTTATAGAATGAGGAATGAGAAACATGGTATGGTATGCCATGAGCAACAAGAAATCTGCCAATGGACTCTTCAGCTCTATCTTTTGCTTGTATGTTAAATAAATCAGCCACATTGGTATCTCTCTTAGTCTTTGCCTTTCCCTTCCCTTTACTAACAGTGCTAGTGGGAGTCAATGAGGGTGTGGGTGTGCTACTCATAGGACCCCCAAATTTCAATAACCCCCCCTCCACATACAACCTATTGGCCTCAAGTTTTTCTTCCTCCGTAATTTTTTTGCAACCTTTCACCCCTTGCCCACCTATCCATAAAAGATGGCAATACACTCTTGTGTAGCTCCCAAAATAATGCTTCTTACATAAATGACACTCCCATTCCCTACTACCCCCCGAATTTTTCTTCTTATTCTTGTCTACTTTTGTGGAAAATTGTAGGAGAGGTTTCTTAGGGTTGAATGGACCTTTGGCATATTGTTTTAGGGCTTTGGAAGGGCACTCAAATGGATTAGGCATTGCATCTTCCATAGGGACATCTACATTAGGCTCATCAATGGCTGCCCTAGGTCTTTTTCTTGGTCTTTGTAATTGTGACACTTGAGTTTCTTGCATGGCAACTTCCATGCTATCACTACTTCCCTCACTCTCACTGCTGCTCATGTTTTTGCCTTTGGATTTTACAATGATTTATAGTATACTGCTGCAAGTTATAGAAAATTTTTTTTTTCAATGTTCCATTAACATGCCCTCTCTATGTCATTGAAAAAAATAAAAAATGACAACAAACAACAATGAAGTTTGAATCAAACAAAAAGAAAATAAAAAACATACCTGGAATGAAGTAGAAATGAAGGCAAAACTTTCTCTTCCACCTCCAAAACACACTCCTCTTTTGTTGTTGTTGAATGTTCAATGTTTTCCTCTTCCTCTTCCCAACTTGCAAACAACTCCAAATGAGCAATGAACTCCAACTTTAACTATTTAAGAAGACACATTAGGGTTAACAACTTAACATCCATGTGGGCCCTAGGTGGAATAGAAAAGACTTAAATTTTTTTTTTAAAAACCATTTTTTTTAACTTTTTAACTCACCCATGGCCGGCTGGAAAATAGGGGATGGCGTGGGCAAAAGGGTACAGTCGAGGGACAGGAACGCCGTCCTTGGTACAGAAATCCGTACCCAAGTTTCCTATGAAATTTTTTTTGGCATTTTGGGGACCGTCCCCTTTTACTTCAAAAAGGGACGTCGTAGGGTACGGCCAAAATCTGTACCCGCATCCCTATTTCATACTCAGTACAGGTACTAGGGTACAGAGGCAGGGGACGCGACCCCGTGGAGCATAGCTTACAACTAACCTAAGGTTTTTGGGGATGAGTTCTCTACCTTTTACCAATTCATTCATAGACAGAGGAATTTTTTCAAGAGAATTACCATGAACATATATTTTTAGGTAATCTATCAGGTTAGAATATTCCTTTTAGGGAGGCATCTTTAATTCAACTTAGCACACTTATAATTTTTCAACTTTTCAAGAGTTACAAACCACTTACTTGCTAATTTTTGCTTCTTTTTCTCTATGAATTGCTTTTCAAATTGTTGAAAACCTCATCGAATCTCATGCCCTAGCTCTAGAAACCCTTGTTCTTTGAGAAATTTGTAATTGTCAAGCTCAATAAGGGTAAATTTGCAAATTATACCACAGTATTAAGGTTGTACAAAGAAGCTTTAAACAATATTAATGTTTCTAACAATTACTTTTTGTCTCATGCCTCAGATTTAAATTTCATTTGTCGATCACACAACATCAAACAACTTTATTTGAAAATAGAAAAATTGCTTTAAATTTTTGAAATCCTTTCCATGTCAAATGGGTGCTTCCCTGCTTTACTTAAAACTTGAGCACTTTTACAATGCAGTGAAGTGCTAATCATCAATCTTTTGATCATGAAAAATCACCATACTTTACAAGTTGATCCACTAAGAATACAGTCTCACTGGCACACTCATCTCCAACCTGGGAGGTACATGTTACAATTTACCAACTACTACACTCCATTTCATTACCTTTATACAACCTAGCATGACTCAACAACCCTTTTAGAAATTGGTCCCACTTTGCCACATGGTGTGCAAGTGCTTCCCTGCTTCGCTTAAATTTCACTCATTTTCATAATGTGGGTAAGTTCCTCCTCTTGATCTTACCAAGATCAATGGTGTAATAAAAATGAATCCTTTTGAGACCCAGTTAGTTAGATGAACCAATAGAATGCTTCCTTTTTGTGCCAGCGTGTTTGGAAATCTACCAATAGCACAAACTATGTCATACCTTTTAGAGACTACTTCCATGACATCATCATATGCCACATGTCAAAGAGGCACTTTCCCACTTTAGTTAAATTCCTTACATCTTTTTGAAGAGGTGAAGTATTGATCATTGATCTTGCAAAGATCGACGGCCAAATGATGTGAAATCAAAAGCGAATCCCACTACATTGTTTTAACCAATGATATTGCTAGAAAATCAAATGTGCTTTGACAATTCTATAGAAACTCTAAAAAAGGTCTAACAAAGTACTGAAAAGCTCTAACAAGCTTTTAGTCTTTGCAATGCATTTGAGACCCACTATCTGCAAAGGCTGCATAGTGCAAAGGCACTTACCCGCTTCACTTAAAAACCATGCATTTTCTCATTGTAGGCATGCACTAATTGTCGATCTTGCCAAGATTGACAATAGATCAAAACAAACTCACAGTTAAAGTACTTCATAAAATAGTTAAGAAAGATAACTGCAATTAGGGAAAGCTTAACAAATAAAGGGTTTAATGCACAAAAAATAATAAAGTAACCCTGGGACAAATAATACTTAAGATAGGCATGTCCTGCACATTTTATTAGCAAATTTTACTTAATTAATTTTGAGGATTAGGGCATACAAACAAGGGTTTATAAGACCTTTAGGAAATTCACCTAGGGTTTTAACAATTAATAAAAAAAATTCAAATTACAACCCTAGGGCTTTTCACTGCGAGGAACAAATTATCATAAAGGGTGAAAAACTAGGCCAACAAGATTAAGGCCTACATCTAGACATGTAAAACCTTATTGTGATAGATAATTTTAATATCAAACAATCTCCAACTTAGAATAAAACCTAGGGTAAGGGTAAAAGGTTGCAGATTTAATGAATTCTTTTAATGATAAGACAAAAACATGACCTTAGGACATTAAATTATTTCCCTAGGGAAAGATCTTCAATATTGAGCAAGGGAAAAATAACCAAGTTAGGGTTCTTTTGAAAAATGAAAAATAAATAAAACACAAAACTCAAACAATACAACATAGTTCAAAGCATTTTTACAATGAATATTCAAAATTTTAGCACAATGAAAATGAAGGGTATCATGTTTGACATTATTGACAACATAATAATTTCTCCAATTGTAGTTTCTGACAATCTCCCTCTTTGGGATTGATAGCAACACCTCACTAATTACCATGCAATCCAAAATCTTCAATACTTGTACTATAAACTCCCTTTGTGTTCATGTCCTCTCTTTCTAAGTTTCATTCCAATTCTCATCCATGCAAGCTCAGGATGCTCTCTCTATCATTTTAGTACATACTCTATTTTTGTCATATCTCTAGATGACAATACCCTAGTAACATACGTTTCACTCTTGAAAAAAATTACTTTCTCCCTTAATATGAGTGGTAACTATCAAATCTCCCTCTTTGTATCTATTCTTTTATGGTAACTCAATCATTCTCTTCTTCTTTGACAACAATGCCAAAGACATCAACCATTCACATACATCTTAGCTCTTTTCTCTTAGCATACATAACATCTTGATGTCACTATTTCAACTAGTATAGAATTGTGACTTCAACATTTACTCTTTTTATCTTCATCTGCTCATAGTTCAGTATCTAGCTTTGAACACTTCTAGGCATCTCTTAAAGTGTGACCTCATCTATCAATGTATGTGAAATTTTGATTAAAACATTTGATACAATGCAATATCTCATATCAATTTTCTTTAAGTAGGGGAATGACCCTTAACTTACCTCTTAGATAGTCAAAAGAATCCTTAGGTAGTTCCTTTGTGTTCATATATTCCAATCTCACTTTTTTGTCTTGTACCAACTCTCTCAAGTAATAATACTTGTGTTAGAATATATAGTCCACCAATATAACTGAGACACAGGGCAGGGAGGGGGGGATTACCTATATAATTATTATCACAATTATCAACCTTATTAAATCTTAACCATATGAGCAATATAATAAAAAATCACAACAAGATACACATGCACAATAACACCTAATATGTTGACTAGGGAAACCTTTGATCAGAGGGAAAACCCTAGTAGGGATGGTATCTACAAGATGATGTACTAATATAAATATTCCTTGTTAGAGGATGGACCCTGTTAGGAGTTTATGAAAACATTTAGTACATATCAATCCTTGTTAGGATAATTTCAATCCCTATTAGGAGTTTTGAACCTTGTTAGGAGTTGTACCAACCCTATTAGGAGTTGTAGAAGGCAGATAGATCCACTATCCAAATAGCTTTAGGGGCAAGACCAATGAACCCACCATCCAAATGATCTTTGTATTATTCCTTGTAGAATAATATAAATAAATTGAACTCCTTCTTCCTCAATCCTATGAACCAAATATTTTCTCCTTTTGATCTCGATACCATGTCACCAACTTCACATCCAATAATCCCTTGGATTGCCTACTCACATTTACCAAACAATTTACTCTTTTTCACACATACTTGAATAGTTTACATCACATTCACATCACTAATTATAATAAAGTAAAATACATTCCTTTATATTGTGTCCTCAAAACAATTTCTTGAGTCAGCTTATAGGCTTTCCCAATTATTTATAACAGGAACACATTAAGATAATTAACTATTTTGTAATCACATAACACTATTGGCTCATAAAAGTGTGAATCTAGACTTTGTGCACTTAGTGATGCCATCATCAAACTATCCTCTATCACTATATAACTTCACATACCCTGATGATATCTCTATTATGAGATACAATCTAATCATTAGAAATTTCTTATCAGATACTCTATCTCTACACTTCTTTTTGTAAATCTTACATATCTTTTGCTTGTCTTTGAATTACATCACACACAGTTAAAATCATCATCAAGACACACTGTAGAACATATTCTTAACCACACTTTACCTAAACATAAAACCTTTGTCCGCATAACCAAAATCTTTGTCTGCTACTTTGCTAGTCTTCACAAAATTCCTATTATGTTGACATCAATGAAAAACATAGTCACAAATGCAACATGTCAATATTGCCACATGCTCTACAATGCTTAGGATACTCCCCCAAAGGAATACCATCAATATTCATGCTAACAATCTTCCCCTTTGGCGTTGATGGAAACATAGATGAAAGTAATCTAGGTTCCAAGAATACCAAATAACACTCTACTACTACTACTACTACTTCTCTTGTCTTTTCAAATCATCTTCATCAATCAAGTCTAAAATATTCTAGAATATTGCTCTATTATTAGGATTGGCATCAATTTTTCACACACTAAACAACTCTCATCTTTTATCCCATACATCATAACTCTTCATGTTGTATATCTCCCTCATAGAGATATTACTTCTCCTTACATGAATCTTTCTAAATATCCCTAATCCAAATATGCTTATCTATCTCTTCCCCATTCATATTTAGGAGTTGTCATGCTTTTCTCCCCCATACTTAGACGATATTTTTCACGTACATCTTCCCATTAACATCAATGAAAAAGGCCTCATTATGTCAATCCTCTACTCCAAGTCTTCAACCATTTCAAGTGTCCAAAGACACTATTCAAGACCAATAACCAAGAGTCTTTAGTGACTCTAATCATCATAGATACTCCCCCATACATGAAGCATCATAATTTAGTCCAGTCAAGTAATAGTTCTCGGTACCACTGAACTGATGCAATCTCTACATCATATACTCTAAAGTAGGTAGGGGCATAACCCCAAGCATGCCTCTCAAGTAGACAATAACCTTCTCTCTCAAAACATGATACTTAATAGATATATGTTTAGTCTTAGAATAAAATACAAGATTCTTAGACATACTTATTGTACTTGTGTTATCACAATATATGATAATAGGTTCTGAAAGTTCTATCCCAATATATCTCAACATTTTCTTCATCCACATGACTTAATTACAATTTTTTTTGCTGCTGCATACTCCACCTTAGCTATGCTTTGAGAAATACAATCTTGTTTCTTTCTTAGACAAGAAACCAATCTTCCTCAAAAAAAATTCTCCACCACTATTGTTTTCCTTGTCATCCATAATCCCTACCCAATCCGCATCATTATAAGCACATAGAGTAAAATTACTTGATCTGTCATACCATATCCCATAATAAGATATTCCCTTCAAATATTTGAATATCCTCTTTATTGCTGCATAGTGATACTCCTTAGGATCAACTTGAAATCTAGCTACAATCCCAACTAAATTTTCTATATCTTGTCTAGTGTGAGTTAGATATTGCAAACCTCCAATCATAGATCTATAATTCTACTCAACTATAGGTGTCTCATCTTTGCTAGAAAAATTATGACTAGTTATCATTGGTGTACTAGTAGGCTTACTATTTTCTAAGCCAAATTTTTTCAACAAGTCTTTCAAATACTTAACTTGTGAAATGAAAATTCTATCACTATTTTGCACAATGTACAAACCTAAAAAGAACTTCATGTCTCCTATCATACTCATTTCAAACTCATTCTTCATTTCTTCATCAAACTTATCACTTGCTTAATCATTGCTTCCAAAGATTATATCTTCAACATATATTACTATTATCAGCAAAACATTCTCAATTTCTTTCAAATAAGTTTCTATTTGTTGTACCTTTAGCAAATCCAAGATTTTTCCAAATACTTGTCCAACCTTTCATACTAGGTTCTAGGTGCTTGCTTTAGGCCATATAGAGCATTCTTCAATCTACATACCATATCTTTGTCTTTAGTCAAAGGTAAACCTTTAGGCTTCTCAATATATACCTTTTCTTCAAGTTCTCTATTTAGGAAGGTTGTTTTGACATCCATCTAATACAATTTGAACTTCTTATTTTTTGCATAGGCCAAGAACATTCTCACTGCTTACATTCTGGCTATAGGGGCATGAGTTTCCTCATAATCTATTCCTTCTTGCTATGAATATCCTTTGCATACAAGTCTAGCTTTGTTTCTTATAACCTCACCTTGTTCATTCATATTGTTTCTAAATATCCATTTAGTTCCAATGACATTCTTACCTTTAGGCCAAGAGACTAATTCCCATGTGCCATTCTTCACAATCTGATCTAATTCTTCCCTCATTTCTTGAATCCAATGATCATGTTTGTATGCCTCATCTATACTCTTAGGTTAAACTTGAGAAATCATACATAATTTCTCATTTACTCTATTTCTTCTCATCACTCCTTTGTCTTTTCTTCCAATTATCTACTCTAGAGGGTGATTATTTGTCAAGTTCCTATTAGAGGTAGGAGTTTCTAACTCTACTCTTATCTCTTCTCTTGGTTTAGATATATGTTCTCCTCTTTGCTCAAAAATTTGAACATTATTCCATAGGTCATTATTAATCTCAAGGAAAACTTCTATATTCTTTCTAGAAATTCTAGTATTTTCTTCTTCTTCATCAAAATTATAATCCATCATCTTTTCTTTAATTGAAAACTTTTTGTTAGAGTTTTAGGTGACTCTACAACACCCCTAGGATCAAATGAAAAAATAAGATAACTTCCACAAGAGAATGACAAGACAATTTCATGAAGATGCAAGAATTCTATTATTGATAATGGACTTGATGTACATCCAATGGATTGATTTAAAATGTACATAATAGGCCTCCTTATATAGAAGAGGTGATAAGAGACAATGATAAGGGGAAGATAAGCTATCACCCACACAAGGTGGAATCACATGTCCACCAAAGGTGGATTATCCTCTATTATGCATGAATTATGTGTAATGATGAGGATGATAATGTGATAAGTTCATTAAAGGTGGAATGAGATAACAACTATGACCACCTAGAGTGGAATTCTCCTATACCATGTGTTTAATTAAGGTGCAAACTCTTAAATGTCTCAATCAAAAACTACTATGCAATGCATTATCTTAGGTAAGATTAAGTAAGTGTAGTTACTAAATATTTAATTACACCAACACTTTTCATCAACTTTTACATTTGCACATTCAACTACTAACTTGGTTCTATGATTAAACATCTATAGGCTTTGGTTTTCAATGAATAACCAAGAAACATACCTTCATCAGTTCTTGGATCAAACTTACTAACATAATCATCTCTCTATATGTAAAATTTGCTTCCATAGATTATAAAATACTTTACTAAAGGTGTATGACCAAACCATAATTCACAAGGAGTCTGATTCATATGTATTCTGATCTATAATTTGTTCATGGTGTATATTTCTATATTGACTACTTCTCTCCAAAATGTCTTGGATAAAATCATTCTAATGCAGAGGGTCTAGAGTTCTAGTGTTTATCTTCTTCCAATTAGGGTTTATCCCTTTGAACCATCCAATGGCTCCTTCCTTCTATGTCCTCTCCACCAACCTTAGTCTCCAATATGCTTAGTCAAACTTTCCTCCTAGGTATTGTTGAGTTTATGTAAGAATAGAACCAAATTGTTTAGGGACTAGTCCTACTAGCCCTTTCTTTCCTTGTTCCTTCCCCTAGAACTCTAAAACCTTTCTTAGGATCTTTCCCACATACATCTTAGGTCCTCACTAGTGTATATGTTACCTCCTATTCCATTTTATCCCTTTCAAACACTTTTTGACATGTTAGCAATCACCTTGCTATTGCTACCTACAAGTAGGCTAATTAGGCCTAATTTGCATTAGGTTTATTTTCATTGTTTTTGTCATTTACCACAAATTCTTCCACATAACCCTATGGAAGAACATATTATTCTAAAAGCTATCACCTAGAAATTCAAGAATAAAAAATTACAAAGCTTCAAATCATCCACAATCCTAATTGCTCTCAAGCACTAGTTTCTAGGCTATCTTTTAGGCCTCTTGGCTAGTCTCAACAAAATGCTTCCTAGAAGTCTTTAGACTTCATACCAACCCCTACAACCATTTGTTCCTTTAAGGAGACATTCTAGGGCTCCCATCCATGCCATTTATGGTGTAGGAGCACTTCCAATACCTACCATTGAAAGAACATTAGGAGGATCAAACAAAAAGGGTTATGATAGGATTTGGATCTAGAATCCAATGCTAGAAATAGTGTCCAAGTTGTAAGGCAAGGAGATATTAGGTGTGTTATAAACTTGATTGTCTACCTTAGTTATTTTATGGACAATTTCTAGGTAGAATGAGGATAAGGTAGTATAGAAGGTTAAACAATGATTGTTTATTGATTAAAACCTTCTTAGAATCCTACACAAGGTCTAGGATTGATGTTAGTAAAGTTTGGAAACATTTGAAAACTTTTTCAACAAGTTGTATAAGTTGTTAATGTTGTATAATGCAACTTTTGGGCAAAAATGCAACTTTTGAATACCAACATTCACAACCACCTTTATTGGTTGGAACTATTTGGGAATGGCATAAATAAGGTTGAGAAACCTTTCTCAAAAAAGAAGAGAATAATCTATTTTAATTATTGTTTCAAATCAATAAAACCTATGTTGTTTTCCTATTAAAATTGTCTCAGAAACTAATTGTACAAAATCATACAGATTCATATGCAAGTATGAAAGATTGGAAAAGTTGAAGAATTTTATTATGAAGGATTTGAAAGTGGTTTGAGACTTCTAAGACATATTGGTTAAGAGAAATAAAATTTTGATTGCTCACTGGTCCCAGGGAGGCCCAAACTAGGGCTTCGAGAGAAAAATTATATTTCCTAGAGTTTCCAGCATGGAAAAAAGATAAGCCTTAGTGGAAAGAAAGGGGAGAGAATATATATTAAGATTGTTTAGGTCTTATAATAGGAAACCAAATATGTTGGGAAAAAACACTAAACCCTCTAGACAGTCATCTAAATGTGACTGTCCAGTTTTGGGTTTTTGAGGCACAACTTGGCCCAGGGGTGGAATAGAACCATAAGAACTTGGACTTAGATGTTTTGAAATGTCCTTGAAGTATTCCAATAGGATTATCTAGAAGATGTTTTGAATTTCTTGAAATTTCTTTGGAAAATAGACCTAATTAGCCCTAGGAGAGTTTTGCAAACAACTTGAGTTGGGAGATTAGTCAAGATGTCCAAACTTGGTAGGGGTTATTAATTTTAGGATTGAAGAGTTTGAAGGTGTTTGAGACTTTCTGTGGTGGAATTTTAAGAAGGTTTCCTTCACAAATCCTTACTTTCTCCTTGTAGCCCTTTTTGGAGATTTAGGTGAGTAAGTTGATTTCCAAAGTACATGGTTGATTTCCAGAGTTCATAGTTAATTTTTTGAAGTACATAGTAGGGGGACTTGTCTATGATAAAATTTGGAAACTACATCTAAGGCTAGAAGAAGCCTTGTTTCATCCCTAAAAATCTTGGTTTAGAGTTTGTGTTTTGTTAAGCCTCAAGGAGGTGTCTTAGACTTTGAATTTGATCTAGTCTAAGGAGTGTGGGTAATGGGAATCACATAGTGGAGTCTAGTCTTGTATGGTTGTGAAACATTTTTGCAACTATAAGGGACACACTTTGGGTATATAGAAGGGGAATCTACTCTAGGTGGTATCAGAGAAACTTAGTAGATCTTTGGAGAAAGACAAGTTGCAACCATGTTAGATGGTGGAGAAGAAAATGAAAATGGACTTCCTAATAGAATGAAAAATGCTAAAATACTGAGGGTGGTGAAAGAGCATGATGCTAAGAGGAAGCAAATGAAGAGAGAGATGGGAAAATTAAAAGAACAAATCAAGAAAGGATTTAGTGGTAACTTTGAGAATGAGAAGGAGGGAAGTGATGAAGAAATCCCTTGGTAGGAGGAAGAAGAAGATATCCTTGTAGAATAGAGGTTGTTCCTTAAGACTTTGAAATCCATGGAGAGAAGGACCATGGACATTAAACTTGACCTTTCAGTCTATAGTGGGAAGATGGATCTAGAAGAAGTGATGGATTGGATTAATTCACTCACTAGTTTCTTTGACTATGAGGAGATACAAAAGCATCAAAAGGAAAAAATAGAAAAATCCAAGTTGAAGGGGTCTATGTTAACTTGGTAGAACTTCACTTAGTATAAAGGGTGAAGATGGAGAAAAACTAGATCAACACATGGAAGAAGATGGTGACCTTCATAAAGGAAGCTTATGTGCCTAAGGACTATGAGATTCTACTTCAAAAAAAGAGGCAGAGTCTGAGACAAAAGGAGATGGATATCTCTAGTTACACTCAAGAGTTAAATAAACTCACTATGAAGTCTAAATTGGTGGAACCATAGTGTGTCAAACTTACTAGATATATGCAAGGGTTGAGGATGAATATCCAAGATGAAATGAGTTTGTGTTCTCTTAACATAGTCCACAAAGATTTCAAATTGTATTGGAGGTGGAGGAAAAGCTTAAGAGGAAACAAGACCAAGGAGGGAAAGGAATAAATCTGAAAGATTTTGGCAATAGAGGAATAGGAACGAGTGGTGGTAGAGGGCAAAATCCTAGAGACTATGGGGAGAGAAGTCAGGAAAATTCCTTGGCGAGAACAATGATAGAGGGTCCCATAGGAGAAGAACATGAGATTCAAGGGGAAGAATTGGAGGAAGATCATTAGGACCTCCAAGATGTTATAGATGTATCCAACCAAGGCACTTGGCATCTAAGTGTCCATAAAAGGAAAAGAATCAAACAAATAGGAGAGAAAACCTAGTCAGGGAAGAGGATAGTCAAGAAGAGGAAAACCAAGGATCTTATGTAGCACTTGAGAAGAGAGAAGAAATAATGATGAGGACACTTTTGAATGCACCAAGCACCCATGAACCATAGAGGAAGAATTTTTTTAAAACCACATGTAGGTGTGGGGACAAAGCTTGTAGGATATGATTGACAATGGATCTACTAATAACTTAGTATCTAAGGAGGAAGTAAAGAAGTTGAAATTGAGGAGGGTACCACATACAAACCCTTATAAGGTATATTAGCTCACAAAGAAGTAGAAAACCATCATAGAGGAGCAAGCTTGGGTAGAATTCTAGATTTGAGAGTACAAGGACATAGTTATTTGTGATATTGTACCAATGGATGCCTATCATTTGCAATTAGGGAGACCATGGAAATATGATGTAGAGGCACACCATGATGGTAAGTTTAAAATATACACCATTAATCATAGAGGTGAAAAGGTAACTCTCTTACCCTTACCATTTTCTATAGAAGAGCAAAAAGATTCAAAAATTTTGTTTTTAGATGGATAATAATTTCTAAAAGTTGTAAAATAGGAAAAGGCTCCATGCTATGCTTCAATAATTTTTTTGAAAGATGATAGACCTAAGAATGTTGTGAAGGAAGTGAATCCCTTGAGACATATAGGTCCTAATGAGGTTGCAAAACTATTGGACCAGTATAAGGACATAGTCACCAAATAATTGCCAAGTGAGTTGCCCCCAATCAAAGATATAAGTCACAACATAGATATGATCCTAGGACCAACCTTTCCTAACAAAGAAGCATCTAAGTTAACCCTGGAGAAAAATTAGGAGATGGAAATATAGATACAAGAACTCCTAGATAAAGGATCTATCTCAAAGAGCCTTTTTCCTTGTGTAGTACCTACCCTATTGGTACCAAAGAAAGAAGGCACATGGAGATTGTGCATTGATTCTAGAGAAATAAATATAATCATTATTAGGTATAGATTCCCTATGCCTAGGATAGAAGATATATTGGACCAAGTAGGGGGAGTGAGGTACTATTCCAAGATAGACCTAAAATGTGGTTATCACCAAATAAGGATTTGGGATGGTGATGAATGAGAGATTGTATTTAAAACTAATTAAGGCTTATATGAATGGAGAGTGATGCCTTTTAGCCTATCTAATGCTCCAAGCACATTTATGAGATTAATGAAGGAGGTATTAAAGCCATTCCTTGGAAAGTTTATCATATTATACCTTGATGACATCCTTATTTTTAGTAGGAGTAAGGAGGAACATATAAAAATGTTTGTTGCCAACATTCCCCTTAAGGATTCATGGCATGGCTTAACTACCTCCTATGTTATATAAGTCTAGTGGTTGTATTGAGCATTGACATGTTGATATTTTGGTGCAATGATAACTCTAGCTTGTAACAAGTGGTATCAAAGCTTGGTCATAGGTTTGAATCTCCTTGGGTAACACTGAGGGGGGGATTGTTGGACTAACTGCCAATGTTCCCCTTCAAGATTTCTGACTAGGATTAACCACCCCCTCTATTCTCTAAGTCTAGTGGTTCTATCAGGCATTAACAGGTCAATATTTTGGTGCAACAACTACTCTAGCTTGTAAAAAAAGCATCTTAACTTTGTGTTGAAGAGATTGAATGAAGAAAAGTTTTTTATAAACATAGAAAAGTGTGTTTTTATGTAGGGAGAACTTGCTTATTTGAAATTTTTGATCTCTAAAGGTGACATAAAGATGGGTCCTAAGAAGGTGGAAGCCATCTTGAGTTGGCCTACCCCTAGGACCATGATGGAAGTTAGAAGCTTTCATGGACTTGCTTGTTTCTATAGAAGGTTCATCAGAGGTTTTAGCTTTTTAGCTAGTTCTGTACTCCTATCCTTGAGACAATCAAGGGTGGGAAAAAATGCAAGTTTGTGTAGAACAAGGATGTAGAGTAGGCCTTCCAAATGCTATAGAAGAAGGTAATGGAGAAACCTATCATAGTGTTCCCTAATTTTTATAAAATCTTTACTATTGAATGTGATGCTTCTAACTTGGCTATAAGGGTTGTCTTGAGTCAAGAAGGGAGATCAATAGCATTTTTTAGTGATAAACTGAATGAAGCCAAGAGGAAATACTCCTCTTATGACTTGGAACTATATGCCTTAGTCCAATCATTGAAGAAATGGAGGCACTACCTCCCTCCAAAAGAATTTTTTGTTTTCATTGACAACCAAGCCTTAAGTTTCTTGAATAGCCAGGAGAAACTAAGCCTCAAACACATGAAATGGGTAGAATGCATTCAAGCCTATACCTTTTAAATAAAACACAAGAAGGGAGTTTCCAATAAGGTGGTAGATGCACTAAATAGGAGAAATCTAGTTGTGCGAGAAATCCAACTCCAAAGTGTAGGTATCAATGCCTTGAAAGGCATGTATAAAGATGATAATGATTTTAAAGACATCTATAAGGTGTGCTATGACTTCTTTGAGGCTTATCACACTAAATATGTTGACTACTTGATTCAAAATAGGATACTATTCAAGGGGCATCAAATTTGCATTCCCCAATGTTCTATGAGGGAGAACATCATTAGAGAAAAAGCATACAAGCAACATGAGAGGACATTTTGAATTGGAAAAGACCTTGGAATAGGTGAGAAGGTTCTACTATTGGCCAAAACTTTAGACTAAAGTGAGGAATATTATGGAAACATGTACAATCTATCATAGGGCCAAGGGTATCCACTAATTTAGGACTATACCAACCTTTTCCTATTCTTATAAGGCCTTGGGAGAGTTGCAACATGGACTTTGTGATGGGATTGTCTAGATCATAGAAGGGAAATGATATCATATATATTGTAGTGGATAGATTTAGTAAATGGCTCACTTCATCACTTGTAAAAGCATCAATGATGCATCAAAAATTGTAAATCTCTTCTTCAAGGAGATTTTCAGGATTCATGGTTTACCTTTAACCATACTATCAAAAAGAGATATGAAATTTATTGGTCACTTTTGGAGGACCTTGTGGAAGAAATTGGGAACTAACCTAAGTTTTGGCTCTTCCTACCATCCACAAATAGATGGACAGACATAAGTGGTTAACAAGTCTCTTGGAAACCTACTTAGATGCTTGAAAAAGTAGTATGGAGACAAATGAGAGTTATTTTTGTTAACAGAAGCATAGGGAATAGCCCTTTCCAAATACTATATAGGTAGAATCCAAGAGGTATCTTAGAAATTAGGGAACTGCCTTCCAACACTCTAGTTAGTTCTCATGGAGAGGAGTTTGCAAAAAGTATGAAGGAGATTCATGACTCAGTAAGGTTGGTGTTGGAATTTACAAGTGGAAAGAATACTTCTAAGAGGGGGGGTGAATCAAAAGTACCAAAATTTAAGGTATAAAACTTTTAATTGAAATTAATACATGCATGAAACATATCTAATTAATCATGAAAGTAAAGGCATGCATGAAAATAGATAACACAATATGAGAATCACCCAAAAACCCTCCAAAATGAGAATGTAAAATTGGGGTGGGGATGACAACCACAACTTATCATTGTAGAAATATGTAACTTGTTAAGGTTACAAAGTTTGACCATCATCAATGGTCTGCCTTGTGAAAGGCCTGCCCTGTTAAAGGCTCTAACACCCTGTTAAAAGTGACCTATCTAAAGGATTTACAAAAATTCACTTGGAATGTCACCCTGTTAAATGATTTAAAATATGACTATTAAACCAACCTATCTTCATAGGATTTTCATTCCCCTAATACAATGGCTAGAAAGTATAGTAGAATGTGTTGACCTGATAACTTACAATCCTTAATTGCTAATTTCATATCCTTGTTCTATCCAATTTGATATGATCCTCATTGATCTGATATGATTTTGTTCAAAGTGCTAATACTGTATTTTGTTAACTAATTTTGCAATTTTGTTCTTCTCCTAAGTCTTTTCACCCTTTTCACTTCCTTCGAATTTCACTAGTATTCTCTCCTTGCATGCATTCTTTTTTTGCATACTCTCTTCTGCATTTTTGTACAATAATGAATTATGGGGTTTTGACCTCCTTAAAAAGGTATCGTGACTTAGGGTTAGGTATGAATCTATGATTGAGATTCATCCATCTTTCTCGCTCAATTCTTTCAAATTTTTCTATTGGTTGCATGTTGATTTCATAGGGAATCAAAAAGATTCAATCTTATCTTTTAATCCTTTGAGATTCATCCTATGTTAGCACAAAAATAGTTTACATCTTAGTTTGTGGGGGCACAAACTTTTATGTTGATTCTATGTTTCTTGACACTTACTGATTACTAATGCTTGGCACACAAGAATTTTGTCTTGCTTGACACCTATAGAAATTCTATCTTTCTTGACACCTATAGTTTACTCAGCTCCTATGCTAGCTTGGCATCTATTAGTCACTTGGAATCTGAATGACTTGGCACTATCTATTTGCTTGGCATCTGAATGACTTGACACTTGATGAATTTTTGGCTTGGCACATACTATAACTCAACATCTATATTATACTCAGCAACAACTAAGAAATTTCTTAAGTGTGTTGAAACTCAATTGTCAAAATGATTCTAAGATCAACAATCTCCCCCTTTGACATGAATGTCAAAAACACTTAAATATACATGATGAATCTAATCTTTTCGAGTATAATATACATCTGTTCAACATATGTACAAAACTTTAAAAATTGTTCAAAATTTTGTGAAGATACCTCAAAATTTGTAACTCCTTTTGAGTTGATGTGCCATTGATGTATCCACAACTTCTCATGCTGGATTTGTCTCATGTTGTTTCTGATGCCCTTTATCTCTTCCTTGCCATTTCATTCTTTCTCTATCTACTTTGTTCTATCTATCCTATTCTAGTTTTACTCCTCCTTTCACACATCTTCCCTTGCAGTTATAATTTCCTTTTGGCTTATCCATTTCTGTTCCTCAAAATTTATCTTCTTATCTCCCCCTTTTTGATACTTATGTCAAAGGGTTATATACATTAAATAAATACTTAGCCAAAAAGGATTTATTTACCTCCATAACTATCCTTAGAGTAGTATCCCAATTATCTAATGCAATTTTCAATTATTTAAGTTGGATGGCTATCTCTATTGCAAGGTGAACTAGGCCTTCCAATGTAGAAAGCTTGGGGTCTTTCTTTAAAACAATTTCAAAATAGGCCAATTCTTTCTACAAAATTTCCATGTGTGGGGTGATGGTAGATTGAATTTGTATTAACATGGCCTTGGTATTTGCCTCATTTTCTATTAGTACAGCTAGTTCCTTCTAAGTGTGAAGCATAGTTTGAAAATGCTTCTCACTTTGAGCTAGATCCTTAGGTAATTGTACAGTAGATATCTTTAGGTTCCTCCCCAAGATCATTATCCATTGGCTGGTCTCTTGTGTGAAAATTGATGGATCACACAATTTTGAATACAATGAGAATATATTCTCAAGTACTTCTTTTACCTTTTCAATATTCTTAGCTAGCTCCACCTGAGATAGTGCTATTTCACTTGATATTCTTTCATTTACCTTTGTTTGAAACCTCTTTTTAAACCATTCTGATAGTTTTGCATTTGCATCAAGATCTTCATTCTGTACTTCATGATAGGCTTGGTTTCATCAGGTACTTACAAGCTAAATGCATCTAAAAAGATGTCTTTTATCTCAATCAAAGCTTGCCTTTGTTTATACTCATTTCTGAGTATGTCTTGCTTCTTCTTCCTCTTAAGTGCCTCTTGCACTTCATTTATTTGATCAATGTTCATATTTTCATAGTCATACTTTGGCATGACTATGTCCTCATCTAGTGTAGGATGTCCATGGTGAAGTACCCTTGCAACCTTGTAGAGCTCAAACTTGGTGCTGAAATTTGAAGTGGTATTGCCTTAGTGCTCGGCTTCTGAGGCATTGTTGGAGTCCTTGTTGTAGGAAATTTCACCAATGTTTGTATTTCCTCTTGCTCGTTCTCCTTTGGGGTCTCCTCCTCTATTCTTCCTTGATCAATTACTATGATTTGTGGAGCTGCACCTTGTTCTTGTGTTGTAAAGAAAAAGGTATCCATCTGTCCTATTTGATCCTTTACTGTCTCCTTGGTAGTTGTAGTGATTGGAACTATGAATTTAACCTTAGCTAATGTGTCTTGTGTAGCTTGCTCTTGGAATTGTCCACTTGTAGCTATTGGGATATGAGAAGGTGGTTCTTGTAGATTCACCTTATTCCTTGTGAAGTCAGCTATATCTTTTTACAATTCTTTCACACTCACCAAGACTAGATTTGTAGACAACTGAGCTTCTAGTGTAGCCTGGTGAAGGATGTTTTTAAGGTCCTCTATAGTTAGTGGATTTATGTTCTAACCAGAGTTGTTAGGAAAATATTGTATAGTTATTGTATATGTAGGTGTGGGAGTTATATGTGGAAGGCTCAAAGGTGGTAGTTGTGTTTCTTGCACACTTTGTTCTTGTTGTTGCTTCTCAGTAGTTACTACATTATCTATCCTTGGTTGTGTCTCCTCCACTGTGTTTTCCATTGATTCTTTCTCTACTTCCTCCTCCTTATCATTTTCTTCTTCCTCTTCATTATTTCTTCCCTCAAAGAGATCTGATTCTCCTTCTTTCATAGTTGTGAGGCCATAAATTAACTTCCATATTTATGTGGACTTTTTGACAACATCCTCAATTTTATTCTGTAAAATACTGAATGCTCTATATTTGGGTGCAAATTTGTTCCCACGATTCTTATTTTCCATACTAATTTTCCCTTTAGTAATTTTAGGAAATAATCAAGCCAATGTTGACTCTCTTATTTCTTTTTCCATATTGAGGTAGTATTGCCATTTATTTTCTACAATTAAATATAACTCCTTAGGCATTGAATTGTCAAGTTCAAGTGGAGTGTTCTTGAACTTTTCCATCATGGTGTACACTGACTCTTCAACCATTTGTTCCTCTCTATTAAACTTATTAAAATCAATACCTTTTAAGCTTGACAAATCTACATTATCTCTAATTTTATCACATATATTTTCCAAATTAGACTTAGGCGTGTGACTTACCACTCTGAATTGGTTGTTCTCATCATATTCTATTCTTTCATCATCTAATTCAGGGGGTCCAACATATTTTCTTCTCATCTTCTTCTTGGCTGGACCTCTCTATTTAGTGCCTTCTTCTTTTCCTACTCCTTATCCTTCTTTGATGTGGTTCTTGTACTAGCCCTTATGGTAGGCTTTGCTGGGCTAGGCTTAACAACTTTCTTGGGCTTGGCAACTAGTTTGGTGGTGGCTTTTCTTTTCATTGTCTCTAGCTTGTGCTTCCTTGGTTTCCTCTTCTTCCTCGACACCTTCTACCTTTTTTGCATCTTCTCCCATGCCTTACACTAATGCATGTGGCCCTTGATCCTACTCTTCTTCATCTTCATTTGCCTCTTCATCATCTTGCTCACCTTCTGATGTGCCTTCACCAAATCTAGCTTTTAGCTTCTTCACTAGTCTATCCTTTTTCTTTAGGGTTGAAGCAATTTTTAGTTCCATGTCCACCTTGGATCTAACAACATCATAAGTGCCAAAGGGTTGAGCACTCTTATCAATATTCTCTGCAAAGCAATGCTATGATTGCTGCTGATGCCTCATCAATATTGATCTCATAACCAAGTGGCCTTAGCCATCTCACCCTTGGTACTGTAGCTTAGATATATGTGAAATCAATGTCCACTAAGAAGAAAATGTCATTAATATGTTGTTCAACAAGAGAGATAGGTATCCTTAGTCTCTGTTTTATTGAATTCTTAAAGTCTTCAAAGTAGCTGGTCATTATGGTTTCAAAATTTATCCCCATCTATTCTATGTATTCATTCACCTATACTATAATTGACCTATTTTTTTCTAGCTTACCTTTCCAAAAGAAGGGAATTCATTTTGAACATAGAAGAATATGCATATTAAAAATTTTCCAAATTTACATTGAGCTCCCTTGGACCTTCTTATGGCTCCCAAATTCTCCATAATCTGTTGTAATTGTAGTTTAGCTAGATCATAAGTATGAACCTTAACAATTTTGTATCCCACATCTTCTACAATACAAGGTACACTGTTGATTCAGCTTGACTGATAGAATTTATGAGATATGACCCTAATGGAAAATTCTACAAGAGGATCTTTGATTGTGTCAATAGTCATCCCTCTCTTGTTCCACTTTGCCCCAGTGTTCTTCTCTATGGCTTCTTAGAATCACTCCTTAGGGTTTTTGGCCATTCTAGAGTTAGGTACCCAGTTACTCTATGTATAATTCTTTTGGATAGTTTAATGGGTCCATCTTCCAACCATAGGCATCCATCATGGATTCTGCTCAACACAATTCTTACCCATTTCATTTTAAATACTATAGGGAAATCTAAGGCATGGGTTAAGACCTTCCTCTAAATAATTTAAAACTTTTCCTTCAAAATTCCATTCTTACACAGTTTATTGTATGCTTCCCTAATCTCCATATCAACAATAGCTCCAATTTTGTAGTTATAACATCTCCTAACATCTTGCACCATCACAACTTTAGGTGGAATCATGGATAAAGCTCCAGCAGGGTCATTCTTATAAGAAACTTTAGGAATTGGTCTAAAGTTGGGTTGTTTCTATAGGAGTTGATAAAATCCAACTCCATAGCTTGCCAAGATCACCTGCATGCAAATAGATTATTGAAGAGAAACTGAAGGAGCAAGAGCTTGAAGCAAACAATGCAAGAGAAAATATTTTACAATAGGAAAATAAAATTTCTATGTGAATGGATGGATTTACAATGAGAGAGAGACCTCTTATAAAGGCCTCAAGGAAGCTTGTACAACAAGCTTGGAAGGTGGTAGAAGATAAGGTTGACAACTAAGCACACTTTCCACAAAAATGTGGAATATGCTAGAAGGGAACAAACTCCCATGTTGTCAACAACTAACCACTACAACTATTAAATACTAATTAGTAAATAAATGCATTAACCTAAGTAAGCTTAAGTAAATAGAATAAATAATAAATAAATAATTAATTATTTACTCTAACACCCCCCCTTGAGTGCAACTTAGGGGAATTCCTTAAGCTCCCAAAACTAAGATGAAAATGTAGAATGGGTCCTGACAACGAGGCCATGTTAGGTACCCATGTACAATGCAAAGAAATGCAACCTTTGTAAATGGGGAAAGAGAGAAAACCATGTGGGAAAAACCCTCCCCAAAAAAGAGGTAAGTACAAAAATGTAGAAAAAAATAAAGGAAGGAAGGCCTCAACAAGACCCCCCAAGGAAAACTTCCACTAGAAAAGAGTCAAGAGACTCGTTCAAAACCATAAGTACAACCAGCCCCCCCATGAGAGATACTAAAGCCTCCCCAGAATAAAGGAGCCCCTAAAGGAGGGATTGAACCAATGCAACTCTAATGTAAAAGAAACAAGGGTACATAACAAGGGAATCCCTGAATGAGAGGTAAAACTAGAAAGCCTAGCTGATGCCCAAAGGAGAATATATGAGGAACTAGAAAGGGAATCCACAAGGTAGGTGTGATGACACTATCAAGAATTTCCACTATAGTATCTACTACAAGTGTTCCTAGAGTCTCAACGAATGAAGCTAGAGGATCAAGTAGAGCAAAAGAACAATCTTGTAGAGGAGAAAAGCCCTTAATTAGATGTGGTGTGGTTTTCAAAATAGGGATCTTAGGAACAATACAAAGGTTCAAGTATCCTGACTACACCACATGATGCTCCTACGAAAGAGAAGAGTCATGCTCCAACAATGGAGATGGTGGAACAAAGTGCGAGAAGGTGTAGAGATGAGTGGAAGGATCAACTACCCCTATAGCAATAAGACCTTCTATTACACGATCCTGAATGAAGACTGAATCAACAGTGAGCTTAACTGTCTTCCCTGATCCACTACATGTAATCTGAGAAATTGAGAGAAGGTTGGTAGATAAAGATGGAACATACAATACATCATTGAATATACCATCCTAGATGTAAACTAAACCTTTCCCATAGACTGGTAGTGTAGTGTTATTCTCCATGAGAATATGAGGAATAGGAGAAGCCTCAAGAGTAGAGAAGACACCTTGAGAAGATGTCATATGGTGAGAAGCACCCGAATCTAGTATCTAAGGAACCTGTGAAGGAGATGCAATGGTGGCTTATAATGCATGACCCTTTCCAAGATTTAATGTAGATGGCAAAGATGTGGAAGAAGATTGAAAGGTAGACCCTTGTGAGGTAGAACAGGATGGAGAAGAAATAATGTTCTTCTGAAGAAGAGCTTGCAAATCTGTAATTTGTTTCTCATAGCCATAAAATCTCTTCTTAAAAAAATGTGCCTCATCATGAGATCCTTTTCAATAATAGAAATAGGTAGGAGTCTCAGTCTTCTTTTTCTCCTTCTTCTTAGAAGATGATAAACTAGTAGAAGAGGGATCTGATATCTACTTTGACTTCTGCTCTTGTGTATCCTTGAGAAGCAATGTCTGTGATTGTGAACTTGAAAGTGAATCCATCTAATAAATCTTGGACTATTCACAAGTTAACTAATCACTAAATATCTCAAATAAAGGCATCCTATATATGTCACCCAAGGCATCCATAGTGGAGTAGAAAGTATAAGAGAAGATCTGATGCTATCCCTCAACTTTGAGAGTATAAAAAAGATACACTCATCATCTGTCTTGGTTTTCCCACATCCCTACAAAAGTGTATACAGAGATTTGAATTTCATCAAGAAGTCCTCAATGGTGGGAAAGTTATCAAGTGTCAAAGAAGTCAACTCTGCATCAAGCTACAATGCCTAGAATTCATTCACTGTGCCAAACAAAGTCTAAAATTTGAGCCAATAAGCTTGAAGAGTGGTCAAACCATCCAAGTGAAATAGCAAACTATTTGAAATGTTCAGTGCAATCAATCCCATGGCCTCATCTATTTTGTTCCTATGCTAAAGAACCTCAAAAGCTTGTGTAAGAATAGGTTGATTCTCATCTAGACATGACCATAAGCTCCTTGACATGAGAAGCTATGTCATTTGTGCCTTCCAGGTGTGACAGTTGTGTGGTGAGATGGGTCACAGATGGATCCAGCATTGAGAGAGAAGAAGATAGAAGTAGAACGTCTTATTCTGAATTAAATTATAGAAAAGAAAATGCTCTCCCCACAATGTATAAATTGGACACTCTTTACTTAGTGTGATTACAATAGCCAATTTAGGACATATTTCTGAAAGTAGTATTTCTGTCTACAAAATTTTTAATCTAATTGTAGATCTAGAAAGTAGACAAAAAAATATACACTTTCAAAAAAAAAGAACCTGATTATGTGTCCAGATGAGCCCGTACTAAGCATTTAAAGTGGAAAAACTTGGAAATTACAAGTTGTAGAAAAATTCAAGAATATAGATATCAAACCACCTACACAAATGTGTAGATCATGAAATCCTACCCCAAAATAAAAAAAAAATTCTTGAAAAAATGAGTCCGTATAAGGGAGATATCGCTGTTTCAAAATCACCTCCGTAGTTTTTTTTTTGAATCACCACCATCGCACCTCCAAAAAATAAAGAAAAAAGCCCAAAAAATATTAGATCTATTATGTCAAATCCTCTTTCTCCTTTTTCTCAAAATATTGAAAAAATGTTCTTCCTCCCAATTGAAGAAAAAATCATAAACAAACTAGGGTTTGTGTCTTCGAATTGTGGCTTCAAAAATCTTTTAATAAGAAGCAACAAGGAGGCTCTGATACCATGTAGGAGTTGATGAAATCCAACTCCATAGCTTGCTGAAGAGAAATTGAAGGAGCAAGAGCTTGAAGCAAACAATGCAAGAGAAAATATTTCACAATAGGAAAATGAAATTGCTATGTGAATGGATGAATTTACAATGAGAGAGAGACCGCTTATAAAGACCTCAAGGAAGCTTGTAGAACAAGCTTAGAATGTGGTAGAAGATAAGGTTGACAACTAAGCACACTTTCCATAAAAAGGTGGAACATGCTAGAAGGGAACAAACTCCCATGCTGTCAACAACTAACCACTACAACTATTAAATACTAAATATTAAATAAATGCATTAACCTAAGTAAGCTTAAGTAAATAGAATAAATAATAAATAAATAATTATTTATTTACTCTAAGAGTTTCACTTCATTACTAACTAATTGAACTTCAAACAACTCCTTATCTTGGGGTTTCCTAGAGCTAGATATCATTTCTTCAAACAAGGGTTTCAAGACATAAAAATAGCTTAATTGTGTAGCTCGACACTAGTGCAAATACCTTGAATTGATGAAATGATGTTGAATCTTAGCTTAAATCTATGCAAAAGTTTCAATCTCTTCTTGGAATTAACTTCTACACTCTTCTTGCTCTTGCTTTGTGTTCACAATGATGAAAAATGATGGAAAATTTGACCTTATACCCTTTGTTTCATAGCATTTAATGCTTAGTGCATTTACAGTTGTCCACTTAGCTCATCATGCAATTTTGTTTCACTTAGCTTCCATTGATTTTTCAACACTCAGCATACACTAGATTTTTTATTCACTTGGCTTCAACTAGAATTTCCTTTTACTCATCAACAATGTGAAAATTTTGAAAATTTAACTTTGCATCTCTATTCATGCTGATCTATCCTTTTCAGTACTGACTTATTCTTGGAACTGATGCATGATAAAACATTTAAATATCAGTCCCACATACCTTTTTTTTCTTAGTTGGATGAAGTGTGACCACTTGACCTTTTGGGTGAAGTGATCTCTCCATTGGATGTGTTGCTTCCATCTTTTATTTTCCATGTTCTATTCATTTGTCCTCTGATGTGTTCAACATCAAATTTTCCTTTTCCTTTGTTGAACTCAGAGTTGGGTGCCTTTGACCTTGTTGGGTAATACTTTTTGATGTGTCCAGTCTTTAGACAACTGAAACAAGTGGTTTGGCTCAATCATCTACTGTAGCTTCCACTAAATGTGTTCTTATAAATTTTTTAGGGATGTGTCCATTTTCTTGATAGTAGTGCTAGCTCTTCTTGGTGTAATAGTCCCAATTGTAGCGATGTCCATGACTATTTGACCTTGCTAGTTGGTTTGGTATCCACATAGGCTTTGATCTGCATTCAAAAGCTCTATGTCCATACTTCTTACAATTGTAGTAGTGACCCTCAAATCTTGGTTTCCTAGTGGTTCTAGTCCTATAGTCATATGCCTGATGACTGCACTAGTGATAGTGACCCATGTTTGTAGGTTTGTCATGCTGGATGACATTCTTACTCTTGCACACATTAGAGGTATGTCCCTTTTTACCAAAAAAATGATAAGTGGGTTTTGTGTTCTTACCTTTGTTATTTCTTTCTTTTGTAGTCTCTGATGACTCTCCCTTTTCAGTGCTAGTGTATCCTAGTCCTGAAGTGTCATTGTTAGATCTTGGTGATTTTAGTAATTGTTCAAAGTACTTGATAGCTTCATTAGGTTTGTTGAAGTTCTTTGCAATTTCCTTCTCTTTTCTCAAGTCATTTTGTAGTTTTTCATTTTGCATCTTTAGTGTTGAGATTTCAATATCCTTGACATTTAGCTCATGATGGACATTCATCATTTGGCTTAGGGTGTCTAGCTGGATGTTGGAAATTCTTTCAAGCTCAATTGACTTTTCCTCTAGTCTATTGGCAAGTTTTCTCTTGTCTTCTTCTATCATAGCATTATCTTCAATAGCTCTCTTCTTCTATTTAGTCACTTCACAAAGCAACATGGCTTGTGACTCTTGTTCAATCTTGAGTGTTCTGATCTCTTCTGCTTGAGCTCTATTTTTCTCCTTTAGGTCTGCAATTGTTGCATCAAACTCTTTGGAATCTCCATTGGTAAACACTTTTGAGGTGTCAATCTCCTTGTACTATGTATCATTTTTGGCTATGGTGATTTCTTTTCTTCTCTTTAGGGATTTCCTCAACTCTTCCCTAGCTTCTTCTAAAGAATGTAGAATGAGATGTATCTCAATCTCCCGATTCTCTATAATCTTCCCAAGCTTGTAGACCTCCATTTCCAGATCTTTTCTTCAAGTTGTAAGGATTATCCTTGTAAGGAATTGGCTTTGATACCAAAAATTAGAATTTACAAGTGGGAAGTGTTGGTGCACAAAATTGTAGCCCCGATTTTGAGTACCATTGAAGGAATTAAGCCCTATAAATGCTTTTAATGCATATGTACCCAGCCATTAGTTTGAGGCCTAAGAGGTGTTTAGTGTTTCTAACACCTTGATTTTAGTGCATCTATATGTTTCATGAAGTTAAATTGCCTTTCTAAGCCATTTTGTGAAGTCCCATTTTGAGCAATTGTCAAATTTGCATTATCACCAAAGTTTCAAATATTGATAGCAGGCCATATTTGCAATTGAATATCTTGCACCTAGCTATGTTTCATGACTCACCACTTTGGGAATGTCTAGTGTCCATACTTGAGAAACTATGTTTCAGATTTCAAATCATTTCTAGTTCGTTCGACTAGGTTTTGAATCCCTAAAAGTTGGTCATTTATTGATGTCATGCTCATGTGAATTGTTCTAAATTTTTTGAAGCCTTGTTTGACTTGTTATAATTTTGACCCAGTTGTCTGAAATGAGAAAATTTCTTTTGTGTTGTGTTTTAGAGGTTAGAGACTTGCTATGTTTTAGTTTTGAGCTTATGACAAATCTATTTGATTAGTTTTCAAACACCATTCAAAATGCAACTTGCAACTTTTTACTGGTGTCAAGAAGTGTAGATTTATTGAAACCCCTATTTGTGATGTTATATCTCAAAATCTATGATAGGTGAGGTCAAATGGATTGTACCACTATATTGTACTTTGAGTGTGCCAATTTTCAAATCTTGATGAATCCGTCTGCACACTTTTCTAGGTCCATTCTATTTGCAAAAAATGCTTTTCTGCCATTGTTTCGATTTGCAAAATTTTGAGTAGCCTACTTTGACCATTCACCATTTGCGTCTAATTATTTATCATGAGCCCAAATCATAGATTTATACTAACCTTATGGAAATTAACCAATGTCCCATTTTTCATGCCCCCAAGTGTCAGTTTACCTAGTTTTTGAAATCTAAAAGGATTTTATGGTTTTTTGACTTGTTTTCTTGTAGGTGATTTTAAGTCTGCAACTTCAATAGTCAATATATTTTGACTGAGAATTTTTCATTAGATGAGATTTGATAGGGTAGGAGTCTATAGAAAAAAGAGTCAGTGTTCTAGTTTTTAGAGCCCGATCAGAGGTTTGGGTCAATTTTTAAAGTCAGTCAAAGGACCTCCTAGCATGAAATTGACAAGTTGAAATAAAGTGGTGAAATGAGTTTTAATTGGTAGTTCAGTGATGGTTTCTGATTTGTATCTATATCAAATGTTCAGTTGATCAATTTTCCAGTTAAGTTGTTCGAAATTTTTTTTTTTTTTAAACAGACCCATGTTGGGGCCCTATTGATTCCATTAGGCAAAGTGAGTCAAAGCATGAGAATAATGAAGCTAAAGTGAATTCCAATGTCTGCACCAGAGGGAAAATGTGATGGAGGGAGATAGAGGTACAACTAAATTAAAAAAATAGACTATGTGAGCTTGGGCCAGATCTCTCCACCTATGATACAAAAGTTAATGAGCTTTACAAATAAAAGAAAATGAAGGTAGGGCATATCATGAATGAAAAAAATTCTCACAATTGATATAGCTCTAGAGGATGCACTTATTGGAAGTTTGTGTAAGAGAGGCTTGTTGCTTGATGCAAACATTCTTCTAAACAAGGTACTAAAATAAGCCAATACCCAAGTGCCAGTTCCTATGAGATGCTTATTGCTAGACACTTAAATTTAGGGAACATGGAACATGTATTTAAGTTGAGCTCTACAATGCTTGGCTTGGGATATATTCCTAACCCTCTTTTGGCTACTGCATTTTTTTGTGGACTATGCAAGAGATGCAAAATGGATGACACCAACCACTTGTTGAATTTAATTGTTGAAAAAGGTTTTCATCCTGATGATGTCATTTATAACTTAATGATTCTAGAGAATTGCAAGGTATGTAACTTGCAAGAAGCTTTAAAATGGAATGACCATATGTTAGAAAAAGGGATTTTTCCTTGCAAAGATACTCTTAATGTTCTCATCATAGAACTATGCAAAAATCATTCCTCAAGAGAAGCAACCAAGCTATTAAGTACTATTCTAGAAATAACTCTTGTCCCCAATGATAGAATAGTTAGGTCACTTCTTGACATATATACCAAGGAATGAAATTTACAAGAAAATTTTAAGCTTCATGATAAATGGATAAGCAAAGAAGGAATGTAGTATACTATGACTGGTCATATACCCAATGCTTGTGTGAAAAACAACTTTGCTTAGGAGATTGAGAAACCTTTAGAGAGGAAGACCACCTGTGCAAAAAGGGGAAGCCATCCAAAGAGGTTGTAGGCAGTTAAAGGGGAGTTAGCAACTCATGTTAAAGAACATCCGTGTCAAAGTTGAAGCTGCCAAAACTACAAGAAGAAGTCATTGTATGTTGAAGAGATAGTAAATGCATAGAAGAGAAGGCCACGATTTTAGAGGGCATTCATGCCATATAAAAAAGAGTAGTGCCATGTCCATATTAAACAAAGCCCATGGTATGAAACCAAAGCCCATGATCTATAAGCAAGATGAGAGACAAGATAGAAGCCATAGGTTTAAATGAGGATGCAAAGAGTAGGTGAATAACATAACAGCCATAAAATGAGGTTGATCAGCAAAACCAACCTCTTCCACCTCAACCTTGTGATGCCATCTTCTCTCATGAACCTCCTTAACTTGATCAGCCAATCTATCATCAAACCAAGAAATCATCTTAGAAAAATTCCTCTCCACTATATCATGGATTTTTGCAATCATCTTAGGGTCCAGTCCTCTTGGAGCCATCTCCCAAGATCTTTGTTAACCCTCTGCAACAAATCCTTCCCACGCTCCTTGTGACAACCAAATTGTTTGCAAGTCAGATCACAACCTACCACCTCGTACGAACAATCAAGAACCAAATCACAAGTCTAGGACAATGGATTTGTAATCCACCAGCTCTCCACAATCATGCCTCAACAAGTCCAGTCTTCCATCTTTGCATCCATTAATCAATCTGCATGTCCTCCCAAGGTCCTGGTGCAAACTGCCTCAGCTTTGGCAATCTATTTATACGCTCAAGAACTCCCACTCTAATAAACTTCACCCAACCAAGGTCCTAGTACAAATTGCCTCACACTTCGGCGATCTGCTTGTACACTCAGTAAATCTTGCTCTGATACCACTAATGAAGGGCCACACCACCCTTATGAACTCACAACCAAGAATGCAACAATAAGGAAACAAAGAGATGAAAAAATACTTCCCAAGCCAATTTTATTATACTTGACAATCCAATAGTAATTACAATAACATTTCTACAAGATCTCTCAAGATCCAATCCAAACCCAAGCTAGTCTAGATCCACACTTTTGTAGAAACCTCCAAGATCTCAACTTGTGCTCGCAAGCCACCAAACAACCTCCTTGTTTCTAAACCGGAGCCACTAACTCTTCTCACAACCTCTATCCAAGATTCAAGTGTAAACTGCCTCACATTCGACGCTCTGTCTACACACTCACAAGTCCATCACAATCCTGCTGTAAACTGCCTCACATTCGGTGCTTTGTCCACAGACTCAGGAAAACTCACTCTTCAATTCCTCCTTCTCTTTCACACCTTGAAGCCTTCCAAGCTTTCCAAGCTTCACCTTCCACAACTTCTACTGCTCAAGCTTCTCCTTGAGCTTGATTTAGAAATGCTCATATGCCTTGCTTAAATAGGCACTTACCACCCCATGCATGACTTATCCACAACCTTCTAGAATTGATCCACAACCTTCTACAACTTCCATTACCTTCTACAATATCCACAACTTTCTACAATATTCATAACTTTCTAGAATTCTACCCACACACCTCGATAAATAGAATGACAATCATTTATTTTTTATTTTTTTCTATTATGCCACCTATGCACCTCGAAAATAGAAATCCTCTTTTTCTTTCTTTTCTCCTTTTCCCCCTTTTTAATTTTTTTATTATTTCTCCTCTATTTTTCGTCACTTTCTCTTTCTCCACAATTTTATTTAAAAAAAAAAAAATTTCAACTTTTTTTTTTCTTTTTTCTTTTCCCCAATAGTTTTCCCATGCAAGATGCTCCTGCATCACTTTCTTTCTCATTGTACAGGTTCTAGTTTTGAGAAGAAAATTGACTCACTACTAAGACACCATTCTTTCAGCAATTTCTCTTGTATGAACATCAGTAATGAAGAGAACATAGATAATTCAGATTTATTAGGTGTTTCTATGTTTTGATTTCATACATATGAATGTATTATTTCAGGAAATAAATACAAAGAACATCAAGTGTTGAGTTTCATTTTAAATATTGTCTCCTTTCTTAGTGAGCTGTAATGTTTTATGATCTTTGAACAAAGAGCCTAGGTCATAGTTGTAGTCCCTTAAGGTTGTATGTTATTTTATTGTTGCTTATAATTCAAAGAATTATGTAAATGCTTCAGAGAAATTAATAGGGTTGCAAGTTTATTGAGGAGGATATCAGGTAAGAATGAGATTTAGATTGAACATAGATTTCTATTTACAAGGTGAATAGATAGATCAAATATTTAAATATATGAATAGGTCTCAGGTATCCGTATGTATGTGATTGATTCATGGAATTGCCCAATATATAAGGCACTATTTAGCTATAGGATCATTAGTTTTTACTGCTACATATTTGGGGTGTTGTTGAATTCAACATTATTAATCAAATGCTTTTCCCCCTTTCATGTTGAACAGCTAAAAGGTCTAACCCTCACTCAGCTTATGAATTTCATAGATTTGCATTTAGCTATTGTAGATCTATGTTATTGCATGACTTCATAGGAGAAATAAGGGTTAAATCTATTGATTATAGATTCAAGAATATGTTTTTGTACTGGTACCATATTATTTGAATCTGAGGTCCACCCACCTAGGTTTTGCAGAGCTTGAAGTAGAAGAAGGGTCTAGCCTTATAGTTGGCTCGGTGTCTAAAATGACATATTGAAGATGGGAGTTAGTTGCCCCTAGATCTGTCTTGTTCTCATTAGGGTCATTTGAAACTTGTAACATTTCAAAACACCAATAAGAAGAATACTTTTGAGGGGAGGGGGGGTGAATCAAAAGTACCAAACTTTAAGCTATAAATTTTTTAACTGAAATCAATACATGCATGAAACATATCTAATTAATCATGAAAGTAAAGGCATGCATGAAAATAGATAAAACAATATTTTATCACCCAGAAACCCTCCAAAATGAGAAGGTAAAATTGGGGTGGGGATGACACTCACAACTTATCACTACAGCAATATGTAACTTGTTAAGGTTACAAAGTTTGACTATCATCAATGGTCTACCTTGTGAAAGGCCTACCCTATTAAAGGCTTTAACACCCTGTTAAAAGTGACCTGTCTAAAAGATTTACAAACATTCACTTGGAATGTCACCCTATTAAGGGATTTACAATATGATTGTTAAACAAACCTATCTTCATAGGATTTTCATTCCCCTAATACAATGGCTAGAAAGTATAGTAGAATGTTTTAGACACTTAAAATCATCCCTAAAGACTATATTAATTTATTAATATTGCCTGTGACATTGTAATTAATTATTAATTAATTAATTATATTGCTCACATTCTTCTACTTATTTAATTAAATTAATTAATTAAATAAGTTCATTCTCTTAAGTATTTAAATTTAATTTAAATACTCTTGGCTCTAATGTGTTAAATCAATTTAACACATGATCCTCCATGTCTCTCTCTTTTTAAACAAATTTTATTTATTTAAATCCTCACATCCTATTAATTCTTCTAAATCTATGATTAAATTAAATTTCATTTAATTTAATCTTAAGCCTAACCTAGAGCCTAGCCTATAAGCTTACTTCTTCTCTAATCCCAATTAATCATTCCTAATCATCTCCCTAATCCGCTTCATTAGTCTAAGAGTGTGCTCACACATGTGTGAGATAGCATGCCTACACACTCTTGTCTCCCACTCTTCTTCTCAAGTTTGCTCACACATGTGTGAGCAAACTTTGAATTTTTGACTATTTGCATGGCTTGCATATCACCTTATGTGACATCTACATGGATGCCACCTCACCAAGCCTTCCCTCAAGCCTATAAATAGAGGGCTTTCCTCAAGCATTTGCATCTCCCATTATTGCATTGTTACCATGCCATTTTGAGTTTTGAGTTTTCATGCTTAGGGTTTTACATTGTAGCTTGATTTGCATAGAGATTTCTAAAATCATACTAATCATTTGGTAGCTGATTTAGTTTGTATCTTGCATTGTTCATTTAGTTTCCTTCATGCATTTGTATTTCCATTCCATAGCTTACATTCTTAGTTAGTTTCCTTTATTGCATATCATCTTCATTCTTGGATGCTTTCAAGAATGGCTTTCTCCATAGCCATTTTTTGAAGTGTTCTTCATCCCACATAGCTTAAGATCTTAGTGCATTTTTATTTATATTTGCATTCACACTTGCACTCACACACTCAAGAGATTCATTTATTCTTGTGTTTGGGAGAGCACACCAAACATACCCCCCATCTTAATACACCAACAAGGCCTCTTATGGGTGCCTTTGTTGAGCTATAGAGGTGGCTAGAAGATTGGGTTTGTTAGCTATTTAGGGTTGCAAAATTCAAGCAAGCATTAGTTGATATTTATTCCTTGCATTTTGGTGAATGTTTGATGCATTTTGAAAGTTTTAAACTAGTGTTTGTTTGTTAACCCATGTTTCTTGCAGATCTCATTTTCTAGCACATATTTTGGCACACCTGGTGGGACCCACATCGTTGGTTTCATTTCAAAAATTTGCAAACAACCTCAGTTCAATCGTAAAACATTGCATTGTCATCTCCACTGACTGTAGCGTCGTCTGCGCTTGTTGTCTGCGCATACCAGTGTCTTCGCAGACCAGCGTTTGCGCATACCAACATCTACACTTTTTAGTGTCTCTGCAATAGTTCAAAATAATACTTGCATTTCCCCTTAAGCCATTTTATCATCTACATTTTTGGTATGTTGTCTCTGAAAAGTCCTCTGTCATCTATGAATTTTACTCTATTGTTTGTGACTTTAGTTCTGTCATTTGCGAGAATAATTTTGTCATCTACGAGAATAGTTTTTTCATCTATGAGAAAAGTTTTGTCATCTTCAAGGTTAGTTCTATCATTTGCAAAGTTAGTTTGTCATCTCTGTGTTTTGGCATCTCTTCTTTTCAATTTGTCATCTGTGTCTGAAATTATTTAGTCTGCTTCTAAAGGTCTTCTGTCGTCTTCAAGTTTTAGTGTCTGTGTAGTTTGGCATCTGCGTGTTTTGTCATCCATGCATTTTAGCATCTATGCTTGTATTTTGGCATCTCCGCGTTTTACCAGAATTGTTTAATTTTTTAATAGTAATTTTCTCTAACTGATTGACTTGCAGGTTTTAACTAACAATTTTTATGTAGAGAAGTAACCTTAAAAATCTAAAAAACAAAATCAATAGTAATTTTCATCACTAAAGGAGATTTGTAGTGATTTTTATCACTTAAACCTTAAGGGTTAATGATCTTGTATGGATTTAAACACTTTCATTTGAATGCATGAATGTTTAGGTTAGCTAACATTTGGACTTGGTGCTTAAAATGGACTTGAATGTGTAGGGTAGAAGACACATTTGGATTTGGTGTTTAAAAAATATTCACACCATCTTGAATGCTTTAAAGAATAATGGACATGTATGCCTAGGCTAGACAATATTTGAAATTGGTTCGTAAAATGGACATGTATGCCTAGGCTAGATCACATTTGGGTTTGGTGCTTAAAATGAAGTCATACACTCTTGAATGCCCTAAGGTAAATTGACTTTATTTCTTGCATTTTTATTTTCAGCATTTTACTTTCACACACTCGCTTTACTTTCTTGTTGATGAACCCACATTTTCATTTATGTTGGCGCTATTTCAAGTTAGAAAAAACTTTGCATGTTTTAATCACGAGTGTCTTCAAGTAGATAAAAAACTTAAAGCTTCATTGAGAAAGAACAAGTGTCTTTTAAACCCCAAGACCACTTACATATTCTCTCCTCTCGCACCTTTGGGTGATCTTGGGTGCACAAGAAATAAGTGGTTTTATTTTTTATTTTTTAGGTGGCCTACTTGGGGATTTCATCACCCCTTGGGATGACCTCAACTCCAGTTTTTTGGCAGAGTATAAAAATCAGGAGGTGAATTGAAAGATGCCTCTCTTGAAAGTGGAATATTGTCACTCTTGGCTAAGCCCCAAAGAACTTTATACCTTTGGAAAGTAAAGGAGGAGATTTGGGTTACCATCTCCCTCCGACAGTGTGGCAGTATTTCCTTTCATCTACAGAGTTGGGCCTCACATACCTTGTGTATATCAAGGATGCCCTTTAGATAAGCATTGTTCATCCTAGAGACAACCTTATTAGGGTTGTTGGCATGTTTAGCGTGCTTGTTTGAACATTCAAAGCCAAAGCCAAAACATCAAACAAGTTCTAAAAATGAGTGAAATTATGAGGTAACCCTTCATTGAGTGAGATAGGTTAAGTAAGGTCTTCTTGACTCACGGTTACTTTTGGTAGTTTGTATTTTGAAATTGGTTGAGTCTAGTCACTTGAAATTTGGCTCTTGTTTTGACCGACAAAGTCAACCAAGTCAAACACAAGAAAGTGAAGTTGTCCAAACCACCTGTCTACAAGGAAAGGAAGAACCTAGCATATGGTGACAAACAATTTCGATACACTATCAAAAACATTCAAAAAGAAGAAGCTACACAAGATCATTATGATAGAATTGAATACAATGGAAAACTTCAAAACTAGTCTACTTTTCCAGGAGTAAACACAAGGTTTTTATTTCTAGTGAACAAGGATTGAGTTAACTACATTAGTGACCACAATACTCTCATCTTTTCATATCTACCTCCATCTTTCCAACTCCTAGCCTTCCACTTTCAAATTTTCTTCTAGAGAGCTTAAAACTTAAAACATCTTTTGACATTGCAACACTAGACCTTTCATCCATAAGCAAACATTTATCCTAATCACACATACTTATTTGGGATCACAAGTCTATCTCCCAATAGTAAGCAATCAATTTGGTGTCCTATTTTTCCTACAAGATCACTTGGCTATCTTTGGTAGGAGAAAGATACTACTATCCTCTAATCAAACTTTGTTTGTTAAACCAAGGTCTTTTGTTCAAACTTGGGTAGTTGACCCTTTAATCACATAAGGTTAATAGCTCTTATCCTCATTTTCTTTTTCTCCACAATCTTCCATCCATTGGTTGGGTCACTCTTGTATGGTACACACATGATCAGGAAGGTTCATGTTTAATCCCATGTCACATTTGTGGGAATCATTGAGGCAACCAAAGATGGAGAATCCTTTTCCTCCACTCACAACTTTATTAGGGAACACAATTCCCTCTAGTTAGAACCTTGGCATGCCTAACTCAATATCCACATGTGAACCAGAAGATCCCTTCCATAACACAACTTTGGGGGATAATGACAAAGAAGTATACCAAGATGAAGATCCTATTAACCCTAATGATGTACCTAGTGATGTCAGGACATTCCTTGTAGATCCCTACAATGTGGAAATGATGGAGAAATCCATTAGGGAAAAAAAAATTGAGATATTCCTAAATTTGGTCAAGGATGGTGTTAATGTTCCCCCAAGCTTTGATGAGAACACTTTTTTAGGCAAATTAAAAAAGGTGGTGCACCCGTGTTGCCCACTTCAAATGCAGCTCCGACTTCTAGCAAAGGGAAAGAAACCATGGTAATAACTAGTGTTATGCCTACATCTAGCACTTCAACATAACCCACATTTCAATTGAGTGCAGAACATATTCAACAAATCATTAGTGCCATGCCTAATGTTACAACATATGTTAGTATTCCACAATCTACCTTGACAACTTCAACTGTGGGATGCTTAGGCATTGGACAAGTGCCTACTCAACCAATGGCAATTCTGACACAACCAATGCACTCCTCTTATTTACAAGTGCCAACCACTATGGTAAAGACATCCATGCCAATTCCAACAACTACATATCAATACATTGGCCAAAGTGGAGTACCTCCACCACCTCACACTACATTTGGGACTGCCTACAATTTAGGAGGTGGATTTGTAAACACCCAACAATCACAAGTGCAACCTAATCAAGATTTGGCTCAACAATTCTAAGAATTGAAAAATTTGGTCCTTAACATGAACAAAAAAGGGGTGAAGGATGTCTCTTTTGAGGGAAATTAACCTTTTCCATTTGATAAATCCATTAATATGGTGCCATTTCCAACCGATTTTGAAATACCTAAATTTGACAGGTATACGGGAGAGACACACCCCATCACCCATCTCAAGGAATTTTCCATTTTGTGCCAAGAAGTAGCCTACAGTGATGACTATCTTAAGAGGCTCTTTGCACGAAGTCTTGGAGGCCCCACACTTGAGTGGTTAATGAATTTACCTAAGGGATTCTTTACTTCTTTCAATGATTTTACAAGCAAGTTTATAGCACAATATTCTTACAACATTGAACATCATGCCTCATTGAGTGACCTATGCAACACAAAACAATGAAATGGAGAAACTTTTGCCAACTTCCTACAAAGGTGGAGACATCTTGCTAATTGTATGCCATATAAAATTGAAGATTTCCATCTTGTGGATATATTTATCAAGAACTCAATACCCGAAATGTCCTTCCACATGAAAATGGCTAGCCTTGAAGACTTCCACTTTAGTCAAAAAGGGCAAGAATATTGAAAATGGACTTTTGGAAAAAGGTACCATTAAACATTATAATTCATCATCCTCCAACAATGAGTCAAACAACAATAGCAAACCCAAATTCTGGTCCAAGAATAAAGGTGTTACATATGATGGTGTTATTGATGTCAAAAATCTTCAAGGAGGGAACAACAACAATTACTGTGAAACAACAATAATTCAAATCATGACAATCAAGGCAATCAACAATCTCATAATCAAACACAATTCTTTCCATGCAACAACAACTACAATCATAACTATGATTGAAATAGAAAGTTTACTAACTTTCGTGAACCTTTGGAGACCATCTTTCAAAAATTAGTGGATCACAACTTGATGGTATTTCCTAACACACATCATTTTGATGAAAATCAACCAAAGCCAAAGTGGTATAGGGAAAATGAATATTGTAAATACCACCATATCAAAGGACATGACACCAAAAAATGTATCAAACTCAAATTTTTTATCCAAAATCTTGTTGATAATGGGGACATTGAAGTAGAAGGAGGTCCAACCTCTAAAAATGCTAAATTGAAGATATTTCAAAAACCATTTCCTGATCACAATAATGATAATAAAAATACCAACAATGCAAATCAAGCATCCACATCAAATGCATTACCTTATGATTATTCTACTAACCACATATCAGGGTTTGACTCCTTATGTGGCCACATTAAAGAGGTAGAAACTCATGTGAATACCCTTGTCTTACAAGCAGCTGACTATGATGCTACCACTTGACGAGGAAGACTCACTTTGCAAGATGCCACTCCCAAAAATAGTAATCCATTAATGCCACATGTGCTTGCTGTGCCATCCACCTCACAAAGGCCCAGTTCTCGCGGTCCTAGCTAGGTAAGACTCCTGCACAAATATCTATTCTTGAACTTCTAACCACATCACCCATCCATAAAGAAATCTTAGAGAAGGCTTTTTTAGAGTCTCATGTTCCTAAAAACATTAATGCTTCCCAATTCATTGCTATGATTGGAAACCTTGTCACCCAACAACACCTTTTCTTCACAGATAAAGATTTCCAAAGTCCTAATCCCCACCATAATTTGTTGCTCCACATTGAAGTCCTTATACAGTGACATAAGATTAAAAGAGTCTTTATAGACAATGGATCTAGTTTGAACCTTTGTACATTGAAAATGATTCATTTCTTGGGACTACTAGAGGATCTCCTAGATGTTAATAAAATAATCACAATAAAAGCATATGATGAAAAGGAAAGAGAATCAAAAGGAGTCATTATGTTGCCTCTAAAAGTTGGACCAGCCATCATAAATACCGAATGCCATGTCTTACACTTGGATTTTCCATATAACATCTTGCTTGGTAGACCGTGGATACATACACTAAAGGTGGTCCCATCTACCTATCATCAGTGCTTGAAATTCCCTCACCAAGGAAGAGAGATCACAATCCTAGGGGATCCCACTTCTTTTGAATTTTGTAAAAGATTGGAAGGTGCACCAATGAATTTTTGTCCAATAAGTGAGTTTGCCAAAGTTGTACCTAAATCTCTCACCATAACAGAACCATCTTCCACAAAAATACTAGAATTAGCTAATGAGGATGCAAGTTCCCACAAGGGAAAAGAGAAGGTTGAAGATACTAAGATTAACACCACAGGGAAGAAGGTTACTTTTGCTGATTTAGGAATGGGAGAGTATAAGTTTGAAAATGCCTTGTGTGTTGGACAACTACCACTTTCCCCTCATTCCTTTCGAAAACCTTCTCAATTATCACCTTCTACTAATAAGGAAACCATGAAAGTTAACAAGACAACCTTTGAGCATTGGGTTCACTTAGTGATGAACACATGGAAGATAATATTCTAGATTGGCTATATTATGATGGAAAAGATGAACCTGTTGAATTTCTTAAGGATAAATATGTTAAGGCACCTCCCATTATTGAAAACATGGGATATCATGGTACTGGCCTCGGACCAAAAGAAGATGGAATTAGACAACCCTTAGAAGCTAATAGCTATCCTAAAGGACATGAATTAGGCTCCATTAAACCTAAGGTATCCTTGTCTGGCAACTATTGTACGGTTGAACCTAATTCTAAGGCTAAAGAGGAGGAATTCTTCGAAGTACCTTTCCAATACATTGAAGATGACCTAGCTAACTATGTCTATGCCATTACCATAGATGACCTTTCATCCATTAACCTACCTCTCACCAATATCAACATGATAGACTAGGACCTTCAAGATACACCACCAGCTCTTGACATTTGTAAGACTGATGGAGCAGTGATGGCACTTTTTGGCCTTAAGAGTCTCTGAGATTACAAACATGAGATCCAATATAATGAGGATGCCTAATTTGGTAGCCAAGTCAACTCTCTTAGTCACAAAAGTGAAAAAGAAAATAAAAATGGAAAAATAAAAGAAACATCCTCTAGTGAAAACTCTTCTACGGCACTTTTGGATGAAGAAAAAGATAAAATAAAGGATGCATCTTCTAGTGAAAACCTCTTAGAGGTGCCAAAAGAGGGAGATCTTGACTTGCCATTTAGATCCTTGCCACCAAAAAAGTCACCTATTTTGAATGAAGACACAATTCTCGTCAATTTGCGAACAGAGGATAATCCAAGAATCACCTACATTGCTACTACCTTAAGTCTTGAGGAACAAAAAGCCATGATTGAATTCTTAAAAAAGGGAAAAATCAATTTTGCATGGACGTACAAAGAAATGCCTAGCCTAGACACAAATTTGGTTGTACATCACTTGACAGTTGGTCCCAAGATTAAACTAGTGAAGAAAAAGTTGCACAAAATGCACCCTAAGGTAGCACTCCTCGTCAAAGAAAAATTACAAAAAATGTTAGAGGCAAAGTTCATTCACCTATTGACTATCCTGAGTACATCTCCAACATTGTTCCTATAGGGAAAGCATCTGAAGGCAGGCATTCATGTTTGCTTAGATTTTTGAGATTTAAATCTCGCATGTCCTAAGAATGCTTTTCCACTTCCTAATATAGACATCATAGTGGATTTGACTGCTGGACATGAGATGTTGTCTTTGATGGATGGATTTTTCAGTTATAACCAAATCATAATTGTAGAAGAGGATCAACATAAAATGGCATTTACCAACCCTTGGGGAACTTCTTTTTATCAAGTCATGCCTTTTGGCTTGAAAAATGCCACCACCACTTATCAACATGTAATGACTACTATATTCCATAATCTTCTACATGTCATAATGGAGGACCATGTTGATGATATTCTCAAAAAATCCAAGACAAGAGAATCCCACATTGATGTCCTTACCACTATTTTTGACAGGTTGGAGAAATATAAAGTGTGCCTTAATCCTAAGAAGTGTGTATTTGGGGTCAAATTAGGCAAACTATTAGGATACATTGTGTCAAGAAGAGGTATTGAGGTAGATCCAGCAAAAGTGAAGGCCATCATGGATATGGCTCCACCTACCACATCAAAACAACTTTGCAGTTTCCAAAGAAAATTACACAACTAGCAAATAAAGTCCATCCACTTCAGCATTTGCTTCACAAGGGAAACAAGTTTCAATGGGATTGTCTATGCCAAAAAGAATTTGAACAAATTAAGACATATTTGGCTAATCCTCCAATTTTAGTACCTCTAGTTGCAGGACGACCTTTGATTCTATACATTTCAGCTACTTCAGTTGCCTTAGGAGCACTTTTGGCACAATTAGATGATAAGGGGAATGAGAAAGCCATATATTACCTCAGTCAAACACTAGTTGGCTATGAGTTAAACTACACTGCTATTGAGAGAGCATGTTTGGCTATAGCCTTTTGTACACAAAAACTACATCATTATATGCTTAATCATACTACATATCTCATTGCCAAGATAGATCCACTCAAGTATTTGTTATCAAAAGCTGCCCTCACTGGCCAACCAGCAAAATGGGTCTTAATTTTAAGTGAGTTCAACATTGTTTATAAGGATCATAAGGCCATTAAAGGACAAGTAATTGCAGATAAGCTTGCTGAAGCTCCTCTTCAATGAGACCATCCCATTGTAGCCAATTTTCCAGATGACACAATTATGACCCTAGCCCCTACTACACCATGGAAATTATTTTTTGATGGCTCCTTTACACAAAAGGGATCAGGGGCAAGAATATTGTTTTTGACACCACAAGGGGATCTCATTCCAAAGTCTTATAAAATCTCATTCCCTTGCAAAAACAAGATAGCTAAGTATGAAGGTTTAGTCACAGGACTACGCCAAGCTATCAGATGGAATATCAAAAACCTTCTTGTCTTTGGAGACTCAAAATTGGTCATTAAACAAGTCATAGATGAATACCACACCAAGGATGAGAAATTTTTGCCCTACCACAAAATAGTTGAGGAGCTTAAGAAACATTTTACAAAGATTGTTTTTTAGCAGATTCCAAGGGCTAATAATAAAGTAGCAGATGCCATGGCTACTATTGCCTCTATGATTGCCATACCAGAATATAGTCCTAAATGTGGGTTTCTCATTGAGAATCTTTTTACTCCTGCTTATGAGAAAACTGATTTAGAGTTGGTGTGTGAGATTGTTGGTCCCGAGTCTCCATGGTACGTTAAAATCTTTGCCTATTTACATCACAAAACCATTCCCATAGCCCTCACCCCAAACCAAAGAAAAACCTTCATCTGCCGAACTGCTCGCTATACAATCCTAGGTGATACACTTTTTTGAAAACACTTTGATGGAACCCTCCTCTGATGTCTTAGTTTAGATGAAGCTCGAACAATGTTAGAAGAGGTTCACCAAGGGATTTGTGGTGCCCACTCTAGCGGCCTTATGTTAGCAAAAAAGCTTCTTAGGATAGGTTGCTATTGGCCCACTATGGAAGCAAATGCATATCATTTTGTAAAGAGATGTGTTCCATGTCAGTAGCATGGCAATTTGATACACACTCCCACCCAAGACCGTTAGCCCACCATCACTCCATGGCCCTTTTTCTGCTGGGGATTCAATCTTGTTGGTCAAGTATACCCAAATTCCTCAAATGGCCACAAGTACATTATTGCCGCCACGGAGTACTTCACAAAGTGGGTCGAGGCTATTCCATTAACATACATCACCGGAAAATAGATTTCAAAGTTCATCTTGAACTACATTATTTGTTGTTTTGGAATACCTCATGATATTATGACTAATAATGGAACCCCCTTCAAAAATCAAGAGGTTGCCACACTATGTAGGAAATTCAGAATCACCCAGCATTTTTCCACCCAATACTACCCCCAAGGAAATGGCCAAGCTAAAGGTACCAATAAAACCATCTTGAAAATCTTAAAGAAAACTATTGATGCAGCTGGTTGTGATTGGCACATCCAAATTGCTCCCACCCTTTGGGCCTACTGTACCTCCATCCGCACCCCCACAGGAGCCACCCCATTTTCCCTTGTTTATGGTTTTGAAGCCGTCTTGCCCATCGAAATTGAGCTCCCTTCCCTCAAAATCTCTCTCAAGAATTTGATATCAGAAGAAGACTACTGAGTTGCTTGATTGTAGGAGCTGACACTCCTTGATGAGAGACGACTGAATGCCCTAAACCACCTTTGCATGTATCAAAATTGTCTTCATCTTTAGTATCATAAGAAAGTCAAGCCACAAAAATTTGAAGTGGGGGACTTAGTTTTGTAGAATAATATGAAGAACCTCTAGAACCATGAAAAGAAAGGAAAGTTTGCAGAAAATTGGCTAGGTTCATTTATCATTATAGCCAAATATGGTTCTGGGGCATATTAGATTACTACTCCAGAGGGAGATCCGCTCCCTGAGCCTGTAAATATCTAGCATCTCAAGAGGTTCTATGCTTGAGCTTTTGTAGTTCCCGTACAGTGTTTATAGTCCTGCAAAAATGCAAAAAAATCAAAAAATTAGAAAATCCAAAAAAATTCATAAAATGTTCTTGAAAAAGCCCTAAAAATGTAGAAAAATGTTCTTGAAAAAAGTATTGTTTGATCCATTGTCTATAAGGCTCATTTCGCTTTACTCCATTCCACTTCTCTTGTGCAAAGTCTTATCTAGCCTTTTGCATTTCATATATCAAATAAAAGACCTCTTATCTATGAGGCTTTGTTTCCCTTCCATCTTTTGAAAGACCTCTAGTCCGCAAGGCATTTTTTGTCAAGTGATTGTCATTCCCATTATACAGAGTTTTTTTCACAACAGTGACCCCACTTGGATTTACACAAAATCACCATTTGAGACTTAATGCTTCAAGAAACTTGTTCACTTCATAGTCCTTACTGAAAATGCATGATTTTATGATAATTGGATATTTCAACTTGACACACTTTCATAGGATGAATCCTTCCTATAGGCAACATTGTGACATTCACTTCTAGACCTAAGGTTCTTGGCAGGAACTGTGGATTGAATGACTACTTTTTCATGAGGTCTCTTTTTGGTTGATTTTATTTTTGTGTGTTAGTGAAAGCTTTGAATGGTGCACCTTGATCTTCCATATTTTGGTCGTACTAGAATGGTTCTCATTGATTACACATGTTTTTGTGGTATGATCTATTTTTGAGGCTTTATTTCATATGTGTTAGTTTCAGGTTATGTTAATGCATTGTGTAATGGGGGCAATGGGTTAGCACACGTCCCAACAAAGATCACTAAAATACTTTGGGTGTGCCCAGACCTCTATATTGCATATATGACATTTGATCCATCATGACTATGCAAACTACACCTATTGTCCTAAAGTCTCTATGGTTTTGTATGTCTAGTCCACGCAAAAGAGTCATGTCATTTATGCTTCTATAGCATATAATGCTTCAAATCATTTTGTAAAATCAACTTAAGGTGTGCTCTCCATATGAACACAAAAAAATCTCTTGATATTATGTAGTTAGGATGCATTTAGTATAGGGTTTCATTCGAGTCATGCTTGAGACAAGGTTCTATTTATTTCCCCCCTCCTATGCTACACTACTGGGTTTCTATGAGTGACAGTTATGATAGATATTCATTCATTAATTCATTTCCATTAGATTGCATTAACTTCCCATTTTTGCATTCATTCATTAGTGTTTAGTTGATTCATCTCATTTAGTGTTCATTAAGCATTTTTGGTTCATTTTATTAGATTGCATTAGTTCATTTCATTAATTGCATACATTTATTTTACTCATCACATCTAGGGACATATACATCATAATCACATCTAAAATATATATCATGCATCCATGACAAATAAAACAATGCATACATCTCATAATCACCCACTAATCTGCATCACACACATGTTAGGCATCATGTACATATGCATACATCATAGGAAATATCACATAGCATCAGATCCTATATCACAAACGTTAATATCCATATCATAAATCCATACATATGAATCACATACATTCATACACAAATAGAATCGTCAACTCATGTCATGTATATATCTCAAAAAATAATGTATGTACAGTCCATAAACACATCATATAGAATCATGTAGTGCACATGCATCATAAAAAATCATTGCATCTACACATATCTGTCAAAAAAAATTGCTCACTATATACAATCAAGTCGCTAGCTATGAGGGCCCTGCTCCCCCTGTATCCCCCCCTTGAGGAGGTCTCTACTATCCTATGGACCTCTTTGATCTGGCTCTGCCACCTGAGATCCATGAGCTGGCTTCCCTCTCAAAATTCAGCTGTCATACCTCAACAGGTATGACCTCCCTATACAATGACCTATAATATGTTGCCTCTTGTATAGCCCGTGTCTGTGCTCGGCTAGCTGTGAGAGCCTCTTGCATCACTGAGATGATAGCCCAAGGCTATACCATCTATATGGCTATATCTCGTTGCCTACGGTATCCATCCAGCTGGGCCTGATGGGTGTCTCACTCGGCCTGTGAGGCAGCTACCTCTTCTCAGAGCCTCTTTGCCTCTCCTCAATCCGCCACCCCTATATGGGTGCCCACCCCTGCAAACTCCCCTACATCCACCCATGCCTATAAGGCTACTAAGGCCTCCTGTGCACTATCCCCCCTGACCCTTTGCACCTGCAGCTCTGCCTGTATGGCCCCCATGGCTTGCTTTAAGCTATCTGCTCGTGCCTGCTGCACCTGTGCTACCCCCTGTAGTTAGGCTACCTCTATCTGCAAGCTATCCCTCTTGGCCTTAACCATGTTTGGGTCCTCTCCCTGTACCTGTCCTTGTGGAAGTGCTTGTGGTGGTGCTTGTTCCTGTGCCTATGCCTATCCCTATGCCTATGGTTGTGCTTGGGCCTGTGGTGCTTTCTATGGTGGCCCCTGTGCTAGTGCTAGCCCTGGACCTCTCCTCGCTTAGACTCTGCACCTGTGCGGTCCCTCTTATGCCCCCTATGCTAGTGGTGGCATCATAGTTGCCTAACCACCATCTCCAACTCCATCTCCCTCCCCCTATGCCTGCTTTACTGGTGGAGGTGCCCTTGGCATTGTAAGCCTGACCCACTAGTGGGCTGCCCACCATTGTGTGTACGTTGGTGTCATACCTGTGTCTCCCCTATCCTGGCCATGCACCCATGGCACTACTACCATTCCCATCCAAGAAGCTCAAGCCAATCATATGGTGGTACCATGTCCCCATAGTCGGCCATACTCTCATGACACCACAGGATATAAGAATCTGTCTAGCATTGTATCCTGTACCTTGTCAAACTATCGTCACACTCGAGAGGCATGGATCGACCAATGATCCAACAGTCTATCTGTGTGTACGGGAGGTACATCTAATCCTCTATTTCATCCTCATCTCTTGCTGATAGTGTCTTCCCCCATCGCTTTACCCCGTCATAGGGAGTCCACTCGAACATGATGTTCTCATCTATGCATCGACGCCAAAACCTCATAGACTCCATCAATGTATATTGGATAGGAGGCTAGTATCTACAAGCATATGGCTCTCTAGGCTGCCTAGTCTCTCGCTAAGTGATCGGCCATGTGACTTTGATATGCTTCCATGACCAAACCATTAGTAACATTAGTCCTAGTCCTACCATGTGCTGGGTTCGATATGCACACATGTGCAGATCATGATATAGCTTGGCCAAGATAGTCTATCCCCAGTAGTAGACTGCTCCCTCCTCCTATAGCAGAGTGCTCAAGACTCGCACCCACCTAATCGGCCAGCCGTGTCCTACATGATCTAGCAGCATCTGCCATATCAATGAGGCTGGGTATACTTCCAGCCTTGGTAGCCTCTGCTCTAGTGCACCCCTCCATGACAACCACGATCGCTGGATAGGTAATTGCTGTCGCCGTCTACCAAAGCACTCCCTTAGGAATGGATCTGAGCCCTCTAGTACATACTCTAGGTAGGCACCTCTAATTGATACTCTCAAGATTTTCCATATATCTAGGAGTGTGACTGTAGTCTCCCTCATCGGTAGATGGAAGCTCCTAATAGGCGTGTGCTATCGCTCTATGAGAGCCGATAGCTGCGTTGAATGGTCCCTCAGATCCGGCCACTCACGAATGTGCTCTAGCCCTCATAGCTACATGCGCCCCCAATCTATGTCTTTCAGCCTCTCTTGTATCATCATGGTTAGAGGATAGTGCTCCCTCAACCTAATCACCACTGTATCCTCCCGCAGCATAGACATGTAGAGCGTCAGTTTTGCTAGCTTGTGATGTCCTTACAATGGGGCATCTCCCGTTGCCTCCCCCTACTCTACCCTAATTGGTGTGGCCATTTTTTGATGCAGATGTTGATAAGTGCAGATGCTAATCAGAAGAGACATTGATCTTTGCAGATGCCGATCAGCAGAGCTGCTGATCGGCAAAGATGCCAGTTCAGCTTAGATGACAACATTCTATCATCTTTGGAGATGATGACATATTCTCCATCATCTCTGCTGCCCTTAGTCATCTGCACAGATGACAGGTTGAACCCTATCATCTTTGTGGAAGTCGAAGTCATCATTTTTTCATCTGCGTAGATGACAGGGTAGAGACTGTCGTCTCCACCCAAGTTTTTTTTAGGTGCATTTATGACATAATAAATGCACTAGTCTAGCCTAGCCTACCAAAATACAAAGAGGATCAGATGACTTACCGGTAGGCCCATCTCAGCTGCTTGCTGGTACTCTTGTATGTGCTCACCAAGCTACAATTGATTAAAGGGCTCCATGTTTTCTTTGGATGCTCTACTCGTAGTGTGACAATGACCTTCTTTGGGCCCCTCAGAGGCTTATATAGGCCTCCCGTGGACCTCATTTGAGCCCCGCTCTTCCCTGAGCCATATCTGTCTCCTATTTACCCACCAGTCATGCAAATGTTGTCATTTATTCTTATTTTCTCTTCTTTTTATTCTTTCTTAAGACCTTTTCGCGAAAATTGCCCAAAATTTATTTTTTGTGCAATTTTTGTGAGGGGGCACCCTCCTCCTCTATCGTCACCATAGGACTCCCACCTTCTTCGGGGCAACCTATATTTTCTTTTCTTTGATATGATGTCATTCCAACATCACATCAAAGATGAGCAAAATGTAGATGCTTAAAATCGTCCCTAAAGACTATATTAATTTATTAATATTGCCTGTGACATTGTAATTAATTATTAATTAATTAATTATATTGCTCACATTCTTCTACTTATTTAATTAAATTAATTAATTAAATAAGTTCATTCTCTTAAGTATTTAAATTTAATTTAAATACTCTTGGCTCTAATGTGTTAAATTAATTTAACACATGATCCTCCATGTCTCCCCCTTTTTAAATAAATTTTATTTATTTAAATCCTCACATCCTATTAATTCTTCTAAACCCATGATTAAATTAAATTTCATTTAATTTAATCTTAAGCCTAACCTAGAGCCTAGCCTATAAGCCTACTTCTTCTCTAATCCCACTTAATCATTCCTAATCATCTCCCTAATCCCCTTCATTAGCCTAAGAGTGTGCTCACACATGTGTGAGATGGCATGCCTATACACTCTTATCTCCCACTCTTCTTCTCAAGTTTGCTCACACATGTGTGAGTAAACTTTGAATTCTTGACCATTTGCATGGCTTGCATGTCACCTTATGTGGCATCTACATGGATGCCACCTCACCAAGCCCTCCCTCAAGCCTATAAATAGAGGGCTTTCCTCAAGCATTTGCATCTCCCATTATTGCATTGTTACAATGCCATTTTGAGTTTTGAGTTTTCATGCTTAGGGTTTTGCATTGTAGTTCGATTTGCATAGAGATTTCTAAGATCATACTAATCATTTGGTAGCTGATTTAGTTTGTATCTTGCATTGTTCATTTAATTTTCTTCATGCATTTGCATTTCCATTCCATAGCTTACATTCTTAGTTAGTTTCCTTTATTGCATATCATCTTCATTCTTAGATGCTTTCAAGAATGGATTTCTCCATAGTCATTTCTTGAAGTGTTCTTCATCCCACATAGCTTAAGATCTTAGTGCATTTTCATTCATATTTGCATTCACACTTTCACTCACACACTCAAGAGATTCATTTATTGTTGTGTTTGGGAGAGCACACCAAACATATCCCCCCATCTTAACACATCAACAAGACCTCTTATGAGTGCCTTTGTTGAGCTGTAGAGGTGGCTGAAGATTGGGTTTGTTAGTTGCTTAGGGTTGCAAAACCCAAACAAGCATTAGTTGATATTTATTCCTTGTGTTTTGGTGAATGCTTGATGCATTTTGAAAGTTTTAAACTAGTGTTTGTTTGTTAACCCATGCTTTTTTTAGGTCTCATTTTCTAGCACACAAATGTGTTGACCCGATAACTTACAATCCTCAATTGTTGATTTCAGATCATTGTTTTGTCCAATCTGATATGATACTCACTAATCTAATATGATTTTGTTCGAAGTGCTGACACTCTATTCTATTAACTAATTTTTCAATGTTGTACTTCTTCTAGGTCTTTTCACCCCTTTCACTTCAAACTTTGCTAGTATTTTCTCCTTGCATGCATTCTCTTTTCACATACTCTCTTTTGAATTCCCTCACAATCATGAATTATGGGGTTTTGACCTCCTTAAAAAGGTTCCATGACTTAGGGTTAGGTATGAATTTATGATTGAGATTCATCCATCTTTCTTGCTCAATTCTTTCCATTTTTTTGCTTGGTTACATGTTGATTTCATAGGGAATCAAAAAGATTCGATCTTATCTTTTAATGCTTCGAGATTCATCCTATGTTGGCTCAAAAATAGTTACATCTTAGTTTGTGAGGGAAATTTTTTTTTATTGTTATCTTGTGTTTCTTGGCACTTATTGATTACTATTGCTTGGTACACATAGGAATTTTGTCTTGCCTGGCACCTATAGAAATTTTGTCTTGCTTGGCACTTATAGTTTACTTGGCTCCTATACTAGCTCAACATCTATTAGCCACTCAACATCTGAATGACATGGCACTATTTGTTTGCTCAGAATTTGAATGACTAGGAACTTGATGAATTTCTAGCTTGGCACATACTATAACTTAGCATCTATATTATACTCAACATCAACTAAGAAATTTCTTAAGTGTGTTGACACTCAATTGTCAAAACCAATCTAAGACCAATAGTTGGTACTTGAGAAGAGTGCAAGGAAGTATAAGAAGGCTAAGGAAAAACATAGAAGATATGTTCAATTTTAGGTTGGAGACTTGGTCTAGGCATACTTGAAGGAGATGTTACCAAAGGGAAAGCATACCAAACTACTCATGAAGAAATTAGGACCTTGTTAGATATTGAAGAAGCATGGAATGAATTCTTATAAGATAGAGTTTCCCTCACACCTTGGTATCTCTTCCATATTTAATATTTGTAAACTAACCACATATAAAGGTGATATGAATATGGGTTCATAAGTGCAACTTGAAGAACTAGAAGAAGATGTTGTAGGGATACCAACCCATGAACCAAGAAAACTTGACAAGATCTTGGACACCAAGGTCATCAAACAAAATAGGAAGTATGCATACAAGAAGAATTTGGTTCAATGGTTGGGATGTCTTGAGGAAGATTCTATATGGATGGATGAGAAAGAGATCTAGAAGCATGGTCTAAGCTTGTAAGAGCTTATCTCAAGAGGACTTGAGATCAGTGCGCCCTGAGAGTATGGTGCAGGAGCACTTCCAATACCTACCATTGTAAGAACTTTAGAAGGATAAAAAAAAAAGGGTTAAGATAGGATTTGGATCTAGAATCCAATGCTAAAAATAATGTAGTTCCTACCCTCATTCACATATTTTTGGACACATTTTTGTTATTATTATCAGACTATGTTAGACTAGTTTTATGGATTAGTGGTATTGTTTTGAGACTATCAGACATTATGTTATGGATTCAGTGGATATATGATGAGATCATTTAGACTTTACATTTCATGTATGCATGATGATCATTACATTGATTTTAGTTATTGATGATGATTAGTTAGATGGTTTATTATCTCATGTGCTTTATTATGGATACTTACCCCATACTTGCATGTGTATGGTGTGCGTGTTTGTTCTTATTGTATGGCATTTCTGATGTGGTTAAGGAAGGGAGTCATAGTCACCTTCTAGTTAGGATCTACATGATGCACCACTTCTTGCCATTACCTATTTATCTTAGTATTATATATATTGTATGTACATCATAGTTTTTATGCAGATTGCAGGTACTGGGTATCGACTTCTCTGAATTGCCAGGATGAGCGTACCTTATTACACTATCTCAATGATAAGAGAAGGGAGATAAATTCTCAAGTCCAAATCTCAAACCCTTAAACTATTTGTTCTAGTGAGGTAGGACAAGTATCTGGATATTTTACCCACCAAATGTGTTGGATGACATATTTTGTGATTTTTAACCCTTTAGACTGATTTTGCGTGAATTGTTCTATGATGGGTTTTTATATTTTATCTTGGAGGTCTATGGTGAATTTTCTATTAATTAAGTCTTAATAAATAGATTTAATTAATAAATTAATTATTTGGAGAAAATTAATATAATATCACGATCTTTGATATTTTGAATATAATTAATTAAATGAGAAAAAGAATTAAATAAAAGAAAATTAGAAATTAGAAATTAATAATAATTATAAAATAATAATAAAGTAATAAATAAATAATAATAATAAAAGTTATAAAAATTAAAATGAAAGTTATATAAAAATTAAAATAAAAGTTATAAGCTTGCCTAGGAGTTAACACACCTTTTTATTTCTCATATGTCAACAGTACGGGGGTTAGTGCACCAATTAAGCACATGGTGTCTACAACCTTATGACTCATCTAGAAGGTTGGAATAGACTCATGCTTAGTTGTCTACACTTTCTAGTTGTTTCTAGAGACATTCTAGGTGCTTCCTGAGAGTTCTTTATATTCAGGCATTCCTAGAAGCTTAGACACAGCGTTTGGAGACCGTTTTGGAGCATTGGAGGACTCAAGAACTTTGGAGAAGGGAGGAGCTTTCTCTGTGGGTTTTCTGAGGAAGAGCGAATTAGCATCAGAATAGTGATTTTTCTTATGCTATTTCCGCATCTTGCACTTCCTATCTTCTTCGTGTCTTCCATATATTTTCTGAGAAATTCCATATTTTGGTTGTATGCTTTCTCAATACAGGTAGTTAATATTTAATTGAAAAATTTTTAAATGCATAGATTTGAAGAGAACAAGAGACTAGGGTTTAAATTATAGCCAAATCCATTAGAAAATTTATTGAGAATTGTGTTGCTATGAATATGTTAATTCAGATCTATATATATATATATATATATATATATAGATAAAAGTATATGTATATATATATATATAAAAGTATATGTATATATATATATATATATATATATATATAAAAGTATATGTATATATATATATAAGTATATGTATATATATATGTTATGCTTAATAAATTTTTGCATGTATATACATATATATATGTATACACATATATATGTATATATATACATAATTACATATATATATATTTATATACATACATATGTATATATATATATAAATATATCTTATTGAAGAATCGAATGTCATAACGCTTTGTGATTTGCATATTTTGCAAAACGTTTTAATTAAAATTGAATCAAAAACTGAATCGTATATGGTACGATTGTTTTTTTTAAAAATAAAAATAAATTGAATGCAAATTAAGGTGGGCAGGGAGGGACGAGCCCCTACCCCCACCCCGCTAGGTATAAATGGCAGAGGTCGACGGTACTGCTACCGTAGTCTCTGCGACAGCAGGCCCGCACGGTACCTCCTCTGTGTGGTGACATTTTGTCATACAAATATATGTAATCGACTTCAAAAGTTATGAAGTGATTTGCGATTTGATTATTATATTTCATTTTATAAAATGTTATTTTTATATGTATATATGTATATATATATATATATGTATATAAGTATATATGTATATATATATTATTAAGTTATAAATAATTATTATATTTAAAAGATTGAATTAATGGGTCATTCTTTTAAAAGATAAATAATTTAAAATATTAATAATAGTTTGTCAATTATTATTTAAAATAGAGAGATATTAATAATTAACTTAATTAAACTTGGTTTAATTAAGGTTAATCATTGGAATGTGTTTAATCAAAGTTTTAAATCATGCAATTATTGAATTGTTAATTGACTATTGGAAGTCGATAGGAGTCATTTCTAGACAATGTTTATATAAACCATATAATGTTAGAACAATTGGAAAATTGAAACTAATAGTTTTGGGAGAGAAACTTTAAAATAAATACATGGGATTAGGAAATACGTGAAAACATTCCTCCATTTATTATCTAAAATTTAGAAACGGAAAATTGAAAACCTCCACATTTAATTCAAGTATGTAATTTTAGCAAACCAAAACATGTGCTTGCATTGTGCATTTCTTTATGCTTCTGTTTTAGGTTTTGGGTTGACTAGTGTTGGCCAGTTATAGGACATCTACTAGAGGCTTGGGGGTTATGATTGTGATGTTGTGATGATGTATTATTTCTGATATTTATAAACCCAACCAGGGTTATGTGATGGAATGCTCTATGTAATGTGTTGTAAGTATTGATTGTTATAGTTGAGATTCTTATTTATGAGACACTTGACTTAACCATTTTTGAGTCATTGATCAGTTATCTTTGGTTATTTTCTAGTCACCATGATGGGACTAAAATGTCGATTTATGATGTCATGTTGTGACATGTTTTGACTCAACCTTTTTGGAGTCTTCGATCAGTATGATTTGAGATATATTTTGGTTATTGAGAACCAACAGATACTTTTGATTATCAGTGATGCTTTAGTTTCCAATAAAGAGCTGTTGTGGTCATGATTTTCTATGGATGCTTGCTCATGGAGATTTGATGCTTTTATTGTGCATATTTGATGTTCTTATTATTTATTATCTTTTGTGATTTTAAAATTTATGATTCCATGAGCTTAGGGTAGGTTATCTACTTGTAGTGTAGGGAAGTGGCTTGCAATGGGGGCTGTGGCCCTAAGAGGCTGCTAGGGTAACTCATTGTAAGTTGGTTAATAAGTGAAAACATTCACACCTAATACTAACTAAATGAACCTAAAAAGATAATTGTTTTGTTCTCGCCCATGCCTCAAGTGCTTGTACAGACTAGGATGGGAGTAGAGAGAATGCATGGTTATGATCTTGCATTCCATATTATGCCTTGTCAGTATGAGAGGATACTAGTGGCCGCATGAGGATTAGTAGGGACCTGTGAAGTTTAGCTAACTGCCAAGGTAACTTCTACATGATATATGTGATGACACTTTCCCACTTGCATAGTAGGTTTCTACATGTCTTTGTGTGTCTCTGGGAATTAGATGTCGATTTATGTGTTGGAACCTTTGAGTTAGTATACTTCTAGGATTCCAAGACTTAGAGAGTATTCTTATGCTTTGTGATTTTGGATAGCTTGTTTGGGACTTGAGATTATCTCCTCAGCACGGTGGGAGTGGACCACTTAGGTACCACACGGTTGGGTGGTAGTGTTTTTCCACTCTTATCATTTGAGATCCATTGAAACATCATGGCTGATGCTTCGTTCGTGATGGTGGATATGTATCCTTTCTCTAATGATTAGCATATGTTAGATGTTGTTATCTTATGCTTATATTTACATGTTAGATTACTTTCTGCATATGATGTAGTATTTGTTAGGAGTGACATTCCTACTATGTTAATACTGATGATCTCTTCGGTGGTTTAGAATTTTATGCAAGGAGGGATGGCTAGGACCCACGATGGTCTAATGATGCTATTAACAGTTGGGAGGAACCGTGCACTTAGTTTATTATGTTTGATCTTTATGATGGATGTATTTATCTTCTATGATGATGTATCAAGTGTATCATGTGATTATCTTTACTTTGATGTATCATGGGTTAGAATAGGATGATGTACCTTATTTCACATATGTATATTCTTTTAAGCCTTTCATACCTTGTGACATGTACAGTGGATGATTGAGCATTTAGAAATGTAATGAATAAACATTGGACTTATCATTATTATTTCATGTGGTTGTTGTATTAGATGGATTCAATAAAGTTAGTTGATTTATATGTAATTCAACGTTAAGGGATCTTTAAAGAATGTAATCTGTTATGTATTTTATGTTTATGGTTATTGCTATTGCTTTCGTTATGGTGCATAAGTTATAAGTGGTATTTACTTTCATGTTTTAAAAAAAAAAAATTTAAAAAAAAAAAAAAAATGCTACCAAACTTAGTGAAATTCTAGGTTAATTCTTTGGATCCCTTGGTGGGGCATTACAAATAATGTCCAAGGTGTAAGGCAAGGAGCCATTAGGTTTTTTATAAACCTAATTGTCTACCTTAGTCATTTTATGGGAAATTTATAGGTAGAATGAGGATAAGATAGTCTAAAAGGTTAAACAATTATTGTTTATTGATTAAAACCTTCTTAGAATCCTAAGTAGGGTGTAGGTTTGAAGTTATTAAAGTTCAGAAACATTTGACAACTTTTGCAACAAGTCATCAAAGTTGTTAATGTTGCATAATGAAACTTTTGGGCAAAAACACAACTTTTTAATCCCAACTTTCACAACCAACTTTATTGGTTTGAACTATTTAGGAATGGCATAAATAAGGTTGAGAAACCTTTCTCAACATAGAAGAGAAAAATCTATTGTAGTCATTGTTTGAAATCAATAAATTTTTTGTTGTTTTCCTATTAAAATGTCTTAGAAACTAATTGTATAGAATTGTACAGATTCACATGCAAGTCTCAAATATTGGAAAAGTTGAAGAATGTCCTTATGAAGGATTTGCAAGTGTTTTGAGACTTCAAAGACATATTGGTTAAGATAAATCAAATTTTGATTACTTGCTAGTCGTAGGGAGCCCCAAACTAAGGTTTTGAGAAAAAAATTCTCTTTCCTAGGGATTCCACCATGGGAAAAATATAAGCCTCAGTAAAAAGAAAGGAAAGAGGATGTATATTAAGATTATTTGGGTCTCAAAGTAGGAGAAAAAATATGTTGGGAGAAAATACAAAACCCTTTGGATAGGCATCTAAATGTGATTGTCTAGTTTTGGGTTTTTGAGGCACAACTTGGCCCAGGGGTGGAATAAAACCATAGGAACTTAGAATTAGATTTTTTAACATGTACCTAAAGTATTTCAATTAGATTTTCTGGAATATTTTTTTAATTTCTTGAACTTTCTTTGGAAAAGAGACCTAATTATCCCTATTAGGCCTAGAAGAGTTCTCCAAACAACCTTAGTTGGGAGATTAGTCAAGATGTTTGAACTTGGTAGGAATTGTTAATTTGAGGATTGGAGAGTTTGAAGGTGTTTAAGACTTTTTTTGGTGGAATTCCAAGAAGGTTTCCTTCACAAATCCTTAGTTTCTCCTTGTAGCCCTATTTGGAGTTTTAGGTGAGTAAGTTGATTTTTGAAGTACATGGTTGATTTTTGAAGTTCATAGTTGATTTTATGAAGTACATATTGCGGGGACTTGTGTATCATAACATTTGGAAACTACATCTAAGGTTGGAAGAAGCATTGTTTCATCCCTAAAAACCTCAGCTTAGAATTTGTGTCTTGTTAGGTCTCAAGGAGGTGTCTTAGACTTTGAATTTGATCTAGTCTAAGGAATGTGGGTATTGAGAATCACATACTGGATTCTGGTCTTGTATGGTTGTGAAATATTTGTGCAACTATAAGTAACACACCTTGGGTATATATAAGGGGACTCTCCTCCAATTTAATTGTCAATATCACATCATGGGTCTTCTCTTCAAACACATCCTCTCACTATCCTAACTCACCTACTCCAAGCAGTTAGCCTAGGGCAACACTCCAAAATTAGGAGATTAGTTGCACAAAAAAAAATTAGAACAAAAACTCGATGTATAGGACCTAACCTATAATTCCACCAAGTTTCATTCATTTTCAACTGTGGATGCTTAGGTTGGAGCCATTTTAGTCATTGCAACTCTACAAATGAAGATTGTAGACCCATACACTTATATTACAATATAACTCTTCAACCTAAAAACTTGGAATCAAACTTGAATATGAAAATGAAGGATAACACAAAACTCTACATTTCCACGAAGTTAGATCATGCAACTCAATCTGTACACAACCATACAAGAGTTCAAAAACACAATAAATAAAAGAGAAAACTCAAAAAATGTCTGTATAGTCTACTCACATGTGTGGTACAAATGATTCTCATTATAAACTCCAAAAATCTTCATATGATGCTCAAATACACAAGAATAGGTTGTTACAACCACCAATTTCTTCATTATTAACTTTCTTGCAAAAGTTGCTTGAGCAACTTTTGAAAGTTGTCAACAATGTTTAGCATTTCTTTCTTTTTGGGTGTTTTAAGTAGGTTGGTGCTCCTATATCTATCCTAGGGACTTAATTAGGACCTGATAGGAGATTGAATATCCTAGTTTCTCAATCTTAGTAACTTTTGAACCTATGAGCAACTTTTGCCCTTACAAACAAATTAGGACAAGTTTTTGATCCAAAGACCATTGGACCTTATTAGACCCACACCAAGACTCCTAACTAACCCTAAATAACATCTAAGTCAAAATTAAACAAAGAGGGAGGTGCTTTGCACAATAATCCCTTGGGACAAAGAACTCAAATCCATTGAGTTAGGAGGTCTTAAATGGTTACTCCATGCTTTAGTATTATGCCTCAATCATCCAAGTGGATTCAACATCTAGAAATCCTTTCCGTTTTACCAATTATATTTTGTAGGTACCCTTCCTAGTCTTCTTAATCACCTTGGAGTCCACTCTATTGTCTAATGGTAGAGGTTGAGGAGTTGGAAAATCTTTGACACAATTATCTTCTCCCAAGTCTAAAAGAGTTTTTTGACCACTATCAGTAGGAAGACCCTTATAAGGAAATATATCACACACATTAAAGATGGGTGAAATTCCCAAATTAGGAGGTAACTCCACCTCATATTCATTGTTACCATAATTGTGCAAGATCTTCAATGGGCCTATCTTCTACATCAATATCTTGGTTGGCATTGCCTTTGGAAATCTCTCCTTTCTAAGATAGGCAAGTACCAAATCTCCCACCTTAAATTGTAGACCCCTCACTGTCTCATCTACTTTGGTTTAGTACTTCTCAACTTGGTGTTGTAAGGTCATCTTAACTTGGTCATGAAGTTCCTTCATATTCTCTACAAAGGATTCTCCTTGAGCACTCCTTTTATCTTGCAAGCTAAGCTCTCTCAACTCAATGATCCCTCTAGGAGAAACCCCATAAAATATCTCAAATGGGCTCTTACTAGTGCTCCCATTGTCAAAATATATAGTCCACTGATATAACTGATGGGGGGTTGGGTGGGGGGTGGTGGTGAATCAATTTTCCAACTATTATCACAATTATGAACCTTAAAAAAACTTAACCATATGAGCAATATAAATTGAAACCACAAAAAGATAGTCATACACAATAACACCACATATGTTAACTAGTGAAACCTTTGATTAGAGGGAAGACCTCAGTGGGGATGGTACCCACAAGATGATGTACTAATATAAATATTCCTTGTTAGAGGATGGACTCTATTAGGAGTCTATGAATACATTTAGTACATATGAGTCCATGTTAGGAGACTTTAAATCCTTATTAGGAGATTCCAACCCTGTTAGGAGTTGTGCCAATGATGTTAGGAGTTGCGAAAGATAGTTGGATCCACTACCCAAATAGCTTCAAAGGAAAAAACAATGAACCCACTATCCAAATGATCTCTATATTTCTCCTTGAAAAATAATAGAAATAAAATGTAATTCCTTCCTCTTCTTTTGTCTTATCAACCAGACCTCTGCTCCTTTTGATCTTGTAACCAAATCACATAACTTGCATTTAATAATCCCTTGAATCACTTACTTGCATTCAGCAAGCACTCTACTCCTTTTTGTAGTTCTCACTTCATACAATGATCAAAACACTCATACTCTTTTTACAAACAAGGAAAACATCCTTCCTTTATACCACATCTTCATAATAATTCCTTGAGTCAACCTTGGGGCTTTCTCCATTAATTATAATAAGATAATTAATTAATTACAATTAAAATAGCACTCTTGGCTCATAGTCTATACAAAACTTCACACGTGCGATACTAGGGCTTGCGCACTTATTGACATGATAAAAAAACTATCCTCTATCACATCCTAATTATGCATCTTCTCATTACATATTAGATGTAAGATAGAAAAAAAATATTACGAACTACTTTCCTAATACTCTGTCTCAGAACTGCTCTCTATAAATTATTTACATCTTTCATACATCTTTGACTTAGACTCTATGCACTTGACCACATCATCAAGACACAATGTTGAACATTTCCATAACTATGCATAACTAGACAATCATTACATTATCTATACCATTAAGAACTCTATTTTCTACTCAATCAAAAGACCCCCTCAAAGAAGATGCTTTGGGCACTTTATATGTAGTGCGTGTAAAATAGGGCACTTATCAAAAAGTATAAAGTTAACTTCTGCTTTTCTTTTTACAACTACCTTTTGAGTCCCAAATCTATCACTAAACACTATAGCTTAGATGTACAACAATTCTAAAAAGTAATCAGAGCAATACAATGCAAAAAAAGCCCTAATTCTAAAAGTGAGAATTTTGTCCACACAACCCTAAAAGTTGACTGTAGATCAAGAAAGTAGACAAAAAATAACACACTTTCAAAAATAATAGAACCTATTTTTGTGTCCAAATGAGCCTATACAGAGCATTTGAAGTTTCAAAATGAAAGATTGAATAGGTAAAGTCATTCAAAAGCATAATTTCTAAAAAATCGTTGCACCAAAACTAGAAAAGAACACCACCATTGAAAAGTTCAAGAAATTCTACCCAATTTTTTTTTAAAATTACAATTTAATTGGAGTCTAGATGACTAAGTTATAGGCTTGCAAAGTTAGGCTATCAAATCAAAAAGAAATTTGAAGAGGGGTCTGGAAAGAAAATTGTGTGCTTAAATTTGATGGTCAAATGGTCATCGCAGTAGTTATAAAAAGCCTAGTTTTGATAGTTAGACAACTATCAAATTGAACCTTGTGTCCAACAAATGTCAGCAAAAAAAAAAGTCCCTTGGGCTAACATGGCACACTGACTGGACAATAAAATCATCTAATGAGGATATGATGTATGATGACATGGTAGAGGTATAGTGGTGTTGGTCTCAATTTGGTTTTGACATTTGAGTGTCAACACACTTAACCACTTTTTACATTAAAGCTGAGTACACTATGTATGTCGAGCCACAACATGTGCTGAGCATTATACAGTTGCCAAGTGATATACATGTACTAAGTCACAGTTGATGCCCAGTGAGCTAGAACTATTCTTGTGCTGAGAAAGACATAATGAAATAGGTGCTAAGAAAACTAGGATTAAACATGTGTTGAGCATCAGCAGACCAGTATGTGTCGAGTAACATGGAATTAGCATATGAGTTTGTGGCCTCACAAACTCAGATGTAAACCGTCTTTTGAGCTGACATAGAAGAATTTCAAAGGATAATAAGGATAAGAATGAATATTTCATATTTCCTATGCAATCAGCATGCAACCAATAAGAAAAATGGAGAAGGCATGTAACCAATGAGAAAAGTGCAAGAAATGAGCTGGAATTAAAGATTCAACATGGATCGTAGATCCATACCTAACCCTAAGTCTACCAAGTCTTTATAAGAAGGATTAGACCCCATGATTTTATGTTACTAAATAGAAGTTAAGGAAGTTGCTAAGAAGATAGAAAAAATTGCAGAACAATGAAAACAACAGGGGCATCAAAGACTTAGTGAATTGAGCAGCAATTACACATCTAGTTGATTAGAACAGAACAAGGGATACAAACAGATATTAGATCAAGCATGTATCACATCAGAATGAGCAAATCAACTGCCTGAAATCAACAATTGAAGATTGTAAGCAATTAGGTCAAAGATTTCTAATACTTTCTAGCAATTGTATTAGATTGTGAAAATCCTATGTTGATAGGTTAGCTTAACAACTATTTTCTAGATCCTTTGAAGAGGTGACTAAATCCTTTAACATGGTGACACTTCATGTAAAGTGTTTGTAAATCCTTTAACTAGGTCACTATTGACATAGTGCAAAGCCTTTAACATGGTAGACCATCAGAAGTGGTCAAACAATTATTGCTGCAGTGATTTTTTGGGTATCATCCCCACGCCAATTTTACCTTCTTATTCCTAGAGGGTTTTTGGGTAAGCAAATTCTAGTGTCATGTTTTTACTTCATGTTTATTTGATATATTTACATGCATGCAATTTACTTTCAATTTTTTTTTTAAAGGATTTAGAAAAGGTTAAAATGTGTTACTTCTGATTCAACCCCCCCCCCCCCCCCCCCTTAGAAGTACTCTTCCCATTTGAATATTCCAACAATTGGTATCAAAGAAAGGTTCTCACAAGGAGAAGCCTAACAACTTAGAGAAAAGATCTAAAGATGGAAGTCTTCAAACTTGGGAAGATCATAGACAATCAAGTGATTGATGTACACCTCACTCTACACAAATTGGAGGAAGCCAGAGAAGAATTAAGAAAGTCCTTGAAAAGAAGGATATAGCCATAGCTGAAAATGACATACACTATAAGGAGATTGACACCACACAAGTGTTTTCCAATGGAGATTCCAAAGAATTTGATGAGCAATAGCAAAACTGATGGAAAAGAATAGAGCTCAGGTAGAAGAAATTATAATACTCAAGCTTGAACAAGAATCACAAGCCATAATGCTTTGTGAAGTAACTAAACAGAAGACAAAAGCCATTGAAGACAAGGCCATGATAGAAGATGACAAGAGAAATCTCACCAATAGACTAGAGGAGAAGACAACTGAGTTTGAAAGAATCTCAAACATGAAGGTCGACAACTTAAGTTAGATGATGAATGCACATCATGAGCTGAATATGAAATATATTGAGATCTCTACACTAAAGATACAAAATGATCAACTGCAAAATGACCTGAAAAGAGAGAAGAAGATAGAAAAAAGTTTCAACAAACCCAATGAGGCTATCAAGTACTTTGAGCAGTTTCTAAAATCACCAAGGGCCAACAATGATACTTTAGGACTTGGTTACACCAGCACTGAACAAGTAGAATCATCCAAGACTGCAGAAGAAAGGAATAAAAAAGGTAAGAACACTAAACCTACTTGTCATTTCTATGGTAAAAATGGACATACCTCTAATGTTTGTAGGAGTAAGAATGCCTATCAACATGATAAGCCTAAGAATGTAAGCTTTTGTCACAAGTGCAAAAAGTAAGGACATCAAGCACATGAATGTAGGACTAAGACCATGAGAACACCAAGATTTGATGGTCACTGCTACAACTGCAAGGAATATGGACATAGAGCATTTGAATGCAGATGAATGCCTATGTGGACACCAAATTAGGCTACAAAGGGAAATAACCATGGTCATTACTACAACTGGGATTACAATACCAGGAAGAGTTATCACTACTGTCAAGAATATGGACACATCCCTAAAAATTGCATAAGGACACATTTCAGAGGAAATTACAGTAGGTGGTTAAGCTAAATCATGTGTTTTAGTTGGTTGAAGACTAGTCATAGTAGCAGGAATTTCCCAACAAGGTCAAAGACACCCAAGTTAGTAGTCAATAAAGGAAAAGAGAAGGTTAATGTTGAACAAATCAGAGGGAAAATGAACAAGACTTGGAAGAAGAAAAATGAGTGCAACACATCAAATGGAGGGATCACTTCATCCAAGAGGTCAAGTGGTCACATCTCATTCAACTAAGCAAGAATAGGTGTATGGGACTGATATAAAAAGTTATATCATACATCAGTCCCAAGATAAAGAAGTACTACAAAGAAGAAATTAGCATGAGCAAAGATGTCAAGTCAAAATTTGAAGTTTTTGCAAATACTGCCAAGTTGTCCTTAGATGCCAAGTAAAGCTCTAGTGGAAGCTAAGTAGCTAATAGTGACTGAGTTGATGGTTGATGCTAAGTTGAGAAATGTCAATGGAAGCTGAGTGAAGTGGAAATCTAGTGGAAGCTGAGTCATGTTGAAACCTTCAAGTGTTGAGTGTATAGCTATATGTACTAAGCATTTAATGCTAGGTTTTGAAAGGTATAAGGTCAAATCTTGATACTTTTTATGCCATTCAAATGAGCAAAGACAAGAAGAGTGCATAAGTGATTAAAGAGAAACTTTCAAGCCTTTTTGCACTGATTTCAATAGTGATTCAACATAAATTTCATCGATCTAAGGTATTTATCAAGTGTCGAGCTACATAGTGTTGAAGTTTTTAATAGTGATTCAACATAAATTCATGAGGTCCATCTAGTTAGTAATGAGGCAAAATAACCTGAGTTTAGACCCATTCCTGAGGTAGCCTACAAAAATGACCATGCCAACATGTTGTCCCTAATTCCACCCAAGGTTGTCATGGTACAAGATGTAAGGAAGAGTTACAATTGTAAAACAGGAGCTGTAGGTGACCTCGAGATATTTCAAGCCTATGACAAGCTGTGTGATAACAAAATACTCTAGGACAAATTTTAGATAGTTGAGAAGAAGGGTTTAACAAATGCCCTAGTTTACCCTACACATTTCAAAAAAAAATGGATATAGATTGTTCTTAGTAGAATTCACAATGGATGTTTGTGGTTGGAAATAGGACCAGTGAAGATTACCAATAGGATAGTACATAGGGTTATGGGTTTCCCAACCCTAGATCAACATAAAACCCTAAGAAGTGACTCAAAAGAGGTAATTGAAAAACACAGGGGCTAAATGGAATAAAAGAGGCATGCTAATTGACATAATCATAGATCCCTTTCTGGACTTTGTTGTGAGAATCATTTCTCACAAGTTCTACCAACCCAGTAGATTAAATAGTGTACCATGTATTATTGTGGATGTAGCCTATAAGCTTGTAAAGAAAGATCACACATATGATCTATCAAAACTAATGTTACAATAGATAAATGAGAACCTAGGAGCATTAAGGAGGTCAAAAGGTGCTCAATGCAAGTTTGGTTCAGTTCTTGTGTGCATATTCTTTTATGTCATGGAAGAGTTTCCATCAATTAGAAAAGTGAACTTGAATCCAAACAAAACTACAATCACACAAATCAATGAGTACATTGATTAGATGGGTGATAATTTTGAGGCACAAATGACAAGCTATTTTGAGGATTTTAAGAAAACCATGAAGCAAAGGGTTAGAATACTAGTTTCCTTAGTGGAAAAACATATCATTGACATATGATTTTTGGTTGACATTGACTATACCTATATCCAAGCAACAATTCCAAGGGTAAGATGGCTAAGGCCATTAGGTTATGAACTTGATGTGGATGAAGCTTCAACAGCAATCACAATATTGCTTTTAGAAGAGATTGATAAGGAGGCACCCCATTTTGGCACATATAATGTTGTGAAATCCAAAGTTGAAATAGAATTGAAGACAACCTCTATAATTAAGAGGAAAGACAAACTGGTAAAGAAGATAAAGAAAAAATTTAGTGCAGATATTGAAGGAGAAGCAAGTGTTGAAGAGGAAAAAGGAGAAGAAGATGAGAGTGAAGAAGAAGAAGAGCAAAGGCAAGATCCTATGGAGTTAACCCAAGGCTTAGGAGAAGATAGAGATGAAGATGTAGAGGAAGAAGAAGCCAAGGAAGCACCTACATAAGCTGAGAAAAAGAAGAGAAAGGCTAAAACTTAGCCTCCTACTTAGCTCAAACCCAAGAAGGCTACAGGAGAAACACAAGACAAGCCAACACCAACAATAAGAGCTAGCACAAGGACATGTACACAAAAGGCCAAGGAATAATCAAAATAGAAGAAGAAAGCCATTGAATAGACTGATGAAGTGCCAAAGAAAAGAAGAAAATATGTGCCATAGCTAGACACTGCTGATGAGGAAAATATGTGCCATAGCTAGGCACAATTATGCACAAATATTATATTGGTGAGTGAGACAAGGTGAAACCACAAGAACCACCTTTCATCTATATAGCTACTAGTACTCAAATTTTGATGCTTCCACCACCATCTCCAACAATTACAATAGCAGAAGGTGACACAATTTAGAAGTTGAGTGCAGAAGAAGGGAAGTCAGATAAGGAGAAGGAGGATACATCAAAGGAAGAGGAGCAAGCCACAATTTAGACATTGGTAGAACTACCAAAAATAGGCACTCCTACAAAAACTCTTCAAAAGCCAAGAATTGAAGCCATACCTTTCCAAATCTCTACACCAGGCTGAAGCTCAACCAAGGTGTCTGGGGTACTTCACTATGGAGACCCTAAGTTAGATGAAGACATAGTCATACCTACTTATGACTCAAAGACTATCACAATGGAGCAGATTACAGAGATGCAAGATGCATTAAATAAAAGGATAAGATAGGAAATACTCAAGAAAGAGTATAAACATAAGCAAGCACTACATGAGATTAAGGACATCTTTATGGATGCTTTCAACTTGTAGTCACCAGATGAGTCAAAACCTATAATGGAACAATTATCAGATATAGTTGACCATGTGACAAGTAATGACCAGGAAACAAATGTCAAACTTATGGAGTGGTCTGAGAGGAAATTTCAGAGGGAGGTGAATGAGAAAATATCAAGTGGTATAGAACTTGAATAGGTAGAATTGGCCAAAAAAATTGAAAAGGTCAAAACTATACTTGAGAACATTTTCTCATTGTACAAAAAGTTGTGTGATTTTTCCAATTTGACACAAGAGACAAGCCAAAGGATATTGAGCTTGGAGAGAAATCTTAAGATTTCTAGCGTGCAATTACCAAGAGATCCATTTCAAAGTGGGAAGCATTTTTCCCAATTTCTTCACACTCAAAGAGAGTTGGCTGCACTAACAAGTGAAGATGCCAATATAAAGGCCAAACTAATGGAGATACAATCCTCCATTACCCCACATTCTGAGGTCCTCCACAAAGAACAAGTCTATGCTAAAAATGTTCTAAAGAAAGATCCTAATCTTTCTAGATTAGATGGACTTGTACATCTTGCTGCAAAGACTGCCATCCAACATAAGTCACTTGAAATTGGTTTAGAGAATTGGGAAGTAGCTTTGATGATGATAATGGAGGTAAAAGATACATTTTTGGCTAAATATGGTATTACTCATTAGAACTCTTTGACATAAGTGTAAAAAAGGGGGAGAAATAATAATAAGGAAGATATGACTAAGGGGGAGATAAGTCATAATGTGTAAATAGTATGAGGGAGAAATAATGTTTTGGGGGAGATATGAATAAAACATGCAAGTATAATCAAGTAGATAGAATAGCTCAACACACAGGTATAGATTAAAAAAATAGGGCAAAGGCAAGGAGTATTAGGTACATTCAACACAAAAAATTTGGTTGCAAGAGTAGATAAGGCACAATTAGCTTAGGGGGGGTTTATAAGGTATTTTGAACAAGTTTTTGAATTTTGTACATATGCAAAGAAAATTGGATAGGGTACTCATAAGATTAGATCAATAATGTTTAGTTAAGTGTTTTTGACACTCATGTCAAAAGGGGGAGATTGTTAGTCTCAGTTTGGTTTTGACATTTGAGTGTCAACACACTTAACCACTTTCTACATTGAAGCCAAGTATACTATGTATTCCAAGCCACAAAATGTGCTAAGAATTATACAAGTTCCAAGTGATATACAGGTGTTGAGTCACAGTTGATGCCAAGTGAGCTAGAACTATGCTTATGTCGAGCAAGATAGAATAAAATAGGTGTTGAGAAAACTAGGATCAAACATGTGTCGAGCATCAGTAGTCCAGTATGTGCTGAGTAACACAAAATAAACATATGAGTTTGTGGCCTCACAAACTCAGATGTAAACCATTTTTTGAGATGACATAGAAGGATTTTGAAGGATAATAAGGATAAGAATGAATTTTTTATATTTCCTATGAAATCAACATGCAACTAATAAGAAAAATGGAGAAGGCATGCAACCAATGAGAAAAGTGCAAGAAATGAGCAAGAATTAAAGATTAGATACCTAACCCTAAGTCTATGAAGTCTTTATAAGAAGGCTTAGACCCCACAATTTTATGTTGCTGAATAGAAGTTAAGGAAGTTGCTAAGAAAATAGCAAAAATTGCAAAATAGGGCAAACAATAGGGGTATCAAAGACTTAGTGAATTGAGTAGCAATTACACATCCAGTTGATCAGAATAGAACAAGGGATACAAACAAATATTAGATCAAGCAAGGATCACATCAGAATGAGCAGATCAAGTGCCTAAAATCAAAAATTGAAGATTGTAAGCAATCAAGTCAAAGATTTCTAATACTTTCTAGCAATTGTATTAGATTGTGAAAATCCTATGTTGATAGGTTAGCTCAACAACTATTTTGTAGATCCTTTGAAGAGGTGGCTAAATCCTTTAATAGGGTGACACTTCATGTAAAGTGTTTGTAAATCCTTTAACCAGGTCACTATTGACATAGTGTAAAGCCTTTAATAGGGCAGGCCTTTCATAGGGAAAACTATCCAAAGTGGTCAAACAATTATTGCTGCAGTGATTTTGTGGGTATCATCCCAACCCTAGTTTTACCTTCTTATTCCTAGAGGGTTTATGGGTTACCAAATTTTGGTGTCAAGTGTTTACTTGCATGTTTTTACTTCATGTTTATTTGACATATTTACATGCATGCAGTTTACTTTCAGTTATTTGTTTTAAAGGATTTAGAAAAGGTTAAAGTGTGTTAAATTTGATTCACCACCCCCCCCCCCCCCCCCCCCCATCCCCCCCGCCCTATTTGAAGTACTCTTCCCATTTGAATATTCCAACAAGTAGGATAGCTAGAGTTGATGTGGTAGTAGTATAGTGTCCATAGGGGTAGTAAATCTAGTACACATGTCAAACCATGTGGCCATTGATTGGGATTTTTGTGGAAGTTGAGGTGTACAAATGCATGTGCTGACTGTATGAACAACTGGCAGGTGTTGACTATAATCATCGCAGGTGGTGGAAAATCAAACACCATGCTAGAAAAAAATCACATGGTTGGGAGTCCAAGTTTTCATCATCATTGGGAAATCATGGACAAGCCACTGGAGTAAATTCATAGTGGCCAAGGGAGCTGGAAGAAAACATCCACAGTCAAGTTTGAGATCTGCACTGCCGAAACTCTTTTGTAAGGGCTGGATAAATTCTGTGTAGGCCAATGCAAGGATATCACGTTGCCAAATTTTTAAAATAAAAAATCCCACATTGATGGTACTTTGAAATGTGTAGGTATTTATAAACTTTCCACCACAAAGGCAATTTAAAGTGAAGTTGCCAGTTAGATTGGAGATTAGGCCAATTTTCGGTGTAAAGTAAGTGCCAGAAATATTAAACCAGTGTCCAAAAATATAAAATCCCAAAATTTTTGATTTTTTTGTTGAATAAAGAATATTCCATATGCCAAAAGGAATATGCCACATTGCAAAGCCAGGGTATGACTACTCGGTATTGCAAAAAAATTCTCTACTAGCCTGAGTAGGCAATTTTTTTTTGAAAAAGTGCAGAGTTCAAAAATGCAGAGAAATATTAAATTATAGATTTGAATTGAATGAAATTGTAGATCTAAAATATCATATAGAGTTACAAATTGGGGACTCCGAGTGCTAATTTACAAAAAAAAATTTCCTCACGATTGACTTTGGCCTAGGGTAGGCAAATTTATAGTTGATTTGCATCGAATTGACATTTCGGATGCAATTGCAAGGTTCATTCTATTTCAAGATGTTCCCTATTTCTGTGATGCTCCAGATTCAAGCCGAGGTGCTGAAGAAAAAATGCTCTCAAATGGCTATGTGAAGAGAAATTCTCCAAGCTCTAATACCATGTAATAATTTAGCTTAGGGAAAAATTCACCCAAGAACTAAGAACTTGAACACAAGCACAACTATAGACCAGAAAGGAGTATGATTAGAATATTGATGTATTTGATTCAATATGCTTAAAAGTACACTAGAAGTGCCTGTATATAAATGCCTTTGAGATGCATCTAGAATGCCTAAGAATCAACATCATGATAAGTCATACAACCAAGAACATGTCCACCAGATATGGGTTATCCTCCATTAAGCACGAAAGTAGCTGTGATGATGAGAGGATAAGCCTACAATGGTGTAACATGGAAATTAATGTTGTAGAAAACATGTGCTAAAAAGGGAGTGTGAATAACTATGTTATCTATATGAAAACTCAATAAATGATGAAAATTCTAGCCTTGTAGACACCATGTGCTGAAATAGAGTTGCATACTTCTGTGTTGTCAACATGACAACTCATAAAGGTGTGCAAACTCCTATATCTCACAAGATAAATAATAAAATAATGCATTAACCTAAGTAAACTTAAGTAAGTGTAAATAGTAAATACATATTTACACCAACACCATGCTATGTTGACATCAATGATAAACACAATCATGAATGCAACATATCAATACTCTCCAATGCTTAGGATACTCTTGATAATGTGATCCCATGATTATCCATGTTGCTTAGTTAAAATTAATAGGTTACCTAGAGACCTATTTACTACCTCATTTTGTCCATCTAATTAATGGTGATATTTTGAAGAGAAAGATAAATTTGTTCCTAACATTTTCCAAAGGTTTATCTAGAAGTGGCCCACAAAAGTACTATCCCTATAGCTCACTATGTTTAGTGGCAAACCATGGATTCTTACTATGTCTCTGAAGAAAAGTCTTGCAATGTGTGAAGCATCATTCATTTTTATACAAGGAATGAAGTGCGCTATCTTGCTAAACATATTTACCACTATAAACACATTGTCATGTCCACTTGGTGTTTTAGGCAATCCCAAAACAAAATCCATGCTTAGGCACTCCCATGGTCTCTTTGGTATGGATAGAGGCTAGTACAATCTAGTGTTGCTACTATGTCCCTTGGCTCTTTGGCATACCTAACAGTGCTCCACAAATGTTTCTACATTAACTAGAGTTTAGGCCAATAGTAATTCCTATTCAATTCCTGAAGTGTCTTGTCCACTCCAAAGTAGCCTCCCAAATTGCCTTGGTGTTTCTCATTGATTATGTTCTCCCTCATGGAGCTTTGGGGTACACACAACAAGTGTCCCTTGAAAAATAGTCCTTCTTGCAACATATAGTCAGTAAACTACAATCTAAAGCCTTGTTTGAACTTCTCACATGCTTCATAGACATCCTTCAAATCTTTGTCTTCCTTTTAGAGGTCTTTAAAATCACTCATTCCCACACTTTGCAATTTTATTTCCTGAATGGCTAATAATTTCCTTCTTATGGAATCTGCAACCTTATGGCTAACACCTTTCTTGTGTTTTATGAAAAAGGTATATGCTTACAAGTACTCTACTCACTTGAGATTTCTTTTGTTCAACTTCTCTTTCCCATACAAGAAGCTAAGGGAGTCATTATTTGTGTAAACTACAAATTCCCTTAGTAAGAGATAATTTCTCCATTTTTTGAAGCTTGGACCATTACATACATCTCCAAATCATAGGTGGAGTACTTTTGTTTGGCTTCATTTAACTTCTCTGAGAAGAATGCCACAGGTTGTCCCTCTTGACTCAACACGGCCCCAATGGCTATATTACTTGCATCATAGTCCACCACAAATAGTTGATTGAAGTTAGGGTACTTGAAAGTAGGTAGTTCTACTATCTTTTTCTTCAACATCTCAAAGCTTTTACCTACTACTTCTATCCACTTGAACAAACATTTAATTCCTCCTTTAATGGTGTTTAGGATTGGTGCACACACATGACCAAAATTTCTCACAAACTTCCTATAATAAGAAACCAATCCATGAAAACTTTTGATGTCCCTTATGGATCTAGGTAGTGTCCATTCCAATATAGTCCTGACCTTATCAAGATCCATCCTTATGCATCCATTAGAAATAACAAATCCAAGATAGACTAGTTCAATTTTCAAAAACTTACATTTTTCTTGGTTGATCATCAAATTTTATTGGTTTAGTCTTCTCAAGACTATCTCCAAGTGCTTCATGTGCTCCTCCTTAGACCTTCTAAAAATCAAAATGTCATCTAGATAAACAATTACAAATTTACCTATGAATTTTGTTAGCACTTCATTCATATGCCTCATGAATGTGCTAGCTATATTTGTCAATCCAAAGGGCATTACAAGCCACTCATACAACCCTTCATTTTTCTTTAAGGTTTTCTTCCATTCATCACTAGGCCTAACTCTGATTTGATGGTATCTTGATTTTAGATCCACCTTGGAGAAATAGTAAGAACCCCCCAAATTGTCCAAAAAATCATCAATCTGGGGCATGAGAAATTTGTATTTGATTGTTATTTTGTTAGTATACCTAGAGCCATTACACATCCTCCATTTTCCATCCTTCTTAGGTGGAAGGACAATGGGCACATCACAATGACTTAAGCTCTTCCTTATAAGCCCTTTCTTTAGGAAGTATTGTATCTTCTTAGTAATTTTTGCATTCTAACTTGGAGTCATTTTATAGATCACCTTGTTGGGTAGATTAGCTCCTAGTATAAGATCTATTTGATGACTCACATATCTCATAGATGGTAAAGCACTTGGTAGTCCATTAGCTACTATCTCATGATACTTCTCGAACAATTTTTGTACTTCTTGAGGCATATTGACTTTCTCCCTAGTCTCTTCTCTTGGCTTCACTATCACTACAAAATAAACCACAATTTCATTCTTAATGACCTTAAGGAACTCCTTTCCACTCAGAAGAATCACACTAGACCCCACATGTTTCTCTTCATTAGGTTTTGTCAAAGGATTCATTTGAAACTTCTTACCTTTCTTAGTGATTAAATAACTATTCTTTCCCCATCATGAATGGCATTCATATCATATTGCCATGGACATTCTACTAGGAGGTGAGATGAATCCACAGGCATTATGTCGCGTAACACTTTGTCTTTATACTCTCCTATTTAAAACTCCACTAAAGTTTGTTCATCCACCACTATTTTCTGACCCTTTATTGACCATGACACCTTGTAGGGTGTGGTTTGGGGTATCCTTCTAAGATTTAGCTTATCCACCATATCTATTGATACTATATTCTCTATGCAACTAGAATCCACTATCACCTTGCATATCTTCCCATGTGACCTACAAATTATTTTAGACAAGCTCTTCCTTTGAGGCCACTCTGGAACACTAGGAAATTTCAATAGTGTCCTTCTCAACATAATACTTTTTCCATCCAATACTAGTCCTACCTTAGAGATTGGCGAAGTGACACTTTTTCTATCATCTTCTTATAATAATTGAGTTCTTCTTTCTCCCATGGATGAGGTAGTACCTTTTTCAAGACATCTACCCATGGTATGGCCCACTTGGTTATAACTGTAGCATCTACCTATGAAAATTGAATTACCATAGTCCTCTTCCTTTGTATCCTCCCCTCTAAAATCTACCTTTACTTTTTGTCTATAGACTGGGCTTCTTCTAGCCTACTTGGGATTTGTCCTCTTCAAAAGCTACCCCTACCTCTAAATCTGCTATTGCCTCTTCTTCTTTGTTGAGAATCATGTGTCCTTCTAGCATTCTCTACTCTCAATGCTAATTGAAAAAATTTGTGCATATTGTTAGGGGCCATCATATTGATCTCATCTTGGATCCCTTGCCTCAATCCATTGAGATACCTAGCTACCATTTCTACTTCCTCCTCCAATCTCCTTGCCATTAGACTTAACTTGTTGAAATCCTTAGTGTAGGCACTTACCATCAGCTCCCTTTGCCTTAGATTTTGTAACTTTTGATACATTTATATCTCATAATCAATGGGCAATAATTATGCCCTCAACCTAATTTTTATCCTATCCCAAGAGACTATTTTCTTCTTCCCAGATTCTACCCTATCATCTTGCATCATATTCCACCAAACTTGTGCTGACCCCTTGAGCCTAACCTTGGCATAACTCATGCTCTTCTCCGTTGACACTTCTTTATAGTCAAATTGATTATCTATGGCCTCTAGCCAATCTAGCAACTCTTTTCCATTCAAACTACCACTATAGTAAGGAATGCATTCCTTACTATCTTTATTGATAGACTTGAATGCATCCAAGAACACTTTCTAGTCCTTTTCCAACTCCACTCATTTTCCTTTGTTAGATGTATCTCTTGTCTATCTTTCATCATCTTCCTTACTTTCATCTCCCCATTTAGTGACTCTCCTTTTACTCTTTGATCCTATTAGATTGGCCTTTTCCAATAGGTCTTGGACTAAGTCCACTATGACACCCTTTCTCATTGCCTTGGGTGGCATGTTGTCAACCTCTTGACTCTCCTCCTCTTTAGATATACACCAAAATTACTGTAGTTTAGTTTTTGATACTACTCTAATGTAGAGGGTCTAGAGTTCTAGTTTTTATCTTATTCTAATTAGGGTTTAGCCCTTTGAACCATCTAATGGTTCCTTTCTTCTATATCCTCTCCACCAAACTTGGTCTCCAAGACCCTTAGTTAACCTTGTCTCCTCGGTATAGTTGGGTTGATGCAAGAATATAACCAACTTATTTAGGACTAGTCCTACTAGCCCTTTCTTACCTTTTTCCTTCCCCTAAAACTCAAACCCTTGCATAGAATCTTTCCCACACATATCTTAGGTCCTCACTAGTGTATTTGTTACCTCTTATTCCCTTCAAGCCCTTTTAAACACTTCTGGACATGTTACCAATCACCTTGCTATAGCTACCCACAAGTAGGATAATTAGGCTTAGTTTTCATTAGGTCTATTTTGACTTTTTTGGTCATTTACCATAAATTCTTCCATATAACCCTAATCACCTAAATTTTGACCTAGTCAAAAGTTTTGTGATACCTTGTGAAAATCAAGAAGATAGTATATTTTTTTTTCTTAGGGTTTTATTGTCACAAAAGTTTGTACCCTTGCTTGAATTATTTACCTAAAGGAAACCTTGTGAAATAAGTAAAAAACCTCCAAGTTGTGGGACTTGAACAATGAGGTTACGTCTTTGGAGAAGGCCAACTTCCTTTACTATAAGGATGCACCTAAACTAAACTTAGAGAGGAAAGAAGGAGAAAGAAAGCATAAAATATCTACCTAATCTATCCTAGGGAGGTGATGCACCAAATAGTATGTTCAACCTTATCTTAACCCAAGAATGCATAGTTCACCACTACAAACTCAAAGTATAATAGTTCAATCCTTGTTAATCTAACAATCCTATGTAGATTACTAGCCAATAGAATTCTATAAGGAAGAGGTTTCACTTTATATCATTCAAGAGACAAGTAGATACAGTCATACAATCAAGAAATAAAGAAAAAATATTAACACAAAGGAAAAAGGGTATTGCACAGTATATTAATGAAGAAAGAGATACAAAAGAGGAATATATTGATTAAGAGACAAAGAAAATTATAGTAGTAGAGAATAGACATACAATACTATAGTGTTGTATGACTTTCAGTCACCCATTTTTTTTTGGCATTTTTGGAGTCATATGGTCTGGTTACTCTGGTGTCTAGGTCTAAGTCTTCCTTAGGTAGTCTATCTTTGCCAAGTTTCTCTATCATTACCTTTCCTTCTCTAAGCCGGTTGGGTTGTTCTAAAGGTCTTTTCATATGGGGTAGGTTATAGATCCTAACATGGCTAAAGATAATATGCTCCTATTGATGATATTTTTTAGTAGAAGAATTATGATCGTGAATCATGATCTCCAAGCATTTACAAGGAATCAAAGGAAAGTTTTCAGGTGACTAATGTAATGAAAACATTGGCATTGTAATATTTAGAAATCCTCTCCTCATCACACAGACATATTATCATCTGTCATCATATGCAATTACAGGAAGGCCACAATGGAATGTGAGCATTGCTGAAATTAGTGTTGTTAGCATTGGTTTTTCTAGGCCAATGTTAGAATTGATTGGCAATTCACCAGTTACTTTGACACATCAAATAAAGATCAAAGTTTATCAACCACTTCATTTTCAGAATGAACTTGAATTCCACCAAGACTATATGATGGAAACGGACTATGATAAGAAGGGTATTCTCTAGCTACCTCCTGTTGAGAACATGCCTATTGAATTTTTTAGTGAAAAGAACCAAAAGGTATTGTCATCAAATTAAGTAAATAGAAGCTGTGAAATTAAAAGGAACTGTTTGACAAAATGTCAACATGATTCTGACGTAAATCAACCAACACATTCACATGTTCTGAGATCAAACCATGAATACCACAGAAGGTTGGAAGTCAACCCGAGTCTATCTCTCCACCAACAAGTTCATGATTGCAATTCAACGGTAATGTATTCTGATGAATGAGGGCAACTGTAGTATGTTTGACAAAACCTATCCAATCATGGCTTGTTATGCAATATGGCATTAAACTAAAATTGTAGTTCTATTGCCTTGGTTTCTTGAATGTAAGGATTGGTCAAAGGATATCAAGATTAGCTTCTCAGTTTCAACAAGATATGAATGGATGTTCATGCAAATTGCTAAATAGGAATCCTTTCTAAAGGAATCTGGTTATTAGTAAGTTCAAGTAAATAATGACAGATTTGTCAATGGTAAACGATATACCATAGAGGATTCATGGTAATGGCCATTAGGCCACACATGTTAAATGACTCGACTCACAGAGACACTCAAAGGTAGTGGAAGATATATTTGAATCATTTTCGAAATGCCATGTGGTCAGGACAATGGTTATCTTAAAGAAAAGGTATGAGGAATGTGCACAATTCATTTGATAGAAAGGCCACTGATAAAAGAAACAATTTTGAATGACCCTTATATCCCATTCATGATAGGCATGAATGTAAATATAAACCCACTTTCTATGAAAACTAAAATTGTGGGTTCTCCCAAAGGCATCGCCCATTCAATTGGAATTGATAGTGAAGAGACCAAAGAAGACCAGGAAGTGTCGATGAGTTGTGGGAAGTATCTCAAGGTGAGGTTACAGAGCTTGCACACTTCACTTTATTTTTCAATCAGGGTCAATGCTACTATGCTAGATCCTAGACATATGTCCATGAAAGCATCTATGAAGAATTTGTAGAAAAAGCAAAAGCTTAGTGTTTAAGTCATATTGTTGGTGATCCATTTTTAAAAAAAATGTAGAACAAGGTCTTTAGATTGACTAAAATCTCTCATATAATGTTTTGATTGAAGGAGGGATCAATGAAAATATTAGGTATAATTGGGAACTAATTCAATCCACAAAGAAGAGGAGCATCCACGGTGATGTTTGAGGTTTTAGCTAAAGTAAAAAAAGTAAGCAGAGAGAAGAAAATGAAATAGGTAGCTATGAAAAGAAAATAGAAGTTAGACAATATGTTCATTCTAAGGTACCTCACCTTCACTAGTCTACCCATCTCCATCACTACTTTGTCAATGCAGTATAGGGACTTGGAGGCCATGATAAGGCAAATCCAAAGCTTGTTCTTGAGCTGATGAATGTTAAGGGACTTACAATCTTCCACATTGTCTACCAAGAAAGATAACAAAGGATATGCAGAATCTGAAATCAAAAGTTTTCCATGGCAGAACATTTTTAGTTCCCAAGAGAATTACTATGACCTTGAACTTCCAATCAAAAGGTTATAGACTAAAGAGGGCACATCCTATGCCATGAGAAAAGGTAAAAAAAAAACTTGACAAGTCTAGAAGAAATATCCTCACAGCACTCAAATGTGACTAGAAGCCATGAAGATTACATAAAACAAAGTGAAAATCTGGCAGATAGCTTAGTTCCAAATGAATATGATTTCCCTCCACTTAAGCTAAATGCAGAAAATGGCTTGGAGAAGATTATAGAAAATGCATGGAAAGACAAGACAAGCCATAAAGCCAAAGATGAACCTTATGCACCTAAATTTTCTTGTTCGAATAGTGAATTTCAAGAAGTGCTTAAGGCCAATGTGGTTGAGCACCTTGTTAGTTTACTCTTATCAAATCAACAATGTCACAATTCTGAGTTGAAGTATCCTTGTGAGTTACAATTGATTCAAATGCTAAGTCAAGAAAGTGGGAAATAAGAAAACTAGAAAGGAAAAACATTCGGTTATGAAACTAAAAGGTCACCATGAAAACTGAAAAGTCACAAGAAGAGGTGAGCCAAACAGTTATGGAAGAATCAAAATAGTCATGGGAGGCCATTATTTATGGTAATACCTTTCATTTACAGGGGGCCTCTTTTTTGGCATACAGTCAGAGAGCTAGAGTAGAGGGGAGAGCATTTTTAATTTCTGTATTTTCATTTATGCATTAGAGATGGATATTTTGGTTCTTTGTAATAGATTTTGTTGTAGATTGTAAGAAAATGTAATTAGAGTATTATGTTTGTTGTGTTCAAAACAAGAAAGATTTTGTTATGAATCAGAGCATTTAGGAATCACTTTTTTAATTACTTTCAATCAGAGTATTGTTATAATCAGTCTTAAGCACTTTCTTGCATTCTTAGCTAAATGGTAAATGGGTGATAGATTAGAGTACTTTCATCTATTCATGTTGCAAAGTTTTAGGTGTTTAATTTTTATTTTTATTTCATGTTACTAAATTTGCATAACTAACAACATTCTTGCATTACCAATCTTGGGAGTCATAGGATGTGTGAGTTTTTGAAGTTGGCTAGGATTAACATCTAAAATTTGCCTGAGTTAGTCCTACCTAGGGTTAACTTGGTTTCTCCTCTTCTATTCTTAGGTTAAGAATGCACCTAGTTAGTTTAAGAAATAAACAAATTCATTGCATATCATTCTATAAGGGAGATGTACCTTTCAATTCAGAGGAAATCTATCAACCCCATGATAGATTATCCAACTATTGGCATCTAATTGTTCTTTCAGATTTGGGCATTTTGGGAGTTTATTCAAAGAACAATCTGTTTACCAACAGATTTTTGGCAGCTCTGCTGGGGAGTTGGAAAAGAAGACCAGTGTTGGAGATTGTATTTCTAGTTTTATTATTGTTATTTCTATTTGAGATTGGCGACTCTTTGTCTTTAAAATAATTCAATTTTCTTAGAGTTTGAAGGATTTGAAAGTTCTTATCATTTAGTTTCCTAGCTTGTATTTACAATAGACTTTGGTGACTAAGAGGAAGAACACTTTGATTTTTTAAGCTTCATTATTTTCATTGCTTCCTAAGAAATTGGCAACTCTGTTCTCAAAGAACCCCATTTACAAGTCAAGAAACAATCGCATTATAAAGTTTCTAATTGCAGAACCTTGGTGATGATTGAAGATTTCAAAAGACAAATACACAATTAGAGGCCAACTCAAGCACCAATTCAAAAAATTCAGTGACCCTCGGGGAAAATTGAGGTAACAATAATTTCCCTTTCCTCATAAATTTGATGAACTTTTATACAGATTTTTGTTGCTCCATTGTACAAGAAATTTTGTGAGATGTATCAAGGTCATATTCCTCTAAGAAATGAAGTAAGATATAGAAAGAGACCTCCACCATCTGTGGAAGAGATTGTGATTGATGATGATCCTATACTTCAACAACTCTAGGGAAACTATAAAAAGAGTATTAGCTATGCAAAAAGGAACAACTTGTGTGTAGCCCAAGACCATTGATCCAAAGAATTGTTGGAGCTAATTGAAAAGAGATTTTATGCTCTCCAAGATTTCAGACAGAAATGCTCAGATGCAGCTAAGGTATCAAGGAATAATTTTGAGTGTGATGGAAGGCCTACGCCATTGATGGAAGAAATTAATGCTAAAAGTGATCTGATGCTTCACTGTCTTTGGGTTACTTATAAAAAGAGCATAATCAGAGCTATGAAGAACAATCTATGCTACACACAAGATCCCCAATCGATGGACTTGTTGAGGAGAGTGAAACAAAGATATTATCAGTTAAAAGATATGAGTTTGAATGAAGATACTAGTGCAAATCCTAAAGTAGATGCTTTGCCTCCTCTCACCTTCCTTGTTCCTAGAGAGCATGAATCTATTTCATCCTTAGTGAAAGTATGATGGATGAATCATCATCAAAAGGAATGTTTCTAGCCTATGGAGATTCTCGAAGATCATGAGGGAAAGGTAAGCAAAATTGAAAAAGAAAATGTGGCTACATTTGCTTTTCCTTGTGTTGTTGAAAGTTATGAAATGGATGAAAAGAATGTGAGTAAAGTTTCAAACTATTTTCCTGAAGATTATCCCAAAGCTGGAAATGAAATTTTTAATGTTATTGAAGAGCATAATAGTCTAGATTCTTCTTTCACTATGGCTGGTAAAAATCAGATATAAGATATATCTTGTTTTGAAGATAGTATAATGCTGAATGATATTTCTGATCAAAGATGTGTGAAGGGAAAGGCTGAGATGTTTTCTGTCAATCATCCTACTAAAAATTTTGATAAAGAAATTGATGCAACATTAGATTTTGAACAAGAGGTATCAGATGTTAATGAAGTACTACAGTAAGACAAAGAAATAAATGAAGATTTTTCTAGTCTTGAAACAAAATTTAATCAAGTCATGATGCCCACTATATGTGAGTCCTCTTCCATAGTCAATTAAAATATTGATGTTTTAAATCCAGATGAACATCTTGAAGGTTTGACAAATGCAAAAGATGAAGAAGGTGTTTCAATTCTGTTAGAGTTTGTGAGTAATGAAGAATCATCCAGTTTTAGCTAGGGTTTGAAATCTGAAGTGGTTATTAATAGTGCTTCTAATGCTAGTATTTTTGATAAAGGTGATATTGTTGGTAATAAAATAAACACATGTGACTATTTTCCAGAAACATGTCAAAAATTTGGTAATTTTTTTTCTTCTTCACAAGAGAAGTTAGAACATGTGGAAAATGGATATGCATGTTTCAATTCTGGTTCAAAATCATAAGTTATTTTTGACAATGCTTGCAAACGGTATGATGCTTTCCCACTTCTAGAGGATGTCCAATATTCTAATTTTGTTGATCTTGATTTGAACATTGATATATATGCTAAGGATAATAATAGAACAAATAGAAATGATAATGCTGAAAGAAATAATTTGGAATATAATCCAGTGGTACATTTAGAATATGTTGAATATATTCTTCCATCACAAGAGGTGGATAATACAAGAAAGGATATATACGGAGGCATAGATAAATTAGAAATCTATAATGAGGCATGGCTGTTTGGAAAGGCCCTGTGGGTCATCATGTTGCAGATAGTCTTTGGACTCAAGCTCAACAACGAAGGACTAGCTAGGAGTTATCAATGCTTCTTCAAATTGGTGGAGAATCTTCTTCTATACAGGAAAGGTTCATATTTCCCTCTCCCTATAAATGGTCACGTATGAATCTCTCTTTACTTTTGGTTCTACTGGTGAGGTCTCCTCACCTTTTGTAAATAAATTTCCTTTTAAATTTTGGTGTCTCTAGCGTAGTCCTTCCTTGCTTAGTTGTTGTTTTTTTTTTCTCTTGCTTTGTTTCATTCTACCCTACTCCCCTCCACCTTGCTCGTATGCATTTTCTCATTGTTCTCTTGGTCTAGACTTCGCAACCCAATGCAAAGGGACTTGTCTCACTAGAGAAGCTGAATTCTTCATGCACTTTGCAGTACATGATCCCCCAGTCAGAGCCAGGTGTTGTCTGACTTTCAATCACCCATTTATTTTTGGCATTTTTGGAGTCATATTGTCTAGTCAGTCTGGTGTCTAGGTCTAAGTCTTCCTTAGGTAGGCTATCTTTGTCGAGTTTCCCTATCATTTCCTTTCCTTCTCTAAGTTGGTTGGGTTTTTCTAAAGGTCTTTTCATATCATGTAGGTTATAGATCCTAACCCAGCTAAAGATAATATGTTCCTATTGATGATCTTTTTCAGTAGAAGAATGATGATCGTGAATCATGATCTCCAATAATTTACAAGGAATCAAAGGAAAGTTTTTAGGTGACTAATGTAATGACAGAATTGGCATTGTAATATTTAGAAATCCTCTCCTCATCACATAGACAGATTATCATCTATCATCATATGCAATTACAGGAAGGCCACAATAGAATGTGAGCATTGCTAAAATTAGTGTTGTTAGCATTGGTTTTTCTAGGCCAATGTCAGAATTGACTGGAAGTTCACCAGTTACTTTGACACATCAAATAAAGATCAAAGTTTATCAACCACTTCATTTTTAGAATGAACTTGAATTCCACCAAGACTATATGTTGGAAATGGACTATGATAAGAAGGGCATTCTCTAGCTACCTCCTGTTGAGAACATGCCTATTGAATTTTTTTTGAAAAGAACCAAAAGATTTTGTCATCGAATCAAGAAAATAGAAGCTATGAAATTGAAAGGAACTATTTGACAAAATGTCAACATGATTCTGATGTAAATCAACCTACACATTCACATGTTTTGAGATCAGACCATGAATACCACAGAAGGTCAGAAGTCAACCCGAGTCTATCTCTCCACCAACAAGTTCGTGATCCTAATTCAAGGGTAATGTATTCTGATGAATGAGGGAAACCATAGTATGTTTGAAAAAACCTATCCAATCATGGCTTGTTGTGCAATATGGCATTAAACTAAAATTATAGTTTTGTTGCCCTAGTTTCTTGAATGTAAGGATTGGTCAAAGGATATCAAGATTAGCTTCTCATTTTCAGGAAGATATGAATGGCAGGTCATGCAAATTGTTAAATAGGAAGCCTTCTTGAAGGAATCTAGTTATTAGTAAGTTCAAGTAAATAATGACAGATTTGTCAATGGTGAAGGACATACCACAGAGGATTCATGGTAATGGCCATCAAGCCACACATGTTAAATGGCTCAACTCATAGAGAAACTCAAAGGTAGTGGAAGATATATTTGAATCATTTCCAAAATGCCATGTGGTTAGGATAGTGGTTATCTTAAAGAAAAGGTACGAGGAATGTGCACAATTCATTTGATAGAAAGACCACTGATAAAAGAACCAATTTTGAATGACCCTCATATCCCATTCATGAAAATGTAAACCCACTTTCTATGAAAACTAAAATTGTGGGTTCTCCCAAAGGTGTCACCCATTCAATTGGAATTGATAGTGAAGAGACCAAAGAAGACCAGGAAGTGTCGATGAGTTGTGGGTAGTATCTCAAGGCGAGGCTACAGAGTTTGCACACTTCACTTTTTTTTTCAATCAGGGTCAATGCTACTATGTTGGATCCTGGACATATGTCCACGAAAACATCTATGAAGAATTTGTAGAAAAAGAAAAAGCTTGGTGTTTAAGTCATATTGTTGGTGATCCATTTTAAATAAAATGTAGAACAAGGTCTTCAGATTGACCAGAAGCTCTCATATAATGTTATGATTGAAGGAGGGATCAATGGAAATATTAGGTATAATTGGGAACTAATTTGATCCACAAAGAAGAGGAGCATCCATGATGATGTTTGAGGTTTCAGCTAAAGTAAAACAAGTAAGCAAAGAGAAGAAAATGAAATGAGTAGTTGTGAAAAGAAAATAGAAGTTAGACAATACGTTCGTCCTAAGGTACCTCACCTTCGTTGGTCTCCCCATATCCATCGCTACTTTGTCAATGCAGTACAGTGACTTGGAGGCCATGATAAAGTGACTCCAAAGCTTGTTCTTGAGCTGATGAATGTTAAGGAACTTACAATATTCCACGTTGTTTGCCAAGAAAGATAACGAAGGATATGCAAAATCTGAAATCAAAAGTTTTCCATGGAAGAATATTTTTAGTTCCCAAGAGAATTACTATGACCCTAAACTTCCAATCAAAAGGTTATAGACTAAAGAGGGCACATCCTATGCGATGAGAAAAGGTAAAGAAAAACTTGACAAGTCTAGAAGAAATATCCTCACAATACTCCAATGTGACTTTCTAGAAGCCATGAAGATTACATAATACAAAGTGAAAATCTGGTAGATAGCTCAGTTCCAAACGAATATGATTTCCCTCCACTTAAGTTGAATGGAGAAAATGGCTTGGAGAAGATTATAGAACATGCATGGAAAGACAAGACAAACCATAAAGCTAGAGATGAACCTTATGCACCTAAATTTTCTTGTTCAAATAGTGAATTTCAAGTAGTGCTTAAGGCCAACAAGGTTGAGCACCTTGTTAGTTTACTCTTATCAAATCAACAATGTCACAATTCTGAGTTGAAGTAGCCTTGTGAGTTACAATTGATTCAAAGGCTAAGTCAAGAAAGTGGGAAATCAAAAAACTAGAAAGGAAAAAGATTCGGTTATGAAACTAAAAGGTCACCATGAAAATTGAAAAGTCACAAGAAGAGGTGAACCAAATGGTTATGGAAGAATCAGAATAGTCATGGGAGGCCATTATTTATGGTAATACCTTTCATTTATATGGGGCCTCTTTTTAGGCATATGGTTAGAGAGCTGGAGTAGAGGGGAGAGCATTTTTAATTTCTGTATTTTCATTTATGCATTAGAGATGGATATTTTGGTTCTTTGTAATAGATTTTGTTGTAGATTGTAAGAAAATGTAATCAGAGTATTATGTTTGTTGTGTTCAAAACAAGAAAGGTGTTGTTATGAATCAGAGCATTTAGGCATCACTTTTTTGATTACTTTCAATCAGAGTATTGTTATAATTAGTCTTAAGCACTTTCTTGCATACTTAGCTAAATGCTGAATGGGTGATAGATCAGAGTACTTTCATCTATTCATGTTGCAAAGTTTCAGGTGTTTAATTTTCATTTTAAATTCATGTGACTAAATTTGCATAACTAACAACATTCTTGCATTACCAATCTCAGGAGTCATAGGATGTGTGAGTTCTCAAAGTTGGCTAGGATTAACATCTAAAATCTACTTGAGTTAGTCCTGCCTAGGGTTAACTTGGTTTCTCCTCTTCCATTCTCAAGTTAAGAATGCACCTAGTTAGTTTAGGAAATAAACAAATTCATTGCATATCATTATATAAGGGATCTATACCTTTCAATTTAGAGGAAATCTATCAACCCCATGATAGATTATCCAACTGTTGGCATCTAATTGTTCTTTCAGATTTGGGCATTTTAGGAGTTTATTCAAAGAACAATCTGTTTACCAACATATAGAATCATAGAAAAAGATTGACCTAAAGAAGGGTTACAAAATCTACTTTTATAGTGCAAAAATAACTCACATAGCTTCTACTTTAAGGTAAAAATCAACAACTACAATCAAGATTGCAAAGAATAGTCACTGCAAATCTAGAAAAAATTTGATCATGGCACACATATTCCAGATGCAAGATAATCACTTCTTCACCAAATAGAACCCTGAGAAGATAGAGACGATGACCATTAATGTTTTGAATAATTAGATGGATCACTAGGCAGCGATGAAGTGTCCCCTTACATTTATCAGGCATGGGGAATGATGTAAGTGGTTAAAGGAGATCAAAAAAATTAAATATACCATTGAAGAGTTTCTTCCTTTGTTATTGGTATGCCAAATTAATCGTTTCATCGGTCAACTAAAGTCAATCTTTAGGCCTTGTCACATGGACCAATCATCCTTTATCATTCTGCCACCCTACCAACATTCAACTTGTGTTTCATGTTTGACCATGTGTGATCACAACTTTTCCATCACCTTTCTTCATTAGCAATCATTACTTGTAAAACTATGACCAACTATCTATCACTACTTTCAAGCTTGTCTTCAACATTTTCTACTAATTATTGCAACCTGTAAAAACTATGAATCTAGCCATCACATACCATTTGAGCTATCACAACATGGATCTTGACTTAACATGAAATTCTTGAGACTATACAAAAAATTGACCTAACTATCATTGTTGATCTCCACTTGGGCCTGATAAGACACATGGCACATCATCATTATCTTGCCATATAAATTGAGCATACAATTTTCTATAATGACATGTGATATGTGTCAATTTCCTCAAATCCAATGATCAAGAATACAACTAGGAACCTTGTTGCATAGTTATATCCTTGATTAATTAGAGACTGCTATATCACCCAGGTCATCCTCACTTCATGTTATCACTTCTTTGTAGCTTAATTATTTAACTTATCACTGACCCTAGTGACACTTTGTGATTGAGTGATCAAGAGAGCTTTCTACATCACCACTCACAACTATATGCCAACCTTTTAAATTGTCAAGATGCACTCACTGTTGGGAAGACCATATCACACACACACACCTCTCTTGACAGTTACTCCATAGACTATAGAAACTAGATGATTAAGTGTAATAATATGGTCATGAATTGAGCTTCTAAGGGGATAAAACATAAAAAATCTTCAGACATAGAATAATAAAGAATAACCCAAGGTTTCAATTGTATCTTTTATTTGATCATTTGGGGTGTTTGAATATATAACCATTTGACATGTTTTCCAGGAAAAAATCAAATTTTGGTAGGAGGGAAAATATGGTTAACAATATTGGTGACTTAGAGTGGATACTAGCCTACTATGTATATGACTAGTGGCCTTTAAGAATCCATTGGCCTGCAGGGTCACAAACAACTAGAAATTGCTCTACAAAGAAAAAGCAAAAATACAAAAGAACTAACCTCTACAACAAAAGAACTTTGCCTTCTCTAAACAGAAAACCCAAAACTTTCTATCTCTAGAAGAAACAACATGTACTTTTATACTTATTGAAAACTTAAAATACTACTCTAATATATACAAAAAATGCTAACCCTCTCTACAAGCAGGGCTTGACATAAATCCCATTAACTAGAATGGGTAGGACATCACCATCGAGCATGGATAGCTAGAAGGCATTGGCCTACTTACAATTGGCGATGACATAAGGTCCACTCTACATAGTATCAAACTTTGAGTGCCTTCTCGGTTTGGCTCTGTCTGCATCCCACTTGAGGATAAGGTATCATTCTCTAAAAATTATAGCCTAGGCCTTCTTGTCAAAGCTTCTTTTGACCTGCTATTGATGTACCTCAAAAGTCTGCATAGCCTATTGTCTTTTTTCTTCTAACTCAATTAGTTCTACTAACTTGATTTTCATGGGATCATTTTCCTCTAGCTCCAATCAATGAGCCAACTCAAGAGAAGGGAATTCTAGAGAAATAGGAAGCTTAACCTCTCTTCCATAAACTAGTATAAAAGATGAATTCCCAACTACTCTCTTGGGTGTAATTTTATCAGCCCAAAGAGTTGTCTTCAATTGTCCTCCTCATAATCCTGAGGAGATTCTTATTAGAGGATTTTACCAAGCCATTGACTTGGGGATAATAATTTGATGATGTGCTCAAATATATCCCATATTACAGAGCCCAAGAATATATGTGAGCTCTGACAAAAGATTTGGCATTATCAGATATGATATATGAGGGAACACCAAATCTTGTTACAATTCCATCAAGGAATTCAACTACTGAGGGCTTTGTTGTATCCTTTAAAGCCACTACCTCAATCCATATTGTGAAATAGCCTATGGCTTCAAGGATCCATTTATGACTAGTACTGGAGGGTGGATTTATTGGACCAATGAAATCCAAACCCCATTGAGCAAAGAGTTGGTCAACTTGAATGGGATGGAGGGGAAGGGCAACAAATCTTTGCTTTCTTAAGAAAAAGGCACATTTCTCACACTTCCTTACCCACTTATGGAAATCATTAAATAAGGTGGGCCAATAATAAAAAACCCTCATTATCTTCATTACAATGATTCTGGCTAAGAAATGACCACTAGTAGGTGTTGGATAGAATTAATTAATTGTGTGTTGTCTTTGATGTTACACAAATGTCATAATCATTATTAGTCAATATATGTCAAGCTCACTCAGGAAATGAAGATAGTTCTTAGTGTCTACCAAGCATTCCTATGTTTTCCTAGTTTATAAGGCATTGTCTATCAAGTTCATTTGGGCATCAAAGGAAAAGTTGCAGAAAGTGAGTGTTAATTGAGCTCACTTGGGTAATGAAGAAAAGTTGGATGGACCTAGTGCTAACTAAGATCACTCAATTGCCAAAGGATTTTTTAAAGTTTGCAATGTTAACTGAGCTTCTGTTGGTTAATGAAAGAAATCACTTCAGAGTTAGTTTCTATTGAGTAGGGTCAGCTAATAAAGGATTTTCTTATATTGTTGTAATAAGCTTAATTGACTTATTTATTGATCCTAGCCAACTAAGGTGATGAATATTGCTTATTTTAAGTTTTATTTGAGCTAACTTGACAAAGTAAAAGATATAAGTATAAGGTCAAGTTATGATTTCAAAAAAAGTGTGATAAAAAGTGTGTAAACAGAAATGTACAAGAGAATGTGCAAATTGTGATGATGTGATTGAAGATCTATTGATGAGCAGAGGAAAAGCATTTAAAGGATAAGCAAAATATCCTTGTGGTGTAGCAAAGTCATATTTGATAAGGAAGGATCAAGTACAAGCTAGAATAGAGATCTAAAATCAACAAATTGGTTATAGTCAAATCAGATCATCTCATTGTTACTCTCTAACCATTTTAGTAGTGATCTAATCTCTTAACAAAGTTGGCTTAAAATCTATTTGCAAATCCTCTAACAAGGTGAAAAATCCATTGAATTATTCTCAAGACCTCTAATTAGGCTACTCCTAATAGGTTGATTAAATCCTTTAACAGGGTCACACCTAACAATATGTTTTGTAACCTTTAACAAGGTTGGCCCCTAATAGGTCTCACTTCATAAGAGTGAAAATCAGTAATTAGGTTCTATTGGTGGTTTTTCCCAAATTGGGTTTCCACGTTAAATCTTGGTGTCAAATGTGTTTATTTTATTTTATTTATGTGATTGCATCTAGGTTAAAGTAATGGTAATCATAGATAACATCTAAAGGTTTATATGTTAATCATTTACTGAGCTAATCTAGCTATTACTGAGTTACAACATTTTGTGTGTTTACCGAGCTTCAATAGTATTCAGTTATCTATTTGCATTTTGTACTAACATCTAAGGGATCTAAGATTTATTTTTGTAGTAACTAATTCACCCCTCCCCTCTCAGTTACTTCTTTTATATTTCCAACAATTGGTATTAGAGCTTTTGGTGCTTGTAGAGAAGGGTTTAAGGACCTAAGATAAAGATCAAGATGTCTAACAAAAGAGAGATTCCCAAGCTGAATAGAGACAATTTTGTAGCTTGGCAAGGACTTATGAGATTACATCTTGCTACCATTAGTGATTTAGGTTGCAAGTATCTTTATGATGAATATAAGACTCCCATTGGAACATTATCAGTTGAAGACATTACTAAAAAGAAGAATCACAATATCATGATGATTGATATTGCATCTACACTTGGTTATGTAGAATTTGATGAGGTAAAAGATTGCAAAACTGCTTTTAAAATATGGAACAAAATTAAAGATATCTATGGAGGAGATGACAATGTAAGAAGAGCCAAATTAGAAAGCCTTAGAGGATAATTTGATCAAATGAGAATGAGAGAAGATGAAAACATTGAAAAATATGTGGAAAGAATCAAGGCTAGTGTAAGTGCAATCAAAGCATATCGAGGAGACATTAAGGAGAAAACTGTTGTAAGTAAAGTACTCAAAACTCTTCTTCCCATTTTATGCAATTAGAGTATCTACTATTCAAGAAATGATATGTGATCCAACTAATAAGATAGAATTGGATGCTCTAGTTGGAAGATTAATAGATTTTGAATTAGACAATTATGATAACTATGCTCTTGCTTCAAAGAATATTAAATCTATATTTAAAGCTAAGATTTCACTCAAAAAAAAAGGGCAAAAAGTAAAAATCTAGTCAATTAGGAAGTGAAGAAGATGGATCATCAAAAGAAAGTTCAAACAATGATCTTGAAGTTTTTGAAGCCCTGCTTGCAAGGAAGTATTCCAAAGGAAGAGGAAAGTACAAGGGTAAAGTTCCTTTGATCTATTTTTCTTGTGAAGAAATTGGTCACATTACTGCTAGGTGTCCAAACAAAGAAAATAAGGATGAGAAGAAAGGAAATAAGCATAAAGGCAAGAAGTACTCCAAGAACTACAAGAGCTTCAAGGACAAAGATAAGAAATTGTGTTTCATAACTAAAGATTATGATAACAGTGAAGATGAAATGGTTTATATTGTTGTGAAAGATGAATATGATGATGAAGGAGATAAGATGGAACTTATCTCTCATGTTAGCAAAAATGATATATGGATCATTAACAATGGCTACTCACATTATATGACTGGTGACAAAAAAAAATTTGAGCATATGGAATATTATGATGGAGGTAGTGTAAGATTTGGAAACAATGAACCTTGTAACATAAAAGGAAAAAGATGTATCTTGTTAACTAAAGAACTTACATGTAACAATGCCTATTGGGTTGAAGGATTAAAGAATAATCTAATAAGTGTGGTACAACTGAATAACATTAGATTCAAGGTAGAATTCATGAATGGATAAGTCAAGCTACTAGATGGGAAAGAAAATTTGGTTGGATCTGGCAAGCAAACAAAAAGTAATCTATTTTATCTTGATCTTAGTGATTGTTCATGTTTTTTTGCTCAAGTAGAGGAAAGTTGGTTATGGAACAAAAGACTATGTCATTTAAATTTTGATAATCTAGTTAAGATAAGAAAACATAAAAGAGTAAGAGGTATCCCTAGTTTGAAGAAGCCTAGCATGGGTCTATACAAGAATTTCCAAATTGGTAAGATGGGAAAGACACGCTTCAAAAACAAAGACTATCAGTTAGAAGAAGTCTTGGAAATTTTTCATATGGACTTATGTGGACCTATTGGAATAGAGAGTTATAGTGGAGAAAAAATTTTCATTCTCTTTGTGATGACTACTCTAGAATGATGACAGTAATGTATCTAAAATAAAAATTAGAAGCCTTTCAAAAATTCAAGTGTTATCTAGCAAGAGTAGAGAAAGAAACTGGAAAGAAGTTGAAATGCCTAAGATCAGACAAAGATGGTGAATTTATCTCCCATGAATTAAATAATTTCTACATTGTAAGAGGAATCAAAAGACAATTATTTTCTCTTGGTACACCATAGCAAAATGGTATAGCAAAAAGAAGAAATAGATCTATCATGGATTGTGGAAGAACCTTGATGATTGAAAAGAATGTTGCTCTCAAATATTGGAAGGGAGCTATTAGCATTGTAGTTCATACCTTGAATAAAGTTTAGTTGAAGAAAGATTCAAACAAGACACCTTATTAGCTATGGTATGGCTACAAACCTAATGTAAGTTACTTGAAAGTATTTGGCAGAAAATGTTACATATTGAAAGAATCTAAAAAAGGGAAATTTGATGTAAAAGGTGATGAAGGCATATTTCTAGGATACTCCTACAGAAGTAAAGCATACAGATACTTGAATATATCTACTCACAAAATTATAGAAAGTGCACATGTCAAAATTGATGAATATGTAGAAAAGAGTGAAGAAGACAATAGCAAGGAACCTAAAGACTATAGAAGATTCATTTACTATGAACCTGATACCCTTCATAATCTATCTAAAAGAAAAGAAGCTTCAACTCTTGAGTCCCTAGAAACTCCAAAAGCTATAGAGTTGCAAATAGTGCAACCTAAGCTACAAGGACCCGAGTCATAATCAAAGGCTACTGAGCTAGTTCAAATCGAGCTTGATGAACCCAAGTCATAGATAGAAGGACCCAAGCTTGAAATTGAAATTCAAAAAGAAGATGGTGGTGCTCATTCAAAGACCAAGGAGCTTGTGTTAGCAAGATATGTCAAAAGAAATCATGCACCTAATCAAATCATTGGAGACAAATTAGATGGAACAATGACAAGAAGAAAATTAAAAGATACATATTTACTTGCTAAATTTGAACCTAGCAGTGTTAAAGATGCTCTAGAAAATGAAAGTTGGATTGAGGAAATGAAAGAAGAAATCAAACAGATATTTAAAAAAAAAAACTTGGAATTTTGTTCCTAGACCCAAGGATAAAAATGTAATTGGTACAAAATGGGTATTTAGAAATAAGTTGAATGAAGATGGGAAAGTATCAAGGAACAAAGCAAGATTGGTATGCAAAGGTTACTCTCAAGAAGAAGGTATTGACTATGGTGAGATGTTTTCTCCTATGTCAAGACTTGAAGGTGTTATAACTTTACTAGAATATGCAACACATAGAGGATTTAAAGTATATCAAATGGATTTTAAATCTACATTCTTGAATGTAATTCTTGATGAGGAAGTCTATATTGAACAACCAAAAGGTTTTGTAAATCCTAGCAAAGGAGACATGGTTTGCAAACATTGGTTTTCAAAGGACTAATGATAAAAACAGTTTGTATATCAAGGAAGGACTAGATAAGAAGATTTTGTTAGTAGAAATATTTGTTGATGACACTCTATTTACAGGAAATGATGATTTATGTAAAGAATTCTTGGAAGAAATGAGTAAAGAATTTGATATGTCTAGGTTTGGTGAAATAAAATTCTATGTTGGATTGCAAATACAATAGAACAAGAATGGTATCTACATCACTCAATCTAAGTATATCAAAGAGATACTAAAGAAATTTGGAATGGAATATTCAAGACCAATTGTAACACCTATGTCTACTAGACATAAGATTTCCAAAAATGATGATTCAAAAAAAGTAGATCAGACCACTTACAGATCAATGATTGGAAAATTTCAATATGTACACACAAGGACTAACATTGCTTTAGCAGTTGGAATAGTGGCAATATTCTCAGTAAATCCAAAAGAAAATCATGTGATGGCAATCAAGAGAATCATGAGATATCTAAAAGGAACTGAAGACTATGGTTTATGGTACAATCTTGGAGGCAATCTAGACTTGAAAGTATTTACTAATGCTAATTGGGTAGGAAGTCTTGATGACAGAAAAAGCATTAGTGGTGGAGCATTCTTTTTTGTAAAAGATTAGTATCTTGGACAAGTAAGAACCAAAATTGTACATCTCAATCCACAACAAAGCCATAATATGTAGCAAAAGTAGTCAATTATTCTATCATTGTTTGGTTCAAACAAATTTTGGAAGGAATGAAGGTAGAAATAAAAGATCCAGTTGTCATATACTATGATAACACTAGTGCAATCAACATATTAAAGAATCTAGTAATTCATTCCAAAACAAAGAACATGCTATAAAATATCACTTCTTAAGAGAGTTGGTGCAAGATAAAGAAGTTAGACTGGAATATGTGAATATAAGGAATAGATTGTAGACATATTCACCAAGTCATTACCTAAGGATGCATTTCTGTATCTAAGAGGTAAGCTAGTGGTCATTACCCTATCTAAAATTCCCTAAATAAAGTTTAGCGAATGCATAAAATAGAACCTATTGAACATCAATTAGTTGATGCAGAATTGGCAAGGGCATATTGCAGATGCATCAGTACTTAGGGTACATTGGCATTACAAAGTTATTGCCTTTGGCATGTGTTTTCAAAGAGGGAGAAGTTTGTTGTCATATCTATAAGAAGTTTTTGGAACTAGAATAAAGTCAGAAACTAGAGAGGGAGAAGTCTTCTAAGATGAAGTATGCTAAAAGAGGGAGGATGTTTTGAATGAACTTGGTATCAGTCATTGCAGATAGAATTCATTAAAAGGAAGAGCTCATAATAATAGAGGGAGTTTTTTAAATCCAAAATTTCACTGTGCTATGACATGTTGTGTTTCCATCAATGCCAAAGAGGGGGATTTTTGGATATAATTAATTAATTGCGTGTTATCTTTGATGTTACACAAATGTCATAATCATTGTCAATTAGTATATGTTGAGCTCACTCAAGCAGTGAAGATAGTTCTCAGTGTCTATCAAGAATTCTTGTGTTTGCCTAGTTTAGAAGGCAATGTCTACTGAGTTCACTTGGGCATCAAAGGAAAAGTTGCAAAAAGTGAGTGTTAACCGAGCTCACTTGGGTAATGAAGAAAAGCTGGATGGAACTAGTGCTAACTGATATAACTTAGTTGCAAAAGGATTTTCATAAGTTTGAAATGTTAATCGAGCTTCTATTGGTTAATGAAGGAAATTACCTCAGAGTTAGTTTCTACCAATCAAGGTCAACTAACAAAAGATTTTCTTATTGTTGTAATAAGCTTAATTGACTTATCTATTGATCCTAGCTGACTAAGGTGGTGAATATTGATCATTGTAAGTTATATTTGAGCCAAATTGATAAAGTAAAAGATATAAGTATAAGGTCAAGTTGTGATTTCAAAAAAAGTGTGAGAAAACGCGTGCAAATAAAATTGTGCAAGAGAATGTGTGAATTGTGATGATGTGATTGAAGATATATTGATGAGCAGAGGAAGTGAATTTAAAGGATAAGTAGAATATCCTTATGGTGTAGCAAATTCATATTAAATCAAGAAGGATCAAATAAAAGCTAGAATAGAGATAAAAAATCAGATAATTGGTTGCAGTCAAATTAGGTCATCTCATTGTTACTCTCTAGCCATTGTAGCAATGATCTAATATCTTAATAGAGTTGTCTTAACAACTATTTTCAAATCCACTAACAAGGTGAAAATTCCATTGAATTGTTCTCAAGACCTCTAACTAGGCCACTCCTAATAGGGTGATTAAATCCTTTAATAGGGTCACACCTAACAGTGTGTTTTGTAACCTTCAATAGGGTTGGCTCCTAATAGGGCTCACTTTAGAAGAGTGAAAATCAGTAACTAGTTGCTATTGGTCATTTTTCCCAAATTAGGTTTCCACATTAAATCCTAGTGTCAAATGTGTTCATGCTATTTTATTTATGTGTTTGCATCTAAGTTAAAATAATGGTAATCACAGATAACATACAAAGGTTTATATGTTAATCATTTATTGAGCTAATCCAATTATTACCGAGTTACAAAATCCTATGAGTATACCAAGCTTCAGTAGTATTTAGTTATCTGTTTGCATTTTTTTCTAACATCTAAGGGATTTGAGATTTATTTTTGTAGTGACTGATTCACCCCTCCCCTCTCAGCTACTCCTCTTATATTTCCAATAGTAGGACCATCATGAAATTCCTTCAGCAACCCACTGACCTAATTTGTTTGTACACATTTGAGTAGGACTCCATCAAAATCCTTTTTGAATAATACATTATCGACCAAGACATAGGGTATGGCTTGTAGTCTAAACTATCTCCCCTTGGCTCTATCTAGGCCTTGGGGGCATCTTTCTTTTATCAATAATTTAGTCATGTCCTATAACCAATCAATTTGATCTTCATTCTCCACTGGTTGCTCATTTTGGATTAAGAGGACAACCTCTCAATGTGTCTCAAAAGATGAAGCCATCTACTCACACAGTCCATTTCCTCTTACCAACTTGTTGATCTTGATATCTATGCCATATTCCATGACTCTAATAATCCATCCCACTCTCTTCTATTGATACCCTTGTTCAAGAGGAAATCTTTTACACTTGCATGTGGAACTAAAAGATGGACTTTTTTCTGATACAAGAGATGTCTTAATTTTTTGAGAGCTCTCACAACAACAAGGACTTCTTTCTCTACATAACTATATCTTTCCTCATAATCATTGAGCCCTTCACTAAAGAAAGCAATGGGCTCTTCCAAATTATCATCATTTAACTATGTAAGAATAATTGAAATGCTTGTCTTTCCCCCAAGGGAGTAGAGGATAAAATCTCTATCAAATTTGGTATTGACAAGAGTAGGGGTTAATGCAATTAACTACTTGATTTCTTCAAAACTAGCCTTTCCCTCTTTGGTCCAAATGAACACTAGGTTCATCTTTAACATAGTTGTGGGAGGCTTTACCATAGAAGAAAGATTAGGGATGAATCTCCTATGAAGTTGGTTCTACCAAGGAAAAGTTTGCAATCCTTTCTTATGGATGGGAAGTGGGAGAACAAGAAATCTCTTCTTCCCTCTCTAGATCTATTTTTAACCCATTTTTTGACACAATATGCCCTAAGAACTTTCCATGGTTAGTATCAAATACACACTTCTTGAGGTTCAAAGCCACACCGTACTCTCTACATCTTTCAAATACCTATCTTGGATGATCAAAATGATCTACTACATGCTTTGAAAAGAAAGATATATAATCAAAATATACTAGTAAAAAATTTTCCAACATACCCTTGAGGGCCATCTCCATTTCCTTATGAAATATGGAACCTACATTAGTTAGTCAAAAAGGTATTTTACAATAAGCATAGGTGTCCCACTTAGTAGTGGAAGAAGTCTTATAACTATTAGACTCTTGAACCAATCCTTGGTTATAACTAGAGAACCCATATAAGAAGGAAAACCTTTCTAAACCACTAATCTTGGATAGGACTTGTTCCATGGAGGGAAAGGGATGGTGATCTTTAAGAGAAGCCTTATTAAGGTCTCTAAAGTCTACACGTAGTCTAATCTCTCTACTCTTCTTCCTAATAGGAACAAGATTAGCCACCCATGAGGAGTGCTTGATAGGGAAAATAATGTTGGCCTATATGAGCTTTAATAGTTCTTTTCTCATTAGTGGTTCAATGTTAGGGTTAACTGGCCTCTGTTTCTGCCTGACAGGATTGGAATTGTCACCTAAATCTATGGTGTGCTAAGATAATTTTGGATCAAAACCTTTTAAGTATTCGTATGTCCAATAAATAACATCATTGAATTCTTGAAATAATTTAATGAAGACCTTTTGTTTCATATTAGTGCATACCTTTCCCAAGTTGAGAGTCCTTCCATCAACAAGAGTGATAGGTGTATGATCATCCTTGCTTGCAGTCAGATTTGAACCCTTGCCCTTTGTTTGGTCATTAGAGTTAAAAATGCCTTCCACAGTGACTAGACCTTTAGGTAGCTTGTTGGATTTCAAGTTCAAGATCTGGTCTCCATATTGACTTTAGAACTTAGACTAATTTTTAGTAGAGAACTTGTCTTCATTTTGCAAGAAATTGAAAATCTACACACCAGAGTCAAAAACCAGCTAATTTGTGCAGTTATCAAGAACAATAGGCCTTATAATTTTTTTGATCTATTGCTCCTTTTCATCAACAACATACTCTGGTATATCATAAGAAGCATCAATTGCTGCAAGCCTATCAACATGTTTATTTTCTCTCCTAGGGATACTCTGGATATTGAATTCTTGGAATTTCTCAAGAAAATCCCAAACTCTATGCTTGTATGATTTGAGAAGGTTGTTCTTTATAACATTCAGGCTTCTTACTTGATTAACAACTAACTCACTATCTCAAAATACCTTCAAGGACTTGATGCCTCTCTTTTGTGCAAGTTGGAGGCCTTGGATTAGAGCTTCATTCTCTAATACATTATTAGTGCAACTAAATTGGTGCTTGTAAGAGAAATAATATTTTTCCAATTTACAGAAATGAGCATGACACTAGCCGCTAAGCCATTTCTATTTCTTGAGCCATCAAAGAACATGCTTCATAATCCATCAATATCTTCTTTACCTTTTATGATATTAGAGATAGGAGCATCCTTTTCTAATATGCAATATGTGCCAAGGCACATCTCTAGAGCTTCTTGTACTAGGTCAAACTTATAAGTAGTGGCACACTCATCCAAAAGAAAGTTAGAAACCTGTTCCAAAGAAGTGGTAGGTGATCCACCTCACAATAAGTGTCTCATAGTCATGCTCTAGGCCATGCTTATGAATAATATATTCAAACTAAGGACTATTTTTCCCACTATGAGGTTCATTTAATATTGTCAACCCAGGTATGTATACTTGAAATGGTTGGCATAGTATGTGCACTAGGCCTCTTAATGAGTTATTAAGCTTATGTTGCAGGAAAGTAAAATGCAAGGAACAGAACTTACACTATTGTTGCATGAAACTAACACACTTAACTCTATGAATATTGGAAATACAATGAAAGGATAACAAATATTCCAACTTGGTTCATCCACTATAACTATTCTCACATATGCTATAGGAACATTCACAAAGTGCGATGCTACAGGAAGGAACTTACAACTTCTACGTACAACACTACAAATGCTTGGAAATAAATCTATTCTATCCTAATCTAATCCACCTTCCAAGTGGGTCCCCTTGTTTGGCTTCACTAAACTACTAACACAAGATAGAAGCCAAAAACTATTTTATTAGATTTCAAAAATCCATTACATAACATAGAACTATAAAAACACAACTATAAAAGTTAATAGTCTATTTTCATAAACTCTTTCTTCTAACTAGCTAAACTAACACTCTTGGATCAATTCCTATATATATAAGATCAACACTTATTCTATAATAGAAAAGTAAATGACCTAACTTTAAATCCATAGGAGAGAAAGAAGGAAATAACAACTCAAGGTGAGAAGAAGGAATAATGGCTTAAGGTAGGAATAATAAAGTCTGAACATTCACTCACCATAGAATAAATGTAGAGAAGGAAATAAGTCTTTATAGCTCCTCCTTACTCATTGCCATGTCTTCTAGAACTATTATAGCTTTCCTCCAATGTGGTTTCTCCTTAGCGTTCTCTTCTCCTTGAATGTTTTTGGCAGTCAAATTTTGAATTCCTCCAATCATCTTTCAGTCTTCATCAATATGTTAGTTACAATACAAAGACATGTTTACAAATAAACATTTATCAAATCAAATTCAAATATAAGAACACATATTTTGATAACTATACAAAATACTACATAATATATATAATACTAGCAAAAGATGGCATAATTTCTACCCATAGGTTTAGTAAACATAGGTCCAAAAATGTTTTGACAAAGATAAAATAGAGTATCAACAAAGTATTTTAAAACTATCATAAAATAAAGGCAATATTTGGTCTCATCATCTGCCCCCTGCTAAACTAATGCTTCTCCTCAAGCATTGCACTTCCTTGTTAATGACCTAAACTCTCTATTTTTTGTCCTTCCTTTTCTATTGCTCTTGAAAGTGTAGTAAAATCCTCTGGTTCTCTCCCACACTTCCCTTCTGTGATCTTCTTGCAACTTATCGAGTCTATCGACATTAATGTCATATAAAGGCCACAGGAGCATTGGAGGTTACATGGTTAGGGGACACTACAACTCTAGTATGGCTTGCTTCCCTAACTCTAAATATTTTGGAACCCTATGAAGTGATACCTCCAAGTTGATGGGACTATGTGGTTCTAACTTTTTAAGAGATTCAAGAAATCTGGCTCATCTACTCTTAGCACCAGTCATAGCTCTCTGGAAAGCAAAGTAGGGAAAATTTTCATAATCAACATAAACATTAGCTCTAGTAGAAAAGATCTTATCCCTTACTTTTGGATTCTTCTTTCCATAAGTTAATGTGAACCAATCCTTGAGAACTTCATCTAGCTTGCTACTCTCTGCTCTTAAAGGCAAGGGTTCTATCCTTTCCTCATCCCTATAATTATTCATCTTCTTGTCATAATTTGTCTCATTGTACATCTAGGACATGAGGGCTCTTAAGTGTATATCCCCTATGTAAATCAAGGGATTCCATTGATTCTTTGAAGGGATAACAAAATTATGAACATATAATTCACAAAGTAAATTTTGCTGCCAAGGTGGCAGAGTCTGATATAGTCCATAAAATTCTTGTGCTGATTTGAACTCTGCATTAATATTCTTAAGAGTTAACATTAATTGAAAAAAAGAAATTGTTCTTTCAAATAGAGAGCATAAGCTCTTGGTGGTGGTCTATGAGCAAGGGCCTGGTCAGCTAACTTGAGGGCATGGTCCATTCATTACTTTTGATTTGCTAATTGTTCCTTTAAATTTGCAATTTCTTCACCTTGAGATGTTATAATCTTATTCATCTTTTCTTCTTTTCTTTCTACAAGGCCTCAGAAAATAGATGTTGTCCATTCAATTGAAAAAAGGAGTTTCTACAATATGATAGAACCATTGTCTTCTTCATGATCTCTTTTCCTCTTTCTTTGTTCCTACCATAAATTTTCTACAAAACTAGTAATCTACGTTGATCTATGGGGAACTAGGGCAATGTTTGGATCAACATATTCAGGAACTATTTCATCCCTACAGCTGGAAGTACCTGATAGGTCTACTAGGGTATCATCTTAATTTTCTTTAATTTCATCCCTACATTCCTCAGTAGGATTTTTAGGAATTCTTGTAATCTCAAGATGGGGAGGAGAGTGATTAGAAACAATTTGCATTAGGGGATTCCCTAGTGGATGTTTTAGAAAAAGTAGAATCTTTAGAAACTTGCCCTCTCTTCCTAGGGCTTCTCCTTATGGGTTTTTTTTCTTGCATCACAACCTTTTTTCTACCTTTCCCTTTAGGTCTCTCTACTATAGGAGTAGCTTCTGTAGGACTTTTCTTTGTTCTCTTTTGTCTCACAACTGTAGGGTTAGGTTCTTCCCTCTCCTGAACAAAGATTTCTTTTTGCAGTTTTCATTTCCTCTTTGCTCTGCTAGAAGTAGGTTTCGGGGTTTCTTGCATAGGTGAAGGCACATTTTCTTGAATGGGAATAGTTTCATGTACATTTTCTTGGGTCTTTTTGGCTTTAGCCTCTTGAGTATTTTGTTCAACAGGCTCACTAGTGGGAGCTACATTTTCCTCACTAGGCTATTCACTAGGGGCAGCTTGGGGTTGTAGAGTTTTGGCTTGCACAAATTCATCCCATGTCATGGGAGATACATCCCTAAGTAACCTCTCTATTAGTAACTTGATTAAGGTATGATGAGTAATGGAATTATCTTTTTCTTTTTGAGTCTCTTCTACACTAATATAGAGCATATTATACAAGAAATTTGGAATGTTTACTGCAAGATTATGCCTTACACAACTAAGTAATTTGAAATGATGTTCATGCAAGTATGAGAATCTACCTTCACATGTAAAATACCTAACAATATTCATGGCTAATTAATTATATGGTGGCAGCAATGAAATTCTCTTGCAACCTTTCTTTGTAATGTCCATTTGAGGATTAGGCGGTCTAGTAAATTGAGCTCTTGTTGACCTCACATCATGTGTGCTAGGGTAATGTTCTCCAACTACAGGCAACCCAGTCACTTCAACAATGCATTCCTCTATTGCAATCACCATTAAACCCCAAATGGAAGCTTCACCATCGTCGAATGTCCTTATAAATTTTGCGGCCTCCTCTTCATCATATGTAATCAAACTCAAGAAATACCCTAGCCATTCGCATGCACTAAACCTTCTTATGGCTTCTACATCTGAGAGTAACATAGTATGTTCCACTGGTTCTCTCCTTTGCAACTATTCACCCATTCTCTTAACACTTCCTCTCTTTACTCTATTTTCCCCCTTTTGAATTCAAGCTACTTTGTTATTTTACAAACTCAACTCACACTTCTTTATTTTAACAGGCAATTAATGTCATAACAAATTGTTATACATAATAATAAGGCTTTTAATGAAGGTAAATCATGAATATGTGCGAGAGTCATCTAAAAATGGGGTTCAGATCACATAAAATTTAAACACAGGTCAAATCATAGCTTGACACAAAAAATCATTCAAAAATAGGGAGTATGACACCTCACTTGTGTAGTTATGGAAATTAATTTTTATTAATGAAGGGAATGTGAAGATTTGGAAAAATCTTTATGGATAAATAGAAATGCCATTGGATATTAGTGACCTTCCCTACCCCTTCCTAAATTTGGACAAGTGTCCACACTTGTTAGACCTAGTATGGGTAAGGGACTAGCATAATGCCACCATCATATAAATTAAGTAGTATTAAACATAATTATCAAAATCTGTGAACTATAAGTGAATAATAATTTGAAAATTTTATACCTATCAATTTTATTATCACATGTACCAAAAAAAAGTGGTGGAAGTGATATCATCATTGATAGTGTCCGTCAACATCTCATGGTGTTTATTGAAAACATGACAAATTGATGATGTGGAAAGTGGATGGATGGAAGATAAAGAAATGAGATGAGGTGGATGGGTGGAAGATAAAGAAATGAGATGGAAGGAAAAAGTGAATAGAAAAGTGGATTTTTTATTTGAGCATAAAGTCTTTATTATGAGCATGCACAAAGAAACTAATGTTGAAGAGTGACAGTCAAAATGTTGACACCTTCAGCTACATGAAGAGTTACTTGATTTGTATTTGAATTTGGCTGCTGAACCTATTGCAGGAAGTCCACTTTTATTTGGGATCATTTGTATAATTTCAATTTGTGACCATTGACTAATAGTTTGAAAGGTATTGGATCAATGGTAGTTAGTTGAATAGCTCCATTATCAAAGACATGACTAATTTCATAAGTTCCCATCCATCTTGTCTAGAGCTTTCCTGGCATATATTTAAATCTGGAATCATATAGCAGTGCCCAGTCACCAACTTGAAATTGTTTACTGATAATATGAGAGTCATACCATTATTTCCTTTGTTTCTATATTAGTTTAGTATGTTCCAAAGTAGCTTTGCACATGTCATCCAAAGAGTTAAGATGCAGAAGATGTTATCTTTATGTTACAAGAAGTTCAGTATCCAATGCCAATGTTGTCCTTAGAGCTTTATGTTCAAATTCAATTGGAAGCATTGCTACCTTACCATATAAGAGCTCAAATGGTGTGAATCCTACAGTAGTCTTCCAGGTTGTTCTGTAAGACCAAACAGCTTCTTGTAATCTGCTAGTCCAATCCCTATGGTGCAAATGGACTATTTTTTTTAGGACGTTCTCCAGCTCATGGTTTGTGACCTCTACTTGTCCATTAGCTTGAGGGTGATAAGGGATAGATTTTTGGTGTATGATGTTATACTATTTCATCAACTCTAAGATCATATTAGAGGTGAATTGTGCACCTTGGTGAGTGACTAACTCTTTGGGTACACCATAGCGAGTAAAAATATCTTCATATAGAAATTCAATAAATTTTTCATCTCGAGCATTACATAGACCAAATGGTAACATAGAGTATGAAAAAGTACCCCATGGATATGTAAATGTGGTTTTGTCTTGATCTCATGAGCAATATTGATTTGACTATAACCATTATACCCATCTAGGAAAGAGAAATACTTATTTCTAGTTAGAGTGTCTAGAACTTGGTCTATAAATGGTAAAGGAGAGTGATCCTTTTTGGTAGCTTTGTTCAACTCTTTGTAATCTACACAAATTCTCCATTTTCCTCCATTTTTAGGCACTATGACTAGGGGTGACACCCATCTACTGTCAGATATAAGATAAATAAAACCAACATCAAGCAATTTTTGCAATTTAGTTTTAACTATCTCTCTAAGGCTTGGATTTATCCTTCTCTGGGGTTGATGGAGTGGTAGAAAACCTTCATTGATGTATATGCTATGCATGCATAGTGTAGGACTCAATCCTTTCATATAAATATAGTCCCATACAAAGGCCTTTTCATGCCTTTGAAGCAATTCTTTTAACTATTCCATTTGTGTGGGTGTTAATTTGGGATTAATATGGAGATTATGACCTTTAGTCAATTCAATAGTAGTGGTGGACTCTATCATAGCAGCTTCAAAGATTGGGCTTGCTTCTAATTCATAAGGTAAAAGTGGATTAAGAATTTCAGGTTCTTTGAACAAAGTACAAACTTTCAGATACATCTTTTTCTACCACACAACTATTAGTGAGGATACTCTGAAGTACTGAATCTTCCTCTTGCAATTTTAGAAAAGACTATCTATGCAACATCATGAGTTGTACTATAGAATTTAACTCTTCTTCTTCATCCCCTAAATCTAGCCCAATAGATGTGCTTAAATCTGGTAATGGTTAGGCTGGAGGATATAAATCAAATTTCTTTGTTTCTTGGCCATTTGGTGTGGTCATATTGCTTGATCTACAACTTATATTTGCATTAGATGTGGCTAACCATGGTCTACCTAGGATAAAAAAATAACCAAATAGATTAACTTTGGGGGATAAAATCATGAAGTCTACAGGATATTCTAGAGAATCTAAGGTTACAACTATGTTTTCTATCATCCCATTAGGGGTAACAGTAGAACTATCTACAAGTTGTAGAATTGTTGTTGTAGCCCTTAGTCCTTCTATTTTCAACTTTTTCATAGTATCCTTGGTCATAAAATTTATAGCAGCTCCAAGATATATTAAAGAATTTTTAACAAACTAACCATTTATACTAACATTCATTATTGGACTCCCTAGATTAGAATATTTTGGTATGATCAATTTTCCTAACCTGATGTCAGCTAATTGTCCCAGAACATGGACTGTGGTGGGGTCCTTTTTCTTCCTTCCAGGTTTCTTCAAGCAGGCTTCCCTAATAACTTTTCCATAAACTAGAACATTCTTAATGGCTTGAAATAGGGGTATTTGGACATGTATGTTTTTCAGCTGATCAACAATATTAAAAGGTTGTTCCTATGTTTGTTCAAGTTTCTTTTGTATTAGCTTTTTTAGAAAAGGAAGTTCCACTGCTGGTTGAGTTGGGGTTGACATAGTAACATTGGTTGAGTCAATGGTTTTAGCAACTAAGGGTTTTGATGCTATAGGAGAGTCTGGTATTTTAGATATAAGAGGTGGTTTAGGCACTGGTAAAGTTGTACTAGATCTCAGATGTATATCAGCAAAATTCAAGGTGTAAGCAGGATACTACTGAGGATTAGCACTATACATGGGCTACTATGGTTTTTGGCTATTTGGGTTTGGCTAAGTTTGTGTAGGTAATTGTATTTTTTTTTTAGGTCCAAGATTTGTAGATGGTGGCATTAGAGTAGGTTGTTGAACTAGAGGTGATAATTGTGGATCACCAATATTTTGATTAGGCCATTGTTGAGATCCTCTCCACTGGTTTGTAGATTGCCAATTCTCGTGGGACAGTTTCCATTGGTTTTGCTGATTTTTTTAGTAGTTTTTTTTGTTCTACCAATGGTTACTCTATTGGTTAGGCCAAGGTGGTTGGGAATTCTGAGGCCATTGGGATTGTTGCTAGTTGTTTTTCCCAACATTGTTCCAATTGGGTTGATTTTGTGGAGGACCTTGGGGATTACAATTTTGCCATTGATTACCATATAAATTTGAATTTTACAAGGGGTCCTGAGGCATACCTTGACATTGGGCCCATGGAAAACATTGAGCAACAAAGAATACTTTCTCATCATCTTCATCTATCTTGATATACTCAGTTGGAAGATGTTGATTCTCCATGCTTGCAACTAGTTTACATTGGCATTCCTTCTTCTACTTTTGGTAATGAGGGTAGTATTCAGCTAGTTGTAACTCAGCTTTTGCTTGCTTCTTCTTTGTAGTCATTGTGTCCAGATGTGTAGTGACATCTTTGATGTTGTCTTATTTGAAATCTGACAATAGGTTAGATATCTCAAGCTTTGAAATGCCTTGACTGATTCCTTTAGCAACTGTGGAATGGGGTCCTCGACCTTTCTTCACGGTTGACCTTGAATAGTTCTAATAGATATTCTTAAGGTCATCCCAGGAAACTTGATATACGTTGCCACTAGCCATTAGGTCCAATGCTTCTAGATAGTCATCATTCACACCTCTTAGAAAGACTACCTTTTGTGAATCTTCAGACAACATGTGCTGAGGGTTCTTCTACAATGTATATAAGAAATGTGAAACATAGTCTTCCAATGTTTCTTCCTCCTTTTGGGATATCCTGAAGACATCATCTCCTCTTGAACCAAATGCTTTGCAATATTCTTTATACTTATCCAAAAATAGAGTTTGCATCTCATCCTAACTTCCTACTGCATTGGCTCCTAAGCTCATGAACCATCATAGAGTTGATTCTTTCAATGTTGCTAGAAAAAAATTAAGCTTATGGGCATCAATGTTATAGTCAAAACTATGAAAAAGTATATCAAATTCAAATAGGAAAGTGTTAGGGTCTTCAGTTACAAGGCCATAGAACTTTGGAAGTGTAGTGGGAGGTATGTTCTTAAGATTAGCATTGGTTACAAGACTTGGAAGAGGAAATGAAAATTAGTTTGTGCCATGACTAGAGGTATTATATTATGAGGTTGCTGCTGAAAAGGAACATTGGGTATTGGATGATTAACAACTGGTGGATTCAGAGTAGTGTTATCAAGAAAAATGGCCAATACTTCAATGAAAGGTTGAAGACCACTTATATCTATTGGTTCAGCTCTTGATGATGATGCTATGGGAAAATAGGGCTTGCATCTTCAAAAGGTAACTCAACTTCTTCTTCTTCAATTTCTTCGTTCAAATTAACAGAATACTGTGGGAGAAATTTTCCATATTCATCTCATCATATTCCTCTTTGATGCATGCAATTAAACTTTTCACACTGGTTTAAGAAACTTCAAAGTGGAGATTTCTAAAAAAAACTTATCTAAGAAATATGACTCAAAAATGCTCCTAGCTTGATACCATGCTCGACAACGGTGCCAAAAATGATCCGCCTCACAATAGGTTTCTCATAGTTATGCTCTAGTCCATGCTTAGGAATAATATATTCAAACTAAGGACTATTTTTTCTATTATGAGGTGCATTTAATCTTGTCAACCTAGGGATGTATACTTTAAATGGTCGGCATAGTATGTGCACTACGCTTCTTAATGAGTCACTAAGCTTATGCTACAGGAAAGTAAAATGCAAGGAAAAGAACTTACACTATTGTTGTAGGAAACTAACACACTTAACTCTATGAATACTGGAAATATAATGAAAGGATAAAAAATATTCCAACTCGGTTCATCCACTATAACTGTTCTCACATATGCTATAGGAACATTCATGAGGTGCGATGCTACAGGAAGGAACTTACAACTTCTACTTACAACACTATGAATGCTTGGAAACAAATCTATTCTATCCTAATCTAATCCACCTTCCAAGTAGGCCCCCTTGGCCAAATTCACTAAACTACTAACACAAGATAGAAGCCAAAAACTATTTCATTAGATTTAAGAAATCCATTACATAACACAAAACTGTAAAAACATAACTGTAAAAGTTAACAGTCTGTTCTCATAAACTCTTTCTTCTAACTGGTTAAGCTAACACTCTTGGGTCGATTCCTATATATAGGAGATCAACACTTATTCCATAATAGAAAAGTAAATGACCTAGCTTTAAATCCACAAGAGAGAAAGAAGGAAATAACAACTCAAGGTGGGAAGAAGGAATAATGGCATAAGCCAGGAATAATAAAGTCTGAACATTTGCTCGCCATAGAATAAATGTAGAGAAGGAAATAAGTCTTCATAGCTCCTCCTTACTCACTACCATGTCTTCTAGAACCATTATAGCTTTCCTCCAATGTGGTTTCTCCTTAGCATTCTCTTCTCCTTGAATGTTGTTGGAGCTCAACTTTTGAATTCCTCCAATCATTTTTTAGTCTTCGTCAATAGGTTAGTTATAATACAAAGACATGTTTGCAAATAAACATTTATCAAATTAAATCAAAATATAAGAACACACATTTTGATAACTATATGAAATACTGCATAATATATATAATACTAGCAAAAGATGGCATTATTTCTACCCATAGGTTTACCATAGGTTCGGTAAACATAGGTCCACAAATGTTTTGACAAAGATAAAATAGAGTATCAACAAAGTATCCTAAAACTATCATAAAATAAAGGCAATATTTGGTCTCATCAGTAGGCTCATGTGTTATGTCTCCACCCTCTGCTTCAAAAATAGTGCAATTCATGTTTATGGGACTAGGGGTGTAGACTTCTATATGATTGAGGGCCAAAGGCTCTACTCTTATGGAAGCTTTTGTTCCACACCTTGTTCTAAAAAACATGTAAGACCTATTGAAAATTTGCTAATGAAGATATGTAATTGTTGTCATTTATAGAAACACATGATGTGCATGCTTATAGGAAACCTCAAAAATAAAGATAGTTAGCTTTTGGTACTCAGAAAATTATCTAAGTATGAATTTGGTTTATAGTAGTGGATTATTTTGTATGTAACTTATTGCCGATGTCATCTTATGACTAGCAAAGTTAGATGGAGATAGTATACATGTTGATGATGATGATGTGTATAACCTTAGATAATAGTATGGACTATATAGAAAAGAGAGATTCATGTTTTACCAGTGAAATAGGACAACAAAATTGGAGGAAAGGAATTTTTTTTATAGAATAATTACTTGACCAATTAGGGCCGATATCCTAGATGTTTACTCTAAGCTAGAAAAGTATATTATGGTCTTAGCCAACCTAGCAAAAATATATGAAAAGGCATGGTATTTATGCAAAGGACATCTTGCAAATTAAAAAAAAAGTGATGTATTGTGATATGTGAACTTTCTGTAAAGAGATATATGCAAAGGTTTGAGAAGCTATTTTTGTGATTCGAGATCTAGCTAAAGATCAGAGATTAGTCAAGAAAGAAGTTACAAAACCTATATACTAGAGATCTAATTACTTGTTTGGATAGTGAGTTCTAACAGGGTTGAAATCTCCTATCATGTATTCAAAGTCTCCTAATAGGGACTCTTTATACTGAATTTTCTCATTGACTCCTAACAGGGTCCATCCTCTAACAAGGAACATATATATCAATATATTATCTAGTGGGTATCATCCCCACCGAGGTTTTTCCTTAGCTAGGGTTTTTCTAGTTAACAAAATATGGTGTTATGAGTTATCTTTGTGCATGGTTACTATTACTATTCAGCATTACTTTATTACTTTCTTATTTATGGTTCAAAGTAATAAATAATATTAAGTTGGCAACTAAAGTTTGTAAATAACTAATTCACCCCCCCTCTTAGTAATTCCTATTTCTAATAATTAGTATTAGAGCACAATTACTAAGAAGATGCTTAACAACTTGAGTAAGATCCCTATGGATATGGAACAGTTGATGAAGAACCTTGAAGAGGCACTTGAACAAATTGATCTCCTTACTAAAGAAAGAGATGAGTTGAAGGATAGATTTGAAAACTCCAAAGTAAATATTGGACAATTGGAGGAAAAGATTGAACATATCAAATCCAATCCTAAATCTACTAAATCTAAAAATAGTGATGATGATTATTCAAAGCTGAAAATAGAGTACAAGATCTTCAAGCATGAATTAAAGATTACCAATCTAAAGTTGAGTTTGAAGAGTGATCCTAGCAAAGTTGAAACTAACTTATAGATTCAGAATACAAAGTTGAGAGCAAGTTGTTAGTGTAAATAATTATTATTTACACTTTACTTAATTTACTTAGGATAAATGTATTATTTTATTATTTCTTAGGTTAGACACCTAGGAGTTTACATACTCATATGAGTTGTCTTGTTGAAAACATAGGAGTAAGCAACTCTAATTTAGCACATGGTGTCTACATCACTAAATTTTGCATAATCAACTAAGTTGGCATGTTGGCAACATAGTTTTTTCGCACTCTCAATTTAGCGCATGGTGTCTACATCACTAGAGTTTGCATAATCAACTAAGTTGTCATGTTGACAAAAAAGTTGTTCACACTCTCAATTTAGCACATGGTGTCTACAACATAATTGTATGTGACACACCTTTGTGGGATTATTCTCTCATCATCACACTAACTCATGTGCTTAATGGAGGATAAACCATTCTTGGTGGACATGTGCTTGGTTGTGGAGCTTATCATATTTCTAACTCCTAGACACTCTAGATGCATCATAGAGGCCTTCATATACATGCACCTCTAGTGTAATTGAACATTAATCAATTACAATGAACTAAATATCATATTGTTATTCTGATCATACTATGTTGGTCTATTTGTGCTAGTTATTATGCTTCTTGGTCTTGGGTGAATTTTTCCCTAAGAAAAATTCTTACATGGTATTAGAGCCATAGGAGCATCATTTAATAGCCATTGGAGACTGATCTTGTTTCACCTCTCTAAGGACACCTTGATTTAGATCCAAAGTATCCATAGATATTGGGAGTGTCAAGAGCTAAAGTAGACCTCACCATTGCATTCGAAGTGTTGATTTAGTGAAAATTGACTATAAATTCACCTATATAGGGAAATAGTCAATATTGAGGCCATTTTTTTTACAAACTGGCACCCAAAGCCCCGATTTGTAGTATTCAGTATGGTTATTTTTTAGATCTACAAATTTATTTCAAATCTTTATTCTCTACAATTTTTATTCTACAATTTTTAGATTTTTTGAATTTGTATTTTCAAAAATAAATTTGGCCTATCAGGCTTGCAGAGATTTTTTTTGCAGGAATTGGGTGGTCAAATCTTGGCTCCTATAGGATATTTTGTAGAATATTCTATTTTATCCACCATAATCATATACTGGTAGGCTTACACACTACTGGTAGTTATAAGTTACATGACACAAATTCTGGTAGATCCAAACTGGTGTCCAAGCAAATACCTGGCAACCTCTCTTTGTTTTCCTTCCATGGTTTTATGTTTTAAAAACACTTTGCCATCTACAACATCGTAGATATGGGACTAATCCCACACCCACCAACAACAGTAAATACTCTGGTACCAGCTAGACCAGACCCTCTAGTAAGCTCAGTTCCACATGGACCTCTACCACATCTACCTTCCTATAGATAGTGTGACTACCACATGGTGACTATTCTACCTGCCACATCCACAGAATGCCTAGTTAGTGGCCTTGATCTACCTTGTGGCACTTGTACTCTCCATGTATGCCTTATAGCTTAGCTTCCACATGGCATCCTAGTGAGTAGCCACCTCATAGTACAACTATCCACATCATCTCTGACTCAGCCACTATGTGTGCATTTTGTACACTGACACATGGTCCTGTCTGTATAATCTATACAATGATGTCAATATTTGTACCTGCTATGTCACCTAGGGAGACTATTTTTTTTCTAATATCAGCTAGTCACAAGCTTAAAATTGATAGTCATTTGACCATCATTAGTAGGACAAATTGCACTACTGCAAAGGTCATTTGGACATCAAATTTAACCTTGTAGTTTGCTTATTAGACCCCTCTCTAGATTCAATTTTGATTTGAAAGTCTAATTTTGGGAGGCCATATCTTAGTCATCTAGACTCCAAATCAAGTGCATTCTTGTTTGATTTTGGCTAGAATTTCTTGAATTTTTTATTAGTGCTATTATTTTTTGGTTTTGGTGTATGAATTTGTTAGAAATTGCAATTTTTGGTGACTATACCTATCCAATCCTATATTTTGCAACATCAAATACTCCATATGGGCTAATTTGGACTCCAAATTAGGTTCCATTTTTTTGACTGTGAATACATTTTTGTCTACTTTCTAGATCTACAATCAAATTATAGGCTTATGTGGACAAAAATATCACTTTCAGGCCTAGGTCCTTTCTTTGCATTGTATTGCTTCAAAATTGTTGTATTTTTGCACTACATTGTAAAGTTCCAGATTTGAACTACAAGAGTAGATTGTTAATAGTAAAAATCAGAATTCCACTAAGTCCATTTAGACAAAGTGGCTCATTGTAATTGCACTACCTATAAAGTGCCAAATAAGGCATTGGGGGGGTTGATTGATTATTTTTGCATTTTGGGGGGCTACAAACATTCATTGATCTCATGGAGTGTTTTTTCATATGTTAGGGTGGTCTTAAACCAAAGTTGACAAAGAGGAACTTGTATGGAAGTAGTAGAACCAAGGGTAAAATTCATTGAGCCTATGGAATATGAGATGAATAAAGAACTCATAGAAGGGTATGTGCAGATCATACTATAATTAGAGAAGGACACTAAATGCCTTGGATGGGGTACCTATGAGGAGAAGGTAAGGGAAGTTAATTTAGGACTTCACAACAAGGATATTAAGAAGAAAGTGGAGAAAATATAGATTCCATCCTCAAGGAATTTGGTATGACTTAAGCGGAGTTTAACGAGATCAAAGGTATTGCACTAGAAATGAAGAAAAGTGGATAGATTGAGGTGATAGTAGCAACACCAATTATTGCTGCAACATTATCTAAAGTGGTAACTATTGTAAAACCCAGTGCATAGAAACTTGCACCCTATGTAGTAGTTGTGTGAGTGCAACCAATCAGAGTTCAATGTGATCAACCAAGATGGCAATCAGAGGATGACACACCTATTGTACAAAGGAAATCTGAGAGATTGGTGAAGACAAAGTAGGAACCCACACCATCCTCAAAGAAAAGGGTCAAGAAAACCACAAGTGGACCCGAGAAAACAAGAAAGACACTATAAATTAGTGATTCTAAGAAACCTAATGATGAAGTTGAGGAGAAACTAGTAGAACAAGTAGCAGAAAAAGGAAGAACTCTAGTAGGAAAGAAGGCATGAAAACCAAGCGTAGAAAATCTAAACATACAAACTAGTAATGATGATAATTTTTTAAAATTAAACAAGTATTAAAGCTTGTATAATAATATGGATAGAAGGAAATTAGAAAATTCCATAGTAAGGAATATGATCTTGAGGAAAAAAAGATTTGATAGTATACAAGGAAAGATCTTGGAAGATCTCTATAATAGATTTCTAAATAGAAAAAGGAGAGTAGTAGAAGTAGACACCAAGCTAAGAGAGAGTATGGTTAACAAATTATGTGAAGTAAACACCAAGGAAGACTTGGGATAGAATTTTGAATGGCATTGAACCCTTACTAAGAAATAAAAGAAGAGCTATTCTTCTTATGGGAGGAAACTATGAGGAAGGAAAGAAACAGAGGAAGCCATTGTGAAAAACATGAATTTAGTACCTCCAGTCATGAAGAAGAGTGTGCAACCACAATTAGTTAGTCCATTCTATGTGGAAGCCAGTACTTCTAGTGATGGCAAAGAAGAAGCTAAAGAGACAAACCAAGCACCATCACCTCCTCACATAGTTATGGGTACTGAATCCATGCAAGTGGATAGTATGCACATAATAGTTGATGAAAAAGAAAACCCTTTTGTAGGTTATGGAACATCAATTATTGGAAATATTACTAACTATAACAGCTCTAATGAAGAAGATGAAGAAGAAGAAAAAAATAGGAATATAGAGAGGAAGAAATTAGAAGAAGAAAGAAAGAAAAGAAGATTGGAAGAAGAAGAAAGGAAAAAATATGTAGAAGAAGAGAAGAGGAAAGGAGAGAAAAAGAGAAAAGAAGAGAAGATGAAAGAAGAGGAAAACAAGAAACAAGATGAAGAAAAGATAAAGAAAGTGGAAGAGGAGAAAAAAGGAAGCTGAGAAAGAGAGAATAGAAGAGAAGAAGAAGGATGAGGAAGAGAAGAAGAGTACATAATTAAAAGTAGTTACACTCCTTCCCACAAAAAATCTTGTAGTAGAAACAATAATAGTAATATCTAATGATGATGAAGACTAGAAAGGAGTGATGAATTCTTTGAGAAAATTGCTCCAAAAGAATAAATTAGTTAATTCTTTGGAGAAGACATTATCAGAAGTCTTGGAGAGAACATTGAAAATAGTTCACACAAATGCCACGAATCTAGTCTTCCAAACTAAGGATAAAGAATTGGTGAATTCTTTTGATGAAGAATTCATAATCTTGTCTGAAATTGTTTCAACAGAAGGACAAGTCAAGCATGGTGCATCAATGTTTGATATAGTATGCACAAATGTGAGAAATGACATAAATTCATTAAATGTACATGCATCAAGGGATTGAGAAAAAATATTGATGGAGGAAAGAAATTTTATGGATAGTGTGCAATGTCATACAATTATCTATTAGATTTTGAGAATCTAATCAAGGGGAAAATGAGTGAGCTTCATTCACTCATCACTAGGTTGCAGTTTCTAGAGGTCAGCATTGAAGATTTTGGAACTAAAGTAGAGAAGATTCACAATGCAATCAAAGACATAGAGACTAATAAGGAAAAGGTAATCAAAAGGATCTCTATCATTAGATAGTTGGAGGAGTTTCTTACAACAAAGGTCTCCTATGACAAATTTGCCTATATAGACTTGAGCATGGTATAAGTGGCATCCTATGCACTTTGAGCACTCATTAGTATCTCTGACATAGTTAAGGAAAACTAGAAGAAACAAGTTGAGAGACTGAAACTTGTTTATGCAGACTACTTTTCGAATAACAAGTTGATCAACAAAAGGCTACACAATTTTGACACCTTTTCCATTGATTTCAAAGGGGTGGGGGAGTATGTAAGGAAAATTGTATATGTTTATGATGTTTAAGGGAGAAGTATATGCAAGGGAATTGTATATGTATATGTAAATGGGGAGTATACCTATATACCATTGTAATGAGTGATAAGGATTGTAATGATCCATCAAACATGAATAAAATATTTTATGTTTTGAAGGAAATTTGTGTAGTTACTTTTTGTATTTACGTATATTTTGTATGGAATCATTTTGGGACTTAGCCAATTTTCCCAAATGTTACCATGAATTAAAAGAGGTGTATTGTTGGCAATATGGTCAGTTAGATGTCTAGAGTGTTGTCATTTATGGAAACATATATTCAGTATTTCAATTATGTATTTAGAGTTAGAAAATTGTCTAAGTGTTAGACAGTTTGTAGCAGTACAAATACAGATGTGATCTGTATAGATAACACACTTTGAGTTAGCTAATGTGCAGTAGAGAATAGCTATATGAAAAAGTCATGATGATATAAGTTAGTGTGGAGATGTGTACAGATAGTACAATGCAAGTTATAGTTGATTTACCAGTTCAGGTATTTAGCAGGATGAAGTAGAGCATGTTAGAAATATGATTTGTATGACTTTGTTGGGACTAAAAATTGCATGGTCAATTTTTGAGCCCCATTGAAAAATCAAGCCCTTACACGCTTTTAAAATGCGTATGTACCTGGTTGTACCCGACTGTCAGTATGACGCCTAAATGGTGTTCAATTTTTCTAACACCCTCCATTCAACCTGTTTATGCATTCCATGAAGTTCAATTGTCATTTCAAGTCATTTGGCAAAGTTCTGTTTTGAGCTAGTATCAATTTTGCATTTTTCACTTAAGTGTCAGACAGCAATAGGAGGTTGTGTTTGCACCTAAATATCCTGCACCCAAAAATGCGTCATGAATTACCCCTTTGGAGTGTCTAGTATCCATACCTAATAACCTATGTTTCAAATATTGAGTCATTTTGAATATGTTTGGCTAGGTTTTGAATCCCTCAAAGTTGGTGAGTTACTGTTTTCATGCTTTTGCACTTTGCACCTAATTCTGGGAAGCCCTATTTGACGTGTTATAACATTTGACCAGTTGACCCAAATACTAAAATTCCTTTTGCATTGCACTATAGACGTCAGAGACTTGTCTTGTTTCAATTTTTAAGTGATGCAGGAGCATCCAGAGGTATAAGGGCAATCCTGTGTCACCCAAAAAAAAAATGTACTTAGACTTAGTTTTTGTTTCATGTCTTTACATTTTTGGATACCCATTTGGCTCAAATAAAGGTTCCAACTCTCATAGTTCAACTATCAGTGCATTTGAAAATCCCAAAAAAATAGGAGCATGCAATTTGGCCATCATTTTGGTGACCTAGAAGGTGTGACTTGGCCAGATGAATGTAATTGAGATTTAGAGCATTCCAGAAAAAAAATTAGGTCAAAAGGCCCCACGGTTTGAAAGTTATTGCAGTTTTTCGGGTTTTGGAGACCTCCTAAGAATGCTTCAAAGTCAGGTTTGGGGCATTAAATGACCTCGAAAAGGGTCAAAAAATGAGGGACAAGCTAAGCTTGTCCTTAGGGTTATAGAGAGCTTTGAGAGCTTTTCGAAAATGTAAACGATTCGTCAATCGGAGCTACGGTTCAAAAGTTATGCCTCCCGGAAGTTCGGCTACCATTTCTGGATTCTTCTAGATTTGCACCGACTTCTAACGCGGCTTCTGGAACCTTCTATTTTGTCGGTGGATGCCTACTAGCACTTTCTAGAATGTACTCCTAGTCCTTAACCCTTCGAGGTCTATTTAAGGAGATTTTTGGCATTGTAAAAGGCAGTTCGGATTGGAGCTTGAGAGGAGGTGCTAAAAGGAGAAATATTCTCCAGATTTATGCTATTGTAAGCCCGTAGGGTATATTTTGAAGTTTATTTTCTCTGCACTGTTTGTACCAGCTTATTTTCTCAGTTAATATAATTCCCCCTTTCTATTGTGTCTATTCTATTGTTGGGTTGTGTCCCCATCATTAAGTCTTGACGAATCCGTTTGATCAATTTTCAAATGCGATTCCAAATACAATTTATGACTTTTTACTGGTGTCAGCATTTGCAAATTTTTCAGGACCCCTGTTCGTGGCGTTATAACTCCTAGCCCATGATTAATAAGATTGAATGGATCCTACCACTATGTTTTCCTCTAAAAATACTACAAGTGTGCCAGTTTGTAGAACTTGATGAATCCGTCTTCACACTTTACCAGGTCAATTCCATTCGTAAAAATTGTTATGTTGTAATTGTCTCTTGTCCTACAAATCCACGTAGCCAACTTTAGATGCTTGCCAAATTCGCCTAGTTATTCTTCATGAGCCTAAATCATAGATCCATAATGTCCTCATGACAAAGAACTAGTGTTTCAATTTTCATTTCCCCATGTACCCGTTTGCCCAGTTTTCCAAGCCAAATCCAAACCCAGTTTATGATTTTCTGACATGTTTGTTTGCAGGTAAATTTGGAGGGGCAACTTTGACAGTCAATATATTTTGACTGGGGATTCATCATGAGACGAGATTTGATGGGATGCAAGAGTCTAGAACAAAGATTCAGTGTGTCAGATTTCAGAGCTTGATCAGGTGATTTGGTCAGTTTTTAAGGCCAGTCAACAGACCCCCTGACTCAAAAGTGACAGTCTGCAGATAAGAATCAAAATGAGTTTTAAAGTTCAAATTATTGATCAAACTTGATTCAAATCAGTTCGATGTGTTCATTTGGTCAGTTTGGAGTATCAGTTGTTCGAAAGTGAAATTTTTTTAGTCGGACCCACTTTGGGGCCCGATTGATTTCATACACAAGCTTTTCAAGCTTGAAAGCATACAACTCTTCTATATCATGTGGTTTTTTACAACATGCATCATCATCTGTACTTGAGACAGATGGTCATGATCAGCCCTAATACACTAGATATAGACATATTGGCTTCTTGGTATGAGGGGCCAAGTAATGGGAATGGTGACAACAGTCGATGCTTTAAGGAAACTACTGCCCTCAAGTGAAATGCAACTTCTAAATCCTCAAAGGTTAACTTAAAGTATCCTCATGAGCACCTCAAGGCTTTTCTCATTTCCATATTGATTGAATCCTTTTGTAGATTTGATATTGGGTTCAAGGCTGCAAGGTTTCTATATACAAACTTCTTGAGGTAGGATGGTACTGCAATTTTCTTTCTAAGGGCATTGAAGATGGCGTGCATGGAACATTTTTACCACAAATCATTGAGCTTCTTATGCAATGAACTAATGAGGAATAAGGAGCCAATTTAAAGAGATGGGATAGAGCATTGTTCAAAAGGAATAGCGAAGATCTAAGCCAGTCAACGTTGAATCAAAGATCACCAATCAGAGAGCAGATCCCACACCTTTTAGAGATAGATCACGCCTTGTTAAGAAGAGCACTATGCAAATTAATGGTGCAAAGATCTGACAATTAAAAGGAAGCTCCACGCATGAGAAGGTGCAGTCAAGGCAAAATAAAGGGCATCCATGAAATGGAGAAAAACGAAGTGAAAAGGAGAAGCTGCAGATGAAGCCACCCAAGCCAAAAATGCATTCGAATAGTCATAGACCTACGATAGTCAAAGTAGGGAGAAGGTGGATTCGAAGCTCATGCCAAATAAAGAGAGCAGGACTCTTAAATTGGGAAAAATGAAGCCGCAGCTGAGTTTAGAAAGAAGACCTTGCGCCAAGTAAAAGCATGGAACAAAAAATAAAAATAAATGAGAACCCACGTTTTGAAACAACCCACATATTTTAAAGAGGAATCCTCATGCCAAAATTGAAAGGAGCAGATCATGCACTAAACAGGGGCAGAGGCGTCCAATTTCAATGAAGGAGACACTGAGCTTGGAAGCAGCCGCAACTTGCTACAGTCAAAGGCTGCATCCATGCTGTAAAAAAAAAACATACAACACCAGAAAGCGCAAAACGAAGGGAAAAGCCGTCACAGGCCATTATCCCACATTGGCTGGGAAAATATGTTTTTAACACTTCAAATAGAAATGAACACAAAAAACATTGTGAATTGAAGGTAGAGGCTTTTGAGAAGCCGCAGGTCAGGAGGTGGGGCCTGTGGCTAGCTAGATAACGTCAAATTTTGAGCCAGTGCTAAATTTTACACAAAGAAACGAGTGCACTAATGTGGCAATAGAAGCACCAGATTGCACCAAGTGTCATCATCCAAGGGTTAGCGCACACCCGCAAAACAGAGTTACGGGGATGTAAAAAAATGCAGGGATGTGCCTGGGTGCCACGTGGCATTGCGAGTCCCACAGATGATGACGTGGTGAGAACGAGCAGTCAAGACAGAGGCATAGGATGCTGCCACGTGGCAGCATCCGACGAATGATGCACGCTCGCAAAACAAAGATGCTCACCCAATAAATAATGAAGGCAAGGGGGATGTGCCATGTGGTGGCAGGTCCCGTCTTTTGATGATGTAGCAGATGTGCAGATGGTGAGCCAATCACAAAGTGCCACATGGCACTTGGTCAACAGAGGTTTGACCTTGGATTTAAAAGCCAAGGAAAAATATGAAAGTCATAAAAAAAAAATTTTATTTCTTTCTCAAGCAAAAATGCACATTAGAAATTTTATTTTTCAAAAGGGCATTTTTCTAAAGTTTTAACTTTAGAAAATTTTTAATTTTTCAAAAATTTTAAAACTGAATGGGTTGCAGACCTGATAGTTATAGTAGAGGACTATTTTTCAAAATGACTTTTAGTGGGTTTCTGGAAGCCAAAATAGGCAATGTTATATATCGTCGGAATTGGGAGAAGACGAATTTTTTGATTCTGGAGTCTATTTTTGCACAGGTATCAGTCAGTTTGAGCTACATGAGGTTTTCTATCAGGTACTTGAATTGCAATCATTTTCAGACCAAGAAGTTTAGTTTGTTTTTTTGGCAAGGTAATGCCTTGAATATGCATAAAAGATGGTAAAAATGCAGTTGGGGTTGAATTGGTTACATTAAAATCAGTAAAAACTCACAATTTTGCCAGAATTGCATAAGGTTTCAGATATTTTAGATGCAAAAGTATTTCATCATTAGGCAGAGATATTTCAAAACAGTTGCAATGTAATGATGAAACAGAAAATCAAATCAGATGGAAGAAAGAGGTTAGAGAGAGTCTTTTCAGTTGCAAGAGATGAAATTCTAAGGTGACACATGTCGATTGTAGGTTCAATCTGAGAATTCATCTTCATCCTATAGTATTCTTTCTTTCTTCCATTGGTTCCAGTTCCAATTTTTGTTACTGAGAAACCAGTGGATTCTAGTTTCTGGGAAGAAAAAGTTCATTGCTGTGATACCATTAGGGATTCCAATTTTTGCACCGTGAGACCATTGGTTCCAGTATTTTGACATGTTTCCATGACTGTGACACCATTTTCTTCAGTAGAAATCTCATTTGAACAACATTGTAGAGATAATACAGATAGTTTTGAGATATTAGGTTGTTTCATGTTTTAATTTTATGCATCTGAATGTATAGTTTCAACGAAATGAATACATATGAGCAACAATTTCACTAGTTTTGTTCTGGTTCTTGTCTCCTATCTCAGTAATCTGTAAGTCTTATGTGGTTTTGGAACAAAGATTTGAGACCCATTTGCATCCCTTTCAGGTTGTATGTTTGATGTATTTTGCTATTGGACCAAAGGGCCAAGTAAATGCTCAATATGTTTAAACAAGGTTACTGGTTGTTTGAGAAGGATATTTCATGAGAATGAGACCTGAATGAACACTGATGTCTGAATCACAAGGTGGTTGGATAGATCTGATGTTTGGGTATATGAAATACATCCTAATGTCACAGATGTATGTTTTGAATTCATGGAATTGCCCAATGGATTAGGCACTGATCAGTTATAGGATCACTAGTTATACTGTTGCATATTTGAGGTTTTGTTGAATCAACATCTTTAATCAAATGAATTTCCCTTTCATGTTGAAGAGCTATAAACAAAATGCCATCACTCAACTTATGAATTTCATTGTTTTGCATCTAGCTACTGCAGATATGTATTATTTCATAAGTTATTAGGAGAAATAAGGGTTTCTATCTGCTTTGTATTAGATTCAGTGCATGCTTTGATAACTGGTACCATATAAGGAATCTATAGGTTCACCTGCCTAGGTTTTGCAAAGCCTGAAGAAGAAGAAGGGTCATGCCTTATAGTTGGCCTGTTTTCAGGAAGGGCATGTTGAAAATGGGAGTTAGCTACCCCTAGATGTGTCAATTCCTCAGTGGGATAATTGAAAACCCTCTAGCATTTTCAAACACCAACAAAATGGTGACTCTGCTGGGGAGTTTCATATAGAAAGAATAAAAATCTCTGCCATGAAACAGATTGGATATAGCAAAGATATAGCAAGATGTGTTCCCTTTTCCTTGCTGAAGTTTCATGTTCCCTAGTTAAGCTTTATTCATGATCAGCAGTAGGTTGTAAAATTGGATGAAAATTGTGTTGTATGACTATCATAGGTCTATTTTCAATCAGTCCAGTTTGCCAGTACTGTTGAGAAAGTTTCAGAGTCAAGAATTTGTTTATAAAGTGTAAATTCTTTTCAGAATGTCAGTGATCTGCAAGTTTCTCCTACATTGAAAGTCTGGTTCAAATTTGTCAAGTGATAAATTATGTTTTATTTCTCACCAAGTGTGAGTGGCGACTCTCAAATCTCTGTACCAGTTTGTTCCTAGTTGATTTCATTGCAAAATTTTAAAGGACTTTCAGATGTATGGGCAGATCTGAAACTGTTGATAGATCTTGGAAAAGAAGTTTTAAATTCTTGATAAGTTTTAAAGTGCTATTTGAAATCTACTATTATAAAAAAATTGAAATGTAAAAAATCAATCACAGCAGTGGTTATTTTATTCCTCTTGTAAAGAGGTGGAAACTCTACAAAGTTTTGACCAGTGGTGTAAAGGATTTTCAGTCTTGCACCTATGCCTAATCAGCAGATCAAAGTTTTCCATCAGCACTTGAGGTATTTTGGTTTTCATGTTTTCTTTTCATGAAATTCAAATGTTAGAATCAGTGCCTCTATTCAGTGATTTTTAGCACTAGTAAGAAGAGGTAAAAATTTTGTTGTAAGATGGAGTCAGATCTCAGATCTGAGATTAGTTTACCAAATTCTAAGAGTTTTAAAATTGTGAGTAATAACATTGCTATGTTGAATAGACTGGTTTACAAAAGGATTGTCAATCTTATAAGAATTGAAGTAGGCAGTACTCAAGGTCTAAGTGTCGAACAATGTTATTTAAGGCTTAAGTTAGTAATCAGTAAGATGCTTTTTCATTGTAGACCTAAGGAATCTTCCCTGCCAAATATTTTCCTTGATGTTCTAATACCCGATTCAGTCAATTGGCCAGCATCTATAAGGTTACAAATAATTTTGTAGACTAAAAAATTCATTGAGGAGATGGAAAGTGGTGATTATAGATTTCATGAAATATCTCCTAATGATAATGAATGTGCTGAAAGCCAAGGTAGCAATGAATATAATGAATTCGTAGAGCAAGATAATCTATCTTCTGACTGTGAAGAGGTGGATTCAAATGTTAATGAATCAAGTAACAGAAATCAGCATGAAAAAAATGGATATAAAAGAGAAGATAAATTTTTTTTATAGTACATATGAAGTTGAAGAAAGTTGTAACAACAACAGATCTAGTGATTGCCATGATCCGAAAGAATGTTGTAATAATTTTGATTTTCCAGATTGTTACACTAAGGATCCTGCTATTGAAAGTTCTTCATATTGTCTAGATGACAATCACAGCCAGGAGAAGATTTGTGAGGCAATCTTCTTGAGTTCCAGTGAAATCTCAAAATTTTTGGCTCGTGAGTTTGAAAAGCACGTAAGTATCTCTAAGGATCTTCATATGTTCTCTCATAATACTTTCTCATTTAGTCAAATCAATTCCCCAAAGTTTGATGTGGAAAAAGAGGTAGACTCCAAACAATCTTTGTTAGACTTTGGAGGTGTATATAATAGAACTTCAAATGTTTTTGCACATGACTATTTGCTGGATGTAGGGAATGTTAATGAAGGGAAGTTTAATGCTGTTTCAGATTCTTTTCATGTTGATCTTGCTGAACATTTTTTTGATGTTTCATATGGTGAAGTGGAAAATAGTGAATATTGTCAATCAGGTTATGGCTTTTCTTTATATGTTGATAAGTCTTGTGAAGATAAGTTCAAGGTGTATTCTGACTTTTAGTTTGATGAAGAAAATGATAGTGATCAGCATAGTCTAGATCAACACTTTCAGAATGAATTTTCGTATATGGTGACTAATCAATGTTTTGAGTGTGAAGAGGTTTCAGCAAAGGATAAATCTAATTCAAAGAGTAACATGGTTGCAAGTAGGCAACGATCAAATTTCACATACTCTTCATTTATGGAGGCACAAGGTGAGTTACAAATTGATTCATGTAACTCGTTGAACGAAATAGAGTACCAAGCTTTTGTGTTTTTGGTTAAAGGAATCCATGATTCAGTTAGAAGTGGTTAGTTTCAGCTTCATATCAGTTGTTATGGTCATGCTGATCCATTTTTTCATAGTGGGCAAGATGAAGAAAGTATGTCTGATTTTTATTCGCACTATGAAGATGATGATAGTTTTGTTTTACCTATTGAGTTGATTGTGAATAATGATGTGTTGGGTAAGACAAGGAAGAATGAGAGTTTTAGTTTGCCTCAGGAGAATGTGAATGAAAATAAGGTATATGATAGAGGTAAAAAGTTCTGAAACTTTTCAGTGGCCTGGGGCCATCTCTTGTACATAGTTAAGAGTAGTTTTCTTGTTTTCAATAAAGTTGTTCGAGAGAGTTTTGTTGTTCAAGTGTGTGATCTACTTCTCCCAAAGATCTGAAATCTTGCCATGCCCGCAAGGGACATGCATCCCCAGATAGAACCACTGTTGGGACTAAAAATTGCATGGTCAATTTTTGAGCCCCATTGAAAAATGAAGCCCTTAAACGCTTTTAAAATGCGTATGTACTTGGTTGTACCCGACTGTCAGTATGAGGCCTAAATGGTGTTCAATGTTTCTAACACCCTCCATTCAGCCTGTTTATGCATTCCATGAAGTTCAATTTTCATTTCAAGTCATTTGGAAAAGTTCTGTTATGAGCTAGTATCAATTTTACATTTTTCACTTGTGTCAGACAGCAATAGGAGGTTGTGTTTGCACCTAAATATCTTGCTGCAAAAAATGCGTCATGACTTACCCCTTTGAGAGTGTCTAGTATCCATACTTGATAACCTATGTTTCAGATATTGAGTCGTTTTGAATCTGTTTAACTAGATTTTGAATCCCTCAAAGTTGGTCAGTTACTGTTTTCATGCTTTTGCACTTTGCACATAATTCTGGGAAGCCCTGTTTGACGTGTTATAACATTTGATCAGTTGACCCAAATACTAAAATTCCTTTTGCGTTGCACTATAAATGTTAGACACTTGTCTTGTTTCAATTTTTAAGTCTTGATGAATCCATTTGATCAGTTTTCAAACGCGATTCCAAATGCAATTTATGACTTTTTACTGGTGTTAGCATTTGCAAATTTTTCAAGACCCCTGTTTGTGGTATTATAACTCCTAACCCATGATTAATAAGATTGAATGGATCATACCACTGTGTTGTCCTCTAAAAATACTACAAGTGTGCTAGTTTGTAGAACTTGATGAATCCATCTTCACACTTTACCAGGTCAATTCCATTCGTAAAAATTGTTATGTTGTCATTGTCTCTTGTCCTACAAATCCACGTAGCCAACTTCAGATGCTTGCCAAATTCATCCAGTTATTCATCATGAGCCTAAATCGTAGATCCATAATGTCCTCATGACAAAGAACTAGTGTTTCAATTTTCATTTCCCCATGTACCCGTTTGCCCAGTTTTCCAAGCCAAATCCAAACCCAGTTTATGGTTTTCTGACGTGTTTGTTTGCAGGTAAATTTGGAGGGGCAACTTTGACAGTCAATATCTTTTGACTGGGGATTTGTCATGAGATGAGATTTGACAGGATGCAAGAGTCTAGAACAAAGATTCAGTGTGTTAGATTTCAGAGCTTGATCAGGTGATTTGGTCAGTTTTTAAGGCCAGTCAACAGACCCCTTGACTCAAAAGTGACAGTCTGTAGATAAGAGTCAAAATGAGTTTTAAAGTTCAAATTATTAATTGAACTTGATTCAAATCAGTTCGAGGTGTTCATTTGGTCAGTCTGGAGTATCAGTTGTTCGAAAGTGAAATTTTTTTAGTCGGACCCACTTTGGGGCCCAACTGATTTCATACACAAGCTTGAAAGCTTGAAAGAAAACAAATCTTCTATATCATGTGGTTTTTTACAACACGCATCATCATCTATAACTGAGACAAATGGTCATGATCAACCCTAATACACTAGATATAGACATATTGGCTTCTTGGTATGAGGAGCCAAGTAATGGGAATGGTGACAACAGTAGATGCTTTAAGGAAACTACTGCCCTCAAGTGAAATGCAACTTCTAAATCCTCAAAGGTTAACTTAAAGTATCCTCATGAGCACCTCAAGGCTTTTCTCATTGCCATATTGATTGAATCCTTTTGTGGATTTGATATTGGGTTCAAGGCTGCAAGGTTTCTATATGCAAACTTCTTGAGGTAGGATGGTACTGCAATTTTCTTTCTAAGGGAATTGAAGATGGCGTGCATGGAACATTTTTACCACAAATCATTGAGCTTCTTATGCAATGAACTAATGAGGAATAAGGAGTCGATTTAAAGAGATGGGATAGAGCGTTGTTCAAAAGGAATAGCAAAGATCTAAGCTAGTCAATGTTGAATCAAAGATCACCAATCAGAGAGCAGATCCCACACCTTTTAGAGATAGATCACGCCTTGTTAAGAAGAGCCCTACGCAAATTAATTGTGCAAAGATCTGGCAATTAAAAGGAAGCTCCATGCATGAGAAGGAGCAGTCAAGGTAGAATAAAGGGTGTCCATGAAATGGAGAAAAATGAAGTGAAAAGGAGAAGCTGCAAATGAAGCTGCCCAAGCCAAAAATGCATTTGAATAGTCACAGACCTATGGCAGTCAAAGCAAGGGAGAAGGTGGATTCGAAGCTCACGCCAAATAAAGAGATTAGGACTCTTAAATTGGGAAAAATGAAGCTGCAGCTGAGTTTAGAAAGACAACCCTGCGCTAAGTAAAAGCATGGAACAAAAAATAAAAATAAATGAGAACCCACGTTTTGAAACAACCCACGTATTTTAAAGAGGAATCCTCATGCCAAAATTGAAAGGAGCAGATCATGCGCTAAATAGGGGTAGAGGCGTCCAATTTCAATGAAGGAGACGTCGAGCTTGGAAGCAGCTGCAACTTGCTACAGTCAAAGGCCGCATCCATGCTATAAAAAAAATAAACATACAGCACCAAAAAGTGCAGAACGAAAGGGAAAAGCCATCATAGGCCATTATCTGACATTGGCTGGGACAATATGTTTTTAACACTTCAAATAGAAATGAACACAACAAACATTGTGAATTGAAGGCAGAGGCTTTTGAGAAGCTACAGGTCAGGAGGTGGGGCCCATGGCTGGCCAGATAACGTCAAATTTTGAGCCAGTGCTAAATTTTACACAAAGAAATGAGTGCGCTGATGTGCCGACAGAAGCACCAAATTGTGTCAAGTGTCATGATCCAAGGGTTAGCACACGCCTGCAAAATAGAGTTACAAGGACGTAAAAAAATGCGAGGATGTGCCTGGGTGCCACGTGGCATTGCGAGTTTTGTAGATGATGACATGGCGAGAACGAGCAGTCAAGACAAAGGCATAGGATGCTGCCATGTGGCAGCATCCGACGAATGATGCACGCCCGCAAAACGGAGATGCTCACCCCATAAATAATGCAGGGAAGCGGGGATGTGCCATGTGGTGGCGGGTCCCATCTTTCGATGATGTGGTAGATGTGTAGATGGTGAGCCAATCACAAAGCGCCACATGGCGCTCGATCAACAGAGGTTTGACCTTAGATTTAAAAGCCAAGGAAAAATATGAAAGTCATTAAAAAAAAAAAAATTTATTTCTTTCTCAAGCAAAAATGCACGTCAGAAATTTTATTTTTCAAAAGGGCATTTTTCTAAAGTTTTAACTTTAGAAAATTTTAAATTTTTCAAAAATTTTAAACCTGAATGGGTTGAAGACTTGATAGTTATAGTAGAGGACTATTTTTCAAAATGACTTTCAGTGGGTTTTTGGAAGCCAAAATAGGCAATGTTATATATCGCCAAAATCAGGAGAAGACGAATTTTTTGATTTTGGAGTCATTTTTTGCACAGGTATTAGTCAGTTTGAGCTACACAAGGTTTTCTATCAGTTACCTGAATTGCAAGCATTTTCAGACCAAGAAGTTCAGTTTGTTTTTTTGGCAAGGTAATGACTTGAATATGCATAAAAGATGGTAAAAATGTAGTTGGGGTTGAATTGGTTACATTAAAATCAGTAAAAACTCACAATTTCACCAGAATTGCATAAGGTTTCAGATATTTTAGATGCAAAAGGATTTCATCATTAGGCAGAGATATTTCAAAACAGTTGCAATGTAATGATGAAACAGAAAATCAAATCAGATGGAAGAAAGAGGTTAGAGAGAGTCTTTTCAGTTGCAAGAGATGAAATTCTAAGGGGACACATGTTGATTGTAGGTTCAATCCACGAATTCATCTTCATCCTATATTATTCTTTCTTTTTTCCATTGGTTCCGGTTCCAGTTTTTGTTACTGAGAAACCAGTGGGTTCCAGTTTCTGGGAAGAAAAAATTCATTGCTTTGATACCATTAGGGATTCCAGTTTTTGCACTGTGAGACCATTGGTTGCAGTATTTTGACATGTTTCCATGACTGTGACACCATTTTCTTCAACAGAATTCTCATGTGAACAACATTGTAGAGATAATACAGATAGTTTTGAGATATTAGGTTGTTTCATGTTTTAATTTTATGCATCTGAATGTATAGTTTCAAGGAAATGAATACATATGAGCAACAATTTCACTAGTTTCGTTCTGGTTCTTGTCTCCTGTCTCAGCAATCTGTAAGTCTTATGTGGTTTTGGAACAAAGATTTGAGACCCATTTGCATCCCTTTTAGGATGTATGTTTGATGTATTTTGCTGTTGGACCAAAGGGCCAAGTAAATTCTTGATATGTTTAAACAAGGTTATTGGTTGTTTGAGAAGGATATTTCATGAGAATGAGACCTGAATGAACACTGATGTCTGAATCACAAGGTGGTTGGATAGATATGATGTCTGGGTAAATGAGATACGTGCTGATGTCACAGATGTATGTTTTGAATTCATGGAATTTCCCAATGCATTAGGCACTGATCAGTTATAGGATCACTGGTTATACTGTTGCATATTTGAGGTTTTGTTGAATCAACATCTTTAATCAAATGAATTTCCCTTTCATGTTGAAGAGCTATAAACAGAATGCCCTCACTCAGCTTATGAATTTCATTGTTTTGCATCTAGCTACTACAGATATGTATTATTTCATAAGTTATTAGGAGAAATAAGGATTTCTATCTGCTTTGTATTAGATTCAGTGTATGCTTTGATAACTGGTACCATATAAGGAATCTATAGGTTCACCCGCCTAGGTTTTGCAGAGCCTGAAGAAGAAGAAGGGTCATGCCTTATAGTTGGCCTGTTGTCAGGAAGGGCATGTTGAAAATGGGAGTTAGCTGCCCCTAGATGTGTCAATTCCTCAGTGGGATAATTGAAAACCCTCTAGCATTTTCAAACACCAACAGACTTAAGGAATTATTTTATGAAAAAATAATTACTAATTCATGATGGGTTGACATTATAAATATTAATTCATAAGTGATTTCATATCAAGTAAAGCATGTGAAGACATGAAGTCTGACTAAGTAGAGATTTGTTAATTTGCGAGATATAAGTAAAGATCTTATCTTTCACAAATAATGTGGAAGAAGAGTAAGATGTATGTCATGAAAACTATTGTGAAGATAGATTGAAAAATATGTGAGCCTTATGTGATACAAGATATGATGTATGATTAGATCAAGTGCAAGTTTTAGCAATGAGAAAGTATTGTATGCATATCTATACTTGTGAAGAACTTTATTTCTTATTGCATGTTAGGGCAGTGGGCTCTTCTTCCATACATTGTATTTGATCTACCAACTCCTAATAGGGTTGAAGCAACTCCTAACAATATTGAGGCTTTTAATAGGGTCTAGTCCTCTAACAAGGACTCAAGACACTATATGTACTTCATAGACTCCTAACAGGGTCAATATCCTTAACAAGATTCTTTTGTTTAGTGAAACATCTAGTGGGTATCATCCCCAATGGGGTTTTCCCTTGGCCGAGGTTTCCCTAGATAACAAATAATGGTGTTATGAGTTCTCTTTGTGTATGTTTATATTTACTGGTCAACATTGTCGGTTTACTTTCATATGCAAGTTATAAAGTAATTAACAATATTCAATTGTGGGAAAAATTTTGTAGAATACGGATTCACCCCCCCCCCCCCCCCCCCCCTCCTCTCAGTATTATCTATTTCTAATAAAGAGAAATTTGAATGAGAATCTTGAATGAATAAAGACTAGAATTTTGTCAAGTAATTCAGAGAGGAAAGATCTCCAAATCCTAACAACAATTATGTCAGCTTCATCTATTATTGGAATAAGTCAAGATGTTGGTAGAAATCAACTAGTGAAGAGTGATGCTTGTCTTCCACCAAAGTTTCATGCTATTCTAAAAATTGCAACGAAATGAGACTCAATGGGTGTGCTATCCTTGATACCACCTAAAGTTTTTATGATCATGATGTTAGAAATTGCTACATGTGTAAAATTAGAGAAGTGGCAGATTATGAGATCAGAGAAGCTTATGAGAAGTTGTGCAATGAAGGAATCTTGAAGGATAAATTCAAAGTTGTTGAAACAAAAGGGTTAACTCGTGCTCTATAGTTCTTGAGAAATTTCAAGATCAAATGGATTAAAGTTGTTTTGAGAAGAACTTATGACATGACATACTAGTTACATAATGGACCTGTGGAGATCACAAAGAAAATTATAAATAGGGTTGTTGGATCTCCAACCCTAGAAAAGAATAAAACCATGTGACGTTTGAGTCATGAAGAAATTGAAGCAAACATAGGAGCTAAATGGAATGGATCTAGTTTGTCCATTATGAAAAATTCTAATCCACTAATTGAATTTTTAGTAAGAGTCATAACTCACAAATTCTATCAATTAAGAAGATTGAATAGTGTGCCTTGTATGGTTGTGGATCAAGTGTGGAAGATAGTGATGAAAGATCATGAGTATGATGTTGTCGAGCTACAAAGGATACAACTTGTAGAGAACTTTTCACACATAACAAAAGAAAAGAATTTAATGTGTAAGTTTAGATCTCTCTTTATTTGTATTTTCTTTTATATCCAAAAGTATTTTCCTCATATTGGTGATGTTGTATGGGAGAAAGACAAGCCAGTAACAAGATAGATCAATGAATATATGACTCAATTGGGAGAAATTTTTTAAAAAATTATGGATACTTATTTTGACAAATTTAAGAAAAGGATGAAAATGAGGATGGGGATACTTGAAGAGCTGGTCATAAGGTATAATAGTGACATTTTTTCTTGTAGATAAGGATAACACTTTTGTATAGGTAGTGAAGCAAAGGAAGGATAGGTTACATTGTTTTGATTATGAAGTAGACAATTATGTGGTAAGTGAAAACATTGAAGTACTATTGAATGAGGAGATAGATGTTGAGGCATAACCTTTTGGTAACTATGAGGAAGTTGAAGCAAGAATAATTGTGAACATAAAGATTATTTATAAGGAAAATAAAAGAAAGAAAATGATTGAAGACCTAAAAGCTAAACTGGGCTCCCTAGTCAAGGGAAAAGAATTGTTGCAGATAACACAAGTTCTTGGTGAAGATGAAGAAGAAGATAGTGGTGATGAGGAAGAGGAAGAAGAAGAAGTTGACAAGGGAAGCCCTCATTATTTTCATGCCACTGAGAAAGAAGGCTCAAGGAACAAAGAAGAAGTCAGCAGTGACATCCATCTCTGTCATGTCCCCTTTTCAAATAATTAAAAAATAATAATCTTTGCTAAGGCAGGCAGGTCCAAGAAAGTGAAGTTTCGGAAAAAGGGGGTTAATCTTTGGAAACCGTTGGACTAATAAATGAAAATTATTATTAAAATATGTTTCATTAACCTCTCTTAGATGTGAGTTACAGTTATGCCCTCTTTTAAGGGTTTTGGAGGCATTTTGGGGGGGGGGAGAACTTGATTTTTGCTCATTCTTTGTTATTCTTCAGAGGCTGCCAAACTTGTGGAGAAGGAGACCCAAGAATGGGAGTTTGCAGGTTTCCAGGGAGACCCAAGAACGGGAGTTTTCAGGTTTCCAGGAAGGCTAAGAATGGGATTTTGAAGCCATTCCATGTGCATGCTCATACAGAGTTTGCCTTTGTGCTGAACAGTGTAGATTTGTGGGTTTTTGGGTGTGTTTTTTGCATGAGTTTGGTGTTTTCAGTTGAGCATTTCATATCAGTTTTGGTTGCTGCTGTATTTCAGACTTTAAGCTATTAAAATAGATCTGAATATATGTATTGGGATGTGATTAAAATTTTGAGATAGTTTATTAGTGTTGTGTGGTGTTTTCGGGCATTTTTGTGTTAATTTCGGGAGCCCGATGAGCATAGTTGTTGTCCTACATTTGAGAACTATTGTGTAAAGGTTATATGGATATGGAAATTTCATTTTGTAGCCTGTTATGCTGCTGAAATTTTTGTAAAAATTTCCACTTTCAGATTTATTAATAATTGGTGAAGCTGTGAAGCTTTTGGCACAATTTCTGGCATACCCGATTTGGGGTTTCTTGAGAAATTTGGAGGATCTTTGTGATATCAGTTGTTTGATTTTGAAAATCTGATTAGAGGTGTGAAATACCATATCAAATCAGAAAAGGGGAAATTTCAGTGGTATCAGAGCCATGATCTTGCCAGCCTGAGGGTTTGTAGAAGTTTGCAGGTCAGTTTTGACAACTACCCAGATCTTGCATTTCAGTTTTGAGAACTACCCAAATCTTGCATGTCATAATTTATGATTGCATGTTGCTTCTAATCAGATGCATGTCAAAATTTATGGTTGCATGCTACTTCTAATCATTTTCATGTTAGTTCTTGGTGAATTTGGTGGTTGTAGAAGTTTGCATTTCAGTTTTGACAAGTACCCAGATCTTGCATGTCAGTTTTGACAACTACCCAGATCTTGCATGTTCCTTCTAATTAGTTGCATGTCCAAATCTATGGTTTCATGCTCCTTCTAATCATTTGCATGTTAGTTCTTGGTGAATTTGGTGGTTGTAGAAGTTTGCATGTCAGTTTTGACAACTACCCAGATCTTGCATGTCATAATTTGGTGGTTGCATGTTGCTTCTAATCAATTGCATGTCCAAATCTATGGTTGCATGCTACTTCTAATCATTTGCATGTTAGTTCTTGGTGTTTGAAGAAGTTATATCCTATTGGGGTTACACTCTACTTTATCTAGAATGGACAGGTATAGTACAGAGTCTCAGAGGGAACGATCTTGGACAATTGATAGCCAGAGTCAAAATAGTAGAAAGGATGGTTATTTAGACATTCGAGATAAAATTATGAAAATAAGCCATGACATGTCTAAATAGTTGGTTGAGCACCACCATATAATGAATGACATGTTATCTGACCCAGGTAAGGTGGATAAGTTGACTGGATTTCTATTTGGCAGATTTTCTCACAGGACAGATGACACAATTCCCAAGAACTTGCATGAGGAGTTTGAGAACCTAGCTGATAGCCAGGTAGAGGTCTTAGATTCTACTCTGCCATAGGAGGTGGTGGGAAAGGATATTACACAAATTGATAGTAACGGTCAACTTGATACTCAAATTGAGACAATTGTTTACAGGTTGTCAAAGGGTGATGCCACAGGTATTCAGGATGGTATAGTTACAACAAGCAGTGACTACAGTGTAGTGGGTTCAGATGATGATTATGAGGATGTTGTTGTGCAGGATGGTGAGATGCCTGGTAGAGATGAGAAAACATTAAGCATTCGTGACTTTGCTGAGAAAGAGTACCGGGCACAGTTAGATGCTTCATCACATGAGGTTGAGGCAGGTAGTACTTCACATGATTTATCCCGCCAGCTGAAGGTGAGTGAAGATAGTATTTTGACTTCATTATCTCATCATGATAGGTATGTGGAGTTAGTTGGTATTGGTCATATTACTCAAGTGAGGATTTTGCTTGAGTTACCAGCTGATTCTAGTTTACAGATATGGACTCAAGATTGTTATATTGGCATTTGGGATTCAGTTGAAAGGAGATCTTTAACACTTTTTGGTAGCAGTGTTTGTTTGGGTGCTATCATGGATTTGATTAGCAGATTGCACGGTGTTGTCTTCTCTTGTGCTAGCAGCTTGTCCAATGTTGGTATTAGTTTTTATACACCAATGTTGGGCTTTGTTCATATATCCAGTCGACCATACTTGCTAGAATGTGTTGATGATATTTCATATTTGGCAGTGTGTATAGATGAGTCCCAGGATCATATTGGCATTGATGACATCCAGGAGGATGCAGTGGGCAATTTTGAAGACTTAGTTTCCTTGGGTATAGAGGATTTGGACAGCAATGCTAATGTTTTTGATACTCTGTATGTTGATATGAGTTTTAGATTTGATTCACAGGATATGGATGGTAATACTCTAGAGACTAGTAACTTTGAGGATACTCCTTTAGATAGTGCATCAGAGGAGGTTTGTAGGAGACAGTCAAGCCAGTGCCATCATGTGTCTAATTAGTTGAGAGTTAGTGACCAAGACATTGCTATCACTTGTCAGCATTTCGATGCTGCTCGTCAGTTGTTAGCAGTTTATGGATGGGGTTCTCCTACTAGTGATGAGCAGGGAGGCAGTTATCTTTCCTTGTCAGAGTTCCACTCTTTATGGGAGGCTATCTAGATTCTAAGATAGGATTATATGCAGTTGGTAGCCGACAGAGATTATCTTATGAAGTGGGGCAGTACAGCATATGATGCATTGTTGGCCAAGGAAGATGAGGTGAGTGAGCTTACTGAGCAGCTTGTGGTGACTTCTGAGATTCTTGAGAGTACACAGTTGGCTTTCAAGGAGTCACAGTTTCATTTGGCTAAGGTGACCATGGAGTTAGAGCGACTACAGCCTTCACCTGATTCTATACAGTCACAAGCAGTGGTGTTTGGTGATCCGAGGATGTCCATGGCCGAGATTGTCAAAGACAGTGGAGATGGGGATGCATCCATTCTTGATACTAACATTGGAATATTAGGTTCATTCCCACTAGAGTTAGGTTCAGTTGAGTTGGGTGTTGTAGCAGATTGTTGTATGCCTGACATGGTGGTGGCCTCTAGTATTGATGGCACAGAGACTAGAGATTTATCAAAGATCATGTGTGATGTTGGTGAGTCGACAGTTGGCATGGTTCCTACTAGTAACACTACTCCCTTGGTGATATCTTCAGAGGTAGTAGTTAGTTCCAACATGGTTAATGATCAATTGCAGTTAGTTTCATCTGGATTACAATCTGAGCCACTGACTGAGATTGGTGCATTCTATCGGCATTACACTGTGAGGTATGCTCATTAATTTACCTTTGATGACCATGTTGATGAGATAATGATACAGAGATGTACTTTGGTTCCTAGTGCTTATCATTAGTTATGGGACAATTTGATGCCTCAAGATGAGAGTTGTGATGGGCATGACATGGCGATAGGTTCTACAGTTGACAGCTTGATAATACATGACTTAGAGCAGGAGTTTCAGAGTGATGCTTCAGCGGGTGTTGTTATTGATTCTACTCCTTTGGCTATGACATCTCCTGACTTAGCTGGTGATCAGTCACAGTGGGTTGTATCACTTGTTCATGGTGAGTTGTTGACTAAGGTTGGTTTTTTTTATCAACATTATATTGCAAGGTATGCACATCAGTTAGTATTTGATCCTTGTGTTGAGGAGTTGATGGCAGGAAGATTTGGTTTGGGTTCCAATTCTTGCTATTTATCTTGTGATGGCTTTTCACCATCAGGGGTGCATGGTATTTATGGTTATGAGATAGTGGCCAGTGATTTTCAAAGTTGTGTTGACTGCAAGAGTTGTACAGTGTGTGGATTCTCCATACTTGGTACAGTTTCATTCGAGAGCATTCACCATTGTTGCAGAGTTCGATTGTGCATTCCGTATAGGCCAGTGGGATGCGTTGATGGTATTTATTGTGTTGGTAGTTTGATTTGTCCACTTTGCTTGGGTTTTTATGTTCTAAGAGTTTGTGCCTCATGGGTTTTTGATTGTGGTAGTGGTGATTTTGGAGTTTTGTTGAGCTATAATTGTCAGTTTGATTATGGATTCCTCTTGGTCATATTGCAGAGGATATTGCAGGAGCCTGTGTTAATTGGTAGTAGTATAGTTCATGACTATTTGGGATCCAGGTGGATTGATTGGTTTATTGTTCAACCATTGCTTGAGTACAAGCAATGTTTGGGAGGGGAGGACTTGTCATGTCCCCTTTTCAAATAATTAAAAAATAATAATCTTTGCTAAGGCAGGCAGGTCCAAGAAAGTGAAGTTTCAGAAAAAGGGGGTTAATCTTTGGAAACCGTTGGACTAATAAATAAAAATTATTATTAAAATATGTTTCATTAACCTCTCTTGGACGTGAGTTACAGTTATGCCCTCTTTTAAGGGGTTTGGAGGCATTTTGGGGGGGGGGGAGAACTTGATTTTTGCTCATTCTTTGTTATTCTTCAGAGGCTGCCAAACCTGTGGAGAAGGAGAGCCAAGAACGGGAGTTTGCAGGTTTCCAGGGAGACCCAAGAATGAGAGTTTTTAGGTTTCTAGGAAGGCTAAGGATGGGAGTTTGAAGCCATTCCATGTGCATGCTCATACAGAGTTTTCCTTTGTGCTGAACAATGTAGATTTGTGGGTTTTTGGGTGTGTTTTTTGCATGAGTTTGGTGTTTTCAGTTGAGCATTTCATATCAGTTTTGGTTGCTGCTGTATTTCAGACTTTAAGTTGTTAAAATAGAGCTGAATATATGTATTGGGACGTGATTAAAATTTTGAGATAGTTTATTAGTGTTCTGTGGTGTTTCCGGGCATTTTTGTGTTAATTTCGGGAGCCCGATGAGCATAGTTTTTGTCCTACATTTGAGAACTATTGTGTAAAGTTTATATGGATCTAGAAATTTCATTTTGTAGCCTGTTATGCTGCTGAAATTTCTGTAAAAATGTCCACTTTCAGATTTATTAATAATTGGTGAAGCTGTGAAGCTTTTGGCACAATTTCTGGCATACCCGATTTGGGGTTTCTTGAGAAATTTGGAGGATCTTTGTGATATCAGTTGTTTGATTTTGAAAATCTGATTAGAGGTGTGAAATACCATATCAAATCAAAAAAGGGGACATTTCAATCTCTCCACCACCAAACAAGCCAAGGACTAGGGCAATTGTTAGTGCCAAGAAGGTTATAAAGAGAATAGCAGAGACTATAGAGCCCAGTGCCCCAAATCCAAAAGAAAGAGACTAGTCAAAGGACCACCTATGAGGTAGTCTAAGTCTATTGAAGAGGTATGTCCAAATCTGAAAAGATCACCAGGATTATCTAGATTTAGATTTGTTAAGTATGATACATTAGATAATTTTTTATAGAAATAAGATTGAGGAGGATATGGTGAACATGATTGCAAATAATAAACTAGCTCCTAGTCAAATAGAGAAGAAGATACCTCAAGATCTTTATGATAAACAAGAGAGAAGATGGTAGTAGGGAGAGGAAGTAAAGAAAAATCTAAGAACTAACACATTAGTCAAAATTATGTATGACCTATCACAAGATCAAAAGGACACATTTTTGGAACAATATAAGAGTATATTTGTTCCTAAATACAAAATGTTTTTTATATTGCAAAATAAAGAGGAAGTTGTACAACAGCAAGGTGAGCTACTTTGGAAAAGAATTTTTGGTTTATCAAGAAAGAGAGCAGAGGCGGACACTATAAATATCAAAGATGATTACAATAGTGGAGAAATGTTAGGAACCTGTGTGTTCCTTCTGTTTATTTTGTTAGAGTAGTGTTGTTGGACGCATATGCTTTGTAAGTCGTCCCGTGAGTATATTTTATTATCCCACATGCATAGGTAGTATTACTTTTCTAGATCGTACCCAGTATATAAGAATAGGTTGAGGCCCTTGATGGGCACGGACGAATTTATTATATTGAGCTTGCTCAAAGGAGGTTACCCCCTCGAAGTGGCCTGCGATCAGTAGATTCATTCTGAGTTCTGCTATCACTTTGTATTCTGTTATTTCGAGCATTCTCACGATATTGCTATAAGGAGGTTCTTCACATCTGGTATCAGAGCACTCTCTTGGGCTCGCTGGGTGGAAATTACATCAAATTTTTTTTTCTGCCGTGGCCTTCAGGTTCCTCTCACTTCTAATATCTCTTGTTATTGCAATAACTCTTTTCAGTTGTTCTGTCTGTGAGTGAATTTTTCTAAGTCAACTGTTCAAAAAAAAAAAAAAAAAAAAAAAAAAAAAGAGTAAAATTTTTTCTGTTTTTTAGTCGTAGCTTCCTTGTTTGCTTTCTGTTTCTGCTCATACTTCCGCAGAACGTCTGCAATATCATTTCGCATACTTCCTTCCTTGGCGACCCAACCCCAAATTTTACATATCAAAGCCCTAAATCCCTCATTTATCTAATTTTAGGGTTTGCCCTATCTTTTTCACCTCTCATCCAATCGCCACCAAACTGAGCCACAAGATTCAATTCCTCATTTTGCTCCCTTATCCCTCTTGGACTGTTCGCCTCATTTCGCCTCCCTACCCTTGAAACCCTCATTTTTCTTTTTCCCTTGTCCCCAGATAGTCTCCCACCACCCGTCGAACACCCATTTCCTATATGAGTTTTACCCAAATCCAAGTTTGTTGTAACTAAAAAAGTTTTTGTTTCTCATCTTCTACCCATTCCAAAAAAAAAAAAGAAAAAAAAAAAAAAAAAACCTTGTTTTATGGTTGTTACGCGTACAGGAGCAAAAATCATGGAAGAGGAAATTGCATCCCTCAAAACCAAACTTCAAGATCTGGATGACAAAATTCTGGGTCTTAACTTTCAGCAGTCAGCCATGAGCCGAAACCATTCAGGAAATACTGGGTCCTCTTCTGGCAATTTCCGTGGACCAAAGCTTGATTTTCCACGCTTCGATGGTTCTGATCCGACTGGATGGATCTATAGGGCAGAGCAGTATTTCAGCTTGCATAATACTTTGGATAACCACAAAGTCCCCCTTGCATCTTTTCATTTGGAACATGAAGCTCTTCAATGGTTCCGTTGGTACATCAAGGCTAATGTAGGCCCAACGTGGAGAGAATTGTGCACCCTCATTTTGGAGTGCTTTGGCCCTAGTTCCTTTGATGATTTCACAGGAGCACTCACTAAATTGCGTCAAACAGGCACTGTAAGAGAATACCAGACAGAGTTTGAAAAATTAGCTAATCACACAGAGGGCTTGTCTGATGAATTCTTCCGTAGTTGTTTTGTCAGTGGTCTGAAGGATGCACTTCGCTCAGAAGTCAAAATGTTTCAACCTACTACAATGATGGAAGCCCTTGGGTTGGCTAAGTTAGCGGAAGACAAGATTAGTGCTCTACAACGCTCCAGATCTAATTTTGTTCCATTCAGAAATATAGGTTCACACAACCCTCCAGTCATACCAGCTCCCAGAACTACTCCGATCAAGCACTTGTCTGAAACAGAGATGCGAGTCAGGCGAGACAAAGGGCTTTGTTATAATTGTGATGAGAAATGGTCTCGGGGCCATAGATGTGTTCAGCAAAAGCTCTATCTCTTGGATGTGGATTCTCCACCGGAACTGGAAGAATATGTAGATGCTCAGGAAACAGTGGATGATGAGGTTGAGCCTCACCAGCCTGAACCTCCTTCACCAGAAGCTCCACCAGAGATATCTGTCCATGCTTTGGCAGGAGTCACTACTCCACAAACCATGCGGGTCCAGGGTTTCTTCAAGAAGATCCCTCTTACTATACTCATTGATTCTGGTAGCACTCATAACTTCATTGATCCACGAATAGCCAAACAGGCTGATTGCTTTATCCATCCCTGCTCTAGCTTTGAAGTCATGATTGCCAATGGGGGCACTTTACCTTGTAAAGGGAAATGTCGCAATGTGCGTCTCTCTATTGGAGATTATAACATGCGCTCTGACATGTTTGCCTTACCCTTAGGTGGTTGTGATGTGGTTTTGGGTGCCCAATGGTTACGCACTCTTGGCCCCATTCTCTGGGATTTTGCTGAACTTTGGATGCAGTTTTCAGCCGAGGGGCACCAACACACTTTGAAAGGCTTACAACCAGGGTCTCTCAGCATCATCAGTTCACACCGTATGGAAAAACTTCTTAAGAAGAATTCACATGGTGTCATCGCTCAGCTCCATTCCATTCAGATGCAGCCATCAGCAGTCTCTAGCACTCCTGCCGATCTCCAACACATTTTGGACAAGTATTCTGGTATATTTGCTGAACCTGTGGGATTACCTCCTTCTCGTCCAGAGGACCACCGTATTCAGCTCCTTCCTGGCAGTGTTCTGCCCAACATCAGGCCCTACCGCTACCCATTTCATCAGAAGACCGAAATCGAGATACTTGTCCGTGACTTACTGAAGCAAGGTATTATTCGCCCTAGTACCAGTTCCTTTTCTTCTCCAGTTCTGCTTGTTCGCAAAAAAGATGGGTCATGGCGACTCTGCATTGATTTCCGAGCACTTAATCATCTCACTATAAAGGACAAGTTTCCCATTCCAGTTGTTGATGAACTTCTTGATGAACTTCATGGGGCTCATTTTTTCTCCAAGTTAGATCTTCGTTCTGGGTATCATCAAATTCGGGTTAATGAGGAGGATATACCTAAAACTGCCTTCCGCACACATGATGGTCACTATGAATTTTTAGTCATGCCCTTTGGCCTCACGAATGCTCCTTCAACATTTCAGGCAGTGATGAATAACATATTTTGACCATACCTCCGGAAATTCATTCTGATCTTCTTTGATGATATCCTCATATATAGCAAAACTTGGGCTGAGCATCTCCATCATCTGGAGCTTGTCTTGCAACTTCTCTCTAATCATCAACTCTGTGCAAAACTATCTAAATGTGTGTTTGGCCAGGAGGAAGTGGAGTATCTCGGGCATATTGTTGCACACCATGGAGTGCGGGTGGATCCTACAAAAATAGATGCCATGACAACTTGGCCGCATCCTAAAACTCTCAAGAGCCTTTGGGGTTTTTTGGGGTTGACTGGCTACTACCGCAAGTTTGTCAAAGATTATGGGAAAATTGCAGCACCATTGACAGCTCTGTTAAAAAAGGATGCCTTCTCCTGGACCCCTATTGCTGAGACTGCATTTGAACAACTGAAACAGGCTATGTGCAGTACACCTGTTCTTGCGATGCCAGATTTTTCCAAACCCTTCACTATTGAGAGTGATGCTTGCGGGAATGGATTGGGTGCTGTTCTCCTGCAAGATGACCATCCTATTGCGTTCACTAGCAAAGCCCTCTCTGGTAAGAATCTAGCCCTCTCTACTTATGAAAAAGAAATGATGGCTATTTTGCATGCTGTACAAGTGTGGCGGCCATACCTCTTAGGGAGTCATTTTTGCATCAGAACCGATCACCAAAGTCTGAAATACTTCCTCGAACAACGGGTATCCTCTCCTACACAACAAAAATGGGTCAGCAAACTCATGGGGTATGATTATGAGATCACCTATAAGAAGGGTAAGGAGAATATTGTGGCAGATGCTCTTTCTCGCACATTTGATAATCAAGCTTCCCTTTTCGCTATTTCTATGCCCATTCCCAATTGGTTAGCGTCTGTTCAGCAGGGCTATGACAGTGACTCTTCTTTATCTCAAATCATTCACCAGCTAGCCAATAATCCTTCTGCTATACCACATTACTCTTGGGATGGTGCTTCTCTTCGATACAAGGGTCGGCTAGTGCTTCCTCAGAACCCAGCTCTACATTAGGCTATTTTTTATGAACTCCATGCTTCTCCTTCAGCAGGGCACTCAGGCTTCCTCAAAACTTATGAGCGAGCAAGGAGAAACTTCTTTTGGAAAGGGATGAAACAGACGATTCAACAGATGGTGGCTGAATGTGATACTTGCCAACGCCACAAGGGTGAAACGACCCTCCTTCCTGGCTTGCTCGAACCATTGCCCATCCCTACACGGATTTGGACTGATATTTCTATGGATTTCATTGAAGGGCTTCCTAAATCTGGTGGCAAGACAGTGATCTTGGTTGTGGTTGATCATCTCTCGAAATATAGTCATTTTTGTGCCCTCAGCCACCCCTATACTGCCTCCTCTGTTGCACAAATCTTCATGGACCAGATATTTCGTCTTCATGGACTCCCTTCTTCCATTGTCTCTGATCGTGATGCAACTTTTACCAGTCATTTTTGGACTGAACTGTTTCAGAAAACTGGCACCAAACTGAAGATGAGTTCGGGCTATCACCCACAAACTGATGGTCAAACTGAAATTGTCAACAAATGCTTGGAAACTTATCTTCGTTGCTTCACTTCCGAACAGCAACATCAGTGGGCCAAGTGGCTCCCTTTAGCTGAATGGTGGTACAATACCTCTTACCACACTGCCTCTAAAATGACTCCATATGAAGCAGTCTATGGTCAGGCACCTCCAGTGCTCCTTCCCTACACTCCCAATAGCTCACCAGTCCAGGCAGTTGACATAGTTCTCCGCAGCAGGGATCAGATTCTTCGTACCTTACAGGATAATCTTCACATGGCCCGTAATCGGATGAAACAGCAAGCAGATCACCACCGTTCTGAGCGCTCATTTCAAGTTGGGGATATGGTTTTTCTTCGTCTACAGCCATACAAACAATCCTCCCTAAAGCTGAAAGGGCATCATAAGCTGGCCCCAAAATTTTATGGGCCTTATAAGGTTCTGCAGAAGATTGGTTCAGTTGCTTATAAACTGGAACTTCCTCCTTCTTCCCGCATTCATCCAGTCTTTCATGTTTCTTGTCTAAAGAAAGTTCTGGGTACCACTGTCAGAGCACAAACTACTCTCCCTGAAATGGATACGGAAGGATCCATTATCCTGGAGCTGGTGGCAATCATTGACCAGCGCACTCGCCAGCTTCGCTCTCGATCCATCTCTGAGGTCTTGATTCAGTGGCATGGCATGCAACCAGAGGATGCTACCTGGGAACCCCTTCTTCAGATTCAACAACAATTTCCACACCTTAAGCTTTGAGGACAAAGCTTTTTTTCTAAGGGAGAGGGGATGTTAGGAACCTGTGTGTTCCTTCTGTTTATTTTGTTAGAGTAGTGTTGTTGGACGCATATGCTTTGTAAGTCGTCCCGTGAGTATATTTTATTATCCCACATGCATAGGTAGTATTACTTTTCTAGATCGTACCCAGTATATAAGAATAGGTTGAGGCCCTTGATGGGCACGGACGAATTTATTGTATTGAGCTTGCTCAAAGGAGGTTACCCCCTCGAAGTGGCCTGCGATCAGTAGATTCATTCTGAGTTCTGCTATCACTTTGTATTCTGTTATTTCGAGCATTCTCACGATATTGCTATAAGGAGGTTCTTCACAAGAAAGTTTAGGTGTGTTGAGTCTATTAGTGTTATATTACACTATTAAGCAACAAAATACTTAATACCAAGATGGTAAAGATCAAAATAGCCTAAGGATTAGCTATTTCCCATGATTAGCTAAATGATCTTCAGATTTGGACCCAACTTCAACAAAATCATAAAAGATTTTCTACACTTTTGGCTCTGCAAAACCAAGGTGGGTGCACCTAAGGGATAAAGAGATCCAAAAATTGATAATACCTTCACATTTCATTAATTCCATGACAATCTATTACAATATTTATCCCTTATAGTAGATTGGTCACAATTCTTCTTAGATCTACAAGTAATTCTGGGTAACAACAACAAATTATAACTCAGAGATTAAATGCAAACAAGTATTGACCAACTTTGATATCTTCATACATTTAAAGTCAAATTGATTTTTCTTTTTTAAGATTGTGCTTGATGCTTATCTATGTTTTCTTAATATGCAAATTGAATTGAATTGATCAGTGCCTCATCCATTGGGATTCAGAGTCTATCCAAACATCTTTACCTAATTGACTACATTACAATCAATATTATTAGTAATTCTCACTAAAACTCATTCTTACATAAAGTTTTCAAATTTTCTAGAGATCCTATCACATTCACTGAAGCATTTACTTAATTAATTGAATCAAAAGCATTATTGAACTGATATACAACCTATCCTAGTTACATTCAATTGAGAAAGGCTTTTCCCACACAACCTCAAAATAACTAGTCAATAAAAATGGGGATAAGATTTAGAGAGAAAAGATATGGTGATGGTTTATCTTGGTATTAATTCTCTTTGAAAATTATATAACATTTGGAATAGAACTCAAAATAATTCAAGATAAGACACCATGATCCTGGAAAATTAATGTATTCTTAGATTTGTAGAGAAATACATCAAAAAACTTAGCAAAAATAAAAGTTATAAAATACATTGGATCCTTTCTCTAGCCTTGGAATCTCTCTTAGATAGTGTGAGATGCAACAAGCTTTGGGTCTAGAGAGTACTAACAACTGTCCTTAAGACAGAAAGATGTTTATAGGGTTATTGTCACAAAAACAAAAATTTAGTGCAACAAAATGACTTTACATTATGAATATTCTTTTGTGGGACCACTTTTGATGCACTTTTTGTTGTTGAGGCTTTCATGATTGGCTTTGATGCTATTGTTGATCCTCGAAAGATGTAACCAATGGAGTTGCTTGTGATGGACCTAATTCTGATTTGTTTAGGCTCACTTCAACTCGAGGCTCTCCACCCACATCATCATGTACTGTTAAAACAATAGTTACATATGATTCTCTTATTGCCATGTCATCATTTTGGACCTCTATTCTCATTACTACAACTAATTTTTCCTCTTTGTCTTCTTCTAATTGAATTGATGCATCAGTTGTTGGCCTCTCATATTTGTCCACCTCATCTTCTTCAGTTTCTAACTACTTTGCATGCACAAAATCTTCCATCTATTTGTTGAAAATTATGTCATCAGGCCAATCAAAACTCAAAACCTCATGTTGTTTCTTAATCAAAAAATTTCCTAACTTGTTGATTTCAACAAATTCTTCTCTAATGGAATTATAGAATAATTTCACTTTAATAACTTCCTTAGTTATTTTTTCCCATAGTGCATTCCTTTTTTCACTTATAACAACATTTATTCTAAGACATAATAAGTCATCTAATTCTTTGCCCCATTCCTCCTTTTCCTTTAGTTTATCTATTTTCCTAAGTGCATGGGATAAAGTTCAAATTTCTCAACAAGATATTTTGAAAAACAAATTATTATCCTTTCTTGCACTACAACTCTCTTATCATCAAAATTAGATAAGTCATTAGTCATATCAAAAGTCTTTTCTGTATGCTCACAATATAGACTAATAACTGAAATACACAAAAGGGTGACATCCTTATCCCTGTGTCCCCATTTACTCATTATGGGATGTAGAGAATCCTCACCACCTTTTATTTCATTCCACATATCCATTAGTTTTACCAATTGTTCATAAAATTTTTCCCATTCAATCTTATCTACTAGATATAAGATTGTTTTCTTAATTTTATCTCCATATAAATCATTTAACTCTACATGTAAGGCCCAGAGTTTATTCTTCTCTTCTTCAAATTCCTCAACAATATAAAATTTTGGCCTCTATGGGATATCTGGTAATTCTATAATGAGAGTTTACTCAAATGGCTCAACTGGAGGATGAGGATAAGCATTCTTGGGTTAGCTACATTCTCCTACCTTTCTCTTTCCAGGTTGTTTGTCCATCTGGGCCACTTCAACTTATAGTTGATGTATCATGTTTCCCCTTTCATCATATGCTTTAAGTATTTCTTCAAACTTGGCATTAAGCTCAAGGAATTTATTTTTATCTTTTTCAAAAACTACAACTCCAAAATCCATCATTTCCTTTGTCATTTTGGATATTTTCTCACTATCTACTTCATCCATTCTGTAAACCATGAGGCTACATGTATGCTCAGCACTTGAAATTTCATGTATTCTAGTTTTGTCCCTTTTTTCAATGGACCATATCACCAATGCTTGGTGATCATCACTATATTTTAGTCCTCTATGTGCCTACAAAACCTCTTCCTTGGTCTTAAACTAAGTGTCCTTTTCCTTCCTCATAGCATCAAATATCATGGCATTGGAAATGTCCCATTTAGGTAAGATAAAACTTCTTGAATCCATTAATAATTGTCTTCCCCCTTTAGGGGTTACTTGTGTAAACTCTTCCATGAAGTCAGCTTTAACTTCCTCCTCAATCTCATAGTCCACTTTATTTGGTTTCTCTACTTTGATTAGTTTACATTTATTCTCAAAATTATTGATTTTTCTTCTCCATAAGAATTGAGTAAAAGCTCTAGATTTTACAAAAATTTCATCATCAATAAATTTTTTGGTAGCCTGTGCTATCATAGGATCTATTTATTTACCTTTATAATCTCCAACAGTGAGATCAAATAATGGCACAAGAGGTTCTTCAAGTACTCACTCGTCAATGTCTGCAGTTGTGACCACAACATTCCTCTCCCCTCCAATTTGTCTTAGTTGTTCTCTCAAGGATGTTTCATCATCTATCATGAGTGGAGTCTGGGTAGGTGAATATTCTTCAACATTTGAAGATGGCCCTTGCTCTAATCTCTAGTTTTTGGGAGCATGTGTGTTAGGTGGACTTTTAGACCTTAGTCTCTTATATGGAGGAACATACTTCACATTCATTATTTTGTTGGCTAGCCTCCTTTCCACCTCAATGAATTTGTCTAGGTATGCTTGTGTTGTAATTTCTTTCTTCTCATTCAATTTTTGCATGATCCTAGCAAAATTGTCCATCATCATATCTACTTTCATACCCCAATATCTTCTATCTACTAGGGGATCATAATCTAGCTCAAAAGCATTAGTAAAGTCTAGAACTTTATTGTAAACTATCCATTTTTCTTTTATGGGCTCTTGTTCTTATAATGAGAAGTTATTTCTGACTATGTTGTCAGGAAAGTATACAATTTGCTTCTGAATTTTATCCTTACTCCTTTCTCTAAAGAGGTCATAAAATCACTCTGGGTCCATAAAACGGGCATGGGATTGAGCCATTTGATATATATCTAGAAATTTTTCCAAATTTATCCAACCCTTTTTGACAAATATAAAATTATGAACAATAGTAATCTGTAGAAAGAATGTGCCTTTGGATTTACCTAGCAAATCTCTCTCCTTAATTGATCCAATCTTCCACAACAATTCAAAAATCCTTATTTTTAAAGGCACTTGGTATGGTAAAAAATGTAGTTTTCCCAAAAAACTATAAACTCTAAAAATAGTGGATACTACATATGGGATAATATCTCCCCAATTATGGCTCACCAACAGCCCTTTAGCATGTTCTTTAGGTCTAATAAATTCTAATATAGGTTGTGGTATCCTAGGGTTATCCCCTATTAACAATATTTTGAGTCTAGAAGCAAAATATCTATCAAACCTAACAAAGTTGGCATCAGTCACCTCCCATGTCATATCTGCACTCCATAATTGAATAGGGATCCTCTCTCCATCTCTCTCTAAGTCAAATTTCATCTCCTTGGAGAAAAAGGCAACTCTCTTGTATAAGCATATATACATCAGCATGGAGGACCAACAAAAAGACTTATTTACCTTAGCCTTTGCAATTTCTATTAGGCCATTATGAATCTCCTCCACTAAGTAGAAAAATAAAGAAGTTAACTCATTCCATATTGAAGAGTTTGAGCAATAACGAAAACAATGAAACCAAAGATGTGATCTTTCTCATCCATGCCAAAGATCTTGCAAAGAGAAAAATACAAGGCTTGTGCCCTAGGGTTGAAATACTTTTTCAATAGAGGCTTGGGGCTATTTTTTGTGACCAAGGGAAATGATCTAATCTTTGCAAAATGATCCTGTAATGGTCCTCCCCTTAGATTTATTTTTTATGCATCTTACCTACCCTAGAGGTCTTCCATATCTATTTTTCATGAACTACATGATTAGGGTTTAGGTTAAAAAATTCTTTACTTTATGTTGGAAATGATTGAAAAGATCATAAATGGAACTAGTAAATAATTTTTCAATCATTGTTTTGTCATTGATGTCAAACTTGCTACTTGCAAGAATGACAATTGCTTAAGTGATCCAAATACAATCAATTGGTTGATTGTCAAGGAGGTGGCAATCAATAAGATGTAACTAGAGTACCTAGAGAAAGGTTGAAGTTATGATGTTATAATGAAGTATAAGGATCAGCTAAGCCATTGATGAAATAGTGTATTGATGACATACTCTAAGATACAAAGGATGGACACACTGAGACACATCAAAGATGTAAGGATTAACTAAGTTCATTGGAGAGAGCTGAGCTAGCTAGTTAGAGCTGAGAAAAATTTTAGTTGAAGATGAGAAAGTTCAACTTTAGTGTATGCCAAGTGATCTTCAGGTGCAGAGTGAAGATTAGATGTTGAGTAAAGATCAAATTCCGAGTGAAGATCAGATTCCGAGTGAAGATCAGATGCCAAGTGAAGATCAAGTGCTAAGTAACATAGAATTTCTTTAGGTGCCGAGCAAGAAGCCAAGTAATATAGAAGGAGCCAAGCATCCATAAATCAATGATGCCGAGTTGCTGCATTGTTTTTTAAAGTCAAAGATTCACTAGATCAGCAGCAATAAGTTTGTTACATCAAATTTTGTGAATTAGTTGGATGATAAGGATGATGAGTAGATGTCACATAATTCCATGCAAACCAATTCAAGGTGAATGCTAATAGATTTATCATGAAGTTTCTAGAAGAAGAAAATTGGAGGGAAAAAATGTCATTTTCTCAAGATCAAATTAAGATTTGAGCGGGAAAGGAAGAACATGACTTCTTTATAAGGAGTTATAGGTTAGAGATCAAATGTGCATGCATGCGAGAGAGGGAGTTGGTCTTAGGTGTGGTCATGCAAAGAAACCAAGAGGAATAGGAATAGAGCATCAAGACTCCAAGTTGATCAAATGATCATGGAGTGCATTGGCATAATGAGTGGAAGAACTCTAGGAGATAGATCTTGAAGGGTGAACAAGTTGTCAGCACTGCAAGGGAGGAAAGCAAAGCAAAGAAAAGGACTGAAGAGTGATCTAAAATCTGCAAGGTTGAAGTTGCAATCTGTATCATGTCAAAACCCTTCTAATACTCTCTTACCATTGTATTAGATATTTAAATCCTCCATTGCTAGGTTAGCTTAACAGCTAGGTAGATAAGCCTCAGGAAAAGGATAAAGAGATCCCCAGGAGAAGGACAAAGAGATCCTTAGGAGAAGGATAAAGAGATCCTTAGGAGGAGGATAGGAGATCCTTAGAGAGGGATGAAAGATTCTTTTGAGAAGGTGACTGTAAATCCCATGGACTTGGGTGAGCCTAACAACTCTATGTAAATTTTTTAACAGGGTGACATTCTTATTTGAATGTTCTTAAATCCTTTAACAAGGTCACATTTAATAGTGTGTTGTAGCCTCTAACATGGCAGACCATCAGAAGTGGTTGAAATCAATTGCGCATTTATTTTGTGGGTATCACTCCCACCCCAATTTTACCTTCTTATTCCTAGAGGGTTTCTAGATCATCAGAATTCTTTGTGTTATGGTTTGATGCATGTTTACTTTTCATGATTATTTAATGTTTAATTAAATGCATGATAAGAAAGAAGAAGGATAGCACTTCTAATTCACTCCTGTTTAATTAGAAATTTTGAATTGGACATCATTGGACCTTGGATAACTGATTCACCCCCATCTTAGTTATTCTAAAGAATTCTAACAATTAGTATCAAAGCTCACTGCTGATTTATTTCAAGGTACTAGTAGCAGGAAGATCAAGATGTCCAAGAGAGAAGTTCCCAAGCTAAAAAAAGACAACTTTGTTGCATGGCAAAGTCTGATGAAGCTACACCTCAGATCAATAGGTGACTATGCATAGATCTCAATCACAGTTGATCATGTAGACCCTACAGGACCCCTCACTGTAGATGACATGAGCAAGAAGAAGGAGCACAATCAAGCGATGTTAGATATTGCTTCAGCACTAAGCTATGCCGAGTATGATGATATCAAAGTATGTGATACTTCACATCAAATGTGGGAAACATTATCAATAATCTATGGAGGAGATGATAATGTCAAGAGAGCCAAAAGAGAGAGCCTAAGAGAAAAATTTGATGATATGAAAATGGAAGGAGAGAATGTTGCTCAATATGGTGCAAGGATTAAGGAAGTAGTAAGTGCCATAAGAAGCCTAGGAGGACAGTTAGCAAAAGAAACAATATGTAGAAAATATTTGAGAAATTTTCTTCTCATCTATGCTATAAGAGTATCAGCCATCCAAGAGTTAAGGTGTGTACCAGGGAACATGTTGTCATTTGAAGGAATAATTGGAAGACTCATTGCCTTTGACCTATCCAATTTTGACAACTACAAGCTAGAAAAATTTGAATCTGCATTCAAAGCCAAGATGATGATAAAAGATAATGATGAGGTGAAAACAAAGAAAAAGAATGGAAAAGGAAAGTATGTATCAAGTGATAGCAGCACTGATGAAGATGATGTAGACCAATTGGAGGAATTACTAGCAAGAAGATTTCATAAAGGAAAAGGAAAATTCAAAGGTAAGTTACTAATCATTTGTTTTAATTGTAATGAAGTTAGTCACATTGTAGCCAGATGCACACAAAAGAAAAATTACAAGGATGGAGGAAACTTCAAGAACAAGAAAGAGGACAACAAGAACTATAGAGGTAAGGGCAAAAGATGCTATATTGTTGAAGAAGACTCTGACGAGAATGATGATGTAGTCTATGTGGCTATGAAAGATGAATCAGATGAAGATGAAGCAATTTCCCTAGTAATCTACATGAACAAGAATGATAGATGGATCATAGATAGTGGATGCTCCCATCACATGACTGGAGACAAAAGTAAGTTCATTACCTTAATTCAATATGAAGGAAATAGTGTTAGATTTGGTAACAATGCACCATGTCAGATCAAAGGGAAAGGTAGTATCAAGCTTACTGAAAAGATATCATGTGATAATACATACTATGTTGAAGGCCTAAATTATAACTTCTTAAGTGTTTCACAGTTAGGAAACATAGGATGCAAGGTTGAATTTGAAAAAGGAATTGCTAAAATCTATGATTCTCAAGGAAGTCTAACAGGAAAAGGTGATCAAGCAAGGAGTAATTTTTTTTACCTAGACATGGAAGATGCTTCTTGTCTCATTGTTCAAATTGATGATGTATGGTTATGGCACAAGAGGCCATGTCATGTAAATTTTGACAATCTGATAAGCATCAACAACATGAAGAAAGTTAGAAGTCTACCAAAGTTGAAGAAACCTGATAACACCATGTGCAAATAATGTCAACTAGGGAAGATGACCAAGTCAAATTTCAAAAGCAAGACTTATACCTCTAATGAAGTATTAGAGCTAGTTCATACTGACTTGTGTGGTCCTATTGAAGTACAAAGCTACAAAGGTGACAGATACATAATGCTATTTGTAGATGACTATTCAAGGATGATGACAGTCATGTTCCTAAAACAAAAATTGGATGCATTTCAAATGTTCAAATGGTACTTGGCTAGAGTAGAGAAAGAGAATGAAAAGAGCCTAAAATGTCTTAGATCTGATAGAGGAGGTGAATTCACATCAAGAGAATTTGAAGAGTTCTACAATGAAAGAGGAATCAAAAGGCAGACATCAGCACCTAGGACTCCACCTCAAAATGGTATAGCAGAAAGAAGGAATAGATCAGTTATTGACTATGCCAAGACCTTAATGATGGAGAAAAATGTTGCACTCAAGTACTGGAGAGAAGCTGTAAGTACTACCATCTACACACTCAACAGAGTTCAAGTCAAGAAAGGTACAAATGCAACACCTTTTGAATTATGGTATGAACATTCTCCCAATGTAAAACATTTCAAAATATTTGGATGCAAATGCTATATATAAAGAGTCTAGAAATGGAAATTTTGATACAAAGAGTGAGGAAGGCACATATCTTGGTTATTCTACTAGAAGCAAAGCTTATAAGTGCTTGAATGTTAACACTAACAAAGTAGTAGAAAGCAAAAATGTGAAGTTTGATGAGCTTGTAGAAGTTCAAAATGTTGAGGACACCAAGAAAGTAGAAGAATACAAGACCTTTGTATAATTTTATGAAGGTATACCTAATAATGGTGAAGTTGCAACTCAGAATGAAAATCAGCAACAAAATCTAGTATCTTTCGAATCACAAAAAGTGAATGCCGAGCATCAGACACATTCATAAGCTGAGCTGCAGAATATAGAAAATGTTCATTCAGATTCTAAGAATAGCCAACAAGAAGAAAATGAACAAATACTTGATGAAAATACACATGAAGATTCAGAAAGAGACAACATGCAAACAAGGAAAGAACTAGTATTGGCAAAGTATGTAAGAAGACATCATCCTATAGATCAAATTATTGGAAACAAAGAGGTAGGACCAATGACAAGGAATAGACCTAGAAGTGAAACATGTCTTCTTAGCAAAAAAAAAACAACAACAATAAGTGAAGCCATAAAATATGATGACTGGTACAATGCTATGAAAGAGGAAATAGAAAAAATTGAGAAGAACAAGACATGGACCTTAGTCTCAAGACCAACTGACAAGAATGTGATTGGAACCAAGTGGGTGTTTAGAAACAAGCTAGATGAAAATGGTGAAATCAAAAGGAATAAGGCAAGAATAGTTTTTAAAGGGTATGCACAAGAAGAAGGACTAAACTATGGAGAAACTTTTGCTCCAGTTGCCAGAATGGAAGCTATAAGGACCTTACTGGCATATGCAACCTTCAAAGGATTCAAAGTCTATCAAATGGATGTAAAGTCAGCATTTCTAAATGGTATACTTGAAAAAGAAGTCTACATAGAGAAACCAGAAGGTTTTGTTGATGAAAAGAAAAAAAAAAGTATGCAAATTACACAAAGCTCTATATAGATTAAAGCAAGCCCGTAGAGCTTGGTATGAAAGACTGCACAAGTATCTAGTACAAATAGGATTTGAAAGAACTAATGACAAGAACAACATGTAAATCAAATCAGAAGAAGGTAAGCATATTCTTGTATCTAAAATATTTTTGGATGACATAGTCTTTGGAGGAAAGGAAGTACTTTACAAAAGTTTTGCTGACAAAATGAAACATGAGTTTGAGACGTCTATGTTTGGAGAAATCAAATTCTTTGTAGGATTGCAAGTACATCAACTAAAACATGGTATATTTGTGACTCAATCAAAATACATTAAGGAGATACTCAAGAAGTTTGGATTAGAAGACTCCAAACTTGTAAGCACACCAATGGAAATAGAACATAAGCTATCTAAAAATGATGAATCAGTTGAAGTCAATCAAACCATCTATAGATCCATAATTGAAAAACTAAAATATGTTGTACATAGTAGACTAGACATAGCACTAGTAGTTGGAATAGTGGCTAGATTCTCTACTAATCCTAGAGAAAATAATCTCATGGCAGTAAAAAGGATAATGAGGTATCCCAAAGGAATTGATGATTTTGGCCTATATTACAAAAAGAATGAGAAGTTTGAGCTCAATGCATACACAGACGTAGATTTGGGAGGCAACATTGATGACAGGAAAAGCACAAGTGAAGGAGCATTATTCCTAGGTAAAAGGCTAGTTACTTGGACTAGCAAGAAACAAACATGCACATTTCAGTCCACTACAGAAGCAGAATATGTGGCATCAACAGTCAATTGCACAAACATTGTGTGGCTTAAACATCTATTGAAAGGAATAAAAGAAGAGGTAACCAAACTTGTGATATTGTATTGTGATAATACTAGTGCCATAAACATATCCAAGAATCTAGTAATGCATGCAAAAACTAAGCATATTGCAATCAAGTATCACTATGTTAGATAATTGGTGGAAGACAAACAAGTGAAGATGGAGTACATTCACACAAAGGAAAAAACTATAGATATCTTCACCAAACCATTGCCAAAGGATGCTTATGAATATCTTGGAGGCAAGTTAGGGGTAATGTCCTTAACTCAAGCAGTCTAAAGTAACAAAGAAGCTGCCCTACATCAACAGGAGTAGATCATTGAAATATAAGAAGAATGATGCAGAGGGTGACAACAGGAGTAGAAACTCTAGATTAGTCACAAGCATGGTGACAGAGGGAGAAAACATGAAGATGCAAAAGCTTATATTTAGCATGTTGAAGATGTTATATCTTTGGCATTTATGTCAAAGAGGGAGATATATGAGAAATTGATCAATACAAAGTAAGAGGGGGAAATATATATATATATATATATGAGAGAGATGTACAAAGTAAGAGAGAGATATATAAATGAGAGATGTATATGTATGAAAGGAGAGATGAAAAAAGGAGATTCAGAAGAGATAAGAATCAGCAAGCAGCTATGAAGGATTAGGAATACAAAGTAAGGATGCAGTAGTTCAGAAGGAGAAGCAGAACTAAGGATTCAGTTTGTATCAACAAAAGAAGGAATTATATACCAAGAAAAAAACATATGTAATTTTCATGGTAACTAAGTTGATCAATTGATCAGTTTGGTTTGCCATCAATGCCAAAGAGGGAGATTTTTGGAAATGATTGAAAAGATCATAAATGGAACTGGTAAAGAATGTTTCAATCATTGTTTTTTCATTGATGTCAAACTTGCTACTTGCAAGAATGACAATTTCTTACGTGATCCAAATACTATCAATTGGTTGATTTTCAAGGAGGTGGCAATCAATAAGATGTAACTAGAGTACCTAGAGAAAGGTTGAAGTTATGATGTTCTAATGAAGTATAAGGATCAGCTAAGCCATTGATGAAATAGTGTATTGATGACATACTCTAAGACACAAAGGATGGACACACTAAGACACATCAAAGATGTAAGTATTAACTAAGTTCATTGGAGAGAGCTGAGCTAGCTTGTTAGAGCCGAGCAGATTCTCAGTTGAAGTTGAGAAAGTTCAACTTTAGTGTGTGTTGAGTGATCTTCAGGTGCCAAGTAGCCTTTAGGTGCTGATTGAAGATCAGATGTTGAGTGAAGATTAGATGCCAAGTGAAGATCAGGTGCTGAGTAACACAGAATTTCTTCAGGTGTTGAGCACTAGTAAAACAACAATAGAAGTTAAGTAACACAAAAGGAGTCAAGCATTAGTAAATCAATGATGCCAAGTTGCTGCATTATTTGTTAAAGTCAAAGATTCGTCAGATCAACAGTGATAAGTTTGTTACATCAAATTTTGTGAATTAGCTGGATGATAAGGATGATGAGTAGATGTCACAGAATTCCATGCAAGCCAATTCAAGGTGAATGCTAATTGATTTATCATGAAGTTTCTAGAAGAAGCAAATTGGAGGGAAAATAATGCCATTTTCTCAAGATCAAATTAAGATTTCAGCTAGAAAGGAAGAACATAACTTCTTTATAAGGAGCTACTAGTCAGAGATCAAATTTGCATGCATGTGAGAGAGAGAGTTGGTCTTAGGTGTGGTCATGAGAAGAAACCAAGAGGAGTAGGAATAGAGCATCAAGACTCTGAGTTGATCAAATGATCATGGAGTGCACTGGGATAACAAGTGGAGGAACTCAAGGAGACATATCTTGAAGGGTGAATAAATTGTTAGCACTGCAAGGGAGGAAAGACAAGCAAAGAAAAGGACTGAAGAGTGATCTAAAATTTGAAAGGTTGAAGTTGCAATCTGTATCATGTCAAAACCTTCTAATACTCTCTTACCATTGTATTAGATATTGAAATCCTACATTGCTAGGTTAGCTTAACAGCTAGGTGGATAAGCCTTAAGAAAAGGATAAAGAGATCCCCAGGAGAAGGACAAAGAGATCCTTAGGAGAAGGATAAAGAGATCCTTAGGAGAAGGATAAGAGATCCATAGGAGGAGGATAGGAGATCCTTAGAGAGGGATGAAAGATTCTTTTAAGAAGGTGACTATAAATCCCATGGACTTGGGTGAGCCTAACAACTCTATGTAAATATTTTAACAAGGTGACATTCCAATTTGAATGTTCTTAAATCCTTTAACAAGGCATATTTAATAGTGTGTTGTAGCCTTTCACATGGTAGACCATCAGAAGTGGTTGAAATCAATTGCATAGTTATTTTGTGGGTATCAATCCCACCCCAATTTTACCTTCTTATTCTTGGAGGGTTTCTGAGTCATCAAAATTCTTTGTGTTATGGTGTGATGCATGTTTAATTTTCATGATTGTTTAATGTTTAATTGCATGCATGATAAGAAAGAAGAAGGATAGCACTTCTGATTCACTCCTATTTAATTAGAAAGTTTTAATTGGACATCATTGGACCTTGGATAACTGATTCACCCCCCCCCCCCCCTCTTAGTTATTCTAAAGAATTCTAAAAATTTATTCTAGTGAAACCCTAAAAAGATTATCACCCACATGGTTCTTTACAATTTTGGTAATTGGATCATACTTTTTAACCATTTCTGCCAGTAGATCATCATCAAAGAAAACTCCTGGCATAACCAATTTACCTATATTGAATTCCCATACATTTTTTACTAGAGTATCTAAGTTTCCTTCTACAAAAATGTCTAGAAAAGCCCTAATCCTCTAACAAAAACTTTTACATCACTTAACCAATTTGCCTTATCATAGAAACACTCACTAACCAATAACCTAGGGCTTTTTAGAATAAGCTCTCTTCCCCTAGCTAATTCATTTATAGACTATGGCATTTTTTCTAGGAAATCATCATGTACTACCCTCTTTAGGTAACCTACTTTCCTTGAAAAATCCTTATGTGGAGGCATGTTTAGAATTTTACCTTAAAGCAATTACAATTTTCCAATTTTTAGAATCTTAGACAACTTACCTATTTTTGTTGTTTTTTCTTCTCTAGAAATCATTTAGTAGTATGTCAAAAACTTGAAAAATTTCACTCTTTAGCCTAGAAATCCTTGTGCTACAATAATTCTACAATCTTACGACTCAATAAAGGTGAATTAACAATTTTATCATAGCAATAAGCTCATATGAAACAACATTGATCAAATTTGATGCTTCAATGGTAGTATTTTGTGTCATACCATGAAGTTTGAAAATCAACCATCAATCTTGAGAAATTGGAAATATTAATTTGAAATCAAGATGGCTGCATTAACCCTTTTCAAAATTGCCATGCATTAATAAAGGGCTTCCCCACTTTAGTTAAACTTCATTCACTTTCATGTTGTAGGGGAATGTCGATCATCGATCTTCCAAAGATTGATGATCATGAAAATCCCTCTAACCTTACAAGTCTAGCTTCAAAATTATGGGCCTAATAGTACAATCACTTTCCAACTCAATGAAAACATAGACCGCTCAACCAATCATCATGTATTATGTCAACATGCTTTCCAGGTTGGCTTGACTAGGTGACCTTTTGAATTCCTAGCCCCAGTTGTCCACATGGCATACAAGCACTTTCCCACATTAGTTAAACTTTTTTCACTTTTATAGAGTTGCACCTTTATTGATCTTTCAAAGATCGATGGTGTCACACATTTCACACCTTTTATGACCCAATCAGCAAGAGCAACCAATAGAAAGCATTTCATTTTTCCAACATGTCTAACACTTACCAATTGTACTGATTCTACTACCACTCTTTTTCAAACTTGGGACACATGACCTCAACCTGGTACACGTGACATTAGGACACTTTCCTACATTAGTTAAATCTTGTTCATTTTTATATAGTGGTAATACACCTGTAGACACCTAAAATTGTCCAAATCCCCTTTTCATGATCAATTAAAAAGATATTTATTATTTATTTAATTACCCTACCTTTAATTAAATAAATTTGCATTTGTTTAATTATATTCACCTTTCCTTGATTTAAATAAACTAAGGTTTATTTAAATCCTAGCCTTTCCCCTCTTTCCACTTGCATCCTAACCCATTCACTTTAATTAAGTAAAGTACTTAGTTTACTTAATTAATCATTTTAATCCCACTTGGAATTAAATATTAAATTTAATCCTATTTGAGCACATGTTTCCTAACTTTAACCCTCACCTAACCTCACTTCCTAACCTAACCCCTCCTTCTAAACTTACCCACTACCTAATCTCGCTTACTTTTCCTAATCAACTTGCTAATCCCCTTTTAATCTTAAGTGTGTGCTCACACATGTGTGAAGAACACTCACACTTTCCACACCCCTCATGCCTTCCACACCTCTTGCATATATGTCCCCCTTCATGTGAGAGTCAAGGTGTCTCACACATGTGTGAGAAACCATGTTTCTCACACCTCTGACACTTGTCATTGACCTATCACATCAAAGTTTGCTAATACATTTGTGAGCATTTCCCCCCCTTTGAATGGTCAAATACCCTAATCCACATGGAGTCCACTTGGCCTCCACCTCATTGATCCTAAGAGATCCTAGCCCTTCATCTTGCATTGAATCTCAACCGTCCTTTCCACCTCATTTCCTATAAAAGGAGAGCCCTCTCCTCATTTCCATGAAGCACTATCTAGCCCATTATTATGCTACAGGATTTGTGAGCAACCACATCCCACAATAATGAAATCATTACCACTTGGTGATTTTTCAAGGTTTGCATTAATGTTGTTTTGAGTAGATTAAGCTATTCTGATATCATGTCTTCATTTTTTACATGTTGTCTTTCATATTTGAGGTTTGCATGAATATGTAGGAATAGATGTTAGTTTCTTAGTGTTTATTCCCTTTGTTACATTTTTATGCAATACATTTTGGCACGCCCGGTGGGACCCACTTCATGGGTTCAAACTAATCATCTAACATGTTTTTGAGTTTATGTGTGAGTTTTGAAGCTTGTAGGTTGAAGGCTTGCACTTGGAGATCAAGTTTCACGAGGAACCTCTAATCGAGCCATAAAGCCAATCATCATGCTTGAAGCACATGAGAGAAGTCTTTTGACATATAATACTCTATACTTGTTGTTTTTCTATTTCTAAGTTGGAGTGTATATACATTAGGTATACATCTTCGTTAATAGGAAAATTGAAAAAATCTAAAAGAAAAGAGTCTATCTTTGTTGAAAAATAAATAGGTAAAAAAATTAAGTTGGTTTTATTTTACTTTATCTTGTCTATGTTCTTTTTGTTTACCATTTATATATATATATATTATATATATGTATGTATATATATACATATATATATATATATATGTATATATATGTATATACATATAGATATAATATACATGTATAAATGTATATATACATGTATATATACACATATATGTATATATACATATATACATATGTATGTATATATACATATATATGTATATATACATATATATGTATATATATATAAGTTGTAAAAGAAAAATGGGTGCTTAAAAGTCTAGGTGGAAATTTAAAAAAATTTAACTATTTTTATAAGTGCAGGTTTGACACCCGCAAGCGCCACCACTAGCGGCGCTCGTGAGCGCTGCCCTTGCTCCCTACACCCCACTTTGGTAGCTCCCTACTCCGCTCAATCCACACCAACTGGCACTACTACCTTGTACTGCTTCCCTACCCGTTACCTCCCTGTGAACACTACTCCACCTCGTTGTGGCCCCTCTACCCTCCCCGTGGCCACAACTCTACTCCCTGCCACAACCATAGCCACCAGCTACAATCCCCTTCTCTTTGTCATAACCCCTTCCTGCAACCCTGCCACCACTCCTCTACCCTCTACTACCCGATGCAACTACCTCCACCATGCTCCCTCTCTATTTCCCTCCATGCAGCCTCTCTACCTTCACTCCCCTGCACTAGCCACCACTAGTCATCCTGCCACCCAATGTTAAATTGCTACCAAAGCCAAAACTATGGTCAGTCATTCATCCACCCATCATGAAACTCTCCTCCTTTGCACAACCTCCACTACACCATTCACCCCCTGCAACCTTGGCCACAGCCGCTTAAACCACCCTCAACTCAGCCCCTTGAAATCTCAATCCCTCCACCGAAACTCATTGGACCTCTGCCTCTGGTCTGAAAATTTTCCACCCACTTAATAAATAAATTTGTTGTTATTTTTTGATATTAAACTCATACAATTTTAACTTTTTTTCAATTTTGTTTTTAAAAAAACAAAAACTAGCATTTATCTTTTTTTTTTAATAAACCATCTCAGATTTCATTTTTTTTTTTAAACACCAAAAAAAAACAAAAACTTTTCCCTCACATGCATCTAACCATCAAATTTAAACCTTGCAGATCACTGATGTCATCATTGCACAAGCATTCCACATGCCCTTCTAGACCATAAGGAGTAGCCTTCAGTTTTTTCTCATAACGTGAGCATACAAACTCCATTTTTGAAAAATGAAATATCACCGAAAAGTTGATTTTGAGATTGTCATGATGGTGCTTGTTTCATGAGATTTTGATGCTGTTTAGATCCTTGTTTTTCTGTCAAAGACCAAACTTTGTGTTAAAATTTTCATTGCAGGGTTATTTCATGTTTGTCACACATTTTTGATGCCCTAACTTGTGGTTTTGAAGGGATATTTTCTCACTTGTGCATTGAAGGTTGGAGAATTCTAGAAATGACTAATCATATTGCTTGTAGGTTTCAATTTAAATTTGTTTTGGGAATGAACTTGTATGCTTAAACACTTTTCTTTGAATGCATGGTTAAAGCTAAAACAATCAAATTCAATCTCAAATGCCTTATGAAAATTGACATGAATGCTTAGACTAGAAAATGTTTGGAATTGGTGCTTAAAAAGAATTCACACACTCTTGAATGCCTTAAAGGAAATTGATTTCATTTTCAGCAATTTGCTTATGTACATGCTCGATTTACTTGTTGATGAATCTGCATTTTTCATTTATGTTGATGACGATTTAGAGTTGGAAAGAACATTATATTCTTTAAACAGATGTGTCTTCAAGTAGATTACAAAACCTAAAGCTTCATTAGGAAAGAACAAGTGTCTTTTGAACCTCAAGGCCACTTACATATTCTCTCCCCTCACGCCTTTAGGTGATCTTGGGTGCACAAGAAATAAGTGGTCTTGTTTTTATATTTTTAGGAGGCTTGCTTGGGGATTTCATCACCCCTTGGGATGACCTCAACTCTAGTGTTTTGATGGAGTATAAATATCAGGAGGTGAATCAAAATACACCTCTCTTGGAAGTAAAATCTTGTCACTCTTGGCTAAGCCTCAAAGAACTTTATACCTTTGGGAAGTGAAAGAGGATATTTGGGTTACCATCTCCCCCCGACTGTGTGGCATTATTTTCTTTCAGCTACAAACTTGGGCCTCATGTACCTTGTGTATATTGAGGATGCCCTCTAGTTGATCCTTGTACATCCTAGTTGAAATGTCATAGGATTTTTGGTGTGTTTGATGTTCTTGAGTGTTTGAAACCCCCCCAGTTGAAGGAGACACACTAGCTATGCTTGCCTTGTACATATTTCCTTGTTTGTTTTTTTATCTCAAATTTGAAAAATCCAAAAACATCATTAAACATCAAAATCCAAAAAAAAAATCATAAAAGTTCAAAAAAATAATAATAATAAAAATCTCAAAAATAAATAAATACAAGTCTTGGTTTTAGTCCTCTTAGTCAAGTTTTCCACATCAATTCCACAACATTTCTTCTTTCCATCAAATTCATCACCCTCATGAATCTCTTGTCTTAATCATTCAAACCATTCCTTGAAGTCTTGATCATCTCTATTCATCCAAATCATTTCCTCATCTTCCTAATCATTCAATCAAATCCATAATCTTCATCATAGTGATGATTCATAATCCAAATCAATATTCAATTTCCTCAGCCAATTTCATAGTTCATCCCTAATTCAATCATTCAAATCATCATTCTTCTAATCCAATTCTTTGTCACATTCAGTCATTTCTAGTCAATTCTTAATTCAATCCATTTACATCTTCATCCATAATCAATCTTTCTAATTTCATCCATTCAAGTCTCCTTCTAATTCAACTTTTCATCAAATCTTCTACTTTGGACATAGGAGCATTGTCATCAACATCAGACTTTAATTCAAATCCCACATTCACTTGTTTGCAATATCATAGGGTTTCTTATCAAATCAAATCAAACCCTCATCCAATCAATATCAACATCAAATCAAATCATATCCACTCAATATCAAATCAAATCAAATCAAATTCAATCAAATCAATATCAAGTCCAATCCATTTCAAATAAAGTCAACACAAAGTCCAAATTTGCTCCTAGTCCTAAGGTCATATTCCATCGATCATCAAATATTTCATCACTCTTTGCCTATGATCTATGGATAAGAATTGGCTTAATCAAATGATTGACAATCTTCAAAGGCAATATCAAGTTCTACCTCCCTTTCAACCTACATATCAAATCAATCCTCAAAACTTCATACCCAATTCATATCCATCTCATGTTCATTATTCTTATACCTTTGACAAGGGAATTCCACCTCATTATCCTTCAACCACATACAATTTTTTTCATAGCCCACACAATTCCTCAAACATAAATGTCATGGCCAAAGAAATTGAGGAACTAAATAATTCTATCTTGAGCCAAGAAAATCAACAAAAAAAGTCCACCTTCCATGCCATGTGTCTTCCTCCCCCATATTTCGAAGACTATAGTCCTCATGTCCCATCCAATTCAAACCCTCCATGCAATCGCCCATACTTTGAGCCTAATGTCAAAAACCACCATCCCAACCCCCTACCCATACCTCCACATTCACACAATCCTAATCCTCCAAAAACATCATCCCCTCCTTGTAATGGGTTTTTCTCATGCAATTTCTTGGCTAAGTGTAAAATCCAAAATAAAGTGATCCAATCACCCAAAGTCATAACCCCAATTCCATCTCAAGACCTTCCTCCAAAGAATGGCATTATAGATTCCCATTCTCCTCTATATCTAAGCATTTCTCCATCCCATCATTCCCTTACCCCTCAAGATTCATTTATCCATCTTATTCCATCTCATGATTCCCTTTCTAATCAAGATCATGACATTCTATGTACCACACACCTTACCGATTCCATTCCATCTCAAGAGTTAGCCTCCATAGATCCTCCACTTCATGAAGATGCTCCTTCCACTCCATCCACTAACAATCCTCCATGTCAAGGTCAAATCACTTCATCTCATGGTTCCATTCCCTCCACTCCATTATGTGATTCTATTCCATCTTATGATCCACTCATTCTGCTACATGATCCTCTTTTAAGTCAAGATCAAAGCACCCCTTCATTTTCCTTTCATGATCCCACTCCATCTCAAGACCTTATTATCCCTCATAATCCCCTTCATGATCCTAATCCTCCACATGATCCTATCACACTTATCCAATCCACTCATGAACCCCATATACATGGACTCACATCTTGTGTTGAAAATAATAAGCATCCCATTGAAGAAATAATGTCTCAAGATGTTGGTACACCTTCCACTCCTTCCAAATCCAAAATTACTCCTTCCAAACCTAAAGCTTCACATAATTCATCTTCCAAGTTCATTTTGGGCCCTTATATCCATATTCTCATTACTTCCTCTCTTCCATCCATTTTAGGTCCCTATGTTCCACAGCTAAACCCTTCATCCCTTCCATCCATTTTGGGTCCTTACATACATCCATCCACAATATACAATTATTTCACGTCATCCCTCATGGTCCTAATAAAGATCAACAAAGGAACGCCTCCTTGAATTCCTTCCAATTTTCACCATCCATATTTTCACCCATTAGCTCTCCACCCCATTTATCTTCATGCACCCATACCATGGCCAATGGAAGCAATTTGGATGGTAAAGAAAAAGTGAATAAAGCCAAAAATCCACAAAATCCCAAGGATCAACATGTCCCCTCTAAAAGACATGTCCAAGAAAAGACAAATATGATCCAAAGAAAAATCATAAGGCCACAAAGGCTAAAAATGAAAAATGCAAAAAAATTGTGGATCCCAAAGCTACTTAATGTAGCAATGAATCTCAAAGAAAGATTCAAAATGACATCCAATTCTGCTAATCCAAAAGCTTCCCTCATTCATAAATCATCCTAGCTTCCATTTTCCAAATCCATTTTGGGTCCTTATATACCCAAATCCACCATCCCAAATCCATCATCTCCTTCATCCATTTTGGGTCCCTATATCCCAAAATCCATACTTTCTCCTACATATCCTCCATAATTCTCTCCTTTCCATCACCCTTCAAGGTTTGTGCCAATGACAATCTTTCCACCTCCTTCATCCACCCATTCGCAAGTCTTCCAACCTAGCATCCATCAATCATGTCTTCCTCCCACCCACTCCTCCCCCTTCATCCAAACCTTTTCATAAGTCATTGTCCTCCATTCACTGTCCTACCAACATCTAGGAGAAACTAGTACAAATTCCTTGAAAATAACAAAGAAAAAAATATATATCAAGGGATACCATCCATGTATATAGATGCTTGAGTCCTCCCTTTCTATCCAATGTCTTCCACTTCCACTTATCCTTCTATTCACTTTTCCTCTTCCACTTGCACTCTACACTGGGGGCAAGCTCCATCCATACCAAACTTCCATACATATCTTCCATACTTCCATCTACTGTTCATCATTGTTTTCCATCTTTGATCTTGACTTTCACTTTCCTTCCATCCATCCATATGCACTTTCCATGTCCCTTTCTCGTTATCCATACATTATCCTATACACTTCCATAGTCCTTTCATATATCTGATCTTGACATTCTATCCATGTCTTGCACCTCATAGTCCTTGTCATGATCATCCATTTTCCATCCATACTCCTATGTGCTTCCATCCTTCTTCCGTATGTCCTTGGTCTTGGTTATCCCATCCACATTTCATCTATACTCTTCATATTAGTATCCCTTTTTCATACCCTCCCTCACATATCCCTTACTCATTCTACTTTTATACCCATGCTCATGATCATTATTAGTGGCACAATATCAAAATGTTCATACATGCTTTGGAAGACCACATGCCTTCCCTTCCTCCATATGCTAGCCTTCGTCCTATCTTTCCATTTTCATGCATCCTTTCCCACCATATTTTATTCCATTGTCCTATCCTTGGTATGGGGCATTTCGACTCCTTTGAAACATGATCCTTGGCTTCATATTTTTTGACACCATATCATTTGACCCTTCATAGCCTTTCACCATTCCTTCCATCCACCAACTCACATTGCTTTTCCTCCATTTACCATGCCTTAGCTCTCCCTTGTCATTGGTCCCAGTCCATTCTATCCCACATTCATTCCATCAATTCATTTCTATCCATTCTATCCCATATTCATTTCATCAATTCATTTCTATCCATCCTATCCATTCCATCCCACATTCGTTCATATCATATTCAATCTACTTCTTCCACTCCATTCAATCAAATTCATTTATCCTTTATTTCAATCAAATTTCCCTTCTTCTAATCCTTTCACATCAAATCAATTCTACTCTCATCATTCTTCATCCTATCAACATCATTCTTCCAATCTTATCCACATTCATTCTTCTATTTGCATTTCAATTTCATCTATTCATCCAACTCTCCATAAAATAAAAAACATCAAAAAAATCTCACTGTGCAATCAATACTAATCCAATCAATCTAATCTTGCAATGTTGTATATTAATCCTTAATCAATTCATCAATTTGACCCAATCAGCTGGTAATCCATTCACCATGTTCAAACATTATCATGGGATGAATCCTTCCAAATCCTTGGATGTGCATTATGCTTATTGTTAGCTTTGACATCCTTAATCAATCATCATCAATCAATCCATTAATTGGTTTTCAGCTTGACTAGGGGAAAAATGTCAGTTTTCTTTTGGTTTATTGTGCATGATTGCTTTTTACTTTTATGCTTTAGTATTTTCCACATTCTCATGGTCTTTGCATCCTATTGTCCCTAGGAATCATGATCTTCCATATCATGGTTTCATAAGGTATATGGTTGTATTAGACCCTTTTATCACATACTTGACACATTGTCATCTTGATTCCTCATACCTTGGTGCACAGTGTTGAATACAATATCAAACTTAGGTTGTTCACACCATTGCGGCATAACTTTATCACTCTTATCATTTTCCACTCCTTTCCAAACTCCCATCCATTTTGAGAGCACATTCATGTTCTCCTAACCCGCATGTCTTCTCGAGGGGGCATACCTTTCCACCCTTGTCATTCTTCTTCATCCTTTCATGACAGGGGCATCACGCTACTAGTCTTAGCCTTCCATCCACTATATTTTATTTTTCTTTGATATAACATTACTAATGCTATATCAAAGAGGAGCAAAATGTAGACACCTAAAATTGTCCAAATCCCCATTTCATGACTAATTAAATAGATATTTATTATGTATTTAATTACCCTACCTTTAATTAAATAAATTTGCATTTTTTAATTATATTTTCCTTTCCTTGATTTAAATAAACTAAGGTTTATTTAAATCCTAGCCTTTCCCCTCTTTCCAGTTGCATCCTAACCCATTCACTTTAATTAAGTAAAATAGTCTATTTACTTAATTAATCCTTTTAATCTCACTTGGAATTAAATATTAAATTTAATCCTATTTGAGCACATGGCTCCTAACTTTAACCCTCACCTAACCTCACTTTCCTAACCTAACCCATCCTTCTAAACTTACCCACTACCTAATCCCTCTTACTTTTCCTTATCACCTTGCTAATCCCCTTTTAATCCTAAGTGTGTTCTCACACATGTATGAGGAACACTCACACTTTCCACACCCCTTATGCCTTCCACACCTCTTGCATATGTGTCCCCCTTCACATGAGAGTCAAGGTGTCTCACACATGTGTGAGAAACCATGCTTCTAACACCTCTTACACCTATCATTGACCTATCACATCAAAGGTTGCTCATACATGTATGAGCATTTCCCCCCCTTTGAATGGTCAAAAACCCTAATCCACATGGAGTCCACTTGGCCTCCACCTCATTGATCCTAAGAGATCCTAGCCCTTCATCTTGCATTTAATCTCAACCATCCATTTCACCTCATTTCCATGAAGCACTATCTAGCCCATTGTTGTGTTGCAGGATTTGTGAACAACAACATCCCACAACAATGAAATCATCACCACTTGGTGATTTCATGAGGTTTGCATTAGTGCTATTTTGAGTAGATTAAGCTATTTTGATGTCATGTCTTTATTGTTTACATGTTGTCTTTCATATTTGAGGTTTGCATGAATATGTAGGAATAGACGTTATTTGCTTAGTGTTTATTCCCTTTGTTAAATTTTTATGCAATACAACACCTACTATAGATCTTTCAAAGATCGATAATGCACTACCATAATACAAAAAGGTGACTCCTTTGTTTAGCTTGACTAATGAGATCACTTGAAATTCCATTGTGCTTTGACAACCATCTGATAGTTCTAAGGATGCTCTGACACCTTTAGTTTTTTGTGGCACATTAAAAAACTAATGTCACAAAGTGCTACATCGCCATTAGGCACTTTCCAACATTTCATAATGTTTTAGAAAATTTATATTGTGGGCAAGAACTCATCATTGATCTTCCAAAGATCAATGATTGTCAAATGCAAACCTTGTAGTGGTTAAAATACTCTAGGAAAGACTAGGAAAATAACAAAGGGTAAAACCATGGTTAGGATAAGGGTTTGTGACAAAAGACATTTAAAATTTAGGAAAGTAATTCTAAAATAAAAATGGGAATAGGTAAAAAGAAAACCTTAGGGTAACAAGCTTCCTATGCAAAAAATTACAAATGCCACTATTCAAAATTTTGATAAAACTAGGGCACATAACAAGGGTTTCATGAAATATTTTAATAATTCCATCTATGGTTTTCAATACGTCTCACATTTTAAACATAGGACTCTTGGTTTTTCACTATATAGTGTATCAAAATTATACAAGGTGAAAAACTAGGCCAATAGAGTTGATAAGGAAGTATGTCACTAGTACAGGCTGATACTCTTGATGCTCTAGAGGCTGAGTAGTCAAAGCTCATAAGTATAGAAGAAGATGTTGAAGAGAAAGAAACAAGTGTAGATAGTAAGATTATTTTAGCACCTCATACTATGGAAGGTAAAGAATGAAATAAAGCTAAACTGAGTGCGACTATTATTGTCTTGAGCATAGATGCATAAGCACAACTGAGTGGTGAAACCCCTTTACCAACTCTTAAGGCAATGTTGATTAGCAACACTCCTTCACCAATAAAGAAGAGAACAATAAAAGATGTTTCACTAGATACTGAGGGTAGTCTAGATGAAATTATTGAGATGCCAACAATTAGACCTGGCAAATCTCACTTTGGAAAAAATAATTTTTCTACAAGAATTTTTGGCAAGGAAGAAGATAAAAGAAGAGCTAAGAAGAGAGCACAAGAAGAAGTAGGTACTACATGATGTAAAGCATAATTTTGTTGATGCTTTTGACACTCAGAATTTTGATGAAGATGCACCAATTACCCACCAACTAGTAAATATAGTTGATCAAGTTAATGTTGGTAATATGGAGTCAAATGACAAACTAATGGATTGGTCTATGAGAAAATTTGAAAATAAGGTTGTGGATAAAGTGTACATAACCATTGCAAGGTAGAAAGTATTATTACAAGAAAAAGTACAGGTTCTAATTGAACTTATACATAAGGTACAACATTTGTACATAATTTTTTCAAATGTACCAAGATTCACTAATCATATTTAGGTACAACTAAATCAAATTTAGGCTAAGATAAAGAGATCCAAGCGTATTATTTTTGAGCTAGTAGGATCAAGCATTGATCACTATAATAATCTACTAAATGCTCAAGGTGCATTGGTCAAACTTTAGGCAGTTGATAGCAATATGAGATCCAAATTGATCTTTATTAAAGCTATGATGATACCTCATTTGGAGGTCATGCAGAGAGAGCTAAGAACAACCTAGGATCTTATTATAGAAGATCATAATTTATTAGTGGTTGATACTTTAATTGATTTGGCTGCAAGGCTAAAGTTATAGAATTAAATTTTAGAAGTAGAAAGAATCACATGGGATCATGTACTATCCATTATTACTAGAGTTTACAAGGAATTCATTGAAAATTTAGATTACTTCCACCCATTGAACCCCATCAAGAGTGACATATAGTGTTCAAAAACAAGGGGGAAAGATTTTTGAAGGGGGAAATTGGATTTGTTGAAAGGAAACAAAAAGGATTGAATAAGGGGAAAAGAATTTGTTATTCATTTTTACATTGCTTATTCATTGGCATAAGTCATAAGACATAGGGGAGAGCTCATTTATTAGATTGTGTTGTGTAGATGTAAATATGAAAAAGTGTTTTTTCCACTAATGTCAAATCAGGAGACTATTGGTGTCTCTAACCATTTTTGTCTATTGGTTTCAACCACTTACTTATTTACAAGGTAGATTCAAATGGTCATCACTATGACCGAGCTATTTTATATAGGTTGAGTCATGTACATAAGTGAGTATATACCAAGCTCTATAGGAGTTAAGTAAGTTTACAGTCACTAAGTATTTTCTATATGAGCCAAACTCATTAGCAACCAAGCAAGTTCCATGGATACAATTTTTAAGTTACATAACATGTGTTGAGCAGGTATAAATTGAGCAATAGCAATGCCAAGCATCAAGACATAGTAAAGACTGAGCAATGCAGAGTTTACATAAAATTTAGGAATGCAATAGAGTTTGAGGAAAAATGATTATCAGGTCAACTTGGAAGGAACATTTAAATTTTTTAAAGGTTGTTATAGAACATTTAATACTTATAGTGGTTGTTACAAAATATTTAATACATACATAGGTTGTTACAGAACATTTACACAACATGGATCATAGATCTCTATGTCATGTGTTCAATTATTTAGATGAAGAGGAAAAATATGGAAGTATATGGAAAACTCTTTACAAAACTCTTTATATAGTGATGATCTTAACCTAGATCAGAAGAGGATGAGAGTGATGATGAATGAGGGGAGAAGGGAGATGAGAAGAGTCTGCAAACAAGGAGTATTATGTGATTGAAATCAGATTAAAAGTTAGTGAAGGGTATATTATCACTTAACAAAACAAGTTGCCTATTCAAGGCATTGAAGTGAAAGGGAAGAGAAGTTTATCATATCAAAGGAGAGGATCAGTTAGCAAGGAGAAGACTCAAAATCATCTTGTAGAGAAAACCAAGAGTCAAGTGTTGAGTCAGTTCTAACTGTTAATCTCATTGTGGTTTTGAAAAAGTAGTGACTAAACACTTAGTCATTATTCAACAGAGTACAGTGCAAGTAGAGTGCATAATGTATGTTGAGCATAAGCCTTCAACCAATAAATGTCGAGTAATATGATAGTTAGTGTTGAGTAGTCAGTTTGTGTCGAGTCACTTAGGTGCTAAGAAAATAGAAGGAGCACATGAAACAGAGTGTGCCAAGTGATTCAAGTGTTAAGCAAGAGTAAGTTTCAAGACACTCAGAAACCAAGTATCTGTATATAGAGCACAATGAATGTTGAGCATCAAGGTCTATTGATTTTGAGTTACTAGTCTTTGACATAGATGTTTGTTATGACACAAACTTATATATAAACCATTTTTGGCCAACATGAACATGAATTTTAGGTATTAAGAAACAAGGATCCAATAATATTATGAATCCCTATGCAAATACATGCAGCCAATAAGATAAAGGGAAGATTTTGGTGGCAATAAGGGTCAACCACAGTTGTTGATTTTAACCTAGCCCCTCTCCATAATGCCTTCAAAAAGAGGTAAACCCTAAAGAACGTTATGTATGTGAATAAGGATGTGAAGAGAGCATTTCAGGGTGGAAAGGATGGCTAAGTTATGGAGCTACAATATAGAATCAGTTTGAGAAGAATAGAGGCAAACATTGAAAGGATAGAGAAGATAGATTTGATTAGGAGGATCAAGACATAACTAGTAAAGAAGATACCTGAAGTCAAGCAACAAGGTGCTAACTAAAGCATTAGGTGCTAAATAATTCTAACAGGCGATACAAAGTAAATCTCTTAATAGAGTAGTCCTAATAGGATTTTGTAAATCTCTTAGTAGAGTGCTACTTAGTTGTGAGTTAAAATCCTTTAATCAAGGTGAGACCTAATAGTCTTGTAAGCCTTTAATAGGGAAGACCTTTCACTAGGTAGATAATAGTTTATGATCAAAACTTTGTAGCCATAATAGGCCACACTTGACAACTATAGTGGTGAAGATTTGTGGGTATCATCCCCACCCCATTTTTACCTTCTCCTTGGAGGGTTTCTAGGTAACCAAAATCTCTTGTGTTATGTGTTGATTTATTTCATGCTTTGGATGTGATGAATGGTTACTTATTTTAGTTAACATGTTAAGTTATGAGATGGATATATGGTGAAATTTTTTAAAGGTAAATATTTTAAGTGTTGATTCACACCCCTCCCACCACCCCCCTCCTCCTCTCAAAATTTACTTTCCCATTGTTAATTCCAACAATAATAGACTTGAATGAGGGTAAATATCTTAACACAGTGGTCTTAATAGATCTTTGTAAATCTCCTAATAGATTCCTTACTTTGTTGTAAGTGTTAAATCCTCTAACAAGGTAAGAGTTGGCAGTCTCTTAAGCTTTTAACAGGGCACACCCCTTACAACACAGGTCATATTTTATGATCAAACATTATAACCTTAATTGGTTAACTTTATTACTATAGTAGTGAAGATTTCTACATGTCATCCCCACCCTAGTTTTACCTTCACCTTGGAGAATTTTTGGGTAACAAATATTGTGTTATGTGTTTTATTTTCATGCATGTGATAGATTAGATTTAAATGTTGCAAAATTTTTACATGCACAAGTTTATTGATAAATGTGAATGAATTGGTGAAAAGTTACCCCCCCCCCCCTCTCAATATCGTGTTTATCCTATTTAAAATTCCATCAATCGACAATTCATTCTTAGGAAGAGCTAACAATAATGCTTCTCTAGCAAGCATATTACACATAAATGGATCTCTTTTAGCTTCATTGCAATCATGAAGTTTTATTTCTTTCACAATATTCTTTCCATTCTTTGTCATCAATCAATACCCTAGAACCGTACATAGAAAATGAGTCTTCATATTCTCCTTCTAGCTGCTATAGTTAAGTCCATCAAATTTAGGACTTTCTTTTCTAAAGTGACATGCCATTGATCTGCTTAAGTTGTTAAGCTTTTTTTCTTCAAGGACCTCATGCTTTGATACCAATTGTTAGAAATTAAAATCTACCAAGATAATTGGGAGGGGGGGGAATCAATTATCCAACTATTAAAACATTTATCAACCTTATTAATTCTTAACCATGTGAATAATATAATCAACAACCATAAGAAGCTATACATACACAATAACACTAGATATGTTAACTAGGGAAACCCTTGATCAGAGAGAAAACCTTAGTGGGGATGGCACCCAAAAAATGATAAACTAATATAAAGTTCATTGTAAGAGGATGGACTTTTTTAGGAGCTAATGAAATACATTCACTACATATCAATCCTTGTTAGGAGACTTTAAATCCCCATTAGGAGATTCTAACCTTGTTAGGAGTTGTGCTAATCTTGTTAGAAGTTGTAGAAGGTAGAAGGACCCACTATCCTACCAATTTTAGGGGAAAGATCAATAAAATCACTCTCCAATTGATCCTTTTATTATCCCTTGCAAAATAATAGAAAATGAATGATCTTGAACTCTTTTTTCCTCTTGACTGGACCTATCCTCTTCTGATCTCAATATCAAATCACTAACTTTGCATTCAAATAATCCCTTGGATCACTTATGAAATTTATATGACCATAATCTTGACTCCAAGATCTACAAAAGGGTATTTTTAGCTTTTGAAGAAACTTCATTTTTTATGGAGAAATTAGCCTTAGAAGCAAGAAGTTTTAAAAAACTCTATTTTTTGCTTATGTGGCTGCCACATAGATAGTTTTGGCTAAAAGGGTTTCGGCCTTAACCCTTTTGGTTGAAACCTATGGTGACTTTTTATACCCACTTGCATGACCTCATATAAGAGAAACACTTTTCTTCATTAATTTTCAAATAACAATTTTGGCCAAAAGTGTTACAGCCAAAATATTTTTGGTTGTAGCCATTTCACCACCTTTGTGCCATGTTGATGCCACTTGGCACCACATGGGTTCAACCCTAACACTTTTAGCCATAACTATGTCAGTTGTAACCTCGTCGGATATCCTCCTGGGTGACACAACTTGTGATTTTACCCTTCACATATCAAACACTCACTTACTTTCTCTTATATTTCTCTTTTCATCACAAGGAAAATAACCTTCCTTTATACCATATCCTAAAAATAATTCCTTGAGTCGGCATTGAGGCTTTCCCAATTGATTATAATAGGACCTTATAAAGATATTTTACATCTTTTCACAATTACAAGTCATGCTTGGCTCAAAATCTTTTCAACTTCTCACATCTATGAATGTTGACCTTACGCACTTACTAACATCATCATTAGACTATCTACTATCATAGTCTAACTATGCTTACCATGATTCTATCCTAGTTAAGAGATACAAATTAATCATCAAAAACCACTTATAAGGTACTTTGTTTTCTTACAATCTTCTATAATTCATGAATATCTTTCACATGTCTTTGACTCTATGTATGCACACTTCTCTACAAAACTAGGATATAGTGTAGAATACATCCTCAACTGCACTTGATCCGATCATCAATACATAGTTTGTATGACCTCATTCTCTATCCTAGACTCTACCAGTCTTCACATAAATAATACTATGTTGTCATAAATGACAAATGCAATCATGAATGTAACATGTCAATCATGCTAACCATCTCTCCAATGCTTAGGATACTCCCCCAAAGGAATACCATCAGCATTCATGCTAACAACATCATCCTAGAATAATCACCAACAAAGAGTAGTACATATTTCTCATTATAGTATGACTTTATCTTTATAGGACCACAAAGATTTGTATGAACTAGATCCAATCTTCCTTTAGAAGTATAAATCTTCCTCTAAAAATTATTGTTGGTTTGCTTTCCCATAACACATTATTTACACATCATGTTAATAGACTTCACTATCTTTGATAAACCTCTGGTAGCACTAGTGTTACTAATATTCACAATGTTATCAAAAATTAAATGGTAAAATTTATTATGTCATAACCAACTATCATCTATTTTCACAATAAAATAAATCACTTCTAATGGATTCAATTTATTGATATCTACTTTTTCCAACCCTAAATTGCATATGATACCCCTTGTGAACAAGCTTCTCAACACTCAATATATTATGCTTTAGTCCATCAATAATTAATACATCATCAATATTAGTTTTACCATCAAGAGTTATAGACCCTCTTTATTCAAATAATTTATATTATCTTCAATCTAAAAAACACCACCATAATACTTGTTAACCTACACAAATTTATATTTATCACCTGTCATGTGATGAAAACATCCACTATCTATGATCCATTCTGATTCATTTTCCATATATGAAACCAAATTTCTTTCTTCATTAACAAGATTTTTATCTTTGATAGAAACAAAACTAGTCTTATCCTCAATCTTCTCAAACTCATTATCAAAACCATCCTCACTAGCATTGTAAAATTCCTTAGGATATTTTAACTATATGGGTTATCCTTCTACTTTAGAACTCTTGTAGGATGTATAGAACCAAAATGACCTATCTTATTATGTGAAAACTATATCAAAGGTAACTTGTCTTCACATTTTCCTTTACCTTGGTGTCCTCTTTTAATAGCCAATTCTTTAAGTTCTTCCATTTTCCTTTCTTATTCCTCCATCTTTGTCCAATCCTCAACATGTTCCTTGAGATTTGCATGATTAGCACTTCTATTTGTGCTCATACTTTTATTAGTACCTTTTTAACCTTATGAATACTAGAAATGCATATTCAAATTTAGGTAAAACATCTTATAATCTAGAAGTTTGAAATGCATATAGCTTACAAATAATCAAAGTCTCCCTTGTAAAAATATTTTGTGAATGGTAGAGGATGTTCTCACATAAAGGTGTCACTAATCTCAATATCTTTGTAGTGATCTCATCTTCATTAATAAATCCTCTTAAATTTATGATGCCAATAAAAACCTCTTTTACTCTCTAAATATATGGTCTAATAGTATTATCTGCTTGTATCTTTTTTCTAAATATTCTTTCAAACTATGTAACTTTCCTTATTGGTGAATTTATTTCCTTCATATAATGCTGCCAACATTTCCCACAACTCATGTGCAGAATCAAGCTCCTTAACCTCTACAAACTTTGTCTCTGATAGTGCACTGATTAAAAATGCTTTAGAAATAATATTGCAAGAAAATGTATCCCTTTCAGCCCCTATTCTAGATTCCAATTCATCTTCTATCTTGATATATTCCTTGTTCTCTATAATCAACCAATATTCAATCCCTAAGAAGACCAAATGATTCCTCATCTTGTTCTTCTAATTGCCATAGTTCACACCATCAAACATAGGATTTTCTTTGCTATAACTTCTCATTCTATATCTCCTCAAGTGGTTAATCTTTCTTCTCAAAGAGGGCCACAAGATCTAATACCAATTTTTAGGAATAACAATGCACACAACACAACTGAGGTGGGGTGAATTAGTTTTGTGCTATATTTGTAAACTTTATATTTTTTAACCAATTCACTAATGAATGATATAAGCGTGAAAAATAAAATGAACAATATATAAGTCAACACCATAAGACAATTTTTTTATTCTCAAGGAAACCCCTATTAAGGGGGAAAAAAATGGGGATGATACCTAAAATATTAATATGAAAATTTCCCTATTAGGAGACCTAACCTTGTTAGGAGTCAATACAATGCATTTAGTACATCAGTCCCTATTAGAGGAAAATTACCTATTAAAGGATAGACCCCCTATTAAAAGGTTCGTGACCTTGTTAAGAATTGATGAGAATAAAATGATGATTACTTGAGGATATTTCTTGAAGGGTGAAAGTTAAATCATCCTTAAAAAGGACTCATTGTCCAAAAAGTGAAGGTTAGTAAATCTAGATGACATGAATTGACTAATGAAAACTCAATTTCCTTTACATTTCCATTAAAGTGCAAAAGGAATGATCATAAATTACACCCATATCTCTATCAAAGAATTCGACCATTCTTCATATCTACTCTGATATCCAACATCAAGGCTTACATTCACATTCATTCAATACATCTCATACAATGTAATAGAGGAATTACTTTCCTTAAAATACAAGTTATAACAAACATTTAGGTCATCCTATTAGGACTTTCCCAATGCACAAATAATTACACCAACCTATGATAAGGTACAATCTATACCTATTACAAGTATATAACAATTAAAAACATCAAAACATATGTCATGATCCATAATCAACACTTTCCAATCACTAATACATCCTTCACCATCTAGTCAACTCCCAAAAGAAATTATCAAATGCCATAAGCTAGGGACCAATACAACATGACTCAAGAGAGTCTCATATCTTGTAACATGCTCTATCCCAAGTATTATATCATGCATTATTCTTGCATACCAAGATTCTATCTCACCATCAACTTATGCTCAAAACACAATAACCATCTCTTACATAATTCCCTTTCACTAGTTTGCAATCAATCTTCACTAGAACAACTATAACTCTCATAGATCAACACATATATTTCTATGGTTGTAGACATAAGTTCTACAACCACCCTGAAAGATATATCCAAGTTTGCATACTTAGCAATTGTACATTGTCAGTACTTCTATGTCCAACAAACTCTAACATCAAAAATCATAGTTTGTCCAAAAAACTACTGAAATATATGAACATATGTTGATATCAATAAGAAAATATGAATGTCAATATTCCATATAACAACAAATCCAACCAATATACAATAGTCTCCCTGATATCCAAAAAATTCCACCTTATCCTAAAATTTTCTACCTTAATATTACATATTATGTTATATATATATGGGTAAGTGCACCAAATTGTGGTGCCAAATGGGGGGTATAAGTGGACACCATTTTTTTTTGAAATCAACAACTTTTGAACTTCAACAAGAATTTGAAGAATTTTTTTCAAAATGGTTTAGTTTTAGGTCCTCAAAAAAGGGGGCCACAGAAAGTGGTACTATTTATTCCAAAAAAACATAACATAGTACAAAGTGTGTCTCCCCTAAAATTTTAACTTTTTTTTTGAAATTCTTTAATCGCTCTAGTCAAAAGTTACCTAACACTATGTAGTTTATCCCAAATTTTTCGGGTAATTTTATAATGTGTATTTTTTTAATGAATTTTTTAATTAGACACATCCCAAAAATGTGAAATATTTGTGTGCACCCCCTAGAAATGGTTGAAAACTAATCTAAAATCAAAACTTTTTTTTTTTAAAGTGTGTAGAATGGAGTCTAGTTTCTAAAGAAATAAGTTATTGCAAAATTTGATGAACGAACTAAAATCTACAACCCAATTAGTACATGTTGCTTTTGACAAAAAATGGACATACATTCAAAAGAAATTATAGATGAAAGGTTTGAAATAGTTGAAAAGAAAAATAAGTTATATGGTTATATAGCTAACACAAAGACCTACAATGTCATGTAACCTAATTTTAATAATGTTCAACCACGAGGAAACTTGAAGGAGAACACACAAGAAAAATAATCATTTTTTGTATGTTTGTAGCAAAACACATCTTAGACTAGTTTATAGACTCCAAACCTTTGGGTTGGATCCCCAAGGAAAAACCAAGCCTTAGGCTTGGTAGAATACAAAGCCTTAAATAGTGTGTGTGCCTTATAGTGCATGCATGCTATATTTAAAGATTTTTAAATTTGAGCCTTAATAGCACGTGTGTGCTTTAGTGCACACACACTATTGAGACCTAAATAGTGCATAGAGAGGGAAGGAGAGAGGCAAAGTGAGAGTGAGAGAGATAGAGAGAGAGGAGAGGGGGGATGAGTGTGTGTGTGTGTGAGAGAGAGAGAGAGAAAGAGAGAGAGAGAGAGAGAGAGAGAGAGAGAGAGAGATTAGGGGATGGGAGAGAGAGGAAGTGAGAGAGAGAGTAGGGGTGGAAAAGAGAGAGTATGGGATGAGAGAGAGAGAGATTGAGAGTAGGAGATGGCAAAGAGAGAGAGACAGTAGGTAGTGGGAGAGGGAGCGAGAGAGGGAGAGAGAGAGGAGGAGGATGGGAGTGTGTGTGTGTGAGAGAGAGAGTAGGGCATGGGAGAGTGTGACAGTGTGAGAGAGAGTAGGGGTGGAAGAGAGAGAAAATAGGGGATGGGAGAGGGGAGAGAGATTAGGGGATGGGAGAGAGAGGAAGTGTGAGAGAGAGTATAGGTAGAAAAGAGAGAGTATAGGATGGGAGAGATAGATTGAGAGTAGGGGATGAGGGAGAGAGAGAGTAGGCAGTGGGAGATGGAGTGGGAGAGGGAGAGTGAGAGAGAGAGAGAGAGGAGGATGGGAGTGTGTGTGTGTGAGAGAGAGAGAGTAGGGGATGGGAGAGGGGAGAGAGAAGGGGGATGGGTGTGTGTGTGTGTGTGTGTGTGTGTGTGTGAAAGAGGGAGAGAGTAGGGGATGGGAGAGGGGAGAGAGTATCCTAAGAGAGAGAAAGAGTAGACAGTGGGAGAGGGAGTGGGAGAGGGAGAGAGGGGGGGATGGGAGTGTGTGTAAGAGAGAGTAGGGCATGAGAGAGAGTGTAAGAGAGAATAGGAGTGGCAAAGAGAGTAGAGAGAGAGAGAGTTGAGAGAGAGAGAGAGAGAGAGTAGGTGTTGGGAGAGGGAGTGGGAGAGGGAGAGAGGGGGGATGGGAGTGTGTGTGAGAGATCTAGAGAGTAGGGAATGGGAGAGAGATTGAGAGAGAGTAGGTGGTGGGAGAGGGAGTGGGAGAGGTAGAGAGAGAGAGAGGGGATTGGAGTGTGTGTAAGAGAGAGAGTAGGGGATGGGAGAGAGAGAGAGAGTAGGGGTGGCAGAGAGAGAGAGTACAGTATGGGAGAGAGAGACTGAGAGTAGGGGATGAGAGAGAGAGAGAGTAGGTGGTGGGAGAGGGAGTGGGAGAGGGAGAGAGAGAGAGAGAGAGAGAGAGAGAGAGAGAGAGGAGGATGAGAGTGTGTGAGTGACAGAGAGAGAGTAGCCTAAGAGAGAGTAGGGAATGGGAGAGAGAGTAAGCGGTGGGAGAGGGAGTGGGAAAGAAAGAGAGAGGGGGATGGGAATGTGTAAGAGAGAGAGTAGGGGATGGGAAAGAGTGTGAGAATGTGAGAGAGAGAGTAGGGGGTGGTAGAGAGAGAGTAGAGAGGGAGAGAGTGAGTGTGTGAGAGAGAGTGAGAGTGAGAGTGAGAGAGAGAGTAGGCAGTGGGAGATGGAGTGGGAGAGGGAGAGTGAGAGAGAGAGAGAGAGAGAGTAGGGGATGGGAGTGTGTGTGTGAGATTTAGAGAGTAGGGGATGGGAGAGGAGAGAGAGGGGGGATGGGAGTGTTTGGGTGTGTGAAAGAGAGAAAGTAGGGGATGGGAGAGAGTGTGAGAGTGTGAGACAGAGTAGGGGTGGCAGAGAGAGTATGGGATGGGGTAGAGAGAGAGAGAGAGAGAGTGAGAGTAGGGGATGAGAGAGAGTGTGATAGAGAGTAGGGGATGGGGGGGGAGAGAGAGAGAGAGAGAGAGTAGGGGATAGGATAGAGAGAGAGTAGAGAGGGAGAAAGAGAGAGTGAGAGAGAGATAGCAGGTAGTGGGAGAGGGATTGGGAGAGGTAGAGAGAGGGGGGATGGGAGTGTGTGTGAGAGATCTAGATAGTAGGGGATGGGAGAGGAGGGAGAGATGGGGGATGGATTGTGTGTGTGTGAAAGAGAGAGTAGGGGATGGAAGAGGGGAGAGTGAGAGTAGCCAAAGAGAGAGAGATAGTGGATGGGAGAGAGAGAGAGAGAGAGAGTAGGTGGTGGGAGAGGGAGTGGGAGAGGGAGGAGAGAGGGAGAGGATTTATTAAAAAAATTCTTTTACAAAGCACGTACATGCTATAGTGCTTACACACTATTGCTTGGGTAGTGTGTGCACTATAGCACATACATGCTTTGTAAAACTAGAAAAAAAAAGGTGTCATCTTTTTGGCACCACAACTTGGTGCACTTACCCATATAAAGTAAAATGATCAAGGAATATGACCTTCTTTAACTAAGATAAATTTTCCATAGTTACCATCTTCATAAGAGAATATATTGTATCATTAGAAATGTTGAGCAATGCAATAAGGGAAGATCACTAACCAAATCAATTGTGGGTGTGGGTATGATGCATTAGAAATACCCCTAAATGGATCACCCTTACACCCAAATCAAATCATCACAACCAAAAAGGATGAAGGGGAGCAAATGCAAGATCTAAATTTGGGGATGAAATATGTTTTGAGGATGAGTTCCTTTAATGCTAAGATGTATGTGATATGTAAACATGATATGAAAATGTAATCAAAGAAATCATTGCTAAGACTAGGGAAATGATAAGTAACAAGATGCAGTATCAAATATGATGCATGCTAATAAGTGAAAGATGTAAAGAGAAAGGATGAAATCACTTTAAATCTAGGATAGGAAAGGTGAACATTAGATCTAGTTTCATTTGTCAGAATTAGAAATGTTTCTAGATTTGACACTTTAACACCTAATATTTTGACTTGATTGTAAAAATTCTAAATTCAAAGGAAATCTATTGACTAAAGTTGACCTTTCCCAAAAAATATGTCCTAGTAGGCTAAGCAACCAATGAAATCCAAAGATGACATGTCATTGGTTTTGTAACTATAATAACTTGGATCCAAAATTGTGTCACCTATTCCTACACACATAAAAGAAGGAAATTTTTTTTTTTGAAGGACCTTTCCTTTTTCAAGCCCCTATATAGGAATTAACATTGAAATGAAATACAAATTGAATAAGGAAATTAATGTAAACATGATAAATGTCAGATTTACCTTGTATTGAAAACCCTCTTGAATGGATATAGAGACTAGTCAACTTCATAGAGATACTTGAATGCTTGGAATATATTGTGGAAGAAAATATGCCTTTACAAATGCATATATCTACACCTATTATTTCTAGATCTCGAGTGAATCTATGCTCAAATTATTGAATGGAGAAAAGGAATGGATAGTTTTTCTTTCTTGCGAATTTCTCTTCTGGGCCATCATGGGAGAGAAATTTGCATAAATGAAATAAGATTTCCTTTGCTTGAATGTATCTTGGAGAAGTTGAGACTTTGACATCTTGAATTGGGTGCTTGCCTTCAAATCTTGAAACCAAATCGTCAATCAAATTGATTGCACTTTCTCTTGAAATTACCACTAGCTTGCACATGAACATGAATGGTGAATGTATCATAGATTGTGGATTGTGTATATCAAAATGAGAGGCCTTGATGTCTGTTTATACTAATTTCAAAATTCAATATCATTGGGTTAGCCACAAATAAAGATTGTAGAATAGACACCCCTACATTGGGCTCAAAGCCCACTTAAATATGATTCACTAAGACAAGGTTGACCCAAGACATCATTTTCTAGGATGAGGCTGACTTAGTTTGACCTAGTTTTGGCACTTTCCAGATCTTGAGAAGTATAAAGAGTTTTAGGAAGAGAAAATGAAAGATGCATAAAATCAAGCATAATGACCCTCATATCTAGAAGTCACTAAAATGAGGTCCAATATGTCTTAAAGTTACCAATAATGAGTGCTAACTTTTTAAGATGGTGCATTTCCAATGTTATCCAAAGTGTCCACCTTCTCCATCAAGACATTGTCATTCTCAACTATTTCTCAAACAAAGTGATATTGGATATCAACGTACTTAGTATGAGCATGATACATGGAATTCTTACCAAACATGTATCACTCTATTTGTCACATTCAAATTGTCAATCTTGCAAACAAAACCAATTCCAATACCAAGTCTCTACAACCATACTATCCCCTATAGGCATGTGCAGATCAAGTCATATAATAAACTTTAGTGGTGGAAAGAAATATTGTGGATACCACTTATCCATCCAACTCTCTATTCCTCCAAATAAAGAAAATACACAACTAGTAGTAGAATTTCAAATATCTAAGTCACATGCCCTATTTGCATAAGAAATCTGTGTATGTCTAATGACTTAACCATGTCATTTTTTTAGATTGCAAGAATTGGTTATAACATTTTTTATAAAATGTAGTGCATAGGGTAAATGTTCTAACATGATTAATGATGTTGATTGACATGTCCCACAATACTACATGGGTTGGGGGTAGATTAGATGTTGTGTTCTCATGTTTTATGACACGAGCCTTTCACCAATGGAGAAAGGCCCCCAACTCAAATTAATCCTATAAATTAGTACCATGATAAAACATACATTAATTAGAAGTAACTCACAAATATACAAACACCCATTTCAAAAAAAAAGGTTTAATTTTGTTTACCAAATAAGTCATAAGCCTACTTAAAACTCCTACTGCTTGCGCTATATTTGGTCAAACATGTTTTGTTAAAACAAATAACAAAAAGCTGATTGTGGTATGTGATGAGTTTATTCCATCATTGAAGCAAAATTGAAACCATGTTGTAAAAAAAAGAGCCATTTCAATTTGAGAGCCAACCTTTCGCCAAGCTTTCCATATTGATTGAAAAGGAAATGAAATCCAGATTTCAAAGAACAAAACAAAAGTAATTTATCTAACCAATGTCATAACCCATGTCTCCACAACCCGATAGAAATGGATAGTTTTTGTGCCATGTAGATTAGTTATGTTGTATTATAATTAAATGAACCGTTACGAGAAGTTGGGGGAAAAACATTAATTTTGGGTGGAGACAGTTACACGAGGTGGAGAAAAGAAGGAATCGGAGGGGGATGCGCATTGTTGGGGGAAAAGAGAGATGTTTTGTAAAAATAATAATAGGGTTTTGGAAAAAAAAATAGGGACACATAGCCGATAGGAAGGAGCAGAAGCAGAGGCAACAACTGACATCTTTAAAACTCAATGGGGAGGGCAGAACGATGGAGGAGAATGAGCAGTAGTTGGAAATGCAGGAAGGTCTTGGACTATAATAGATGTCTTCTCTAGGTTCCTCACTAATTCTTCTAGCTTAGAAAAGTAAAAGAATATCTTGAAAGTTTGATAGACTTATCGATTGTTTTGTTCTAACTAATAGATTGGTCTTTTAAACCAAACTGTAATTCATTTTTTGGTCTTTCTTGAAATTATTATAGGTTTCAACACCATTAAAACTTGTTACTGATCTCCAATCATAACCCATAAATACATATAATTTAGACAATGCTTGTGATTATTATTGGAACGCCATTGAGCAAAGATTTCCATCATCATCTCTACTTAGTTCATGACTATCAGTCAAGTTTGAGCCTTGAATCTATCAAAAATCTAGAAATACATCTTAGCTATAGAAAGACAAAAGTCTATTAGTTACATGGAACAATTGTATGTTCTAGTGTTTTTTTTTTAAATTTTTGGAAACGTGTGAATTCTTGTTTTTCCTTGTAAGATTTAGATACGGGCAGAGAGAAGGTTACTCTTATCTAAAAGTGCCATGTCAAAACCAATAGCTTAGATTTCCATCTTTCACTTATATTTCAATGTCTTTAGTCTGTGCTAGGAGTAGTAGACCCGATTTTTCACACAAAAGTTTTGTTTAAAAACAAAGGACTCCTTTACAAATTTGAGCAGAAATAAAAATGGTTACAAATCTGAATAGAAAGTGGAAGGACCTCTCATTTTGAGTGAAGTATCTACTATAATCTTGGAACCCCTTAGAGTCATCTTGAGGGAGATAACCAAATCTGGATCGAAGCCATCCCTGGAAATGTACTCGGCATGAAGGGAACACCAAAAGCTCTTCAATGTAGTTAAATACGCTTGAGTCTGTGAGGCTTATCCTCAACCGTGGCATAAGGAGATGTTTGAATTTGAGGTCTATTTCATCGACCACCCTTCCAATGTTTTCAATTCTCTATGATTAATAGCTATGCTAGAGTTTTCATTCGGGTGTTTCTAATGATAGGGGAATATCTATTTGATAGGAATTTTTCATTGAGTTCCATCACTTCGTTCCTAGTTAACTCACATGAGTGGCGTTGCAGGAGGATGAAACCTATAAAGATCTTTAGTGGACAAGGAGATAGATTAATTACCTAGGTTTTTGACCTATTGAGAAGTGCTTAAAGCTGTCTCAAGTTACTGTTATAGATATTGTGCCTAATTGTTTACATGTGTCTTGAGCTATATAAAATGCATGAGAAGCTCCCTCTATTGATTCTGCACCTTTCTTGTTTGCAAATCTGCAGAACTTTAGTGATAAGTCTTTCATTGCACTAATTTGCATACGTTTGTCCAAGTTTTGTTTTGAGTTGGACCAGAAATTGGCTTCCATAGATCAAGTCTCAATAGGTGTAACTTTCTTTAAGCTGTGTCATTTTCGTCAGAAACATTGTATGGGATAGTCTATACCCTTTATGACTATAGAGATTGCAAACTAAGCTTTGTTCTTTAGTTTTCTTTTGTGTGGTGTGTTTATAGTTGTTTTACTTTGGAATAATGCTATTTTATGGATTAAAGCTCATAATGATTTAGGATTTTTAAGTATGTTTTCATTTGATAAGTTAGGAAGGAATGATATGAATCCTTGTTATTTATTTCTCAAGAATATTATGAGAAGCATAAGGAATTTTGATAACATCTCCTTGTTATTTGCATTTAAATGACTTGTTAAAATTAACACTGTACTTAATGGCATAGATTAAAATGAATGCATTAAGTGTTACATTTACTTTGAACTGATGCATATATGTTGATAATGCATAGTGGAAATACAAATGTGATAGAAAATAGATCTGTACATGTTGATTAAGGAATGTTAATGACTTTCTTTCATACAATAATGTAGATATCCATGTTGTTAGTGAATGGTGTTTAGACCATGATTTTATTTTAACGACACGATTCCATTACTCCTCTAAGTTGTACTTGTTTAGACTATCTCATTGCCAGGCTGGGTATCTTTCACGTCAGGAAAGATTCTGGGGAAGCTTAACAGCTTCATGGTAGAGTGGTAAAGCACTCCTACAATATTCTCGCCCTTGTGTTCTTAAACAGGTTTTGGAGCTCATTTCAACTTGGTCGTCATGGTTATACCACCTAGTCTCTGGTATCTAGTATTAGTAATCTGGTAACGAATTTACAATTTCTTTTAAATTTGAGCATATATGTATATGTATCAATTTAATTAAAGATAATGATAGTTAATCGACTAATTTTGACTAGTCAATATTCAAAATACTTGACTCCATTGATTTTTTCCCATATTACAGAGATTGTTGATGTGGCATTTGTTTTGCAGGGGTCGTCCTTACATATGGTATCAGAGCTCTTGGTTCCACACTTGGGCCTTGAGTTCACTATGCTAGACATACAACTGTAAGTCAACTTGAATTGAAGACATGGGCTACATATTGTGTCTCTTAGCTATGATTACATTAGACATAGAAAGATTTGATGTTCCTTATGCATGTCATGATTGTGAGTTTAAAGTTTCATTCCTTAAAAGACTATTAAAATGAAAAGTTTATGGAATGACTAGTAAATTGCATACCTCATATTTTTATGATTATATTTACTTTAAACTATGTGATGGTATAATGTGCATATTGGAGTATTAGAATTGAAGTATTGAGATAGTCAAAGGATGGTTGAATTTTTGCACTAGGCTATGAGAACCTACCAAATGAAGATTCAGTTTGTGATAGCAATGTAAAATATTTTTATTATGTAAATGACATGTGGTGCACATGTGGTGCCAGAATTTATTTTTATTTTATGCCAGATTCATGAGGTTCATTGAGTAATCTAATATGATAAGTAGGAAGAACATGGATATCATTTGCAAAAGTATTGCATGTTCCATTATGCATTTAGAAATATGGGACTATCAAGATAAATTTCATGTGATGCATGAGAAGTTTGGTTATGTTCTTAGTGATCCTTGGATGCAAGGTGTCATTAAACATCTACTCCCTCTTGGTAACTAGTGAGAGTCATTGTGTTTTAAGTGAATTAGGGTTCATTTTATTATGTTCGGTTTCATGAACTTGGATGTGATGAAGGACTAGCTTGAGATTTTATGTTCTTTGTGACCACAAAGCCGCCAATTTCTTATGTGAGCTAGTTACTTGACTCTTGTTCAGTTTTATTTTGGTTTGTATCTCCTTTTTGGACTTTTACTTAAAAATTATGAATCTTGTTTTTAAGATTTCTTTGATCTTGAGGTGGCTAGGGTGTGTGCACATATTTTTGATGTTGCTAGTCCTGTGATTTGGAAGTGATTTCATCTATGATGTTCATTGTGGAGCATTGATAGGATGTACAAGGGAGTAGATTGTGAAGAACATGTCATTCTTCCTTTTTCATTTATCTTATGCTATTTTATTATTTTGGAAAGCTTACCTTCCACTATGGGTGCCGAATGTGGACAAACAATGAAGGTTAGATGGTGTGTACTTTCCTTCATGGAAGGGTGTAATGTAGCAGTTATGGGATAGATAGGTGGATATCTTCATGTTTAGTTTCATTATCTGCCAGTTCTATAGAATGGATACATGTCTATTCTTGTTTCTTCTATAGGTAATTCTAGATTTTGAAAGTGCTTGGCCAAGCCATTTTGTTATCCAAATATTGCATATGTGTGCATGGTTATGCTTATTTGATTTTACTACTACATTCCATGTTTAGACTACTAGGCACCTGGTTGCAATGTAGAAATGTTTCACGGTCGCACTAGATCCATCTGATCCATCTTGTTATGGGAAGCTAGGCTTCTCGTGCCAGGGTTGAAGAATTCTTCGTGTTAGGAAGAAATCTGAGGAAAGTGTCACTCTGTGGTTGGTGAGGTTAAAGTGCCTGGGCCACACTTCTATCTCAAGAAGCAGGTGGGAGACGTCCTATAACTTTGGAGACTAGATTCACTAAAGAACACAATGAAAATGTCATCTTAGTTTGATTAGTTTGCTCGTCATTTGAGATGTACTTAATTACATCATTATGTGATGATTTAGTAGCGTAAAGGCCATACATCACAACACGTGCTTATATGTTGGTCAAGCACACTATGGTGACAAAATGGGAGTGAGGGCCTTAGGTCACTCACTTGATAAAAATTGGATTACTAATCCTTGTAGGTGATTGGTGAGCATACCTAGATGATATACTTAATGGTGCTGAACATTTGATAGATGACACTGTGCCTTCATGATGTGCTTATTGTTCCATGTTCGACGTGTAGGTTAACATTTTCTATGATGCCCATTAAGGTATGATGCTTTACATTATATTTTGTATATTTAGTAAATCATGCATCTGATGGATGGATTCCTTGGATAATGTCATGTGTTACATTTGTAAATGGATAATTATTGTTAATACTTGATTATGGCAGCAAAACAAATGTTAACTAATCAAGCTATAGTTTTCTTATTTATGTGATTCTTGCAAATAATAATGTGGCAAATACTTAACAGGACATGGTTTTACATACGATAGAATAAATTTGGACATGTAGGTCAACTTCTTCTGATATTTTCATTTATGGCATAGTCATGTGATGATATGTTGTGTTCGACAATTTGGTCGATAATTGGTTATGAAACATAACTTTATTTGCACTTATCATTTCGACATGTATGTTGGAAAGTAGAATGAAGTTGCAAACTTAATTGGAAGATATTGTATTTACTTGTTGACTCAACTAATTGTAGATGACTTTTGACTAACCTAATTTGACTTTTGGGCCTATGTGTCAAGTGTATGAAAATATGGTCTTTCTATGAGGATACAGACGGGTATGTATAGATCCCTCTTTTATCTATTTTGATAATAATTTTTACAATGGTGTTATGTGTATGTGATGATCCTCCATGCCTATGACCTTTCCTTTATAGGAAGTTGTTAACACCGTTTATTTAGTCAATTTGGTCAATGAATAATGATCAACAATGTAATTATCTTGAGTTAACTATTTGACTCCTAGTCGATATGGTGTTCAACACAGACTTAGACCCCTTGGTTGACCTTTCTGTTTTGGTTGAAATATCTATTGATGTAGAACTTAGGTTAATGTTACTTCACATATTTGATTGTGTGACTTTCTATCCTTGATCTATCGATGATATTGGTTAAATGTATGTTGTTAAATTGGAGCTATATGACACATTAAGATGTGAATACATTTGGATGTCAACTATGCAAGCATTTAGATAATAATGATGATTAAATGTGAATGATTACATTAATGATATTATGTTTGCATGTCATTATGATTCAAATGAGGATGATTTAGATGTAATTGGATTGTATTACTTGATTATATTTTGTGGACACTTGTCTATTGATGTGGACAATTACTCACTTAGCATACACCACATATTAGATGGTATGTATGGTACATATGGTACACATGGTATGAATGACTGATTAATAATGTTACTCATGATCAAGATGTGATTAAAAGATGAGTTAAGAAGTCATAAAGATGAACAAAATTTTTGACTACTAATATTTGAGTTGATCTCTTTGAGATACTGATTAGTATGGCAGGATATGGATAAGAAGTACCTACTAGTTAGGAAAAATCCACATGCGATGCCAGGGTATGGTAAGTGCACAGGTATGTGTGTGATATCATGTGATTTTAAGTCAATATCTTACAAATTTTGAGACTTCTTGAGATAAGGAAGTACATAATTTTATATTTCATTGGAAAGTCAATTTGATTTATAATATGATGGACTTACATTGGGTGTTGTTGCTGCAATGCAACAGAGGGAACGACACATTATCAGAAAGGGGGAATATTGTTAGAGAGAGGTAGCCTAACCTTGTAAAACTATACGATGGTAATGGAATTCACACACTCACACATAGAAATTTTTCTTGAAGTGATTAATTATGCATGTGCTTACATAACATTTATGTTATCTTTTCTTAATTTATTACTTCAATTGTATGATAATAGATCTTTCAAAAGATAGCTCCAAGAGAGTTAATGTAAATTTTGACTTTATTTGAGTAAATGAAAGATAGTTTTGTTGATAGAATTGAATGACGATGTGTGCATTTTTATAATGGAAGTTAGATCTTGATATTGTAGATTTCATATAAAGAAAAGAAAAGTTCATTTTAATTACAGTAGCTGAAAAATCTATATTTTCCATAGAACTGAGTGTAGATGCATGTATTATTATGAATAATTAGAAGTTGTATTATGGATCACTACAATATGGAAGTTTTGAAATTGTATAGATATGACTATAAGCTTTAACACATCTTATAGCATCGAGGACGATGCATTTTATATGGGAGGGAGGATGTCATAACCCATGTCTCCACAACCCGATAGAAATGGATAGTTTTTGTGCCACGTAGATTAGTTATGTTGTATTATTATTATTAAATGAACCATTATGAGAAGTTGGGGGAAAAACATTAATTTTGGGTGGAGACAGTTACACAAGGGGGAGATAAGAAGGAATCGGAGGGGGATGCGCATTGTTGGGGGAAAAGAGAGATGTTTTGTAAAAAAAATAATAGGGTTTTGGAAAAAAATAATAATAGGGACACATAGCCGATAGGAAGGAGCAGAAGCAGAGGCAGCAACCAGCATCTTTAAAACTCAGTGGGGAGGGCAGCACGATGTAGGAGAATGAGCAATAGTTGGAAATGCAGGAAGGTCTTGGACTATAATAGATGTCTTCTCCAAGTTCCTCACTAATTCTTCTAGCTTAGAAAAGTAAAAGAATATCTTAAAAGTTTGATAGACTTATCAATTGTTTTGTTCTAACTAATAGATTGGTCTTTTAAACCAAACTGTAATTCATTTTTTGGTCTTTCTTGAAATTATTATAGGTTTCAATACTGTTAAAACCTATTATTGATCTCCATTCATAACCCATAAATACATATAATTTAGAGAATGCTTGTGATTATTATTGGAACACCATTTAGCAAAGATTTACATCATCGTCTCTACTTAGTTCATGACTATCAGCCAAGTTTGAGCCTTGAATCTGTCAAAAATCTAGAAATACATCTTAGCTGTAGAAAGACAAAAGTCTGTTAGTTACATAGAACAATTGTATGTTCTAGAGGTTTTTTTAAAAATTTTTGGAAACGTGTGAGATCTTGTTTTTCCTTGTAAGATTTAGATATGGGTAGAGAGCAGGTTACTCTTATCTAAAAGTGCCATGTCAAAACCAATAGCTTAAATTTCCATCTTTCTCTTATATTTCAATGTCTTTAGTCTGCGGTAGGAGTAGTAGACCCGATTTTTCACACAAAAGTTCTGTTTAAAAATAAAGGAATCCATTACAAATTTGAGCAGAAATAAAAACGGTTAGAAATCTGAATAGAAAGTGGAAGGACCTCTCATTTTGAGTGAAGTATCTACTATAATCTTGGAACCCCTTAGAGTCGTCTTGAGGGAGATGATAACCAAATCTGGATTGAAGCCATCCCTAGAAATGTACTTGGCATGAAGGGAACGCCAAAAGCTCTTCAATGTAGTTAAATATGCTTGAGTCTGTGAGGCTTATCCTCAACTGCGACATAAGGAGATGACTGAATTTGAGGTCTATTTCATTGACCACCCTTCCAATGTTTTCAATTCTCTACGATTAATAGCTATGCTAGAGTTTGCATTCGGGTGTTTCTAATGATAAGGGAATATTTTTTTGATAGGAATTTTTCGTTGAGTTCCATCACTTCGTTCCTAGTTAATTCACATGAGTGGCGTTGCAGGAGGATGAAACCTGTAAAGATCTTTAGTGGATGAGGAGATAGATTAATTACCTAGGTTTTTGACCTATTGAGAAGTGCCTAAAGCTGTCTCAAGTTACTATTATAAATATTGTGCCTGATTGTTTACATGTGTCTTGAGCTATATAAAATGCATGAGAAGCTCCCTCTATTGATTCTGCACCTTTCTTGTTTGCAAATTTGCAGAACTTTAGTGATAAGTCTTTCATTGCACTACTTTGCATATGTTTGTCCAAGTTTTGTTTTGAGTTGGACCATAAATTGGCTTCCTTAGATCAAGTCTCAATAGGTGTAACTTTCCTTAAGCTGTGTCATTTTCGTCAGAAACATTGTATGGGATAGTCTACACCAGAGATTGCAAACTAAGCTCTGTTCTTTAGTTTTCTTTTGTGTGGTGTGTTTATAGTTGTTTTACTTTGGAATAATGCTATTTTATGGATGAAAGCTCATAATGATTTAGGAGTTTTAAGTATGTTTTCGTCTGATAAGTTAGGAAGGAATGATATGAATCCTTGTTATTTATTTCTCAAGAATATTATGAGAAGCATGAGGAATTTTGATAACATCTCCTTGTTATTTGCATTTTAATGACTTGTTAAAACTAACACTGTACTTAATGGCATAGATTAAAATGAATGCATTAAGTGTTACATTTACTTTGAACTGATGCATATATGTTGATAATGCATAGTGGAAATACAAATGTGGCAGAAAATAGATCTGTACATGTTGATTAAGGAATGTTAATGACTTTCTTTCATACAATAATGTAGATATCCATGTTGTTAGTGAATGGTGTTTAGACCATGATTTTATTTTAACGACATGATTCCATTACTTCTCTAAGTTTTACTTGTTTAGACTATCTCATTGCCGAGCTGGGTATCTTTCATGTTAGGAAAGATTTTGGGGAAGCTTAACAGCTTCATGGTAGGGTGGTAAAGCTCTCCTACAATACTCTCGCCCTTGTGTTCTTAAACAGGTTCTGAAGCTCATTTCAACTTGGTCATCATGGTTATACCACCTGGTCTCTAGTATCTGGTATTAGTAATCTAGTAACGAATTTATAGTTTCTTTTAAATTTGAGCATATATGTATATGTATCAATTTAATTAAAGATAATGATAGTTAATCGACTAATGTTCACTGGTCAATATTCAAAAGACTTGACTCTCGTTGATCTTTCCACATATTACGAAGATTGCTGATGTGGCATTTGTTTTGCAGGGCAGTCCTTACAACCAATTAACAACTTCCCACTCCTTTCTAAATGTGGCTCCATAATCTCATATGCAACTAAGATTTTCCAATATTAATCTCCTGAATTTTCTTAACTAGTTAGAAAAACAATCTTGAGATTTTAATTCATTCCTCCAATCCCTTTCTGAAAAAGATACAAAATATAATTGAAAAATTATGCATTTGTCTATGAACGTGGGTGTCCAAAATGAAGAAGAAGACAAAGTCTGCAATATCGATGTAGTAAGTGACAGTAATAATATTACATATAACCAGCCACATTGTTACACGTTGCATCTTGAAGTCGGACTTCAGGCTTTTAACTTTGCAGTGCATAAGTTTAAAACTGGCAAGTTTTCTGTATATTCAGAGAAAGCAGATTATTATATTTATATTTGGTGGGATCACATGGCTACAGTCGTCCTTGTGCACAACCAAACAGAATATTATGTCATTTCCAACCTCAATAAAATATAATTTTACCTCCTCCAAATCCCTGTTTTCCACCTGCCATCATTCAGTTGTATTAAACTTTGTTTTGCACATTTTATCCATTAAATCTCATCTTTTCTATACATTTATTTTGCATCAAATTTCTCCTTATTTCTTGTGATTCTACGATGGATTACTAAATGTTTTCCAAATGTCGATGTAAGATAAAGTTTATGGAATTGAATCCAGCATCTCTATGTGTTTCATAAAATATTGTCAAACAAATTGATGGATATAAGTATTGAATTGTATATAGGATTTGCATAGGAGAAACTCTCCTTGAGCTTTATATAGATTATTGGAATCAAATGTTTATAACTTATTAGAATTTAATTTAGATTAGTTATTAGTAGTTTGCCAATTATTATATTAAAGTAAATATCAGTTTTATAATCAAATTTAAAGAGGATAAGATATTTAGTATTGTAATAGAAAAATTATAACCATTTTGAATTTGCATTGTATATAGTTTTGAAAATCTAATTGTTTTGTCACTAGTAGTTTTGTTTATATTTTTTTTGTTGTTCTTATGTTTAAGTTATGAGTCTATAAGTTTAGAGGTAATTTGTGATTGCCTATCTATTCTTTGAGTTTAGGTTATATCTTGTACAATGTCCTAATTTATCCTTTGTGTTTAGGTTCTAACTGCACAATATCATTGCCTTTTGGTTTATTGGATGTGTCTATGTTTGCTTTGTCTTCTTATCTACTCTAGGTTTGGAGATAAAAATAATTTGGGAAACATGTGATGTGATTGTCAACATTTTAAAATGCATGTACAAGATTGAAAACAACAAGCAAGTACCCTACAATAACAAGTTTAGGCCTAGTTTGTGATTATCGATATATCCTTCGTGTTTAGGTTCTATCTTGCACAATGTCTCGATCTATCCTTTTTGTTTAGGTTCTATCTGGCACAATGTCTATGTTCTTTGGTTTATTGGATTTGCCTATGCTTACTTTGTCTTCTTATCTACTTTAGGTTTGGACATAAAAATAACTTAGGAAACATGTGATGTGTGAGGCTAACTTTTGAAATGCATGTGCAAGATTGAAAACAACAAGCAAGTACCCTAAAATAAAGTAAGGATATTCATACTCCTACAAGTACATCAAATTCAAGTATTTCATTATTGCTTGCTCATTTGATTCTCTATACTAAGAAAGGATGCATGTGCTATAAAAAATGAAAGTTAATAAGGGCATTTAAATATTTGTATATGATGGTTATTGAACTCATAATGATAAAGTTAAGGCAAGCTAGGTATATCATTAAATATTGATAAGTAACAATTATATTAAAGTAAGCATAAGGATACATGAATTAGGTGTAATGATTTTGTAAATGTATCAAAGTCTATACATATAGGAATACTCGAGAAGTCTTTCCATAGGAATATGTTATTTCAAAATAAAGAAAAAAATAAATGATAAATGATATAAGCATACACATTTTATCATTACAAAGATAAAGAAAAGGAAATATAGAAGGCTAGAGGAAAATTTAGTTTGATTTTAATTAGGACATGATCTCTAAAAATTGTAATTTTATGATCTATTTGTAAGTCAAATAAAAGTTTTAAATGATTTCTCTTTTATAAAATAAAAGTGTTAGGAGAGCTTGATAAAATCGAAAAGGCTTATACCATTCAAAATTTAAAAGTCAAGTTAATTGACTTGAACCATAGAAATAATATTCAATTGGTGAACGTCTTAGAAGGGGAATGTGTAAGACATTGAACTTGCTCCAAAAACCTTGATTATTGGAAGCAAGCTAGAAGAGCCACATAATCTAGTAAAAGATCTTCCACATTTTACCAAATAGCGTAAAGTCAAATCATTAGGGAAGACTATGCTAGTAATCCACTCTCTAGAAATTATATAATGAATATGACCAACCAATTTTTTCATAAAATTAGTTGAAATAGTTTCCATCTTATCCTCATTTTAATTTAGTGGCAAAACTTGCAAATACTTTTAGAACAATAGCTAATAACATAACTTATAGATTACTGATTTGTGAGCATCAAAAGTTGATGTTTATTCAACCCAAAAGATATCTGTATTTATGAAGAATGTCAACCATCTCAATAATCTTACAAGTTCGATATGAATTTTTTTATGAATGAATAAATAAATAAGTTATAATAGTAATAGAAAATAGAAATTTAGTCACCTGAACTTGGTAGGCCCATAACTTATTGCTCAGTGCTTGACATCTGAAACTATTTATATTGTCAAAAAGGTCTCGAAGAGCTCTAATTTGAGTCCTTCAATCCAATCCTCCAACTATTCTATTTAAGGGGCTAATTATAGTTTTGACCCTAAATTTCACTCTAAAGTCCTTCAAAAATACAAATTACCAAATCATAAAAAATGCCAAAAATGTATATATATTTTCCCTAATTCTACTCATTCTATCAACTTTAGATGGCTCTAGATCACCCTCAAACTACTCTACCTCATGTTTGGGTTGATCTAGATCACCCTTGACAAACATTGATTTCTTTGGAACACATCCTCGTCCAAATATTTCTATCCATCTTCACCAAAACATTCTTCATAAAGTCTAATATTGACACAATGTGAATTTAAAATATATTCCTTGAGTATCAATCTTAATCCATGCTATTTCAAAAAAAAAAATGTGAACACTAAACCCTCATTTTCACTTGTATAGATGAGGAAATCTTATTGGATGAAAAGAAAATATATCGCTTAAAAGGAAATGAGCTATCTTAAGTGGTTTATAATGGAGTAATGACAAACATTGGGAAAACTAATTATCCTAGACATTAATGTGATAACTAAAAAATAAAAGTAGCTATTTTGAAAGATTTATAATAGAACAAGGGTTGTGCACTGTTAGAGTCCCTACTTTAGGAAGGGGATCAAAAGGTCATGCTCTTCTCTAGATTGGATGTGTAGAGTCATGGATGGGACTGTAGAAACATTCACTTCTTAAGATGGCATAGGTAGAATTGTGGACATTGTTGTAGAACTAGAAGTGTACATTGGCTTAGCATTGTGCAAAAAAAATTTAAAGGACCAATAGTAGATACATTTTTAGAAATAGGCTATAAGTTAAAGGAAGTATATTTAGATAGTAATAGAAGATCACTAATTCATTGAAATTCACTATTAAGGTTGAATCATGTAGTGTAAATAGAGACCTGTCTTTCATCTTTCACTAAAGACTTTAAATTTTGATATTTTATATTTTAGTGGTTACAATGGTTACAAAACTATCAAGATTGATGGAACATATGATATTTCTATAGTAAGATATGAGTGTTCTATTTTGAGACTTCCATTTCTAGATTTCCCAATAAATTTAATAATTTGGCATTATAAATATGGTATGAGCTAGATTTGAGGTCAACAAATTATACCTATAAAATTTTAATTTGTTCTAATTATATCTTTTTTTCTTGCACTTTATCAATTAACTCTAAAATGAACTCACATGATCACATTTCATCATTTCTTTGCATATATTCTTCCCCAAGAGTTATTTTCTCTTTAGATTGTGCTCATTATTCATAATAATGTTTTGTACTTTCATATTCTATCACTCATTAATCTAGAAATTATTTCTTTTAATTTCATGTTTAATTTTTATGACACTTTTACTTCAACCAGACTAATATACACAAACACATTGGTGCCTTCTTCTCTAGGATATGCTCCCTAATGATATTTTGTACCAGGTGCATTTTTTTTGTATCCTAGCATTTATCCTTGGTTTAATTCATCATTTTTTTGGTTAGTAATAGAGATTTATTTATTAAATAAAAATGGGATGGGCAAGCCCTCAAACAAGAGTGGAAACAAGTGTTCTGCAATCCCATCACAAGCACAACAACAAGCAAAGAAATAAAAATAAAAAAATCAAGGAAAAATAATCTCAACAATCCCCCTTTTTGGTGTGAGACCTAAGAACCACACCCAGTTTCCTTGGAACCTTAACCTTCTTCCTCTTGACAACTTTCTACCCATCCTCCATTCTAAATGCCTCATCCTATTTCAAATCTGGTAACTCATTAGGTTTCATCCCACAATCCTCTACACTAGACCCTATTGTATTCACCAAAGATTCATCCTAAGTTACAACATCCTATGTATTTTGTTTTATTAATCTAGATTTCTCCCTTCTAGTAAGTGTACCCACATCTACTTGTGTAACCTTCCCATAACCACTAACTATGTTGGCATCCTCCTTCTTCTTTAATGCAAGTAAGATGTGTAAACCCAATAGGATATCTTAATATCCCTTCCTAGAACCTACTCAAGACTAGGGTTGTAGTGATTGGTCTCTTCCACACACCAACTTCACCTTCACAAACCTATCCCTATCTTCCAAGTAGCCTAAAGCCTTCAACAAGGCAACCAAACTTCCACCCACCTCACTCCCTTGCACCCTCTAGGATCTCAATCTTCAAGACACTTAATCTAACCCTTTCCCATCATTCCACCATGTTTCCTAACCTTTTTATAGGTTTTGGGCTTCCTCCTAAGCCAAACTTGCAAATAACTCTAGGAGGCCTAATAGGGCCTCTTTCCTAGTAGCCCTATTTCATCCAAAATAGCACCAACCTCAAAGAATTTCCAAAAAAGCCCCCAAATAAATTATAGAATTATTTATAACATAAAAATACATATATAAATCCACAAGATGGATTTTGGGTCACTACTTCTAACCCCTTAACCTTCGAGCCCTAGTTTTAAGGCTTTTAGGCTTAAACACACTATTTGATCTTCTAGACTTCCAAACTTGAAACTCACAATCAATTTTCTTCTCCCATCACTATTTTCAACCTTTTACCTCATTACGTACTAGAACTCAAACCTCCATGATCCATTTCTTGACATCTATAATGTGATTTTCAACTGTTAGCACATTGAATAGACTGATAGAAGAAACTCAAATATTGTTGTAATACATGTTCCATAGCATAATACCTTTCTTCACACCCATCATCAAGTATTTTCACCAAGGGAAATGGAAGAGATTAATTATTTTCATTCAAACCCTAACTACAGGATAGGGTAACCAATTGACCAAACAAAAATTCAAATCCAAAATAGCTTTCTCCTATTTGATCAAAACTAAATATTTTCTTCACCAATAAACAAAAACTCAACTTTCTAAAAACATAACCAACCACTTACTATCACCCTACAAAAGGATATGTTATCTCATTCCAAATCTTAACAATACTATCCAACCCCAAACTAGGTTGAAGATAATCAATTTATAGGTCATAGCTCTTGACCTTACAACTTCATCTTTCCATGCTCGATCCAAAAAATGATCTAACTGTTAGACTTTTAGTTTGCAAGAAAATTTGGAAAAAGTTGCATAACAACTTTTATTGCAATTTTTACATCTTTTACTCAAACTTCACACAAAAGACTTCAAATGCTCGCAAAACTATACCAAAATATGTAAAAAGATTATAAAACATGAAAATGAATATTTTTGGTCAACTCTCAATGTTTGACCAATTTTTGACCACCCTTTGACTTTCTTATAACCTTATTACAACATGTAAATAACTTTCCTCAAATGCATGATGAGATTGCCTAAACTATCATGTGTCATATTGGACACTTATTGACCTCCTATACTCTCCTCCTTAGTGTTTGATCACCTTATTTAGGACCTAGGGCCCCTGCACCATACTCCCCTGGTCTAAAAAAATCAAGTCCCTTGAGTTTTTGAATGCTAAAGAGTTGCGCCATGCTTGATGATATCTTCTATTCCCATCCAGATTGCTTCCACCTCAAGTAGGCCTTGCCATTTCACCAGATATTCCTTATATATCATGTTCCTAGCATTTTTGACTATCTTGGTATCTAGTATGCACTCCAACTATAATGGTCTATTGGGTGGTAGGTCCTTCATCCATTCCACTTTAGCATCTACCTTGTTGCTGCTATTAGAATCCATGTTGTTGTTGTCCCCTTTGTACAATGTGAGGTCCGAAACATTGAAAATGGGTGATATGCTTATCCCTTGTGGTAGTTCTTCTAATACGTCTAAATTGGTGCAGTGCCATGGTGAACAAATTTTGGTCTATTGATCTTACTCAAAGTCCTATTGTACTAGGAAATGTTGATTTCAACAATATCTACTTGTCCCAAGTGTCAAATGCAGAAAATCCCCAATTTGCATTAATCACATACTTCATTTAATTCCTAAATATTGATCAAAATTGACTAAATTAACCTTTTAGTTGAATTAATTTAATTATAAGTCCTAGTACTTTAATTAAATTAGATTCAGCCCTTTAGTTAATTTACATTAGGAATTAAATATATTTGATTTAATTAAATATCTTCATTCTAATTGTTGAATTTAATTATTCAATTGATTAGAATATTCAATTATGAGGTCATATTTAATTTCCTTAAATCAAATATCTTCTCTAATATTCTCTCTTCAATTTAAAAATGGAAACTCTAAGTTGACTAAAATCAGAAAAGGAATTAAATCAGTTAACTCCTTATTCCACTCAAAAGCAATCAGTTAACTTCCTTTTCATAAGGAAACTTTCCATTCTAATTGAATCTCATTTCTCATCTCGACCATCCATTCAATTTGATCTCAACTATTGATCAATTCTTGGATTCTATTTAAGAAGCTCTCAATTCCTCATTTAGGAGGTTGGCAATTGAATAATATTGAACTTATGTTGAATTGTTGGCTCAACTACTCTTGCATTCTTAGCTTAATACTCTCATATTTGCAATCTCATATAGATTAATCATGCATCTATATAGATCAATCTATTCTTATGTTCTTAGATTTACTTACATACATCTAGCTTAATACTGCATATCATATAGCTATTAAAATCCTTCATTCTAGATGTTTGGTTGCTAGCTTCTTGGTCTGAGAGTGAATAGAAAAATCACTCTAGTTAGGAGGCAATAGATCAACCTATTGGTTATTTCAAATGAAAAATCCCATGTTCATTCTGGGATGATTCTTCAAATAATTATCATGTTGAAGTGTGTGTGAATCACAGAGGCCCACATTTCCCACTCACATTTCTGGTGCCCACCATGGGGCAGAGAAAGTCAATTTTTTTTGCCTCATTTCTTCTTTTTTTTTCTTATTTTCAACTTTTTTCCCGTACAAAACATTATTTTCTCACATCAAAAGTCATTCCCTCTTGTAAGAAAATGCCAAATTTTTGTTTCCTTATGTAGCTTATTGTACTTTCTCGCATGAGAAAATACACAATTTATACTTCCTCGTGGAGTTCGTTTCACTTTCTCACACCATACATTGTGTTTCTTCATGCAAGACTTGATACCAGTAAACTAAAAGTGTGCATTTTTGCTTCATTTTCATGATTTTTTGATCTAATGACTATTTTTGTAGCATTTATTTGATGATATCTAACCTTTGATATAGCTTAATAATGGTTTTTAGATCACTTGTCAAAGACACCCTATTACAAACTCTTAAATAGTACTAACAATTTGATTACATGATATTTAGTCAAAGATACACATGTCAAAGAATCAATTCAAACCCACTAAAATGTTGTGTCTTCTTTTATTACTTTCTCAAAGATAGTTTAATAGGGCTTGTGAACTTCATAGGGCTCTAGAAAAAGTAATAGGGGAGTATGCTCTTTGTTACTTGGAAGTGATGCCCAAGAGTAAATTAGAAACCTAGACACCTTTTGAAGATGGTGCATGAGGGAGGCAAGAAAGTTAGTGGTTCTCCCAAGAAAAGATTTTTATGAAGAGATAATGATTTCATTTTAGGGGATCAAAATCTTGGAAAAAGACAAGTTGGGATTGAGAAGATAACTTGGTGACGAATATTTTTTGCATGTTTGGGTAAGTTGACGAGGTAAAGGAGTATTCCCTTTCCCCTTGAGGGAAACTAGAAACTTGGAACCTTTGATCCAAACCACTAGTCTAAGTCAACCTTTAGAGGGCTTGCCAGAGCAATCCAACCTCTGGGAATGATCCAAATGAGCACACACCCTTCACCAGTGATTCCAACTTACTATGATAAAGAAGCTCTATAGAGAGAAAGGCTCCAAAGCCATGTTTATTTCCTCTTCTTCATTCTTATATCACATTTCAAGAAGAGGGTTTTTCTATTGCACTAGCCAAAATTGGCCCGAATCTTGCTAGTCAAGTGTGTGCACTTTTAGATGTTGATGTGGGTTTCTGGCCTCAACGTTGTTCATGAAGCCACTGGGGGTTAATATGAAAAAAAAGCCAAGTAAAAACCTCCAAAAATCAAATGACTCTAGATTTCACCTTAGATGTCCAATTTTGATGAAACAAAAGTCAATTTAGGGGTTTTTTGACCTTTTGAATGTGATACCAATATCTAATTTGCACTAGCAAGCTCCAATCTTGACCTGCAAAAAAATCTCTCCAATGGCTATGTAATTAAACTACTATGGCTCTAATATTATGTAAGAATTTGGTATAGCTCTAATACCATGTAAGAATTTTCCTAATGAATTAATTTGAATGCCAAGATTAAGAAGCTCAATAGATAGCACAAGAGAGACAAATGATGATCAAATGAGAATGGATATTAGATGATTGGATATTGGATAATAGGATGAATACATCATAGAAGTGCCTTGTATATAAAGGCAACTATAATGACTAGGAGTTAGCAAAGAGATAAAAATCACAACTAAGCACATGTCCACCAAGAGTGGATTATCCTCCATTGAGCACAAGAGTTTGTGTGATGATAAGAGTATAAGTTTAAATAGGTGTATTTCATAAAGAGATGTTGTAGACATCATGTGCTCTAATAAGTTGCTAACTCCTGTGTTGTCAACAAGACAACTCATTTGACTGTGCATATTCCTAAGTAAACTTATTAACAAGTTGCTACTTGATCCACCTCTGAAAGGGGGCATAATCTTTGTGTAAGGAGGGGGAAGAGTCTCTCCTGTAGATACTCACCATAGGCATTTACCTATACATTGGAAGGTGGTATACACACTTGGCCCATACCAAAAGGGTGCTCATTCAATGTATATGTTATTGAGTCCTTGGAATACACCAAAAACATGGGTACCCTCTAGTGGGGTGACATGGATGTGTGAGGTGAACACATGCACATAAGTTGTGAGACAAAGATTTCCCTTTTGCTACCATTTTTGGTTATAGGGATAAAGCATGTCTTTTTTGAGTCTTTAAACTTGTCCAAATATTTTAAATAAAGAAAAGGTCAAACTCCCCCATCCTTTTGAGTTTCTTTATCCTCAGTTGGATTATTTGTGACTACTTCTTGCTTCCTATGTCTAAAAATAATTGTCTACTTGCAAAGCAAAATGATGTCCAAAATTTGAAAACTATGTTGATTTTTGTCTAAAACTTATAAATATTATTAGTCCTTTGTTCAAAACTGTAAAAATCATTGAAAATCTCTTAAGTTCAGTCAAAACCTATTAGTCTGGTCATTTTCTCACATCCATCTTAGAAAAATTTTGCATGAGAAATTTTTTTGTCTGCACTGCTTCATGGGGTTCTTTGCAGTTCCTTGCACCTTTTTCTGCATATCTTCATGCAAAATCCTGCCAAACACTATCTTTTCAAGTCAAAACCTTTTTTTTGGTCAACTATCAAATCCTTGTGTAGCCTTGTACAAGTCCTCTTGCAAGAAAATTGATTATTGTTCTAAAACTTTGCTTGGTTCTTTGCACTTTCTCACACTGTTCTCTATGAAACTTTGTGCAATATCTTATCTTGAAGCTATCAAAACTATTCTACTAGTTGCATCTTCTTGCTTGGTTGTCTATATTTCCTCACCCTAGACTCATTTTCTTGTGCGAGTCTATCAAAATCTATCAAAAATAAGGAGCTATTTTGAGCTTCCTCTTCAAGAACTTGATCCAAGTTTGGTTTGTGGCTATAAAAATTATGTTATTCCTCTCTCTGTAGTGGACTTATGTTCTAAAACTTGGTTGTTACTACTTGAAACATAGTACATCGAAATGGCTAGCAATAAATACACTCAGTCTAATGTTCCTAGTGAGGAAGAAGGGATTTTAATTACAAATATGAAGAAACAAATCAAAATAATAAGCTCTCAACTTCAAAGACTAAAAGAAGAAGACACATCATCAAGCACATTCTCCTTGCAAATTTATTCTAGTTCCTCTAAAGACAATGATCCATCAACTTCTTATGATGTTGAAACCAAACCATTGGGAAATAATGTACCCAAGAAATCTAAAGGTATATTTGAAAATGAACTTTGGGAATTTAAACCAAAGCGTGATATCACACCTTTGGGAAAATCTTACAAATTAACCTTGGAAAAACGTGAAGAAAAACTCATTATTTTACCTAAGGTCACTTTGGAAAGAGTTTCCTTTATGAGTAACTATTGTGCCTATCATAAACATAATTTACATAAAACTTCACATTGTAAGGAGTTGGAAAACAAGATCCAAGATCTCTTTGCTAATGGCATAATTCAAAAATCTAAGCTCTCATCTACTAGAGATTCTACTCTCAAGAAGGATCAATATCATTAAACCAAGTCTAGTAATGGTTTAAATGTGACACTTATCTCTTGCAACATACAACCACCTTCTAAAGTGTCCAATCTTTCCAACACATATTCACCAAACAAAGAACTTGCTACTCCTCCTATTGATTATGTATACCCTCAAGGACTACATTTGAAAGAAACTCAAGCCAACAAATATTGGGCTGCAAGTATTTTTACTACCTTCAAAAATCACATGTCTTCATCCCCTACTATGCCTATGAAGTCCACTCAAAGTAATTTTCCTTCTAAACTTCAAGAGCCTATTATGCAAACTCCAAAAATAGATTTGAATATAGATTCAGATACTCCCTCATCCTCAGAATTGGTTTCATGTCAATAGGACTACTTAAATGATGAAGAAACAAGTGTTGATCAAGACCAAGATTCCTTCATCCCCTTTCAAATCTTCCAAGATTCATGCCTCTATCTCAAGAGCCACATATTCCTCCATCTCCCATGTCATGCACCTCTACTAAGCAAGATCAAGATATTCCTTCCATCATTCCTAAGGAGATTATTAAAGACCAAGAGAAGGATACTTTTCCTATGCTACCTAAAATTCCTTTTGAAGAGAAAAGTGTTCCCTCGCCCTCTTGTTATACCTCACTACATTCACTTCAAAACTATGCTCAAACCTTAAATACTCTTGTTAAAGGTATTGCTCCTATAATAGCTACTCATAAATCTATTGATGGCTTTGCTCATGTTGCTCACTCTACAGATGTTGATATCCCTACTCATGGTCCATTCACATTTTCTAAATCTATCCTTGGTCCCTAACCATCTAAGCTAAAACATTCAAGTCTTCCATCCATATTGGGACCTTATGTTCCTCTATCTCCTACTTCCACTCTTAGCTCATTACACATTCCTCCTACCCTACTCCAAGATCAAAAAATATATGTTAGCATGAATGTTGATGCTATGGGGGAGCATTGAAGAAAATTGATATTATGGATTAATGACTGTGTTTCTCATTGATAAAAATATAGTAATAACTTTGTAAAAGACTAACAGAACATCAAATGAAGATTTTTGTATTAAGAAAATTATATTACTTATTTGATTATGCACAATTACCAGTGCATACTACAATATGTATTTGTTACAAGGGAAAGTGTGCAGAAACTAATGTGACAATGTACAAAAGATATGGTTGATCTACAAAGAACCATATGGAAACAAGGCGTTAGGAAAGTAGTTCTCATTGTATGATTGCTACAATTCATTACAATTGTAGTAAAGGGTTACACAATTAATTGGAGATAGTATACTGACCATTGATACCGTCAGAGAGTGTGCATGTATAGAAGTTGCACGTGTGTTAAATTTTGTGTATAACTATGAGCCAAAAACATTAATTAAATGTGTATTTCATTTAATTAATATATGGAAAGAAGACTCAAGGATTTATTATTGAGCATGGTATAAAGGAAAGATTTTTTCCATGTTTTACACATAGTGAGGAAAGAAGACTTGCAAATTACTGAGAAATAAAGTGATACAAAAGTAGAGTAACCTACCTATGCATGTAAGTGACCTTAAGGGTTATTGTTACTAAGTATAGAGTTCAAAATCTAATTGCATGATCTGATTCTGAAGGAGTCTGATGTACTAGAAAAAGGAATAAGTGAAAGCTTGTTACACATCTATTATTCTAAAAGGAATAGTACCAAGGTCAATTGGATAGTGAGTTCATTGATTTGATCTTGAAGCTATTTGGATAGTGGGTTCAACTGCCTTCCATAACTTCTAACAGGGTTGGAATCTCCTAACAAGGATTCAAAGTCTCCTAATAGGAACTCTTGTACTAAACATTGTAATAGACTCCTAATAGGGCCCATTCTCTAACAAGGAATATTCATATTAGTACATCATTTTGTGGGCATCATTACCACTAGGGTTTTTGCTCTAATAACGGGTTTCCCTAATCAACATATCTGACATAATTATTTATGTGCATCTCTTTATGTTTGTTTTTTACTTTGGTTGAATGATCAAGATTTTTTAAGAGGATAAATTTTGTAAGTTTTCATATAACTAATTCACCTCCCCCCCACCCCCTCTTAGTTATATTGGTGGACTATTGTTTCTAACAATTGGTATCAAAGCATCAGGTCCTTGAAGAAAAAGTTTAACAACTTTAGGAGATCCACGATGTAAATATTCAGAAAGGAAAGTTTGAGATTTGATGGCATCAATTACAATAGATGGAAGGATAAAATGAAGACTCATCTTTTTTGCATGGGTCTAGGATATTGGCTTGTAACCAAGGCATCTAAAAATATTGCGAAAGAAGACAATCTTGAAAGCTATACTAGGGAGCAAAGAGAAGTATTCATGTGCAACACAAGGGCAAGAGAAACAATACTGTTAGCTCTACCTAAAAGTGAGTATAGTTAGGTAAAACAACTCAAAACATCCCATGAAATTTGGAAAACTTTAGAAGCTAATAATGAGGGTGATACACATGCAAAATGAGTTAGATTACAAAATTTGCATTATGCATTCCAAGATGCTAGAATGATGGAAGATGAATCTGTAAGAAGCTATATTGGGAGAATATTTGAGATTGTTGCAGGAATCACATCTCATGGTGGAAAGAAATCTAATGATGAAGTAATATGGAAGATCTTGAAGAGTTTGACACCACCTTTCAAGACAATAACATAAATGATTCAACTGATGATACCCTATGTTGGAGTTCTTCTTGGTAAAGAACATACCAGGTAGATTTAAACTTGATACCAAGAAACAAAAACTAGGGGCATGCCTAAGGACGAGCTAAATCCTATATTCAGCAAGGCTAAATCTTAGTTCTGGGCCAATTAACAGAGTCATATCAGGACTCACTTCACTTTAGGCTCTGCAAAGACAAGGTGGGAAAACTTGAGGAATTTGTCTAATTTATCTTGATACTTCATTACAAGACTACCCTCTATAGCAGATATGGTCAATATTCTTCTTCAATTTGTTGGTAAATCTCCTAATCATAGTAGCTAATCATAACCAAGGAAAGTAACCACAAATAAGCCATGACCTACACTTATAGTTCTTCAAAACATAAAATGGGAAAATAATATTCATTTTGATTTGGTTTCTTAGCATAATCAGGTATGCAATAGCAAAGAACATGCATCCTTCAAGCTGACCAGTCCCTTATCCATTAGGCACTTATTGAATCTTCACATATAGATGGATACCTAAAATATACTCATATATTTAGGTATATGGTCTATCTGCTTGACTTGCAAATAGACATCAATATTCATTAAAATTCTCATACTTATGGTGATATTCTTTTGGTGTAACCTGCAATCCTATAAGTATAAACAAGCATTTACTTGGAGCTTTGTTCCAACAACAAATCTATTTTGATATACAACCTTAAAGGGATATAACTGGGTTCAAGCTCTTAGTTCTTAAACACAAAACATTGCAAGTAATAGAAGTAGGAGATGAGAATTAGAATGAAACTAAGAAAGGTGAAACTCTTGCATTAATTTCCTTGGAAACAATACATCATCTGCATATCAAAATTTAGAAAATACATATAGAATGACTGTTTAATACAAATGCCTCAAAAGGAATACAATATGTTGTTCATAACAAGAAGGACACTGAGAAAATTGGTATCACAACTTTGTAAAACTGGAGCCAACCTTGTGGTCTCACAAGTCCACATGAACTGTTGGTGCTCAAAATTGCATTCCCATTTTGAGCACCTATTCCAAAAAGAGCCCAAATTTTATAATCATACTCTCTTCATGACAATCTACCAATTCCCCAATTTTCATTTACTCATGTGCCTGTTTGCCTAGTCTTCGGAGCTCAAACCAAATGAACTTTCCAGTTTTCTAACATGTTTATTTATAGGTGAATTTAAGTTGGCAACTTCAGAGGTCAATATCTTTTGACCCTGATGTTGTCATGCAACAAGATGGAGCAGACCTGTTGAACATGTTAGAAAGAATAGAGATCCTAAGTTTCAGAGCTTGGTCAGTTGTTCGCGTTAGTTTTTAAAGGCAGTCCAAGGACCTCCTGGCACCAAATTCATAGTTTACAGATAAGTGATAAAGTGAGTTCTAATTGATGATCCAGTGATTGAACTTGAACAAAATTGTTTGAGATGATCAATTTAGCATTTTAGTTGTTTGAAAGCAAAAAATTTTTTTTAGCCAAACCCACTTTGGGGCCTGACTAATCCCGCCAGATTGATAAGATTGATAAGACGTGAGGGTCTTCTTCAATGTCTAAGGAGTTTATACATATCTGAGAGGGATATATCCAGATTGTGAATGAACTTGCCTATGGGACAGAGTTTTGGGGGATCATTGTTTTAGATGAATTGGAGGAATGTGGATGTGTCATTACAGTTTCTTTTCCGCTTCAAAAACAAAATAAGGCGTACAAGGAAAAATGAAGGGGTCTTATGAAATGGAGACATAAAAGGGCTCTACATGAGACAAAACCTTTTATTGGAATAGTAGGAACACCCAGGGGGCATTAAGTCTTAACCCTTAGTTTTATGGTCCATTTCTAATTGTTGTTTTCGACAAAAAAAATGGCAATGTGGAACTAGTTTTTGACTCTTGTGAAGTCTTTTAGAGAAATAGAAATTAGTTTAGACCATAAATTAGTAGCCATAAGATGGAACACCAACTTGAATTATTGTGGACAAAGTCCTTCATAACCCTTAGCGTTCAAAATTTTGGAATGGACAGTTTCCAAGGATTGAATAGGGAACAATCTGGGCAGAAGGTGCATTAAAGAAGTCAGGGAGCAGGGCATTAAAGAAAGCCAACTCACACATTCACATAATTGAGACAGCCAACATATGCAAAGGATGCATTGAAAATAAAAAGAAGCCACAAAAGCATGATAAGTAGAAGTCAACACATGAAGAGGGGGATTTATGCTAGTAACAAAGTAAAGAGGCCCCACGTTGAAGTTAGGAATAACTGGCAGTATTGAAGAGGAGGTTTCATGAAAATTTGCAAATGATCAGACATGGCCAAATGTTGAAGAAGCCGCCAGTGTTTGGAGGAGCTGTAGCGGAGAAGCTACGAACACAACAGGGGATGCTGTCAAGACAAGAAACATGCTAGAGAAAACAAAGATGTTCACACCAAATAGATCTTGTTTTGGAGAAAATCTTGTTTGTACTTTGGCAATAAGTTGTTTGTAATTTGAACCTCCTCTCGACTCTTGATTTGGAATCATAAAAATGGTTTTTCTCCAACAAGAGCAATGCATGTGAGAATAAGTGGAAGTCACCAAATTCCCTTAATGCAGCATATGAGATAAGGCAGCAACAAGACATGTTAAGAAGAATTAGTCCAAAACAAAAGAAAGTTGTTCATGGCAATAGACAGACCAAGAATGAAGTTGCCACTTGTAAAAAGGAAGCCACAGGTGTTTGGAGAAAGAAGTGTTTAAAATCCCACATAGCCCATGTAGGGAAATATTTTTCTTGTTAAATTTAACTTTACACACAAAGCAAGTGTCTCAAGAGACAAGTACTTTTGAAGCACTCAAATGCATGGGACTTACACATGTGGAAGATAGCTGGCGAGGTCATCATTGAATAAATTACAGATCGACCGTGCCCACTTCCCCACAAAAATAAGTTGCGCCCAGGTTAAATAAAGAGAGAAAGTAGGATTGTGCCATGTGTCAGTGTAGGATCCAGCTGTCGATGAGGTGGCACAAACAAGTAGTTGCAGATAGAAGCACAGGATGCTACCATGTGGCAGATCCTAAGGTGCTCACATTCCTGCAAAAAGAAGATGCAAGGAAGATAAATAATGTAGGAAAGTAGGCAAGCGACATGTGGCACGGGTCTTAGTGGCATTGGCATGGCGAATGATGTGAAAGGCTAAACCAATCAAATAGTGCCATGTGGCATCGATCAAATAGAGGGTTGACCATGGATTGGAAGGATGAGGAAAATATTGAAGAGTAAAAAATAATAATATTTTATTATTTTCTCAGAAAAATGGACTTTGAATTTTATACTAGAGGAGTCATTTTCAAAATGAGATTATGGAGGTTCCTGGTATGCGAAATAGGCAATGTTATATATCGCCGAAATCATGAGAATCTAAATTTTTTGATTATGAAGTTGGTTTTTGCATAGGAAGTAGCTAGTTCATGCCACAAGAGGTTTTATCCCAGATGCCTAATCTATAAATGCATTCAGGTGACGAAGTTCAAAATTGTTTTATAACATGGTAATTGTATATGAGCAATGTTAGTATGCTAATAGAAACCAAATTTAAATAAAGCTTCTACAAACTAAAAAAAATTCATAAACTTCAAGATAGACTAAGATGAACTCTCAATTGAGAATATGAGCCATTAATGGGCTCTCTCAATGAGAAGCTCTCTTGTTGAGTGGCTTTGTCTAAATAGATAGGATGTATGCTCAAGCTTAATGCTTCAAAAATGGCTTCAAATGGAGTTGGAATTTGGGTGTGAGTGTATGGTTTTGATGTAAAATGGCTTCTCAAAATGGCATTATGACTTTACTTCATGGATTGTGTTATTTTGCAAAGGGGAAGGATCCAATTTATAGGCAAGAGGCTTGAGGGATTGAGGGCTAAGATGCAAGGATGGGAAAAAGCTCATGGAGGGCTCAGATTGCAGGAGAAGAGAGCACATGGATTGTGCTTCCTTACAACCAATCAAGGAGTGACACATGTCACAGGGTGAGAGGATGGAGGAAAGGGGAAGGATGAGTCAACAAAGGAGGCTCAATGGGATAAAATCTTCATAAAGACCCTCATAATGGCTTGTAAGAGCAATAAAAGGGCTTGGAAGAGTCATTTATGGCCTAGTGGGCTTCATAAAGTTTTATGGTTGGGATATTTTGAAGGAGATGAGAGCAATTTTGACTTGGGCTTGATTAGGAGGGTTTTAAGCTTACTTAGGATTGTGAAAATGATTAGAGGATGGATTAGGATTGTTTAGGATTAGCTTAGGGATAGGCAAGTGGATGACATTTAATGAGGGTGGGTGAAGGAGGAGATATTTGTTAACTTTGGCTTGGGTTAGTAAGTCTTAACCCATGTTTAGAGAATGTGACAAGGTTAGGAGGGGATTAGGATTAGGTTTAAAGACATCTTCTAGAAGAGTCTAGACTTTGGATGAGGATAAAGACTTTCTAGAATAGTCTAGAACTTCCTAGGATGAGGATGAAGACTTTCTAGAAGAGTCTAGAACTTCTTAGGATGAGGATAAATTAGACTTTTAGGAAATAAATAAAGTTTTATTTATTTCAAGGGTTTGGGTTGAGGAGATATTTATTAAAACTTTTTTAATAAACACGAGGATTAATATTTAATCTTAATTAAATATTTTGAGTTGGGATTAGGGGTAGGAAATGATGGGATTAGCCTTTAATCAAAATTAAAGAAGGATTAGAAGATTTTGGAAGAGGTTAGTGGTCTTAAGGAAATTGGCCAAGTTTTGAGCAAAAAATAAATTTTTTATTTATTTTGGGTTTTTTGGTCAATTTATTAATTAAATAATTAATAAATAAGGAAATAATGTTTAAATAAGATTTAAACATTTTTGGGAGGGATTCCTTAATTAAATATTTTTAATTAAGATAAAGGGATTTAATGGCATAAAAATAAATAAATAAATTAAATAATTAATTAATTAATAAATGATGATGTCATCAGGAATTTTTTAGAAAATAAAAATACTTTATTTTCTAAAGGTTTTTAGGTGTCTACAGTAATGACCTGAATAAGCATAGAATATGGTGAAAATGCAGTTGGGATAAATTGTAACTGCTTTCAAGTCAGTTGAAACTCAATTTTCACCTACATTTTTATAAGGCAGATCATATCTTTTAGTAAATCAAAAGGTTTTCATCATTTGAATAGAGATATTTTCCAATCAGTTATAGGATAATGATGAAATCAAATCAGATCAGATGGGAGGAAAGAAGAAAGAGGTTTTCCAGTTGCCAGAGATTGAATTTCAAGTGGACAGATGGTAGTTGCATATTAGATCCAAGAATTCACCTTTGTCTATATCTTTCTATTTTTCATCCATTGTAAGGGTTCCAGTCTTTGGAGAAAAACCAGTCATTACTGAGATACTAGGTGTTGGATCTAGTTTTGATGTGTTCCCATACTATGATACCATACATTCTTCAACAAATTTCTCTTGTATGAACAAAAATTAAGAAGTATAATAAAAATAGTTCTGAGATGTTAGGTTTTTCATGTTTTGATTTCATGCATCTAAATGTATATTTTCAAAGAAAATGAATACATATGAGCAATAATTTCACTAGTTTAATTCTATTTCTTGTCTCCTGTCTTAGCAATCTGTAAGTCTTATGTCATCTTGGAACAAAGGTCTAAGATCCATTTGCATCCCTTTCAGGTTGTATGTTTGATGTATTTTTCTATTGGACCAAAGGGCCAAGTAAATGCTTGATATGTTTAAACAAGGTTACTGGTCATTTGAGAAGGATATTTTGTGAGAATGAGACCTAAATGAACACTGATGTCTGAATCACAAGGTGGTTAGATAGATCTGATGTCTAGGTATATGTAATATTTTCCTAATGTCACAGTTGTATGTTTTGAATTCATGAAATTGCCTAATGGATTAGGCACTGATCAGTTATAGGATCACTTGTTATATTGCTACATATTTGAGGATTTGTTGAAAATCAACATCAATAATCAAACACTTTTCCCCTTTTATGTTGAAGAGCTATAATAGAATGCCCTCACTCAGCTTATGAGTTTCCTAGATCTGCATTTAGCTACCGTAGATTGATGTTATTTCATGAGTTATTAGGAGAAATAAGGGTTTTATTTGCTTCATATTATATTCAGTGTATGCTTTGATAACTGGTACCATATAAAGAATCTATAGGTCCACCCACCTAGGTTTTGCAGAGCTTGAAGAAGAAGAAGGGTCATGCCTTATAGTTGGCCTGTTGTCAGAAATTACATGTTGAAAATGGGAGTTAGCTGCCCCTAGATGTGTTTTGTTCTCATCAGGGTAATTGGAAATTGGTACATTTTCAAACACCAACAAAATGGCGACTCTGCTAGGGATTGTATTGAATTTGTATGATAGACAAACCTTGAGAATTTGAAGAAGATTCAATACAATAGGAAGGATATGCTATAGTAGCAGGGTTGTGTGAGGTATTTACCATTTCTTTGTTGATGTCTTATGTTCCCCAGTTAAGTTTTATCCATTTGTAGCAGTAACTGTGAGGTTGAATGAAAATTATATTGCTAAAAGGTGTTCATCTTCAATCAATTCAACTGGTTGTTATTTTCAAAGTACTGCTGTCAACTTAGAGTAAGAATTGTTGAACAAAGGTTTCTCTCTTCTAAGTGTTTTAAAGATTTTCAAATTTTACAAGTTGGAATTTCAATTCAAATCTGCCATGTTGTAAATCATTGTTTAAAATATTTCTCACAATTTGTGAGTGGCGACTCTCTCTAAAGGATCTCTAAATTAGTGTAGATCGGTTACCTATAAATGTTTTCAAGAGTTTTCAATTGAATCAAGAAGATCTGAGAGTTAGGTGAATTTGCACGCAAGAAGAGAGATCTATTATAAGTCTGACAAATAAGTCTGGAAGTGTTGTTTGATTTGCTATTAGAAAAGTATTTGAAATGATAAAAAATGAATCACAGTAGTGATTTCATTTAATTCTCCTCAAGGAGATGGAAACTTTGTAAGGTTTGATCAGTGGTGTGAAGAATTTAGATCAGCACCAGGCCAATCAGCAAATCAGTGGTTTCATGCAACAACACTAAAGGTATTCTCATTTTCATTTATTTTCTTTTCATGAAAATTGATTGTTATACAAGTGTATTCTCTGTCAAGTGAACTTTCAGCACTGAGAAGAGGAGAATGATTTGATAACTTTTATACACTTCATTAGATCAATTTCAATTGGTTGTTTTTAAAGTGGTGAAGTGTATTTTAGAAGTTGAAATGGGTAGAAGGGTATAGATCTACTACAAATTATAAATCAGAAGTTATTATAGGTGAATGAGGTTAAAAATTTTGAATAATGTCAAGATTCAGTTTATCTAGGATGCAGCCAGTTAGTGAAGTTCCTAGATCCATTTCTACCAAGTGGTATATGCCATTAAATTTTAATGGTATTCATGGTTTCCCGAATGCTATGCCTTGTAACCTCAGAAAGAATTTGCCTAAGTTTGGTGGGAGCCATGAAAGGTCAGCTAACCATCATGTTCAGTTATTCAATGACTTGGTTGGTTATTTTGAAATTACTTATGAAGACGTTCAGATGAAGTTGTTTGTTCAGACTTTAGAAGATGTTGCTAGGGATTGGTCAGCTTAAAGGATGCATGTTCTTTGCTATTGCATGCCTGATTATGTTGAGAAACCAAATCAAAATGAATATTTTTTTCCCATTTTATATTTTGAAGAACTATAAGTGTAAGTCATGGCTTATTCGTTGGTTATAATTAGCTACTATGATAGGGAGATTTACTAGCAAATTGAAAAATAATATTGACCATATATACTATAGAGGGTAGTCTTGTAATGAAGTATCAAGATAAATTAGACAAATCCCTCAAGTTTGCCCACCTTGGCTTTGTAGAGCCTAAAGTGAAGTGAGTCCTAATATGACTTTGTTAATTGGCCCAGAACTAAGATTTAGCCTTGCTAAATATAGGATTTAGCTCATCCTTAGGCATGTCCCTCGTCTTTGTTTCTTGGTATCAGGTTTAAATCTACCTGGTATATTCTTTACCAAGAAGAACTCCAACACCCTGCACTACTAATTTCACCAAAGGAATATTGCTCAGTAGATTGGAAGCTACAGAATTTGATCTAAAATAATCTAGATAATTAGCAAAAATTGAGACAACATTCAGTTCATTAAATAATAAACTTGATCTAGCAAGGAACACAAAAGCACAAGGGGAAATTGCTAGTAATAGCAAGTCTATTGAGCAAAAGATCCAGGAAGGAGTGGCTCTTCTTGTGGAAAGAGAAAAAGATGGTAAGAATATCTTTAAATGTTGGACATGTAATGAATATGGTCATTATGCATCTAAGTGTCCTAAAAGAGAAAGGAAGTATAAGGGAAGATTCAAATCTAGAAGACCTAGAAATTGTTTATATGGTAATGAAGAAGAAGAAGAAGAAGAAGAATTTGATCAAAACAAAAGTGAAGATGAATTAGGATTCATAGCTATAAAGGAGGATGATCTTGACAAAGAGATTAGAGAAGAAAGTGCACTAATTTCACAAGTTGAAAGGAAAGATTGGATCATTGATAGTGGTTGTTCACATCACATGACTGGTGATATGAGAAAATTTTCCAAATTTAGAAGCCACGATGGAGGAATTGTAAGAGCAGGGAACAATGCAACCTGTCACATTATAGGAATTGGATTTATCACACTTGATGGTAAAACAAATATCGATGATGTTTATTTTTTAGATGGACTGAAACATAACTTGTAAGTGTTGGACAACTTATGGACAAAGGTCAGCAATTACAATTTGGTAATGACACATGCATCATCAAGGACAAGAAAGGAAAATTGCTTGGTACTTGCACAAGAACTAGAGGTAATATATTTCAGTTAAAAACTAATAAAATGACATGTTTAGTAGCTAAAGTTGACAATAGTTGGTTATGGTACAGAAGATTTTTTCGCATAAACTTTAATAAAATTGTGAAAGCTAGTAATACAATTGTTGTGAGAGATTTACCTAAGATCACTAAGCACACTGACATTATTTGTAAGGAATGTATCTTGGCGAAGCAGAAGAAATTTTCATTTCCTAGCAAGTAGTTTGGTACTACACAAAAGCTAGAATTGGTTCATACAGATTTGAGCGGTCCCACAAGAACAAGAGGATTCTATGGAGAGAGGTATTTTATGATTTTTGTTGATGATTTTACTAGAATGGTGTGGGTAGATTTTCTTAAAGAAAAATTAGAGGCATTTGAGATATTCAAGATATTCAAGAACAAAGTAGAGAATGAATTTGGAGTTAAAATCAAGAGCTTAAGATTGGATAGAGGAGGAGAATTCACTTCTAAAGAATTCAATATCTACTATCAAGAATATGGAATTAGGAGATAATTATATTCACCTCATTTACCTGAGTATAATGGGATTGCTAAAAGAAGAAATAGATCAATTGCTGAAGCAACAAGAGCTATGTTATTCGAGAATGATGTACTAAAGACTTTTTCGAGAGAAGCAGTCAATACAATAGTATACACACTAAATAGAGTATAGATTATAAAAGGTATGGAGAAAACACCTTATGAGTTATGGTTTGGTTACTCACCATTAGTCAAATATTTTAGAATATTTGGAAGCAAATGCTACATCAAAAGAGATGATGATATTGGTAAGTTTGATCCAAGGAGAAATGAAGGTATGTTTCTTGGCTATTCATTAAAAAGTAAAGATTATAGATGTTTCAACTATAGAACAAAAACTATAGTAGAGTATGCAAATGTGAGAATAGATGAAAATTTTGGCACTAGAAGGAAGATGATGGATTATAACTCTGATGAAGATAATTATACTGGGATAACCAATAGATGTAATGAATTATTTCTCAAGATTAACAATGACTTGCAGAATAATGTGCAAATTGAAGAAGTAAGAGAAGAGTAGAGTGCACTACCTAAAATAAGAATTGAAGCAACAAATCATACCCCAAATAAGAATGTGATAAGAAATCATCCTACTAATTAGATAATAGGAAATTAAAAAAAAGAGTAATGACAAGAAGTAGAATCAATGAAGAACTATGCCTAATATCTCAAGTAGAACCAAAGAGTGCAAATGAAGCAATCAAGGATGATCATTAGATTAAAGAAATGGAGGAAGAACTTCATCAAATAATTAAAAATGGCACATGGAAATTAGTTCCTAGACCCAAGGACATAAATTGTGGTTAGCACAAAGTGGCTATTTAGAAATAAAAAGAATGAACAAGGAGAAGTAATAAGAAACAAAGCAAGACTAGTGTGCAATGGCTACTCTTAGCAAGAAGGAATTGACTATGAGGAAACATATGCACCTGTAGTAAGAATGGAAGTAGTTAAAATTTTCTTGGCATATGTAGCAAATAAAAATTTCAAGGTATATCAAATGGATGTTAAGTCAACATTCATGAATGGAAAACTTGAAGAAGAAATTTTTATTGAGCAACTAGAAGGTTTTCCTTTGACAATAGAGAAAGATATGGTTTGTAAATGAAAGAAAGCCTTGTGTGGATTAAAGAAAGCACTTAGAACTTGGTATGCAAGATTGGATAAATACGTAGAAAAACTTGGATTTTCTAAAGGAATAGTAGATAACAACTTTTACCTGAAAGAAATAGAAAATGGTTTGTTAATAATCATTGCATTTGTTGATGATATCATTTTTGGAGGAAATGATGAAGCTAGTAACAAATTCTCAGAAGATATGAAGAATGAATTTGAGATGAGCATGATAGGAGAAATGAAATTTTCTTAGGATTGCAAATTGTTTTAAAAAAAGGAGATATCTTTATTTCTTAGACCAAGTATTTGAATGATTTGCTGAAAAGATTTGGACTAGAAAATTGTAAACCTGTTGTAGATCGTATGGTAACTAGTCACAAGTTATCAAGCAAGAATGAGAAACCTACTGTTAAAGAAAACAAGTACAAATCTATGATTTGAGGATTGCAGTATCTGACTCATAGTACACTAGATATAGCTAATGCAATTGGAATTGTGGCAAGATTTTAGGTTGATCCTAAAGAGTATCACTATGCAACTGTAAAAAGGATCTTCAAATATCTGAAAGGGACATTTGATTATGGTATTTGGTATGATAGAAGTAATGATTTTACTCTTTTCACTTATACTTGTATTGATTGGGCTGGAGATATGGATGATAGAAAAAGCACCAGTGGAGGAGCATTCTTTCCTGATAGAAGACTAGTTTCTTGGCTTAGCAAGAAACAAGATTGCACTTTGCAAAGTACTGCAAAGTTAGAATATATTGTAGTAGCAAACAATTGTAATCAATTTATATGAATGAAGTAGATGATGGAGGATATTAGAATTACATTTAAAGAACCTGTTATCATTTATTATGATAACACAAGTATAGCAAGCATGTCTAAGAATCTTGTTTTGCATTCTAAACCTAAGAACATCTCTATAAAGTATCGTGTACTGGGAGAGAAAGTTTTAGACAAAGAAATCAAACTAGAATATATTAACACTAAGGAATACATTGAAGAAATTTTCACAAAGGCCTTACCAAAGGACACATTTGAGTATCTAAAAAGTATGCTTGGGGTAATGCCCTGCCTACTTCTGAATAGAAGATTCAAAAGTGCATCAGTCCAGGGTAAATAACACCACTGTTAGACTAGACTAAATGTTGATGCTTCCTTAATGGGGGAGTGTCTGTGATGAATAGAGTCAGCAAAGGACTCTTGGTAATTGGTAATTAGTATGCAATAGTGTCTTTAGATACTTGAGTTGTTTATGGATTTTTATATAAAAGTTGTAAAGTAATAGATCAGCTTGTGGGCATGCTGATAAATTGTTGTATGTTCAAGAAATTGAACCATTTGTGTATTATCTTTGACATTGATGTCAATGGGGGAGAAAAAGACATAAAAAACATTCGATGTGTTGGTCTTAGATTGGTTTTGACAATTGAGTGTCAATACACTTAACAAAATTCTAAGGTTGAACCTAAGTATAATATAGATGTCGAGCTATAGTATGTGCCAAGTTAGAAGTTCAATAGGTGTTGAGTTATTCAAGTGTTGAGCATGTTTCAAGTGTTGAGTGACAATTGATGCCGAGTTAGTATATGTGCCAAGAAAAGTATAGGAGCCAAGTAAAGTATAGGAGCTGAGTGAGATAGAATTACTATAGGAGTCGAGCAAGACAAAATCCTATATCTGTCGAGCATTAGTAATCAGTAAGTGCCAAGCAACATAGAATCAACATATGAGTTTGTGCCTTCACAAACTCAGATGTAAACCATTTTTGAGCTGACTCAAGATGAATCTCAAAGGATCTAAAAGATAAGATCGAATCTATTACATTTCCTATGTAATCAACATGCAACCAATCAAAAAATGGAGAAAGCATGCAACTAATTAGGAAATATGGAAAGAATTGAGCAAGAAAGATGGATGAATCTCGATCATAGATTCATACCTAACCCTAAGTCTCGAAGCCTTTATAAGGAGGTTGAAATCCCATAATTTAGAGAGAGGAATTATGTAAGAAGTCATGTGGGAATGCATGAAAGAATGCTAGCAAAGTCTTGAAGGAAGAAAAAGGGGTGTAAGGACTTAGAGAAAGAGAAACACTACAAAATCAAGTTGATCACAATAGGGCATCAACACTATGAATAGAGATATATCAGATCAAGAAGGATTATATTAGATTGGATAGAATAAGGATCTGGAATCAACAATTGAAGATTGTAAGTCATCAAATCAACACATTCTACTATACTTTTTAACCATTTTATTAAGAGAATGAAAATCCTATGATGATAGGTTAGTTTAGCAGCCATATTGTAAATCCTTAACAGGGTTGTAAATCCTTTAACATGGTGACATTCCAAGTGAATCTTTGTAAATCCTTTAAACATGTCACTTTTAACAAGGTGTAAAAACTTTAATAGGGTAGAACATTGTTGATGGTCAAAATTTGTAACCTTAATTAGTTACATATTGTTGTAGTGATAATTTGTGGGTGTCATTCCCACCCCAATTTTACCTTCTCATTTTGGAGGGTTTCTAGGTGACCAAAATCTTGTTTTATCTATTTTCATGTTAATTAGATATTAAAGTTTTAGAGGGTAAATATTCTTACTTGTGATTCACCCCCCCACACTCCCCCCCCCCCCCGCAACCCAACTCTTAGAAGTAAATCTTCCCACTTGTAAATTCCAACAACTGGTATTAGAGCTAAGTTCTCACAAGGAGAAGCATTACATCTTGGAGAAAAAGATCTAGAAATGGAAGTCTAAAAACTTGAGAAGATCATAGAGAACCAAGAAATAGAGATATATCTCATTCTACATTCTCTAGAAGAAGCCAGGGAAGAATTGAGGAAATCCTTAAAGAGAAGAAGATAAATTGCCATAGCTGAGAATGATACACAATACAAGGAGATTGACACCTCAAAAGTGTTTGAAAATGGAGATTCCAAGGAGTTTGATGCAACAATAGTAGACCTGATGGAGAAGAATAGAGCTCAAGAAGAAGAGATCATAACTCTTAAGATTGAACAAGAATCACAAGCCATGATGCTTTGTGAAGTGATTGAACAAAAGAAAAGAGCTATTGAAGATAAGGCTATGATAGAAGAAGATGAGAAACCTTGCCAACAGATTGGAGGAAAAGCCAATTGAGCTTGCAAGAATTTCCAACATGTAGCTAGACACCCTAAGCTAGATAAAGAAAGCACATCATGAATTGAATGTTAAGGACATTGAGATTGCCACACTGAAGATGCAAATTGAACAACTACAAAATGACTTGAAAGGAGAGAAGGAGATTGTAGAGAGCTTCAACAAATCCAATGAGGCTATCAAGTACTTTGAATAGCTACTAAAATCACTAAGAGTTAGTAATGACACTTCAAGACTAGGATACACCAGCACTGAAAAAGGAGATTCGTCCAAGACTAAAGAAGAAAGAAGTGAAAAAGGTAAGAACACTAAACCTACTTGTCATTTTTGTGGTAAAAAAAGACATACCTCTAGTGTGTGTAGGAGTAAGAATGCCCATCAACATGACAAACCTAAAAATATGGGTCACTATTACAAGTGCAACAAACAAGAACATCAAGCACATGATTGCAAGACTAGAACCATTAGAACACCAAGATTTGAAGATCACTACTACAATTGCAAGAAGTATGGACATAGAGCTTTTGAGTGTAGATCAAAGCCTATGTGGACTCTTAATCAACCAGCAAGGGAAGATAGTTATGAACATCACTACAATTGGGACTACAACACCAAGCATAGCTATCACTACTGTCAAGAATATGGACACATCCATGAAAAATACATAAAAACACATTTTAGTGGAAACTATAGCAAATGGTTGAGCCAAACTACATGCTTAAGTTATTTGAAGATTGGATACATTAGTAGAAATTTCCCAACAAGGTCAAAGGCACCCAACTTAGAGTTCAACAAAGGAAAAGGGAAGGTAGATGTTGAACATATCAGAGGAGAAATGAATAAAACATGGAAGAAGAAAGATGGAGGTAGCATATCTAATGAAGGGATCACTTCAGCCAAAAGGTCAAGTGGTCATAGTTCATCTAACTAAGAAAAAGAAGGTATGTGGGACTGATATAAAAAGCTTTATCATAAATCAATTCCAAGACAAGAAAGTATTGAAAAGAATAGATTAGCATGAATAGAGATGAAAATATAAAATTTCAAGTTTTTACAAAGTGTTTTCAAGTTTCCTTCAAATGCTAACTAAAAATATAGTACATGCTGAGTTGTTTGTCAAAGTCAATAGAAGCTGAGTGATTAGTTGTAGCCGAGTTGGTAGTAGATGCCAAGTGAAGGGAAATTCTAGTTGAAGTTGAGTAAGGGAAACTCTAGTATATGTCGAGTGTTTTAAAATCAATGGAATTTGAGTAAAGAAGAATTTCTTAAGGAGCTAAGTGGACAACTGTAAACACACTAAGAATTAAATGCTATGAAATAAGGGTATATGATCACATTTTGAATCACATTTCACCATCACGAACAAAAGAGCAAAGATGAGAAGAGTGTAGAACAATTTCCAAGCAGTGTTCCAAGCATTTGGGTAGATTTCAGCAAATATTTAGCATAACTTCATCATTTTCAAGGTATTTATACTAGTGCCAAGCTACATAGTTTCAAAATTTATTCATGTTTAAATCCTAGTTTGAAGAAATGGCCTCTAGTTCTAGGAAACGTTAGGAGAAAGAGCTATTTGAAGTTCAACTAGTGTCAAATGAAGTTAAGAAACCTAAATTTTGACCTATCCCTGAAGTTGCCTACAAGAACGACCCAGCTGAAGCCCTATCCATAATTCCTCCTTAGGTAGTAATGGTGCAAGATGTTAGGAGATGCTATAACTATAAGATAGGTGCCATTGGAGACATGGAAATTAGAAAGCATATGATAGATTGTGTGAGAATGGAGTCTTGAAGGAAGAATATCAAATTATTGAGGAGAGGGACTTAACTCGTGCCCTAGAGTTCCCTACTATTTTAAGGACCAAATGGATCAAAATTGTGTTGAGTAGGATTCATGATGGTATTTTGTGGTTAGAAGATGAGCTAGTCAAAATATCAAAAAGGATTTTTCACAGGGTAACAAGGTATCCAACCCTAGATTGGCCTAAAACCCTAAGGAGTGACTCCAAGGAAGCTATTGAGAAAAACACTGGAGAAAAATGGAACAAGAGATATATGATCATAGATACCATTAAGGATATTCTTGTTGATTTTGTTGTCAGAGTCATATCTCATAAGTTTTATCAATCTAGTAGACTCAATAGTGTTCCATGTATTGTAGTAGATGTTGGCTATAAACTTGTTAAAAAGGATCATACTTATGATCTAGCTAAACTGCAACTACAATAAATCAATGAGAACTTGGGAGCTATAAGGAGAACAAAGGGAGCCCAACGTAAATTCAATTCTTCTATGTATAGAATGAATTCCCATCCTTTGGAAAAATTAGCTGGAAGACAAACAAGTCCATAGTAGCCTAGGTGAATGAATACATTGAACAAATGGGGGCAAATTTTGAGACATTAATGACTAGTTATTTTGAAGATTTCAAGAATTTAATGAAATAGAGACTTAGGATTCCAGTCTCACTTGTGGAGAAGCACACAAATGATATTTTTTTTTCTTGTTGATATTGATTATGCCTACATTCAAGTAGCCATACCAAGGGTAAGATGGCTTAGACCACTTGGGTATTAGAAAAATATTGATGAAGCATCTATAGCAATAACAACATTGTTAGCAGAGGAAGTAGATAAGAGTGCCCCACATTTTTAAACATATGATGTAGTGAGATCCAAGGTGGATATGGAGCTAAAGATTGCTTCTACACTAAAGAAAAAGGATAAACTAGTGAAAAAGCTCAAAGCAAAATTTGGAGAAGGCACAATAGAGGTAGAAGAAGAAGAAGAAGCAGAAGAAGAGGAATAGGGGCAAGGGTCACTAGCATTAACCCAAGGAATGGGTGAAGATGTTGAAGAATAAGAAGGTGTTGTGCAAGAAGAGGAAACACCTAAGGTAGAATCCAAAAAGAGGAAAGAACAAAAGCAGCCTGCTACACATCCTAAAGGCAAGAAGAAGATAGCCAAGCCAAGTCCAACAAAGCCTACCACAAGGGCAGATACAAGGGCTACAACTAAGGTGGCCAAAGAATAAGAGAAGAAGAAATCCATAGAATAGGGAGGGTTAGTAGAGAAAAAGAGGAGAAAATATGTGGCACCTCTAGAATTAGATAAGGAAAGGACTAAATTAGAGGATACCAGTCAGTTTAGAGTGGTAAGTCATACCACTAAATTAGATATAGAGAATATTTGTGACAATATAAGAGATAATGAAGAATTTTTAGGGATAAAATGCATTTATTTAAATAAGCTAACAAGAGAAGAGAAAAACATAGTGGAAGAGTCAATTTATGCTATGATGGCCAAGTTTAAGAATACTCCACTTGAACTGGATGAGACTATGTCTAAGGAATTATATTCAATTGTAGAAAATAAATGATATTATTGCCTAAATATGGAGAAGGAAATAAGAGAGTCAACATTAGCTCTTGTAATTATTGACCTCACAAAAGTTCAAATAAGCAAGGCAAGTAACAAACATGGGAACATATTTGCACCCAAATATAGAGCATTTAGCATATTAAAAAATAAAATAGAAGACATTGTGAAAAAGTCCACACAAATGTGGAAATTGATTTATGGGCTGGAAATAGTTAAGGAAGGATAAGAAGATCCCTTTGAGGGAAGAAATAATGATGAGGAAAAAAGGAGATAAAGAAAAGAAAGAAGTTACAGTGGAGAAGGAAACACAAAAGGGTGATATGACAACAACTGAGGAGCAGCAATAGGAATAGAGTGTGCAAGATGCACAATTGCCACCACCTAGTCCTCCACATACAACACCTACATTTTCAGAGATAATAATTGTGAAGGATGTTCCTAACACCTCTAGTCAAAACATCAACCCACTAATTTCAAAGGATCTTAGAAAGATCCTTCACCAAACTACTTTGCAAGCACAATTGTGTGCCAATCCAATCTTGGTGAGTGTAGAGGAACTACAAAAGGCAGTAGTTGATATAACAAAAGAGAAGGTGAATCCACAAGAAACACCTTCACAAACTCCAATAGCTACAAGTGGACAACCAAAAGAGCAACCAACACAAGATGCATTAGCTAAGGTTGATTCCATACTCACAGTAACTTCAACTGTTGAGGAGCAAGCAAAGGAGCAAACAAGCCAAAAGGATTCCTTTAATCCTATAGCACAAAGTCAAGGTGCACCTCCTCTGATCACTATAATTGATCAAGGCAAAACTGAAGAAGACAAGGAAGAGGAGAAGACCCCTAAGGAGAAAGAACAAGAGGCAATTCAAATATTGGTTAATTTGCCTACTATAGGGAATCCCACTTGAACAATGTAGCAACTGAGTGTTGATGTAGTACCATTACAAATATCAGCACTATGCTTGAGCTCTACCAAGGTAGCAAGGATACTTCACTATGGAGACCCTGCACTTGATGAGGAGATAGTTATACCAAGCTATGACTATAAAACAATGAACATAGAACAGATCAATGAAGTGCAAGAGGCACTGGAGAAGAAGAAAAAGAAAGAGATACTTAAGAATGAGTATAGGTAAAGGAAAGCACTGATTGGAATCAAAGACATCTTTCTTGATTTATTTAGCTTGCAAATACCTAATGAAACAAAGCCCATAATAGAGAAATTATCCAATATAGTGGATCAGGTACAAAATGAAGACCTAGATATTAATGATAAATTGCTTGAATGGTCTAAAATGAAATTCTAGATGAAAGTAAATGAGAAAATATTTAGTATAGCACTTTCTCAAGTAGAACTAGCTAAAAAGGTTGAAAAAGTGAAAATAGTACTTGAGAAAATATTCTCATTGTACTCCAAATTGTGTGATTCCTCATACTTCACACAAGAAAAAAGCTAGAGGATATTGAGCTTGGAATAGAACCTCAAGGTATCTAGCATGTAGCTACCAAAGGATCTAGTTCAAAATGAGAAGAATTTTGCTACAATGCTTCACATAGAAAAGGAATTAGCTATACTCACAACAGATGAGGTTAACACCAAGGCCAAGTTGATACAAATATAGTCTACCATAACCCCTCACATGGAAGTTTTTCATAAAGAAATGGCCTATGTAGAGAATGTCTTGAAGAAAGATCCCAATATTTATATATTGGAAGGCCTAGTACGCCTTGCAGTAGAGACAGCCATCCAACTTAAAGCATTGGACATTGCATTAGATAGTTAGGATGCTTCTCTAAAAATCATTATGGAGGTAAATAAATCTTGTTTGGCTAAATATTCAATTCATTCATAGAAACCTTTGACATAAGTGTCAAAAAGGGGGAGATAACCAAGGGAGATAACAAATACCTAAAGAGGGAGATAATAAAATTTTGAGTTTTGAGGAGAAATAAGAAGATAAAGCCAATAGGATACAAAAACTACAAGGGAAGATGTATGAAAGGGGGAGCAAAAACATAATAGATAGAAACAAAGTAGACAAGGGAAGGAATGATAAAGAGTACTAGAATAATTAGCATGAGACAAATTTAGCATAAGGGATTTTGGATATAGAAATGGCACATTAGCTCTTGGGGAGTTACAAGTTTTTGAGGTATATAGTCTTCTACAAAATTTTGAACAGGTTTTTGAAGTTTTGTACATGTGCCAAACAAGATGTGTATTATACTCATAGAGATTAGATTCATAATTTTTAGTTAAGTGTTTTTGATACTCATGTCATACAGATTAGATTCATAATGTTAGGTGGTTTTGACACTCATGTTAAAGGGGGAGACTATTGCTCTTAGATTGGATTTGACAATTGAGTGTCAACACACTTAATAAAATTCTAAGGTTGAAGCTGAGTATAATATAGATGCCAAGCTAGAAGTTCAATAGGTGCCAAGTTATTCAAGTACTAAGAAAGTTTCAAGTGTCAAGTCACAATTGATGCCGAGTCAATATATGTGCCAAGAAAATTATAGGAGTTGAGTAAAGTATAGGAGCCAAGTGAGACAAAGTTACTATAGGAGCCAAGCAAGACATAATCCTATATGTGCTAAGCATCCGTAATTAGTAAGTGCTAAGCAACATAGAATCAACATATGAGCTTGTGCCTTCACAAACTCATATGTAAACTATTTTAGAGCTGACTCAAGATGAATCTTGAAGGATCTAAAAGATAAGATTGAATCTATTATATTTCCTATGTAATCAGCATGCAACCAATCAGAAAAATGGAGAGAGCATGCAACCAATTAGGAAATATGGAAAGAATTGATCAGGAAAGATGGATGAATCTCAATCGTAGATTCATACCTAACCCTAAGTCTCGAAGCCTTTAGCCCTCCATCATATTGAACCCTACACCCCTAATCTCATAAATATGAATTGCACTATCCTAGAAATGGATGAGAATGACATAGTGAATGAGCTTTCCACTTCTCTAATAGAGATACCTCATTTTGTATTAGATGAATGGGCTAATGCGTACAAGTTTGATCCTATTTCAGAAACCCTTGAGATAGGTCTTGGTACATATTGTATATTAGAGAAAGATGCTCTAGTTCCTAGTTTGATGAAGACTAAAGAAGACATGAGTGGGGTATCAAGCATGTACTTTGATGGATCAAGAAATAAGAATAGATTAGGGGTGGGTGTGATGTTGATTTCTCCTGCACAAGCAAGGTATTGCCTCTCCTTTAGGCTCCAATTCAATTACACTAATAATGTGGCTGAGTATGAATCCTTAATTCAGGGTCTCCTACTTGCTCAAAAAAGAGGGATTCATGCCTTAAGGGTATATGGAGATAGTGATTTTGTGGGTAACAAAGTGAGAAATCATAATATTACCAAGAATAGTTTTCTCAAGTCTTATAAACATAGGGTATGAGATTTTCTTGAAAGTTTCAATGCATTTAATATTTAGAGCATCCCTAGAAAAGAAAATAGATATGTTGATATACTTGTAGCAATAGGTGCATCTTATGATATGCTAGGGAATCTTGAGGATAAGAAGAAGCAACAAATCAAAATGGTAGTAAGGCCTATCATCCCTGACAACAACATCCATTGCCAAGTATTTGAGTCTGATGAACAAATTGTAAGCTTCTTGCAGAATGAAGGAGAGTTTTCAGATAGAAACTAGTCGAGACTATAAAGATGAAGAGCAACCCATAGCCTTCTTTAGTGAAGGGCTTAAAGAGTATGAAGACAAATACAACTATGTAGAGAAGAAATCCCTTGTATTCATTAGAGCTTTAAAGAAATTTAGACACCTTCTATCTAATAATAAGATTCATTTTTTAGTACCCCATGCCAGTGTGAAGGATTTCCTTTTGAGCAAAGATATTATTGAGAAGAGAGCTCATTGGATTACTAAAGTAATGGAATATGATGTTGAAATCCATATCACCAAGTTGGTAAGAGGGAAGGGGTTGTGTAAATAGATGATATCATCTCAGAAATCATGTGAGGAAGTCACTATGATACTAATAGAATAGCAAGAGACAAGAAATGATGATCCAAGGAATTGGATGGATGATATGAAGAATTTATTGTTAGGAAATAGATATCCTCAAGGATTGGATAGAACTAAAAGGAGACTATATAGATTGCAATCAATTACTTATGTCATAGTTGATATTATCATTTTTAGGAAAGATTTTAATGGAACCCTATGAAGATGCATTGACATAGACCAAGCTGAAAGAATGGTCAAAGAGCTTCATGATGGTGTTGGAATAATGATACATTTGTCATTAGTTACAACACTTATTTGATTCTGAATGCTTATCGAGTTCATCACTCAGTTTATAGTTCATACCGAGCATTCGTTGGTTACCAAGTATGTTCAGTAGTTTTTACCGAGTCAGGAAGGTAAACAAAGGTTTTAGTGTTTACCGAGTCAGAAAGGTAAACAAAGGTTTTAGTGTTTACAGAGTCAGAAAGGTAAATGAAGGTTTTGGTGTTTACCGAGTCAAGAAGGTAAACAAAGGTTTTAATGTTTACCGAGTCAGAAAGGTAAACAAAGGATTTAGTGTTTACTGAGTTAGGAAGGTAAACGAGGATTTAGTATTTACCGAGTTAGGAAGGTAAATTAAGGTATTTAGTGCTTACCAAGAGAATCGAAGGAGTTAGTTTCTACCGAGTGACACAATGTTTACCAAGTCACCAGTGGTTACCAAGTTCCAAGCTACTCAGAGTGATTAGTATGGACTGAGCCCCTACCTCTACTAAGTGCATGACGATGCCATGTAATGTAGTGGATGCCGAGTGTCAGAAGGTCACCGAGTGAGTTTGAGGAACTTGAGTTTTCTACTATCTGGCTAACTCAGTAATGTTTTGTCCACTTGTGTTTGGCCGACCTTGTTGCTGTAAATATTGGAATGGTATATATGTAATGTATTGTGCCATTTGCAATAAAAAAAATGATGAAGAGAAGTAACAGTGAAGTAAGAGCGAATTGAAAGAGAATCAGCAGCGGAGTATCCAACAAGGTTATCAAGGAGCAGAAAAGATATATCCATCACATCAAGTGATTAGTACATAAGATCTAATCAGCAAACTAGTTGCAAGAAGATCCACTGCTTCATCCTAACAGGTGAATCAGTTTTGTAAATCCTTTAACAGGGTAGACTTAACAGTCTTTTATAAATCTCCTAACAGAGTGCATACTTCATTGTATGTCTGTAAATCCTCTAACAAGGTGGATCTAGTAGTCCTACTTGCTCCTAATAGGGAAGATCACCAAAAGTGATCATTGTAAGCCTTAACCATCCAACTTTATACTACAGTATTGAAGTTTCATGGGCATCATTCCCACCCCATTTTTACTTTCAATTTGAAAGGTTTCTGGGTCACCAAATCAATGTGTTAATCTTTTCATGCATTCAGTAAAGTAGATGAATGAATGGTGAATTTTTTATTATGCTAAATTGGTTTAAATTTTAAAGCTTATTGATTCACCCCTCCCCTCTCAGTAACATTGTTAGACCTAAATATTTCCAACAATTGGTATCAGAGCTTTGTGGTTCTTAGGACAAAGCTTGACAGCTTGAGCAAAGATCAAGGACAATGGAGATATTCAAAATTGACAAAACTATTGAGAATGAGAAGCTAGATCTAGAAATGGCCATGGTTCAACTCAAAGAAGCAAAGGAACATCTTTCTCAATCCCTAAAAAGAAGAAAGGAACTTGCAAGAAAAATAAATGACCATTTTTATGTTGAAGAAAGGATTGAAGATTTTTTACCATCAAGTAATTCAGAAGAAGCTGACAAAGTAATCAAAGAACTTTTAGAAAAGAATGGATCTCTGCAAGAAGAGGTAAGAAAGCTTAAAAGAGAGCAAGAAATACAGTCAATCGGGCTATGTGAAGTTTTGGAACAAAGAAACAAAGCACAAGAAGAATTGGAAGATAGAAGTCATGAAACTCTAAATTAATCCCTTGAACATGAAGATCTAGCAGATCAACTATCCAATGCAAATGAAGAAATCAGGATTCTCAGAGCACAAAATGGAAGTCTATAGAATGACTTAAGAACTGAGAAACAAACCAATGAAATTTTGGAAAATGATCTAAAAATCAAAAAACAAGTCAATGAAAGGATGATGAAATCTCAAGCAGACATGACTTAATTGAATCAACAAAATGAGCAGAATTTCTATAAGCAAAAAGGTAAAGCTGGTCTTGGACACAAGGAAGAAGGTGAATCTTCTGAACAAGGTACTCAAAGGAATCAAAGACCCACTTGCAATCATTGTGGCAAGATAGGTCATACATCTAACAAATGTTGGAGTAATGGTAAAAGTAAATTCAATGGCAAATGTTTCAATTGCAATCAGCATGGTCACAAAGCCAATGAATGCAAGGAGAAACCAAAGTTTGAAGGCAAATGTCATAAATGCAAGAAACAAGGACACAAGGCATCTGAATGTAGATCAAAATCATTCAATCTAGCAGAACAAATTGTCAAAGCAATATTTGGTTGGGATTACAATACTTGGTGTAGATGTCACTATTGTGGAGAATATGGACACATAGGAACAAACTGTAGAAGGCATCACCTAAGGAAGAAAGATACAACCATAAGATGCTATACGTGTACTGAACTTGGTCATATAGCCAAGAATTGCATGAATATAGGAAAGGTTGAAGATGAAAAGAAAACTAGAGCTGATAATAGTCAAAAGCAAATGAAACAACAATGGATTCCTAAGTCTACCGAGCAAGAAAATTTAAATGATGGAAATGTCACTCTAAGAATGGGTGACTCCACCATTCCCAATTAGACTTATCAAGAAGGATAAGGGATTGCATCTTCAAGCCATATCCTAAGTAGTTCCAGAAAGAAGGAGTGGAAATGATAAATTAGTATTGCAGATACAAGTCATAATTCATAGTGTTGCATCTACCGAGTAAGGTTGGTTTTCAGACTTTATCGAGCTTGGTTGGGAAGATAAGAAAGGTTTTGTGTGTTCACTGAGCTGCAAGGTTTTACCGAGTAAGTCGGTGACTATTTTTAAAACCCTAATTATCAGCTACCTACGTACCCAAGCATTAATGATAGGATTTTGATCAAAAAGGTAGAATTTGATCTCATTTTTCACCATGAATTTAGAGTTCACAGAGCAAATATATTTTCAAGTGCATCCAAGCGAGTTCAAGTAATTTGAAGCAATTTTCCAGCAAAGAAATTGTGTTACGAAATCATTCTCTCACTGAGTAGCAATGGTATCCGCAAGCACCAGTGGCAGCAAGGTGAAGAGAGGTTCTGAAATGCTTGTGAAGGGAGTCGAATGGAAGGCGCCCAATTTCAAAATTGTTCCTGCCATCGCTGAATCACTCGACCTGCATGGAGCTCAATCGCAGATCCCTCCAAAGGTACTTCTAATCAATGATATTCGTACTCATTTCAAGTGTACTATGCAAGAAATAGGGACACTAGATATGGATAATACCCTAGCTGAGTTATGCGTGGATGGAACCCTAAAACCTGAGTTCAAACATTTGGAAACCAAAGGCTTAACCCATATCCTACATCTGCCAAGGAGTTTCCAAGTGAAATGGGTGAGGTATATCTTAAGCTGTGTGCATAATGGACAATTATGGTTAGAGCAACCCATCCTCATAACAAAGAAGATGATCCACAAGATGACGGGTTTACCAATGTTGACCAAAGCCAAAATTACCAAAACCCTAGGTCGAGATGAACTCCAAAAATTAACCCAAGCTGAATGGGATGGCAGAGGTTTAAAGCTCAACAATGTTTCAGATATAGAACTAAAATTTGGTATTTGTGTTATTGCATACAAACTGTATAGTTCCAGCAGGCTGAATAGTGTACCCTATGAGGCTGTAGATTTGGCATATAAAATTGTAAAGAAAAATATGGAGTTTGACCTAGCTGATGTGCTATTAAAACAATTCAATAAAAACATGGATAGCATAAGGACTGCAAAGACAAACCCTTGTAAATTTAGTTCTTTGCTAGTTTGTTTATTTTTCTATGTACAGAAATTCTTTCCATCTAAGGGTGTAGTTGTATGGAGGAAAGATACTCCAATTTTGTATCAAATAAACGAATTCATAGCAGAAATGGGTATGAATTTTGACAAAGTAATGGATAATTATTTTGAAGATTTCAAGGAAAGGATGAACAATAGATTCAGAATACCTCCAAAACTTGTTAAAGAGTATAAGGATGATGTCTGTTTCATGGTTGACTGTGACAGAGTCTACATCTAGGCATTCAAACCCTGAGTGGCATGGGTAAAACCATTGCCCTATGAACTAAATATTGATGATGCCAAAGATATCATTGAGGCACTGGTAAATGAATTAGTGGATCCCAAGTTGCCTGCATTTGGAACCTATGAAGAGGCTAAGATTAGAATAGAGCTTGAAATCAAGCTTCCTCAAGCAATCTCTAAAGGCAAGAGAAAGATAGAAAAGCTAAAAGCTGATACTGGACCTCTCATGATAACAGAAGGGAGAGGAGAAGATGAAGAAAAGGAAGAAGAAGAAGAAGAGCCTCAACGAAAGAAAGGTAAGGTGACTATCACCAAACCTACAAAGCAAACCACTGCAGTATTCTCCAGGAGAACAAGACAGGGAAAGAAGGAACCTGTATTTGTTAAGCCTCCACTCACCTTTGAAGCAAGACTAAAGCAATTAGATGAAGGAGGTAGCTTCACAAACTTCAAAGCATTAAAGTTCGAAACCAGAATAGAATAGGAGAAAATGCAGATTGAGGATCTGGTACTGAACAAAATGGGTAAATGGAAATACTCCCTAGACCAGATAGCCTCTAAGATCTCCAAAGAGCTATTGGAAAGATTGCAACCAAGATGGGAAGCTGCAACCAAGACTGTCAAAGACATCTATGAGCAGACCCTGAGAAATCTCCTACCAAGTCTCTCTAATGCTGAAGTGAAGAAATCACTGAAAGATCACGAAGGTAATATGATGATTAGATTCCACACTTGTTTGATACTTGTCAAAGACATTGAGCATGTAGTAAATGATGCAACAAACATGTGGAAAAATATCTATCATCTACACAAACCCAGTGAGGATACTGTTGAAATCACGGACAATGACAGCAGTGATGATAATGATGATGATGATGAGGGTGATGACATTGAAGACATACCAGAAGACTTGCAATCAATAATGTTAGAAGTTGAAGAAGAAGCTAGAAAAGAAATTGAGGAAGAAGAAGCTGAAAGAGAAATGGAGGAAGAAGCAGCCTCTACTAGTGAGATTGTGAGCTCAATAGCCTCATCAATTGATCAATCTCCACCTGTATCCTCTCAGCTCCAGGTTTCTACAATGCAAGTGCCAAGCACTTCATCTATTGAGCTAGCAATCACTTCTTCAGTTACCGAGCTTCCAAGCACATCATCAGCCACCGAGTCATCCACTGCAGTAGTCACTTCATCGAGTGTATCTCTTCCACCTACAGCTTGTACAGTAAGTCTTCCAAGTTTCATATCAATTTTGTCTTCCTCAGCCACATTGGCCCCAATTTTTTCTCCAGTCAGTTCTCCAACTGTAAATATACTAGTATGTACATCATTTTTGAGTAGTACATCATTTTTGGGAAGTATATCAAGTTTTGATACAGCCAGAACTTCTCTTAGTTTACCTTTAGTTGGTCCCATTCCAGTTTTGACAGCCAGTCCAACATCATCAACTATTGTTTCAATTTCAAAGGGCAAAGGTGCAGTCACTACAGAAAAACCAAAGAGATACATGTTTTCCAGTAAGGCAGTAGATGAAGAAATAGATCTGAATAAGGACATTGTCATTCCTAAAATAGATCTAGATACAACATCTATTGATGAAATGAGAATGCTCAGTCAGCTATTAGAACAGAAGGCTAGGCAAAAATAGCTCAGGCATGAAAGAGACCAGGAATATAGCATTATTGAAAGTGTTAAAAATATAATAACAGAGGCTATAGGTGTTGAAGTAGATTCTACTCAACACATTTTGATTCAGTTGGAAGAGGCTGTATATAAATTCAATGAGGATACCACTGGTCAAGAAAAATTGATTGAAAAGGCAGAGAAGAAATTTGACAATAAGGTGCTTGAGCACATTGCTCAGCATATTGCATTAAAATAGGTAGAATTGTCTACAATTCTGAGTAATTTTGAGAATTCTTTTAATAATGTAACTTCACTTTTTGCAAAACTTTGTGATGTTACTGAGTATACAAAGGAAGTAAAAGAAAAGTTGAATAAAATTGATGCAGATATGAAGGTCAGTGCCCAAATGCTGCAATCTACCCACAGTGCAAGTTCATCCCATCACCTGAGAATCAAAATTTTGTCAGAGAAACAGGTAGAATTGCTGAGAGAGGAAGCAAGGATCAGGTCTACTCTAATTGACATCTAGAATATGATCCTTCCTGTCATGAACACAATGCAGAAGCACATTGCATATTCAAAAACATTGATCCATGATAATAATTTTTCTATTGCAGACCATGTGATTGAACTTTTTGCAGAAGTTCAAGTAGCTCTCTCCACATGTAAAATCCTGCAAGACAATTGGGATAAAACTCTGCAACTAATTCTTTAGGTACATTCTGAGTTTATCACACATTTTGGTGTCTCCATGTAAATACATTCTTTATTCTTTGGCATTATTGTCAAAAAGGGGGAGAAAGAAATAGATAGAGGAAATCAAAAAATTAGACACAAAAGGGGAGAAGGTAATAAAGTAATAAAGAATAAAGTCATATAACTCATGTAAAAACCTTGTGTATATTGTATGGGGGAGTTATATGTAAGGTAGCCCATGTATATTCAGCACAACATAATCAAATCAGTTTTGTCAGATCTTGTATATAAATTTTGGCTCAAAAGTGTTTTTGTCACTAATGCCAACGGGGGAGATTGTTGGAATAATGATACATTTTTCATTAGTTACAACACTTATTTGATTCTGAATGCTTACCGAGTTCATCACTCAGTTTACAGTTCATATCGAGCATTTGTTGGTTACCAAGTATGTTCAACAGTCTTTACCGAGTCAGGAAGGTAAAAAAAGGTTTTAGTGTTTACCGAGTTAGAAAGGTAAACAAAGGTTTTAGTGTTTACCGAGTCAAAAAGGTAAACGAAGGTTTTGGTGTTTACCGAGTCAAGAAGGTAAACAAAGGTTTTAATGTTTACCGAGTCAGAAAGGTAAACAAAGGATTTAGTGTTTACTGAGTTAGGAAGGTAAACGAAGGATTTAGTATTTACCAAGTTAGGAAGGTAAATGAAGGTATTCAGTGCTTACCAAGAGAATCGAAGGAGTTAGTTTCTACCAAGTGACACAATGTTTACCGAGTCACCAATGGTTACCAAGTTCCAAGCTACTCAGAGTGATTAGTATGGACCGAGCCCCTACCTCTACCGAGTGCATGACGATGCCATGTAATGTAGTGGATGCTGAGTGTTAGAAGGTCACCGAGTGAGTTTTGAGGAACTTGAGTTTTCTACTATCTAGCCGACTCAGTAATGTTTTGTCCACTTGTGTTTGGCCGACCTTGTTGCTGTAAATATTGGAATCGTATATATGTAATGTATTGTGCCATTTGCAATATAAAAAAATGATGAAGAGAAGTAACAGTGAAGTAAGATCGAATTGAAAGAGAATCAGCAGCGGAGTATTCAACAAGGTTATCAAGGAGTAGCAAAGATATATCCATCACATCAAGTGATCAGTACATAAGATCTAATCAACAAACCAGTTGCAAGCAGATCCATTGCTTCATCCTAACAGGTGAATCAGTTTTGTAAATCCTTTAACAGGGTAGACTTAACAGTCTTTTATAAATCTCCTAACAGAGTGTATACTTCATTGTATGTTTGTAAATCCTCTAACAAGGTGGATCTAGCAGTCCTACTTGCTCCTAACAGGGAAGATCACCAGAAGTGATCATTGTAAGCCTTAACCGGCCAACTTTATACTGCAGTATTGAAGTTTCGTGGGCATCATCCCCACCCCAATTTTACTTTCAATTTGAAAGGTTTATGGGTCACCAAATTAGTGTGTTAATCTTTTCATACATTCAGTAAAGTAGATGAATGAATGGTGAATTTTTTATTATGCTAAATTGGTTTAAATTTTAAATCTTACTGATTCACCCCTCCCCTCTCAGTAACATTGTTAGACCTGAATATTTCCAACAGATGGTCCTAATGGTGGCCACTTCTCATGAAGGAAAATTATAATGAAGATCATGAGGTCTGGTTACTACTAGTCATCCCTATTTCATGATTGTCATAAGTATGTGACAAAGTATGAAAAATGTGCCTTCTTATCTAGTAAACAAAAGCTTGCATCTCTTTCCCTTTGCCCCATTTAGGTGGATCAACCTTTTACTCAATGGGGAATGGATTTCATAGGTCCTATCAATCCTTCTTCTAGTTCTATTCATAAATGGATTCTAGCTACTATTGGTTACTTCACTAGATGGATAGAGGAAATTGCACTAAAGGAGGCCACCGAATCTTTAGTTGTTGAATTCTTTGATGGAATTGTGACAAGGTTTGGTGCCCCTTCAATCATCATTTCAAAGAATTCAAAATCTTTTGTAGGAGCTCAGATTTGTGCATGGGCAATTGACCATAATATCTACTTGAGCACATCCTCAAACTATTATGCTCAAGGCAATGGCTTGGCTAAGTCATCCAATAAAAACTTAATTAGAATTATGAAAAGGACAATAGAAGATAACTAGAGGTGTTAGCATCAGAAGTTGAAGATAGCCCTATGGGCTAATAGGATAACACCTAAAAGGGCAATAGGAAATTTTCCATTTATGTTGGTATATTGTAGAGTTGTGAGGCTTCCAATTTCATTAGAGTTCCCACTCCTAGAACTAGCTCATCAGCTGGAGCTAATTGAAGATGACACCATGATAGTGAGAATGGTAGTGCTGATAGAGCTAGAAAAGAAAAGAAAATAGGCCACACAGACCCTAGAAATGCATCAACAATAGGTGAAAAGGAGTTTTGATAGGAAGGCCAGGGTTAGAATCTTTAGTGAGGGTGATCTAGTATTGAAATGGGATGTAGAAAGGGAAAAACTAAGGAGGCACTTGAAATTTAATACACTATGGAGTGGTCCCTATGTAATTGTCAGTTGCAAGCAAGCCAATGCTTTTCAATTAAGTAGGCCTAATGGTGAAACTTTTCCTATCCCAATCAATAGGATGTATCTCAAACCATGCTTTTGATGATGGTTAAGGTTTCATGTATATAAGTAGATTAGTTTTTGTAAGGAAACTTGGCAACAAAGAATATAACCGTTTCCACATAACCCATAATAGATCTAAAATAAATATAGAATTAAAATTCACATGCAAGAGAATAGACAACATACCCACAAAATTGTGACACAAGATATACCCTAGGAAACCTTCATTGAGGGAAAAACCCAGCCTCCAAAAGCATCCATCACCATGTATTATTCAGGAAAAATACCATTGCAATATAACCATGGAATCTTTCATGGCCATAACCACAACCAAGAAACCTATGTGAACAAGCATGAATCCACACATCCCATGCCATACTTCCAACCTTCACAAATGCTCCCTTGGCTAACCTGTCAAGCCTTGTCCCACTCGACTCTTGCCTTTCTCACTCTTACTCTCCACAACAACTACCCTTGTGGCTGCTTATATAGTAGCAAGTCCCACAAAACTACCAAGTGATATTACATAAACCATGTGCTAAAATCATGTGCTACCTAACCCATTGACCCCACATTTAATTTTGGGCATTTAATTTTTTTCTCAATATTAAATAATTACATGAAATATTATCACAATGTTACAATAAAACTCATCAAGAATATTACATGGGAATCTTTACATGTTGCATGTCCATCTAGGTGGAACATTACATGCTAAAATAAAATAATAAAATATAACAATGTTATGCAATGTGTGCAACACCCATTATCTCAACAATCTGCCACTTGTTGTATACATTGCATACGGTCAATCTGTAGCCACATAAATGAACAAGGGAACAATCCCTCCTAGCACATCCACCATCATGGGTCAAAAAATACACCAAGTGCTCAATCTTGGTACCTGCAACAAAATCAAAGTATCTAGCATCTCAAACATGAATGGTCTCACCTCTTATTATGCCACTGCCACTGTACATACATAGAAGCCAACCAAAGAGAAAGCCACCCAACCTGTCACATTAGAAGATCATAAAATTTTGTACCAACTGAAATTCCAAACAAAAAAAACCTGATCCAAAGGTAATAACATGTATCCATAGTTGTCAAAATATCCATAGTTGAAATAACACCCACAACAAGTGCCAAAACCATCCAACTATCCATACCTCAAAGGTATAACAAGTGAATCTCATATCATCGACATATCCAATCTGTAACCTGCAATCACAAGCCTCAAGAGCAATACCTGCCACATATATACCAAGAAGCTCTCACTACAAAAGATAATATCAAATCTATAACTAATCCACTCACAACATCTCAAAGAAGTAAATCCATGTAGTACCAAGGACATCCACAATACATAAACTGATATCCTGCAAGAACAACTCTCATAACAAGTCTCCAATAGTCTCCCAAACTCTCCACAACCAATAGAGTTAAGAGATAAAGAAATAAATATGTCATCTCTCACATGACATACATGAGAACAAACTAGTGATCACAATCTCCAACCAATCTCAAATCCAATGTAAGCAAAACCAAACATCCAAGAAGATAACCAAGACTAGAGAAACCATGCAAATCATAACCTATACCATGTCCTTATACACACACCTCTAGATGTAAACTGTGCAAGTATGATCTCCTCCATTAAAACCTCAACAAAAAGCTTCAACAACACTCAAACCACACCATATAACTAATCATGGATGTAAGCCTCTCACAAGAAGATCAAACTCAATAAACCATTCTAATCCAGGAAATATTTCCAATATAAAGCCATCTCCCAAACTCAACCAGCATAATAACATATGTACATGGAGATAACCAATGCTAAACCATCTCTCAAATGAACCCTCAAGAATTAACTCATGTGCCATAGCTCAAGATCCATATCCATGAAAGAAAAGCATAAATATAATGCAACTAAGAAAAACAATGGGTTATACCTCTCAAGTAGCAAACCACCGAGTAGACCAAGAGTGGGGAATGAGAATGCTCATCAAGATACCCAAGCCTCTAACCAAGACTCATCTAAGAAAAATCTCCTCTCAAGTCCATATCAAGTGATTGCCCCTCAAACTTCCTGTTGAAACTATAAACCATCCCAACAAATACTCCTCTAATACAAGAGAAATCAGCATCACCACCATCTCTAAGTATCCATGAGCACCTGTAACCAATCAATCCATGCCAACTCCAAATGCAACATAGCAATATCATGAAGTATCTAGCTTATGATCAGTGTACTTAATACCAAGAAACTAAACCAAGATCAATGTCAAAGTTCCAACCATGGCCTCAAGAACATAAACATGACAACATGATCTAACAATCTCAACATGCTCCACATGAACATACTATAACATGTCACAACTCTAAATGTGTATCAAGAGTATACCATGAAATAATAATGAAACCATCCTCATACCAAGGATAACATGCCAAATAAAAGCATAAACCACACCTTTACCAAGAACCTTGTGAGTCCTCAAGATGCAACCATCTCCACACACCATGAAGATAACTAAGAACTCCATGAGTCCTCAAGATCTAACCATCTTCACACAACATGAAGATAACAAGTGCACCATGCAAATGTCAAAGGTGCTTCTATAGCAATAGGATCTAAGACAAACCTCCAACATCTACAAACACTGAATAAATATATCAATGCCATCAAATCCCACTCAACTATAGTACCACATCACCTATGGCATCATAAAATCCATCTCCTATATGAAGATCCAAACCAAACTAGGAACTAATCTTGCACTGTCACCCCATCATTGTCACAAGCTCCCACTAAACCATATATCCAAGCTATCCATGACATAATGATGAAAAAATCCATCTTCTAACCATGAGAATCAACCAAAGCATCAAACCATTAAAGAAGTCAAAGTGCACATCATGAGATCCTCAAAAGAAACCAAATAGCATGATCCTCAACCAAAAAGATATACCACCATAACTGAATAAAAAAACCAAGCTAATGAACATCAAGGATGTACTTGTATATCCAATCATGTCATGCCAAAATCCATGATACCATGATCACATCCATGAACCGAGCATTTGGCTCTCAAAGTGTCCAACCTATCAGCATAAAATAGTCAACCACAATCCTCCACCATCACTATAATTGGTAACAACATATCATCCCTTCTACATGAAGAAAATAGTAAATCATGTGACTTAGGGCATAAAATACTCAAATCTAAGCCACCAATCCATAACCAAGCCATAAATGCAACCTGTAAGTATAGACTACTTACAACACTGCACAACTTGTAGATCCAACAAGTCATCATACATATCCAAACCAAACATTGATAACCATATCATCATGAGATCAATATGAAATATGAATTGAGTATACAATGACATCAAATCTTAAATCTCCAATGCCATAAACTCACAATGTTACCATAGTCAAAATATAACATAAAATGTTCAAATAAATATATCAACAAATAAATCATGCCAAACTTGCACCAAATTTGAACCAATGTGTAGAAATCTTCAAGAGCTTTTCATTGACTACTTGAAGTCCAAAATCTGACTTCGTATGCCCAAGTTATGGCCTAATCCATGCTCAAAATAAAAAAATCTAACTTTAGGGCTCTTAAAACCTAAAAAAAAAGTCAAAATCATAGAACCAAACCTATACCAAGTTGTAGTGCTTTGAATTAGCTTTCCAACACCTATAAGAACTCTAAAATTTGGTATTCTGAGAGAAAGTTATGGCCATTTTACTAAGACAGTCTTTTTACCATTTTCACTACAATTTTTCACTCTTTTTTTTTTTTTTTTTTTGTCACGAAAATTTTGACAGGATTAAATTTGATAGCCATCATGGGCTGAAACCACAAAACTCTTTCATTTCCTCTAAACATGGCCAAACTAGAACATATTATATATCAAAATTTATAGAAATGTCGACCCGGATCCAATGGTGAGGTCTATTTTTACCTAGGAGGTCATTTCTGCATGCTACCCCCCAAAACCCTCATTTAAATGAAACATCTGAAAAATCCTTTTGTCCAAAAATTTTACATGCCCAAATCTTTTAACATTCCATCATAATAGCAAATCCAAAACCCTTACATTTGCAATAAATCACTCATATATCTTGCCCTTTTCTTTTATCCTCTCATGCATTCCCATGGATTCAATCTAGGGTTACAATAATAAAACCATAGCTCTGATACCACTTGTAAGAAAACTTGGCAATAAAGAATATAACTTTTTCCACGTAACCCATAATAGATCTAAAATAAATATGGAATTAAAATTCACATGCAAGAGAATAGACAACATACCCACAAAATTGTGACACAAGATATACCCTGAAAAACCTTCATTGAGGGAAAAACCCAACCTCCAAAAGCATCCATCACCATGTATTATTTAGAAAAAATACTATTGCAATAAAATCATGGAAGCCTTCATGGCCATAGCCACAACCGAGCAAACTATGTGAACAGGCATGAATCCACACATCCCATGTCATGCTTCCAACCTTCACAAATTCTCCCTTGGCTAACCTGTCAAGCCTTGTCCCACTCGACTCTTGCCTTTCTCACTCTTACTCTCTACAAAAACTACCCTTGTGGCTGCTTATATAGTAGCAAGTCCCACAAAACCACCAAGTGGTATTACATAAACCATGTGCTAAAACTATGTGCTACCTAACCCATTGATCCCACATTTAATATTGGGTATTTAATTTTTTTTTCAATATTAAATAATTACATGAAATATTATCACAATGTTACAATACAACTCATCAAAACATTCCATGAAAATCTTTACATGTTGCATGCCCATCTAGGTGGAACATTACATGCTAAAATAAAATAATAAAATATAACAATGTTATGCAATGTGTGTAACACCCATTATCTCAATAGTTTTCTTTCTACTGGTTTCCTTATTTCCAAGAAGTGCATGAGCACAGGTTTCTCTCTATGAGATAGCTAATTTTTTCAATTTTTGAAGGTTATAAGAGTTTTGGTCTCTGGTTCTAGTTGTAGAGGGGAGGCTTTCCAAGTTTTTTTCTCTCATAGAGGTAGGGTTAGGGTTTCATAATGCACTAATCCACATTTTTTACAACTTTATGGCCCAATGGATGCATAAGGTCACTGGTCATATGCATAGTTGGCTTGCATCTCCTCTGAGTTGCCAGAAATGTTAGCCATTTTTTGCCTCCCGCCAAAAAATTGAATTCAAATACCTAAGCCCACCCAATGGTCACTTCCCACTTTTAAATATTTAAATACCACTAGAAATACAAAAAATAAAAAAATAAAAAACTTATGGTATTTCCTTTTTTCCTAAGTTTTTTTCCATGGGCTCGCAACTTTCCTCACCGTTAGATCTTACATAGATCTATAGTGAGCACTTTCTTGCTTGATCAAAGTGCACTACCTTTACATAATTTGGGCAAGCACCTCACTATCATGTAGTAGGTGGGTCCATTTCCTCTTGTGGACCATAGAGGGGGAAGCTACTAGGTGAGCTAGCAATATGATTGGCAGGTACTTTATAGCATTTTGTGTTTTGTCAAACTTCCTAACAATGTAGGCAATCACCGTCATGCCACATGGATCAGTGGGGTCAAATATATTCTCTTGTGGGCTGTAGAGAGGGAAAGAGGTTGTTAGTCAAGTTGGAATACATAAGACACTTCATCGGTTAGGTACTGGAATAGATTGTTAGTGAGCTATAGGTTCTCATCAATTGTTAGATCTCCCAAGATTAATGATTAAAGCTTCCACACTTTATAAAGATGTAGGGATGTTAAGGAATGTGGTCAAGAACCTTACTATCATGTGTATTTGTGGGGTCAAGTTATATTTTATAAGCCCTAGGGAAATGCCAGATGGGGGCCAAGTTGTTGAGGTGGCTGCCGAGTGGTCCATGGGCCCAAAAATTTTGGAGGGAAAGCATAGTATAATAAAGGATCTTTCATGATTATTGATCTTATGTAGATTGATGATTAGTGCTTCCCCACTTTATGAAGATGCAAGGTATTTAAACAATGTAGGAAAGTGCCTTAAGGACACATCTCCTCATGGGCCTGACTAAAGAAATAGTACAAGGAGGCATTGACAGTTAAGGCTGACAGTTGTGAAGCTGCCACAGTTAGGGTTTTAAAAGGTGGCATAGTTAGTTGCAAGGTGTTCAACCACATGAAGACTTTGTGGTAGGCAAAAAAAAAAAAAAATCATTGGCCCACATGGCTCATTTTGGTTATAGAACTTGTTTGACTTGCCAATTTTGTTGACTCATAAGCTAGAAATGAAGGGAACTAGGTTTTCTTGCATAATCTAATCTTCATGATCAATTCCAACCACTCTTGAATGAATGTTGCACCTAGTGAATGAAGGAAATAGTCCACCACCTTTGATCCTATCCATCTACTTGGTCAAAATGGTTTAATAGTGTCGTTTCTATCTTCTTGAGGCCCTGTTTTGGAAAGATTTTGGATTTCATTGTATTTGAGACTGTGCCAAGGTTAGATTTTCCCTAGATTTGCATGATTGGTCTCTGTAAGACTTAATGGTAGTGGTTGTGGAGTAACTTTAGTCAAGGAAGATCTCAGTTATGTCTAAGCTATAGAGGTAGTTTTTGTAGATTTTGTTGAGGGAACTCTTCTCTATTTTTCTTTGATATTACTCTATAACTTTAATGTAAATTCCCTTTTCCTCTGAACTATATGACATTCTACCTTATCTATTCTAGCCATTGATGTAAAGTGCAATAATTACTTGCCTCTCATTGATGTATTATGGATATCTACAATCTTGCATGATTGTATATCTTTTGGCCTGTGAATGATATATAAGTGAATCTTCTCTTTCCTTGTATCATTTCTTTGGGTTTTATGATCTGCATGCAATTGCTAGATTAAATCAAGTCTAAATGTGTATATCTTTTGGTGTCATAATGGTTCAATAGTGCATGTATTGGTAAAGATTGGTTTGAACACTCTATTTTTATGCATCACCCCCTTAGGTTAGAGTAGATAGATTTTCTTGTAAGCATTCCTTCTCCCTTTTCCTCTCCAAGAATAGTTAGGTGCACCTTGATAGTAAAGGAAGTCAACCTTCTCCATATACTCAACCTCACAGTTTAAGTCTGATAGCTTGGAGGTTATTTTCATGTTTCACAAAGTTGTTCTTAGGTAAAAATTTTGGACAAGGGTGCAAACTTTTGTGACAATAGTTTTTGACATGCCCAGTGGGACTAATATTCAAATAATTTCAAGTCTACTGGTGTCAAAAGGAAGATTTCAAGATTAATATTGAGGAGATAGTACTGGCTTCAATATTCAAGCCTTCAGGAGGCTCATTCTTCAAGTACTTGGTGACTTTGAGCTTCAAATACATCTAGTTCTAGACCAAAGTTGCATTGATTCATGCCCAAAGTTAAGGCAAGGGCATCTTCTATAGGTAAATTTCAATATCAAGAACTTTCATTTTCAAATCCTAGAAAAAGAGAGACTAGAGTATCTTTATCACCAATTAGGAGTGCAACAGTAACAAATACACTTGCAAGATCCATCTCTACTCCTCCTATTGTTAGATCTAAGCCTAGATTGACATCAACACATATCAATAGATCACTTGTCTATATGGCACAACCTAGAGCTCATGCTTTTCCCACCTTTAATGGTGGAAGTCCTCTTTTATTGGCATAAAGACATGACATACCAATAGCTACACTCAAAAGCATACCAAAATTTACTGGCGAAGCTTCTATCTCTTCCTTAGAACACATTCAAGAAGTTGTAAATGTTTGCAATATCCATGGTATTACAGAAGACGATGTTGTAGTTAGGCTTGTAGCCTCATCCTTGAAAGGAAAAGAACTACAATGGTATAGAGGTTTGGCTCATGGTTCTATAAAAGATTGGGATGGATTAGGAGTAGGACTATGTAAACAGTTTGAGGACAAAAGTGACCATTTGTCACTTTTAGAATAATTGACTACTATAAAAAGGGCCCCCCATGAATGTATGATCGATTTCAACTATAGATTTCAAAAGACATGGGATAGAATGCCTACTTCAATAAAGCCTACCCCTGGTAAAACCTTCTAGCATTAACTTAGAGCTTTTAATAGTGACATTGCTAATAAAATTCAAACTATGGGAGGAGACACTTTACCTAATGCTTATGAGATAGAAATAAAGGTTGAAACATATTAATACAAGGAGGTAAGCTAGCTCCAAGGCCTCCTATTCCTTTCTTCCTTGATGTCCCAAGTCACCAACTAGTAATGGCCCTTGTTCCCACAATGTCCACACCACAACCCCTTGCTCTAGTCCCTTAAGCTTCCACATCTTCAAATGGGATGAGTGAAATCAAGGAGATGATGAAATCTATGATGTTGAACATAGATAGAAGATTACAAGGCCAAGAGAAGAAGTTGGATGTAGACCAAGATTTAATGTGGTTCACCCAATCCCTAGGCTACATTCACCAAACAAAAAGTCCAATCTTATTACAATCCAGTGATTACAACCTAATTACAATCTATAATCCCTTACAACTCAATACCATCGCAAGAACCAATTTCACATCACACTATAAAAGTATCCCTAACCCTAAGCCCTTTTATACAAGTATTAAACCACTTCAGGGTTATAACATGTTGGCCATAAATTAGCACCACAATCTAACAATCTCCCACTTGGGGACTGATCAGGCTCCACACTAAATAACAATCTCCCACTTGGAGACTGATCTTGTAGCAATATCACTACCACATGGGGCTCCCACTAGATCAAACCACCCTAGACTCTACTATTCTTTTATTCATGGCCAGTCTAGAAGACCAAGTGAAGCTGAAGAGGAGTTCAACTTCTCCCTTGTTTTAACCTTTGTCAACATATATACTAAATTTTCATTTGTATGTATCTTCTCTAGCTTCAATTGTTCATCCTCCAAAACTGACCGAATGAAATGATACCGCAATTGTATGTGTTTGGTCTTAGAATGCAAAGCTAAATTCTTGGCAAGATGAATGGCACTCTAACTATCTGTGAACAAATAATTATCCTTTTGAGAATGTCCCAATTCTTCCAAGAAGAATTGAAGCCATATCATCTCCTTGTCTACCTCTATAGTAGCAACATACTCTACCTTTTTAGTAGATAGAGCATTAATCTTCTGTAACCTAGAAACCCAACTCATGACTGCCCCACCAATAGTAAAGACATAACCTATAGTACTCCACCTGGTATCAATATCTCCTACCAAATTTGAGTCAACATAGCCTTATAAATTAGTAGTAGAGCCCCCAAAATGTAAAAAGTTATTTTTAGTTCCTCTCAAATATCTAAGAATCCACTTGACAACATTCCAATGCTCAAATCTTGGATGACTCATATACCTGCTAACGACTTCCATTGCACATGCAATATCTTGCCTAGTGCATACCATAGCATACATCAAGCTTCCTATAGCTGAAGCATAGGGTAACTTGGACATCTTGTCCTCCTCTTCATGTGTCTTAGGACACATCTCCTTAGTCAATTTCAAATGACCAGGTAAAGGCGTGCTGACAGCTTTAGCATTCTCCATAGAGAAATGTTGCAACACCTTCTCAACATAATCAACCTGAGATAGCATCAAAGTTATGTTCTTCCTATCTCTACAAATCTTCATACCAAAGATTGTTTTTTCTGTCCCCAAATCCTTCATAGCATGCATGTGCTAACTGGCATTTCAACCCCTTAATATGATCCATGTTAGACCTATCTACAAGCATATCATCAACATATAAACATAAAATAATGTAGCTATCATCACCCAACCTCTTAAAATAAACACAATAATTTGAATGACACCTATTATAGCCATGCTCATGCATAAACCTGTCAAATTTTAGATACCATTGTTGAGGTGCTTGCTTCAAGCCATATAAACTTTTCTTCAATTTGCACACTAAGTTCTCGTTACCTTTTACCTCAAATCCCCGTGGCTGAGCCATATATATTTCTTCATCCAAATCACCATGAAAGAAGACTATTTTAACATCTAGCTGCTCTAAATAAAAATTTTTAGTAGCCACAAGACTTAAAACAGTACAGATGGAAGTCATTTTAACAACATGAGAAAATATCTCATCAAAATCAATTCCCTTTTTCTATGCAAATCCTTTTACAACTAACTTGACCTTAAATATTTTCTTACCTCTTTCCTCTTCTTTCAACCGATAAACCCACTTATTCTGTAAAACCTTTTTACTTGTAGGAAACTTGCACAAATCCCATGTCTTATTCTTCAGCAAAGAGTCCATTTCATCTTTCATTGTAGACTCTCACTAAATCTTAGTATCCACCTACACAACTTCATCATAACTTTCAGATTCACTAGCATCAGTAAGTAAAATAGAATACAAAGAGGGAGAAAATCTTTGTGGAGGTCTAATTGGCCTCATTGACCATCTAATATTCACTGGTGTGTGTGGTATTTTTTGTTGCAGTTGTTGCACATCATGAGAAATGGCTAGAACATCAGCTTTTGGAGTATCATCTAGCACTACATAATCATCTTCTTTCTTCTCATGTTGCTGCAATAGATCTTTGTACAAGACTTTCTCATTGAATATGACATCCCAACTTCTAATAATTTTATGATTTTCAAAATCTCAAAGCCTATAACCAAATTCATTAATTCCATATCCAAAAAAGACACATTTCTTTGATTTAGCTTCTAGCTTGGTTCTATTTTTAGAGTCTATATGAGCAAAAGCTTCACAATCAAAGGTCTTGAGAAAATAATAACTCACTTTCTTACCAGTCCATGCCTCCTCTAGAATACGACAGCCCAAAGGAGTAGAGGGACCTCTATTAATCAAATATACTACAATATTGATAGCCTTTGCCCAGATGTGTAAGGGCAACCCAACACGCAACCTCATGCTCCTTGTGCACTCCATTATAGTCCTGTTCATGCGTTCAGCCACTCCATTTCCCTGTGGAGTCCTTGGAATAGTTTTCTGTCTATGAATACAATTAGTGGAGCAATAATCTTCAAATTCATGACTGCAATACTCACCACCATTATTAGATCTGAGACATTTTAATTTCTTACTAGTCTCATTTTCAACCCATACTTTTCTAGTTGTGTCATTAATAAATGTAACATAATAATGAGAGCCACCAAGGGAAGATACCTGAGCTAGTCCCCATACATCTGTATGCACAAGCTCTAATTTCTCCTTTTTGTTTTCCTTTCCAGTCTTTACAAAACTCGCTCTCTTTTGTTTTCAATACACACAACTTTCATAGAAATCCATATTGATACATTTTAGACCTAGTAAAAATTTCTTTGAATGAAGTACTTTCATACCTTTCTCACTCATGTGCCCAAGTCTATTGTGCCACAGTGTTGTATCAAAATCTACAGTAGCTATTTGTTCTCCCTGCTCAACTGCAGCAATTGTTCATAAACATTCATTTTCTCTAAAACAATCAAAGTAGAAGGAACAATATGACCTATACAAAGATATAAGGTGCTTACTTTCACACCTTTTGCTACTACAAGGGAACCTTTTGAAACCTTCCAATTTTTATCATTAAAAGTAACTACATAACCCTCATCACCGAGTTGCCTTGCTGAAATTAAATTCCTACTCAGCTTTGGAACATGTCTTACCTCATGTAGTAGCCAATGATTCCCATTCTGCAACTTAATCCTAATTTTTTCCTTTCCAACAATCTAACAAGGTTCATTATCCCCCAAATAAACAAGCCCAAAATCCCCTTGGACATAATCAATGAAATAACCTCTATGAGGTGTAGCATGAAATGAAGAACCCAAATCTAAAACCCACGAATCATCAACACTTTCTAAAGACAGAAGCAAAGCATCCTCTTCAGATTTGTTACTTACCACATTTTTCTCCTTGTCTCCATCTAATTTATCTCCTTCATTTTTCTTTCGATTCCAACAAGCTTTCTTTTTGTACCTGATTTCCCACAGTACCAGCAATCGTTTGGTCCTCTCAATTGAGACATCTTCCCCTTTGACTTTCCTCTTGATTTCCCACGATTTCTAGAGTTACTTCCTCTCTCAGTTGTTCTACCCCTGCTTTTTACATTCAAAGCACTTCTTGATGTAGATCCACCTGAGGATTTCCTACGAGTTTCCTCACTTAAAACAACACCAATCACATCTTCACATTTTAGGGTACTAGATCCAAGAATAGAATTACTCACCACCATTACCAAGCCATTCCAGCTTTTAGGAAAAGAACACAAAATCAAGAGAGCCCTAATTTCTTCATCAAAATTGATACCCACAGAAGATAACTGACTAGTAATAGTATTAAACTCATTTAAATTATCTGCAATAGATCCACCTTCTACCATTTTCATATTAAATAAATGCTTCATGAGATATACCTTTTTTTGAAGTGGAGGGCTTTTCATACAGTATTGCTAGGGTTTTCATCAATTCTTCTGTCGTATTTGCTTTTGTAATATTAAATGCCATCGATGGTGCCAATCATAACCGAATGCTTCCGAGTGCCTTTCTATCCAAAAAATCCCATTCAACATTTGACATAGATCCCTGATTCTTGGCTTTGCCTTCAAACGGCTTCCATAAATCCTTCTGATATAGATAGTCTTCCATTTTCATCTTCCATAACTAGAAATTCTACCCATTAAACCTATCAACCCTTAGCTTATCCTCATCTACCATTGCTCCCACTCAACTGTGAGACTCCCATTTAACCGTGAGACTTTCCTACAGAGGATAACTGAAAGACAACTAGGTTCTGATACCACTTGTTAGGATAAAACCACAGACAGAAATAGAAAACTACATGTAAATATAACCAATAATAGAAAATAATAGATCACATAGAAATAAACCCAATACACCAAGATTTAATGTGGTTCACCCAATCCCTGGGCTACATCCACCAAATAGTAAGTCAAATCTTATTACAATCCAGTGATTACAACCTTATTACAATCTGTAATCCCTTACAGCTCAATACTGCCACAAGAACCAATTTCTCATCACACTATGAAATAATCCCTAACCCTAAGCCCTTTTATACAAGTATTAAATTTCTTTAGGGTTATAACATGTTAGCCATAAATTAGCCATAACTTTAGTGGTGAATCTACGAATGGTGAATCCCCAAACCCCATAAAATTATGGAGAATGTACAGTACTTTCCTTATCAGTCACCACAATCTACCAACTTCTTGGTGAAGCAAAAAATGAGCAACAAGGTGGTGTCTTTGGAAAGGTAGCAAGTTCAAGGTAATAAGGCTCATCAATTGAAATATCAAACTCCAAGCAATGGTATTCCTCCAAATCTTAATTATGGGAATAACTCTTTTGATCAGAGTAGATAGAATAGTCATGCTTCAACCTAAAATGTAAACCAACGTAGGGCCATAGTCCCTCAAAACAACTTGTCTCAAGACCAAGAATTTTTTCCTTCTTGTAATTACTCATATGGTTCCTGTATGTGCCAGAAGGAAAAAGAATTCCTAGTAGTAACTACACAAGATCCATATGCTAGACAACAATGTAATGACCCTCAATCTACTAATGTTTCCCATTTGCAGTAGTCAAAGGATTTTTCTTTTATGAATCATTAGGTGGAAGAACATTGTAATTGTAGACACCTAAAAACCTTTAGAAAATAAAGTATTTTTATTTTCTGAAAAAGTCCTCATGACATCATCATTTATTAATTAATTAATTATTTAATTAATTAATTAATTTTTATGCCATTAAATCCCTTTATCTTAATTAAAAATATTTAATTAAGGAATCCCTCCCAAAAATGTTTAAATCTTATTTAAACATTATTTCCTTATTTATTAATTATTTAATTAATAAATTGACCAAAAATCCTAAAATAAATAAAAAATTTATTTTTTGCCCAAAACTTGGCCAATTTCCTTATGACCAATAACCTCTTCCAAAATCTTCTAATCCTTCTTTAATTTCGATTAAAGGCTAATCTCATCATTTCCTACCCCTAACCCCAACTCAAAATATTTAATTAAAATTAAATATTAATCCTCATGTTTATTAAAAAAGTTTTAATAAATATCTCCTCAACCCAAACCCTTGAAATAAAAAAAAATTTATTTATTTCTTAAAAATCTAATTTATCCTCATCCTAAGAAGTTCTAGACTCTTCTAGAAAGTATTCATCCTCATCCTAGGAAATTCTAGACTATTCTAGAAAGTCTTTATCCTCATCCAAAGTCTAGACTCTTCTAAGAGATGTCTTTAAACCTAATCCTAATCCCCTCCTAACCTTGTCACATTCCCTAAACCCAAGCCAAAGTTAACAAATATCTCCTCCTTCACCCACCCTCATTAAATGCCAATCCACTTGCCTATCCCTAAGCTAATCCTAAACCATCCTAATCCATCCTCTAATCATTTGCACAAGCCTAAGCAAGCTTAAAACCTTCCTAATCAAGTCCAAGTCAAAATTTCTCTCATCACCCTCAAAATATCTCAACCATAAATTTTTATGAAGCCCACTAGGCCATAAATGACTCTTCCAAGCCCTTTTATTGCTCTTACAAGCCATTATGAGGGTCTTTATGAATATTTTATCCCTTGAGCCTCCTTTGTTGACTCATCCTTCCCCTTTCCTCCATCCTCTCACCCTGTGACATGTGTCACTCCCTAATTGATTGTAAGGAAGCACAATCCATGTGCTCTCCTCTCATTCAATCTAAACCCTCCATAAGCTTTTTCTCATCCTTGCATCTTAGCCCTCCATCCCTCAAGCCTTTTGCCTATAAATTGGATCCTTCCCTTTTGCAAAATAACACAATCCATGAAGTAAAGTCATAATGCCATTTTGAGAAGCCATTTTACATCAAAACCATACACTCACACCCAAATTTCAACTCCATTTGAAGCCCTTTTTGAAGCATAAAGCTTGAGCATACATCCTATCTATTTAGACAAAGCTACTCAACAAGAGAGCTTCTCATTGAGAGAGCCCATTAATGGCTCATATTCTCAATTGAGAGCTCATCTTAGTCTATCTTGAAGTTTATGAATTTTGTTTAGTTTGTAGAAGCTTTATTTAAATTTGGTTTCTATTAGCATACTAACATTGCTCATATACACTCGCTACCTCGCATGGCTTAAAAAGCATGCAATTTTTCATAGTGAGGTAATGATAGCGGTAGATCTACTTGGATCTAACGGTTAGAATGATTTAGAAAAAGGGAATCTTGAGGAAACAGAAAGTTTAGAATGGACAGAATATTCTTCTCATTTGAAAATTTAAAAGTTTCGCGCCCTAGAGTTAATGAACAGATAGAACGTAGGGTTTTCATGAGTTTTTTCTTATGGATGGATTACCTAGGAAACCTATGTTTCAAAATAAATTTTTGACTTTTCTATAATTTAACAAAAACTTCTGTTGCACAAAAAGTCAGACCAACACTCCCATCAGTAAGTCCTGCAGCAAAGTGTTGAAATTCCTAGACTCATTTTGGACTTCAATAGAAGTATTGGTAAATCTCTTTGATCAAAGATTCTAATTTACTTACACAACCAAAATTGATGACAATTCCAAAAGCTAAATTCATTCGATGGGCCATGCAATGAATGGGAATAGCATAGGGTGCCAAATCATTCTTGATCTTTTTGCAAAGACCACCTCTATGACCTTGCATAACCGAAGCACCATCTACGCCAACACACACCAACTTTTTGGCAATCTCCATGCTATCCAAACCTCCAAATTCAATTAGAGTAGTCTTTAACAATTCATATAAGTTTTTAGCTATCACACTACGATTCAATTTAGCAACATATAGTAGGAATGGTTGACAACAAAGATTGTTTATAGTATAAACATACATGCACACCCAAGAAGTATTATCAATTGTTGTAACTTCATCTAGAGACAATGCAATGAAATTTGAGTTTTTTATAGATGCCTTCATATCTTCTTTTTCAACCTGTGCAAGACATTTAGCCCATTCCCACCCGCTATTTACTAACCAGTGACTGTTAGGATTGTTTTGAGTTTTGAAAAAATGTAATAATGCAGTCATTGTAGGGTAGTCCATCATAGGGCATCCTCTACTCCATATATAAAAGACCACACCTAATTGAACTACTTTTCCCATATTTTGCACTTCTGTTGCTTTCCCAATGAAATCTTCAATGGAACCTTTTACTACAAAATGCTTTTCCCATATTTGCTGGTGTAACTCGTATATTTCAGCATTTCTAAAATGTAGACAGTTCTCCTTTTTTTTCCAAGTTAGCATGAATTTTTTGACTCCATATATAATTTCCTTCTTGTAAACTTTACCGACATGCTTTTCTATGGTATCAATTTTAAGCTGCAACCTCTTCTCCTTCTTTGTTATCTTTGTGCAAATCATACATCTGCATTCTATAAGAGGCTCACCATCATTTGGATTGAGCACTAGTTCAATGAACCAATACTTTTCCACCCATTCTAACTGAAAATTTCTTTTGGACAAATCCCAACAAGATCAATCTTTCTTTGATTCTAGTTTTCTTTTCCCCTTTTGTGCATGAACTTGATTTATGGAATCAATTTTGGTTTTCTCAACCAACTAGTCTAGGACAAAATCCAACTCTATAATCTCAGTTTGTGACTCCCTACTCAGGGGAAGTTCCTCCAAATCTTGTTCAAGTTCATCCTTGACTGAGATATCAGGTTCACCAAAATGAGCTTCAATACTGTCTGAGGGTCCAACTTGTGATGAATCTCCTTTTTTCGTAACCACTAGAGATCTAACTTGTGAATCTTGTAGGTTGCCAACATTTTCACCACCAAAATATGCCACTATGGTTCTGTGTTTTGGTAATGGTGGCCTCTCTTGGATTTTAGGGATTGGACCCCTCTTGTTTGACATGGAAAACTCATAAAGGCTACAAAAAATATGAACTTAGTTGTTGAAAAAAAGATTTAACTACTTAGACTACATATAATAACAATAATATTATTCATTCTCAAAAAAAGGGTACTACTACTACATTACTATAGTCTAGGGTACTACCCAATATAATTCGCAAACCTAATACCTATAGGCTATCTTGGCATGTGAGATGTCTAGTCACTAGTAGACACTGGATAGTGAAACTAAAAAAATAACCAATACCACTTAAAAAATAATTTAAAAATCACTTGCCTTTTACAAAAACTAGGGTCCATGAGTCAAAGGCCAATGTACTCAACACTCTAAAATTTTGGCAGCAATAAGAAATGCTAATCTTCAGACCAAAAAATAGCAAATTGTGTAGAATAATAATTTCTTATAATCAATTATAGGTTGGTGAATTAGGTAGGATTAACAAGCGAGAATGTAAAATGTAGAAAAAATGCACCTTTCGATGTAAACCTATAGTAGGAAATAGTTAGCTAAATGGGGTAGTTGATCGACACATGTCAGTAAAATGGTTGGCAACACCCAACATAAGGGAAAGTTTATATGGTTGTAGTAATGGTGAAATAACGTCGACCAATAAGAAACAAAATGCAAAGGCTGGCGATATGTTTAAAATAAATGTACCCAAACTATATATCACATTGGCGATTACACCAATATTTTTGACCAATCATGTGATAACTAATGGGTTTTTATCCTGGGCATTGGACCAAAATATGATAAATATCCAACGACACGGTTGGACCCAAATATGATAAATATTCACCAAATGACAATTGACCCATCAGATGGGATTGCCAAAAGGCAAAGATTCACTGCTAAAGTAATCCCTAAACATACCTTTTGCATGTTTAAGGATTTTCCATTAGCAACCTTGATTGGGATGTGATCATCTTTGTCAGTAGCTAGGTTCATGGCTCTGCCTCTTGCTTGGTCTTCAGAATTGAAAACACTCTCTAAGGTAATGAGACCTTTAGGCAATTTTTTGGAACTGAGATCAATGATCTAATCACCATATTGATCCTATAGTCTTGACTTGTTTCTATCTAAACACTCTGCTTCATTTTGCAAGAAGCTTACAATTTGTTCATCAGATTCAAAAATTTGGCAATGGATTTTTTGTTAGGGATGGTAGGCCTTACTACCATTTTGATTTTTTGCTTCTTCTTCTCCTCAAGATACCTTGGCACATCATAAGATGCGCCTATTGTTGCAAGTCTATCAACATATCTATTTTCTTTTCTAGGGATGCTCTAAATATTAAATGCATTGAAACTTTCAAGAAAATCCCACACCCTATGTTTATAAGACTTGAGCAAACCGTTCTTGGTGATATTTTGATTTCTCACTGGATTAACCACCAACTCACTATCTCCATATACCCTTAAGGCCTAAATCCCTATTTTTTGAGCAATTAGGAGACCCTAACTCAAGGATTCATACTCAACCACATTATTAGTGTAACTAAATTGGAGCATAAAGGAGAATTAATACCTTGCTTGTGCAAGAGAAATCAACATCACACTCACCCCTAATCCATTCTTATTTCTTGATCCATCAAAGTCCATGCTCCATACCCCACTCACATCTTCTTTAGTCTTCATTAGACTAGAAACTAGAGCATCTTTCTCTGATATACAATATGTACCAAGACCTTTCTCAAGGGTTTCTAACATAGGATCAAACTCATATGCATTAGCCCATTCATCTAAGAGAAAATTGAGTATCTTTGTTAGAGAAGTGGCAGGCTCATTCACTATGTCATTCTTATCCATTTCTAGGATAGTGCAGTTCATATTTATGAGATTATGGGTGTAGGGTTCAATGTGATGGAGGGCTAAAGGCTCTGCTCTAATTGAAGCTTTGGTCCCATATCTTGTTCTTAAAAACACATATGACCAATCAGAAGATATGTAACCACCTATTTGGGTAGTGAAGTCTCTTGACAAACTTATGGCAAAATGTGGCTTGACTTCAAAATAGATATCTCTTGAGTTATAGTATAACCAGGGCATACATGTAGGGCCATTTTCACATTCCTAAAGATCCTTATAGTCTTGATAGTACTACCATCCAACTATAATACATCCTTAACAATTAGCTCATATTTCATTTCCAAAACATCAACAACACACCGATGCATCACTGAACTACTAGCCCCTAAATCAATCATGCAATTGTGGAATAGTTGACCCCCTATAATTAGAGAAACATAAAATGGAGGGGGTCTAACCTTTTTACATGTTTCTACCTCCTCTAATGGATGTAATAGGCTTGTGGCACTTTCCATGCTAGGTGGCTAATCCTTTGGTTCAATACTTTCCAATTCTTGTTGTAGCAACCTCTTCTGCATGGGTATATTAGGAACAACATCCCACATGGAAATATTTACATTTATCTTCTTCATTTGTTCTACCACATCAAATGGAACATTAGGTACTTTGGTGGAAGCCTTGGGAGCTACATTTGTAGGAGGTTGAGATGAAACAACCTGAGGATCACTTACATCCTTTCTAGTATTATTTTTCCTTGGCTACTAAAATTTATTTAATTGATCATTTATTGCTTGTACATGAGGTATTGCATTTGAAGTTGAGGCCTGATTAGGAAGAGGAGGGGTAGCATCTTCAATATCTCTTCTTTTTCTCCTAGTGTTATGAGTAATGGAATCCTGCTTTACATTACTGTATATGAGCAATGTTAGTATGCTAATAGAAACCAAATTTAAATAAAGCTTCTACAAACTAAATAAAATTCATAAACTTCAAGATAGACTAAGATGAGCTCTCAATTGAGAATATGAGCCATTAATGAGCTCTCTCAATGAGAAGCTCTCTTGTTGAGTAGCTTTGTCTAAATAGATAGGATGTATGCTCAAGCTTTATGCTTCAAAAAGGGCTTCAGATGGAGTTGGAATTTGGGTGTGAGTGTATGGTTTTGATGTAAAATGGCTTCTCAAAATGGCATTATGACTTTACTTCATGGATTGTGTTATTTTGCAAAGGTGAAGGATCCAATTTATAGGCAAAAGGCTTGAGGGATGGAGGGCTAAGATGCAAGGATGAGAAAAAGCTTATGGAGGGTTTAGATTGAATGAGAGGAGAGCACATTGATTGTGCTTCCTTACAACCAATCAGGGAGTGACACATGTCACAGGGTGAGAGGATGGAGGAAAGGGGAAGGATGAGTCAACAAAGGAGGCTCAAGGGATAAAATATTCATAAAGACCCTCATAATGGCTTGTAAGAGCAATAAAAGGGCTTGGAAGAGTCATTTATGGCCTAGTGGGCTTCATAAAGTTTTATGGTTGAGATATTTTGAGGGTGATGAGAGCAATTTCGACTTGGACTTGATTAGGAAGGTTTTAAGCTTGCTTAGGCTTGTGCAAATGATTAGAGGATGGATTAGGATGGTTTAGGATTAGCTTAGGGATAGGCAAGTGGATTGGTATTTAATGAGGGTGGGTGAAGGAGGAGATATTTGTTAACTTTGGCTTGGGTTAGGAAGTTTTAACTCATGTTTAGAGAATGTGACAAGGTTAGGAGGGGATTAGGATTAGGTTTAAAGACATCTCTTAGAAGAGTCTAGACTTTGGATGAGGATAAAGACTTTCTAGAATAGTCTAGAATTTCCTAAGATGAGGATGAAGACTTTCTAGAAGAGTCTAGAACTTCTTAGGATGAGGATAAATTAGATTTTTAGGAAATAAATAAAGTTTTATTTATTTCAAGGGTTTGGGTTGAGGAGATATTTATTAAAACTTTTTTAATAAACATGAGGATTAATATTTAATTTTAATTAAATATTTTGAGTTTGGGTTAGGGGTAGGAAATGATGAGATTAGCCTTTAATCGAAATTAAAGAAGGATTAGAAGATTTTGGAAGAGGTTATTGGTCATAAGGAAATTGGCCAAGTTTTGGGCAAAAAATAAATTTTTATTTATTTTAGGATTTCTGGTCAATTTATTAATTAAATAATTAATAAATAAGGAAATAATGTTTGAATAAGATTTAAACATTTTTGGGAGGGATTCCTTAATTAAATATTTTTAATTAAGATAAAAAGATTTAATGGCATAAAAATTAATTAATTAATTAATTAATAAATGATGATTTCATCAGGACTTTTTCAGAAAATAAAAATACTTTATTTTCTAAAGATTTTTAGGTGTCTACATTTTGCCCCTCTTTGATGTGATGCCGCAAGTGGCATGGCATCGAAGATAAGAAAATAAGATGCCCAAGGCTAGAGCAGAAGAGGAGAGAATGGACTGCGAGTTGCCCCCTCAAGAAGGCGGCGAGGAGAGAAAGCGAGGCTCGATGGCTTCTTGAAAAGTACAAGAATCTTGGATGAGCAAGGAAACTCAGATTGGCAAAGAGAAGGGGCTGAATTAGCTCAAACTCTCACTATGGGAGAATGATAAAGGAGAATCAGATGCACAAGAGGAAGCTGTAGACACCTAAAAACCTTTAGGAAATAAAGTATTTTTATTTTCTGAAAAAGTCCTGATGACATCATCATTAATTAATTAATTAATTAATTATTATGCCATTAAATCCCTTTATCTTAATTAAAAATATTTAATTAAGGAATCCCTCCCAAAAATGTTTAAATCTTATTTAAACATTATTTCCTTATTTATTAATTATTTAATTAATAAATTGACCAAAAATCCTAAAATAAATAAAAAATTTAATTTTTGCCCAAAACTTGGCCAATTTCCTTATGACCAATAACCTCTTCCAAAATCTTCTAATCTTTCTTTAATTTCGATTAAAGGCTAATCTCATCATTTCCTACCCCTAACCCCAACTCACAATATTTAATTAAGATTAAATATTAATCCTCATGTTTATTAAAAAAGTTTTAATAAATATCTCCTCAACCAAAACCCTTGAAATAAATAAAACTTTATTTATTTCCTAAAAATCTAATTTATCCTCACCCTAAGAAGTTCTAGACTCTTCTAGAAAGTCTTCATCCTCATCCTAGGAAATTCTAGACTATTCTAGAAAGTCTTTATCCTCATCCAAAGTCTAGACTCTTCTAGAAGATGTCTTTAAAACTAATCCTAATCCCCTCCTAACCTTGTCACATTCCCTAAACATGGGTTAAAACTTACTAACCCAAGCCAAAGTTAACAAATATCTCCTCTTTCACCCACCCTCATTAAATGCCATCCACTTGCCTATCCCTAAGCTAATCCTAAACCATCCTAATCCATCCTCTAATCATTTGCACAAGCCTAAGCAAGCTTAAAACCTTCCTAATCAAGTCCAAGTCGAATTTTCTCTCATCACCCTCAAAATATCTCAACCATAAAACTTTATGAAGTCCACTAGGTCATAAATGACTCTTACAAGCCCTTTTATTGCTCTTGCAAGTCATTATGAGGGTCTTTATGAAGATTTTATCCCTTGAGCCTCCTTTGTTGACTCATCCTTCCCCTTTCCTCCATCCTCTCACCATGTGACATGTGTCACTCCTTTATTGGTTATAAGGAAGCACAATCCATGTGCTCTCCTCTCATGCAATCTGAGCCCTCCATAAGCTTTTTCCCATCCTTGCATCTTAGCCCTCAATCCCTCAAGCCTCTTGCCTATAGATTGGATCCTTCCCCTTTGCAAAATAACACAATCCATGAAGTAAAGTTATAATGCTATTTTGAGATCCAAATCCATACTAAAGCCATCTATCCACACCAAAAATCCACAATCATCCATTGAAGCCTTTGGAAGCATATTGAGCATACATCCTATCTTTTTAGACAAAGCTACTCAACAAGAGAGCTTCTCATTGAGAGAGCCCATTAATGGCTCATATTTTCAATTGAGAGCTCATCTTAGTCTATCTTGAAGTTTATGAATTTTTTTTAGTTTGTAGAAGCTTTATTTAAATTTGGTTTCTATTAGCATACTAACATTGCTCATATACATTTTGGCATGCCCGGTGGGACCCCGCATGGGTCATCCTCATTAGCTTTTTTAGTCAAGTTTTGTATGTTATTTGCTGATTTTGGCTAATTTTTCTTGTCTTTGTGATTGGTAGGATTGTATAAATTGGTTTTGTAGGTCCACATAAGCATGAAGAAGACAAAGGAACTCATAATCTATCTCATAGTGTTTGCAGATTTTTCAAGCTTATAGGTGGACAAAGACCTTGAAATTCTTCTTCCTCTTCTTGTCTATATTCTTCTTATTGCATCTACTTCTTCTTCTTCTTCTTGTGGGAGATCTTGGCCATTTTTCTTTTAAGGAAGCAAAATCATACACACTTCTTTTTAGTGCTTAAAATGAACCCCCAAATCATACTTAAATCCATTGAAAAATTAAAAATTTGCAAAAAAGAAAAAATCTTTTAACAAGTGAAACTAAACCAATCTAATCATTTGCATCCTTGCAACATCAAGGTTTTAGATGCATTCATGCAAAGTTAGGAACACTTCATTTTTGAGAATTTAAAAAGAACTTCAAGTTTCCATTTCAAAAGGTTCAAAATCAACACTAAGTGCACACTAAAATCTAAGTCAAACTCAAAGCATCAATCAAGGATAAAATGAACCTCATTTGCAAATATGAAAAAGTTCTTTTAAAAATCTCATGAAAACTAAGAGTCCTAAATGGTTGCCAAAATTGTCCTAAAAAGATTTGTTATTTAACAAATGTCTTGTTACAAAATCTTGAATGTTTCTTAGGTTTTTCATGCATCAAAACAATCTAGGAATATCATTTTTGGGCTTAAAACATGCAAACTAGCACACAAAATCTTGAATGAAAAGCAAAGTCCAAAGAGTCATTTTCACTTTTGAGTCCAAAACAATCTTGAATGATCTAAGGTTAAAACAAAGCACTTCAAAGTTCTTAAAACAACACACAAAATCTCAATCTTGAATGCTCAAAGGAAAAAACTTGAATGTTTAATCACTTGTCTTTGAATGCATGTTGCTAAAATCATTCTTGAATGCCATGGATTAAAATCAAATTTTCCTTGAATGCACCTTAATCTCACTCACACTTTATTTGGGCATAAAAATTGGACAAATCTTGATGTGGAGGGCCTCCGGGCGCACGCTTGAAATCGAATCTCACACACCTTTGTTTTGGGCTTAAAATAAATTCACACTCAATCTTGAATGCCTTAAAAAAAAATCAATCGATACTTGACGTGGAGGGCCTCCGGGCGCACGGGTTTATGTTCTTGTTGACCCTAACTCTTCTTCTTGTTTGCATTCTTCGATCAATTTTATTTTTGTCGACGCTTCAAAATTGGAATAAACATTGTATCTTAAACATGAGTGCTTGCAAAGTCTAGATCAGAAAACTTAAGCGTCAGTTGGTAAAAGAACATGCATGCTTTTTAGCCCAAGATCATCCAAGTCTTCTCTCCCCTTTTCGTCTTTCGAGACCATCTTGGGTGCATAAGATTAAGATCCAAAATCTTGTCTTAGCTTTTTAGGAGGCCTGCTTGGGGATTTCATCACCCCTTGGGACGACCTCAACTCCAGCGTTCCAGTGGAGTATAAAGATCGGGAGGTGAATCCAAAGACACCTCTCTTGGGATCAAAATTTTGTCACTCGGGCTAAGCCTCAAGGAACTTTATACCCTTGAGAAGTGAAAGAGGAGAAGTGGGTTACCGCTCCTCTCGGCTGTGTGACATCTTTTTGGTTTCATCTACGGATTTGGGCCTCACGTACCTTGCCTATATCGAGGAATCCCTAGCTAAACCAAATTTCATCGTTGTAGAAAGCTTCCTAGGCTGTTGGTGTGTTTGACGTGCTTGCTCCAAAATTTTGTCTGCTTGTTTGTTCATAGCTTTTGAATGAATGCTTGCCAACTTTGGTCAAAATCCCAAAAAATCAGAAATCTCCCAGCTCAAGGCATACTTAGCGTAGTCACTGCCTTATCAAAAAATCATCCAAGCTCCCCCGCTGCAACTGAATCTATCTAGTTCTTTGCCTTAGAACAATCCAAAGTCCATCCAAATCATCCCCCCCAGCCAGCTAGCAACCCAATCCAAAATCACCCAAGCCTTTAAAGAGTTGTTGTCACTTTGCCAAAATTTTCTATCCAATCAATCTATCCTACCAATCAACCAATCTCACCAAGGTTATCCCTCTGACAGAGCATTGTCTAGGGTAATCCAGCTTTGTCACTTGTATCCCTCATCACCTTGAGCTAAAGGTTGGGATCCACAAGTGGTCAATCTTATGTCATTCCATAGGATCACTAGTCTATCCTAAGTTGACACAATCACCACAAATCCTGCACATAGGAAAGCAAAACTCTCACTTTTTGATAGCATACCCTTGAAGTCTTCCACCCATAAGAAAGCCAAAAATCTCCAGCCAATCCTCCTTAGGTCTGTCATACAGCTTTGACTCTCCCTAGGAAATCTTTCATCAGCCAATCCAAAATCTGTGCTTAACCCAAATCCAACCATGAGCTTCCGTATTCATCCATATGCAAGACCCCATCCCCATCAAACTCATAATCAAAGCATGAAGTACCAATCCTATCATGATGTGTTTGGTCGCATTGTCCTTGCTCCCGCCACCTCCTATTCCAATGATGATGAAAATCTTGTTGACTATGACGAGTATATTGAAAGCCTTAGAAACATTCCCCCAAGCATCCCCCAAAATCCAAGAGTTATTCCAAACTATCTAGTCATGCCATCTGATATTCCAGATTCCCCTCCATCACCCCATCAACCAAGCTTCCAATCTTCCACCCCCATCACACTAGCTATTCCTGTCAATCCACCTCCACCTTCGACACACGAGTCTCCAAGGAATCTCCTAGAGGAAATACAAGAAAATTTGCCTCCAACAGTCGATAATCCATGTCATCTAATCCAACCATGTGAAGTAGTCAGTGATGAAGCTTCCCCATCTATAATATCACCTCCATCTCCCATAGCTATCATCCCCATATCATCCATCAAATTGCTTAAAATCCTTCCACTTCCTGCAAGCATCAAAATCCCACCACCTATCAAATCCCTCCAAATCCTATCCACATCACCTCCAAGCATTTCCCAAATCTCTCGTAATGACCCTTATGCATCCATCTTCTACTCACCCATCTCCACTACTGAATCTCCCATCTATCCATTCGCTGCCTTTGAAGAATCCATCCCTTCACCTCCTATCGCACCATCCACTCCAAACCAATCCTATCAAGATCCTGCCGAAAAGCATGTTGACATCCCCCAAATAATAAATGAAGATATCATAATACCATGTCTTCCATCTATAGTGCAGTCACCATCTCCCCCATCTCCAAAACCTCAAGCCATATCTCCTCCACTACAAGATATCTTGTCATCCCACCAGCTACATCAAGATCCTATCCTTCCATCTCCCCCACTCCATGCTTCCATCTTACCACCTATCCAAGCTATTCCACCATCTATAATCTACCCTCTTGGTTCACTTACATTCATCCATGTTGGCCCTCTCTCAGCAGAAGAATTAAGAACAGTATCTCCCCATTGCAATACACCTAATAAATCACTTCTACCATTTTCTGCAAGCAAAAAGTTTCCTCAGCTTGTTCAAATGCTCAATCGATGGCATTATCAAGGTCAAGGTTTAGGACCACAAGAGAAAGGAATCAGAGAGCCAATTATTGCACAAAAAAATCTAGGATTTCATGGTCTTGGATATGTATCCAAAGGCTCACCATCTAAAGGTGTTGGTACACCACACCCCCAAACCAAGCCTATCTCCAAGCACACCATGCCAGCCTCCCATCACTCCTTCAAGAAATCTTATGTCATCCCCCCTCCACCATCTTTGCAACCCAAAACAACCTACCATATCCCCCCTTCATCCACTAAATCCATTTTGGGTCCTTATGTCCCAAAATCTACCATCCTCCATCCTCCTATTAGCCATCATAAAAATCCTATTCCATCCATTCCTATGCAAGATCAACAAAGGCACATATCAGGGCACATCATCCATCATCATCCCCCTACATGCTCTTTCATATCCTCTCCATCTCACAAAGCTTCTCCTAACCATCTTCCCAAATCTTACCACAATAATGTAAATGCCAACTTCAAAATGCATAAAGCTAAAAATCCACATCCTAGGCAATCATATGTCTATTCTAAAAGACATACTCCAAAAAGGCAAAATCCAATCAAAGAATGCAAAACAATGCAAAAGCCTATGAAAAGAAAATCCAAAACCATGTGGATCCCCAAGAAAAAAGTTGAAACCCAATGCATAAGGGCATCCACCATTGCTAATCCCCCATCTAGTGACTCATGTCCCCCATCTCCTAACTCCATCTTGGGTGCCTATATCCCCAAGCACGCTTCCACAAATCCTCCATCACGCCCGCATCTACCATCTATCCCCCATATGCTCTTTTCACACCTGTTCCAACATGTGCCAATGTTGCTCTTGCAAGCATCCCCATCTCATGCTCCTTTCCAACATTTTCATCCCTCCATCTCCTACCATCAATCCCATCTAATCTGATCTATAGCATAAATCACACATCTAGTGTACCAACAGCTAGCAACAAAATTGAACATTCCAACAGCCAGTGAAAAATCTCAAAAAAGCCAAAATAGTTGAAGAAAGCCAAAATCATTCCAGCTAAGTCCAAAAGTCAAAAAGTCAAAAAAGAAAAGAAAAATAAAGCGTCCACTGGTGAAAACTTGGCAATTCAAGCGCCTTGGACAAGTACCATGATGAAAACTTGGCAAACAAGCATCATGCATAATCCCGCCATCCCCAGCTTAGCCTATCACCCTCATGCTTTTGGTCATCTCTTGACATCCAAATCCATCTTCCAATCTATCCACCTATCCTCCATCCTCCAGCTTCCATCTCACACCATCCACTAATCTTATGCAGCTTCAGCCAGTCATCTCAGCTATCATCCATCTCCCTAGCCCCTTCAGCTTTTTCCATCCTAGCTTCAATCCTATCACATCCATCATAAGACTTCCTTTCGCATGTTATCTTCTGATTGGGGGCACTATATTCCTTGGAGATCTTATCTTGTCCATCCTCCCTTGTCATTGGTATCTAGCTCTAGGCTATCCTCATGCAAACCCAATGTCATATGTTTATATCCATCATAATCCTAGCTATCTACCATCCTATACAGCCATCTCATCCTGCTCCTCTATCTATCCTTGGTCACAAAATCTCTCATCATCATTGGATGCATCCTGCCAAATCGATATCTTTCGCTATCACCCCACCCTTAGCTTTCGCATCTTGCACAACATCGAACCATCCCGCTATCCTATCATCCTGAGCTTTTTCCTGCTTGTAACTATCTTGGTATGTTAGCTTGTACAAATATCTTGATTAGCTCACTTGTAAATATCTTGGTCTGTTAGCTTGTACATCCTCTTTAGCTTAGTACCATTGTATCTATCCATCGTTTGTGTTAGTTTGTCCTTGATCAGCATCTTGCACCCATCACACATCTTGGTTAGCTATTCCAACGCATCCTTTAGCTAGATTTCCTGTCACCAAAGTGTTATCTTTTTTAGTTCAGCTTGCCAGATGCATGACTCATCCAAATCCACCAGCTTCGGTGCTCTCCGATAGGTCCTTGTAGGATATAGCTTTCCTCATGGCTGATCTTGGTCCGTTAGTACCTTGTCCTACCCATCTCGTTGGCAAATGGCTCTCTTTTGGATTTTCACTTTCTTTTGATTTGGGATCTTCCCTTTTGGGTCTTGAAGTATCTTTTCCAAGCAATCTCCTTGTTCCCTCCTCAATGTTGCCATGATCTTCCATATCATGGTATGCTGCGAATGGGGCAATCGGAGCATAAGGTCTTGATCATGTCTTTTGCTTGTTTTTCTTTTCTGCTTGTGGGTTCTTCAGTGTCGTTTCCATGCTGCTTCCTCTAGGATTCATGTGTGATGCTGGGGCAATCCTTGTGTGTTTGTTTTGAGTTAGTTTGTTAGTCCTCTAGACAGTTGGTGAACATGCCTTGATGTTCTTGGTAACCTTGGCAATTAACCAACAATCCTATAGCAAATCTAGTGCTCAACTACATGGTGGTACTTCTCTTTGAAGTATCCCCCCGCTGAAAAGCTTCAATGGTTTTCCTTCATCTCCATTATCCCCCATCCATATCCAACATCCGTCTCTCCTACCGCAGCTTATGCATCAGTATCTCTTTGAATCACTCATCACTCTTAGCTTTAGGGATCCACAATCCTAGTCTTAGGGATCCACCAATCCAAATCAATCCACCAAGCCTCATCTTTTGAGATCCACAATCCTAGTCTTAGGGATCTTCGAAACCCATCTTCCACCAATCTGACTCTTTGAAATCCTGTTGCATCAACTTTATAATCCCCTCATCCATCTCCCTATCCTGGATTCCTTTTTATAGCGCTCTGCTCCTTCATCCTCCACCTTCCCTAAGGTCTTAAGCTTGCTTCCTCTTGTGCATCTGATTCTCCTTTATCATTCTCCCATAGTGAGAGTTTGAGCTAATTTAGCCCCTTCTCTTTGCCAATCTGAGTCTCCTTGCTCATCTCGGATTCTTGTATTTTTCAAAAAGCCATCGAGCCTCACTTTCTCTCCCCGCTACCTTCTTGAGGGGGCATCTCACAGTCCATTCTCTCCTCTTCTGCTCTAGCCTTGGGCATCTTATTTTCTTATCTTTGATACCATGCCACTTGCGGCATCACATCAAAGAGGGGCAAAATGTAGACACCTAAAAACCTTTAGAAAATAAAGTATTTTTATTTTCTGAAAAAGTCCTAATGACATCATCATTTATTAATTAATTAATTATTTAATTAATTAATTAATTTTTATGCCATTAAATCCCTTTATCTTAATTAAAAATATTTAATTAAGGAATCCCTCCCAAAAATGTTTAAATCTTATTTAAACATTATTTCCTTATTTATTAATTATTTAATTAATAAATTGACCAAAAATCCTAAAATAAATAAAAAATTTATTTTTTGCCCAAAACTTGGCCAATTTCTTTATGACCAATAACCTCTTCCAAAATCTTCTAATCCTTCTTTAATTTCGATTAAAGGCCAATCTCATCATTTCCTACCCCTAACCCCAACTCACAATATTTAATTAAGATTAAATATTAATCCTCATGTTTATTAAAAAAGTTTTAATAAATATCTCCTCAACCAAAACCCTTGAAATAAATAAAACTTTATTTATTTCTTAAAAATCTAATTTATCCTCACCCTAAGAAGTTCTAGACTCTTCTAGAAAGTCTTCATCCTCATCCTAGGAAATTCTAGACTATTCTAGAAAGTCTTTATCCTCATCCAAAGTCTAGACTCTTCTAGAAGATGTCTTTAAAACTAATCGTAATCCCCTCCTAACCTTGTCACATTCCCTAAACATGGGTTAAAACTTACTAACCCAAGCCAAAGTTAACAAATATCTCCTCTTTCACCCACCCTCATTAAATGTCATCCACTTGCCTATCCCTAAGCTAATCCTAAACCATCCTAATCCATCCTCTAATCATTTGCACAAGCCTAAGAAAGCTTAAAACCTTCCTAATCAAGTCCAAGTCGAATTTGCTCTCATCACCCTCAAAATATCTCAACCATAAAACTTTATGAAGTCCACTAGGTCATAAATGACTCTTACAAGCCCTTTTATTGCTCTTACAAGTCATTATGAGGGTCTTTATGAAGATTTTATCCCTTGAGCCTCCTTTGTTGACTCATCCTTCCCCTTTCCTCCATCCTCTCACCATGTGACATGTGTCACTCCTTGATTGGCTATAAGGAAGCACAATCCATGTGCTCTCCTCTCATGCAATCTGAGCCCTCCATAAGCTTTTTCCCATCCTTGCATCTTAGCCCTCAATCCCTCAAGCCTCTTGCCTATAAATTGGATCCTTCCCCTTTGAAAAATAACACAATCCATGAAGTAAAGTTATAATGCTATTTTGAGATCCAAATCCATACTAAAGCCATCTATCCACACCAAAAATCCACAATCATCCATTGAAGCCTTTGGAAGCATATTGAGCATACATCCTATCTTTTTAGACAAAGCTACTCAACAAGAGAGCTTCTCATTGAGAGAGCCCATTAACGGCTCATATTTTCAATTGAGAGCTCATCTTAGTCTATCTTGAAGTTTATGAATTTTGTTTAGTTTGTAGAAGCTTTATTTAAATTTGGTTTCTATTAGCATACTAACATTGCTCATATACAGAAGCAAGCTTAAGACTTTAGGGAAGGTGGAGGATGAAGGAGCGGAGCACTATAAAAAGGAGTCCAGGATGGGGAGATGGATGAGGGGATTAAAAAGCTGATGCAACAGGATTTCAAAGAGTTAGATTGGTGGAAGATGGGTTTTGGAGATCCTTAGGACTAGGATTGTGGATCTCGAAAGATGAGGCTTGGTGGATTGATTTGGATTGGTGGATCCCTAAGACTAGGATTGTGGATCCCTAAAGCTAAGAGTGATGAGTGATTCAAAGAGATATTGATGCATAAGCTGGGGTAGGAGAGACAGATGCTAGATATGGATGGGGGATAATGGAGATGAAGGAAAACCATTGAAGCTTTTTGAGCGGGGGGATACTTCAAAGAGAAGTACCACCATGTAGTTGAGCACTAGATTTGCTATAGGACTATTGGTTAATTGCCAAGGTTACCAAGAACATCAAGGCCTTTTCACCGACCTTCCAAAGGACTGACAAACTAACTCAAAACAAACACGCAAGGTTTGCCCCAGCATCACACATGAATCCTAGAGGAAGCAGCGTGGAAACGACACTGGAGAACCCACAAGCAAAAAAGAAAAAAAAATGAAAGACCTGATCAAGACCTTACGCTCTAATTGCTCCATTCATAGCATACCATGATATGGAAGATCGTGGCAACCTTGAGGAGGGAACAAGGAGATTTCTTGGAAAAGATACTTCAAGACCCAAAAGGGAAGATCCCAAATCAAAAGAAAGTGAAAATCCAAAAGAGAGTCGTTTTCCAACGAGATGGACCAAGATCAGACATGAGGAAAGCTATATCCTGCAAGGACCTATCAGAGAGCATTGAAGCTGGTGGATTTGGATGAGTGATGCGTCTGGCAAGTTGAACTAAGAAAGATAACACTTTGGTGATAGGAAATCTAGCTAAAGGATGCATTGGAATAGCTAACCAAGATGTGTGATGGGTGCAAGATGCTGATCAAAGACGAACTGACACGAATGTTGGATAGATACAATGGTACTAAGCTAAAGAGGATGTACAAGCTGATGGACCAAGATATGTTACAAATTTACAAATCTTTTCATGTTTTGGTTTTTGTGAGATGGAAATGTTTGTGAAGGATGGGATGTCTATAATAGGTGATAGGTAGATAGGTAGATGGTTTGCGAAAAGATTAAGTGAAAATGGGGTTTTGTGTGTGCACGTGATAGTATACAAGCTAGGATACAAGATTATTTATAGGCTGGAATATGGTACAAACCTTGGACAAGATTCGGATAGACAAGGTATGGTACAAGATTTACAAGGTATAATACAAGCTTTGGTACAAGATTTACAAGCTATACAGGAGGTATTTACAAGCTTCATCAGATTTTGGATATTTGGTTGGAACACCAAGGGAACAAGCAAGTGTGTCTTATGAGATGGTGGGTAAATGGATGAGGGATAGGATAGTGATAGATAATGGATTAGTCTTTAGTACACAAGGTGCTTGAATTACCAGGTTTTCACCAAGGTACCTATCCAAGGTGCTTGAATTGCCAAGTTTTCACCATTGGACGCTTATTTCTCTTTACTATTTTTTTCTTTTGTATTTTTCAAAAGCCTGGTATACCAAGGATCTTCAAGCATAAAACTTCTTGAGATGAATGATGTTAGTAGGATCATTCAAGATTTCTCCTTTTGGTGTAGATAGCTGATAAGCTCCAGAGCCAAAGGAAGCAGTGACAACATAAGGACCAAGCCATGTAGGTTCAAACTTGCCTTTCTTTTCTCAATCTACTTGGACTTTCATGTTTTCTTTGAGGACCATGTCACCTGGCTGAAAGTGTCGTGGAAGCACCTTCTTGTTGAAATTTCTTTTGAGATGAGTTTGATAGACTGTGAGATGATCATAGGCTTGTTGTCGCTTTTGGTCTAAGAGATCTAGCTGGGTGAGTTGAGCTACTCTATATTCTTCATCTGATATTTTCCCTTGCAAAGATATGCGCAAGGAGGGAAGTTCAACCTCTATAGGTAGTACCGCTTCGGCACCATAGACTAGGGAGTATGGAGTTGTTCCTGTGGATGTACGGAAGGAAGTTCGATAGGCCCATAGGGATGGATTTATTTGTAGGTGCCAATCACGGCCGGAATCATTGACAACTTTCTTTAGAATTTTGAGGAGGGTTTTGTTAGTTGCCTCTACCTGGCCGTTACCTTGTGGGAAATATGGGCTAGAAAAGTGGTGATGGATGCAGAGGGAAGTGCATAATTCTTCCATGTTGAGATTTTTAAAGTTACCTCCGTGGTCGGTGAAGATGGTGGATGGGATGCCGAAGCGGCAAACAATGTGGTACAAGATGAACTTGGAGACCTGAACTCCTGTAGCTGAGACTAAGGGGACTGCTTCCACCCATTTAGTGAAATAGTCTATAGCTGTTATTATCCATTTATGTCCATCAGATGAGAGGGGTGTGATAGTTCCAACTAGATCAAGGCCCCAACAAGCGAAAGGCCAAGGTGGTGCAATAGGCTGTAGATCCTGTGCTGGAGCGTGCATAAGATTTGCATGCTGCTGACATGGGAGACACTTTCTGACAAAGTCACAGGAGTCTTCTTCAATGGTAGGCCAATAGTAGCCTGCTCTAAGGATTTGTCGTGCTAGGAAAATACCACTCGTCTGGGCACCGCAAAGTCCAAAGTGTACTTCCTTTAACACCATCGCGGCCTCATTTTGGTCTAAACATCGAGAGAGAGTATCGTGATAACCCCGACAATATAGGGTATTGGCTATGATAACAAAGCAGGATGATTTTTGGATGAGGTTCTGGCGTTGGGTATGTGTGAGGTGAGGGGATATGATACCATCGTTAAGGTAAGCATGAATCTCATGGTACCAAGGGGATTGGGGACCAACCAAGATACAAACACGATTTGAATCCTCATTCGCATAGGCGGGTGTGAGGAGTTTCTCCACTAAAAACTCATACTGTGTAGCTTCTTGGGGAATTTCCAAGAGCGAGCCTATAGTAGCCATAGCATCTGCTGCTTTGTTCTGTATTCGAGGCACTTGTGTAAACTGAAGCTTTGTAAAATGTTCGGTTAGCTGATCAACTAGCTCTTTGTAGGGTAATAGCTTTTCATCTTTGGTTTGATATTCATTTAGGGCTTTCTTGATGATGAGCTGAGAATCGCCAAAGATTTGTAGCTCAACAATGTTCCATTCTGCAGCTATCTTTAATCCTGCCATGAGGGCCTCATATTCAGCTATATTGTTGGTGCTAGGGAATTGTAGCTTGAAGGCTTTTGGAATGTAATCTCCTTGAGGTGTGACCAACAATATTCCTGCCCCTGATCCATGAGATGTGTATGAGCCATCAAAATAAAGTTTCCATGGGGGTTGTTCTTCAATTAGAAAGATATGCTCATCTGGAAATTCTGTGATCAATGGATAAGCATCTATTAGAGGTGCATCAGCTAGGTGATCTGCTATAGCTTGCCCTTTGATTGCCTTTCTATCCACATACTGGATGTCAAATTCACTAAGGAGCATAACCCATTTGGCCAAACGGCCTGTAAGTGCTGTTCTAGAGAGCATATACTTGAGAGGGTCAATCTTGGAGACTAGTTGGATGGTATGACTTAGCATGTAATGGCGAAGCTTTTGAGTTGAGAAGACAACTGCCAAACAAGCTTTTTCCATGGGAGTGTAATTGAGTTCATAACCAACTAGGGTTCTACTAATGTAGTAGATGGCTCTTTCTCTATTGTAGTCATCAAGCTGTGCTAGAAGTGCCCCTAGAGCAGTAGGTGTTGCTGATATGTACAAAATTAGGGGACGACTAGGAATTGGTGGAACCAAGATAGGGGGATTGATGAGATACTGCTTGAGATGGTCAAAGCTGCACTGACATAAAGGATCCCACTTGAAGTTCTCATCCTTCTTCAGTAAATGTGAAAATGGTGTACACTTATCTGCAAGCTGGGAGATGAAGCGCCGAACAGATAGGAGCTTTCCTTGAAGAGAGCGAAGCTGTCACAGTGTCTGGGGAGGAGGCATGTCTAAGATAGCCTTGACCTTCTTGGGGTTGATCTCTATACCTCGTTTAGAAACTATGAAGCCTAGAAGCTTGCCAGATGTGACCCCAAAGACACATTTCTTGGGATTCAGCATGAGATGATATTTGGCTAACCTATCAAAGACTTTCTCCAAGTCAACAATATGATCCATGAAGGTATGAGACTTGACCAAGATACCATCCACATAATCCTCCAAAATGCTATGGATGAGATCATGAAAAATGGCTGTCATAGCTCTTTGATAGGTAGCCCCAGCATTCTTTAGGCCAAAAGGCATCATGTTGTAGCAAAAGGTTCCCCAAGGGGTAGTGAATGATGTCTTATGTTGATCCTCTTCTGCAATCTTGATTTGATTATACCCAGAAAATCCATCCATGAGGGACAAAATTTCATGTCCAGCTGTAAGATCTACAATCATATCTATGTTGGGCAAGGGAAAATCATCTTTTGGACAAGCTTTGTTAAGATCTCTAAAATCAGTGCAGATTCTGATGTCACTGGAAGGTTTAGTGACAGGGACCATGTTGGAGATCCACTCTGATTATTCGATAGGTTAGATAACCTTAGCAGCTAACATTCTTTCTAATTCAGCTTTGACCAATAATGCCACCTTGGGGTGCATTTTTCTAAGCTTTTGTCTGACGGGCTTGATCTTTGAATCAACTGCAAGATGATGAACTAAAAGCTTTGGATCAAGTCCTGGCATGTCCTGATATGACCATGAAAATTGGCCAATGTTCTCTCTTAAGACCTCAAAGAGGAGGTCAGCTTGGTCTTGTGATAGGGATGCAGCAATGTGAACAAATTTGGGGATCTCTGAAGAACCAATGTTGACTTCTCGAGTATCCTCAATTAGAATAGAAGACACCTCTGGTCGATTATCTTGAGGAGGCAATGCTAAATCCTCATGTTCTTCTTGTGGCTCTAGATTTTCTTGCTAAGGGGTTCTCTTCGTTGCCTTAGCTAGTCTCAGATTCACCTTAGTTCCAGTTTTGGGTGTATCGGAACTAGGTTGGGGATTTTCTCCAAAATACCCCTTGGGATCTAGCTTGTAGATATAGGCAGAATCTGGCTTTGTTTTCTTGTGAGGAGTTTCAGCTCCCATGAATCTTAGAAGTGCCTCTTTTGATGTGAACTCATCGATGTGTATGACACTTGGTTGGTCCCAATCTATGAGTTGTGGATGGGTGAGTGGTAGGTCAATGAGGTGGATGGATAGTTCTCGGAGAACAGAGTCTCCGAGGGAGATTTGGTCTAGGATATCGTCGTAGGCTCTCTTTTCAACTTCCTCAAGAATGTCTTCAATTTCGACAAGGTTGTGGTGAATGTTCGAAAAAGCGTGACCGTTCTCATTGGTGCCCCCAGTTGTAGGTATCCCAAAGCCAAGACCTAACTTCGATTCCCACTTATGTGCGTCGATGGGGCACTGCATGCCTCTTTCTTCTGGTCCTAGACCACCACCTTGATATTTCCATTTGTCAGTGATGAGCTTATGTTCTTGGGGATACTTTTGGCTGAAGTGATCAAGGCATCCTTGATTTCTTTGAGGTGCATCCTTATGTAACCATTTGTTGATATCTGGAGTGAGCTCCTCATGAAGAGGGATTTTCGAGGATATAAAGGTTGTTGGGCCAAACTGTTTGTATCAAGGAGGTGGAATCTCCTTAGCTTTGTGATATGTCAGTCATCCATGGGCATGTGGATCAAGTGGGAGTGCCCCGATAGCAAATGCATCTGACAGACTATACTCTCCACAACCTTTGTTATTGATCTTCACGGTAGACAGGGTAGAGGCGAGGATGGTTTCTGGGTCATTATAAGTGTGGGATGAGCTGGCAATGGATGTGCCGATATCAATTCCAGGGCAATGGTTTGTATATGAAGCTTCAACTGCATTGCAGTAAGCAAAGGGTTCTGGATCGGCATGGATGGTTACCTCAGTGCCTTGATGCAAAAATTTGACACACTGATGGTAAGTGGATGGAACAACTTTCATGGCATGAATCCATGGGCGACCAAGGAGGATGTTAAATGGTAGGTTTAGATCAATAACATGGTAGAGTGTCTCTTGGATGATTGGCCCAACCTTGATTGGCAGCAAAATAATTCCTTTTGTGGTTCTTTCCAAGTTGTCATAAGCTTTGATGGTGATAACCTCACTGATGATATCTGGCTCAGTATACCCAGCTTGTTTTATGAATTTTAGGGTGCAAATATTCAAGGCTGATCCATTATCTATCATTACTCTTTTCACAACAAAGTTGGATACCATGATGGCTATGCGAAGCGAAAGGGTGTGATCTAGTTCGACCACGGGTATGTCAGTGGGTTTGAATGATAGGGCACATGAGGATGAGAGGTGTCCAACAAGATTACGAAAATCAGTAGCATTGATATCAGAAGGGACACAGGATTCTATGAGAGCACTGTCAAGGATGTTCTTGTACATAGGACTAGTGCGAAGAAGGTCTAAAATGGAGATTTGGGTTGGCATGTTCCCAAGGTGTTCCAAGATATTGTACTGGCTTTTTGATGGAGCTAATGGTGTTGGTGTAACAGGTGGGCCTACGATGTTAAATCGTGCTCTTTGAGTGGTGACTGCACACTCATTGTTTGGTCCTTGGATATTGATAACATTGACGGAAGACTCTTTCTCGGATATACAACCTATAAGGCTACCATAGTCTATATAGGATGAAGTGTGGTCATTGTTCTTCCCATGCTGTTGGTTTGGCTGACGGTTGTTGGTGTTGTTGTTGTTGGTTTGGATAGGTGCTTTTCCAAGATTTTGGTTGTGGTGTGGAGGAAAAGCATTTTGATAGATCTGTAAGCCTACATTGGGAGAGGTTTGGGCACCAACAGTGATTTCCTTCTGATCAATGAGATCCTGCACATAGTCTTTCAGTTTCATGCATCTGAGGGTAGTGTGACCTTTTACCCTATGAAATTTGTAGTACTCATTATCTTTGTACCATGCAGCTTTGGATTGGCTTGGGTCAATTTGCTGGGTAGGAGGAAATTTGATGAGGTTTTCCTTGACTAATTTCTCAAAAATGACATCTAATGGCTCACCAAGGGGTGTATAGTTTCTAGGTGTAGGTTGGAATCTAGGCTTTTGTCCTGCAGCTACATTGATGGCATTAGCTTGATTGCTAGACCCTTGAAAGTTGAGTCTTGGATTGTGGTGTTGATAGCTTTGGTGATTATGCTGTTGGTAATTGATAGCTTGTTGATTTTTTGGTTGATATGGTGGGTTGGACAAGTTTTGAGAAGGACCAACAATATTCACATGTCTGGTGTCAGTGACGCCATCTATTGCAACGTTCTTGTTTTTGTTCCAATACCTAGACTTGTCATTGGAATGTGATTGATTTTGGTTGGCTTCCTTGTAAATCTTAACCACACCATCTTTAATGAGTCCTTGCTCAAGGATCATTCCTTTCTCTTTGATATCTTTGTAGGTCTGCAAACAGTTCATGGTCATGTGGTGAGCCAAGCTAGGATGGGCATTATCAATAAACATTTTCACCACATGGCGCTCTGGCAAGGTGCAAGATATGCGGGTGGTAAGGGTTTGCCATCTTTGCAGGTATTCAACAAGGCTTTCTCCACCTTTTTGCTTAGTGTGGACGAGGTCAACTATTGATAGCTCTGTTTCAACAAGATGGGAAAATTGGGCTACGAATGCCTCAGATAATTCAGCAAAGTTTTTAATTGTGCCATAGGGGATTCTATAAAACCATTCAAGAGCTGGTCCAGCCAAGCTTTTGGGAAAAAAGTGCAAGAGGAAGACATCATTGTATGCCATGTCTTGGTAGTGCATGTAAAATTCATTGATATGTGTGACAAGGTCTCCTTTTCCTCTGAATTTGTCAAATTTGGGTACCTCAAAGTGTTTGGGAAATGGTGTCATGGTAATGGCTCTGTCAAATGGGTAAGGACACACATTCTCAAACTTGAATGTCATTGGATCATTCCCTTCTTCGATGGCTTTCAGAGCTATCTTCATTTGCTCCCATTCTGAATTGATAGGTGATGGCTAGGGTGCCCCCACTGTAGGAGTGCCTTGAGGTAGGTATGTGCTGGATGGGGCCACTGAATATGGATGGCTATGAGGGATTTGCTGATAGGGATTGTACATTGTTTGGGTAGCTACATGGTGGATTACAAGTTGCTGAGGGGGAGGTGGTGCATATTGCTGCATGTGCTGCGAGGCTTGCTGTTGATATGGGATTTGAGGTTGGGATTGAGGAACATAAGCTGGCTATGGGATAAATGGATTGCTTTGTGGAGGTAAGGTATAAGATGGTTGAGAGGCTTGGGGAAAGGATCGGGGGGCTTGTTGGGTTTGACCAATATATGTGGGTTGTGCCCCCATTTGGGATGGTATCTGCAAATAATTGGTGGTTGGATGGGGTGGTGGATTACCTCCTAGAAGTGGCATTGAAAAGTAGTTGGTAATTGGAGGTAATGGATTAGTTGGTGGTGGAGGTGGTGGGAATTGAAAGCTTGGGAATGGAACTGATGGAGTTTGATAGCTTTGTGGTTGGATTTGGAAGCTCAGTAGAGTGGTGGCAGGGGCTGGGTTCACTTGGGAGCTTGGTAGAAAATTGGTAGTAGCTTGTGGGATTTGATAGCTTTGTGGAGTGAGGGTAGTAGCTTGTAGATTTGTGGCTAATGGTATTGAGCTCCCAAGACCTAATGGAAATGATGGGATTGTGCTTTGGGCTATAGTGAACAAGTTGGAGGTGATGAAAGGTTGATTACTTGGCCCCATGGGTGGCATCCCTGTTGTATATTGCTGAGGTTGGCCAAAGATGCTAGCACTTATTTGGGAGATGGGTGGATTTGGAAGGCTGGGTTGGGGAGCAGCAGTAGCAATAGTGAAGGGGGTGAACGGTGAGCTGTTTTGGGTAAAGGGGGTTTGGAGCAGAGAGGTATGAACCAAGGATGGAGTGGTGGTGGCTGGGTTGGCTTGTGGCATGGAGATTTCAACTTGGGTGGATGATGGTATGTTTGGGTCTGTTGGATCATATGGATTGGCTGGAGGCTCTTCTTTTGGCATATATTGAGGATAATTTGGATCATAAGAGACTATGGGTGGTGGTAGCTGCCCAAACAATGGGTGAGATGGATCTGATAATGGAGGGGGTCTTCCAAAGTCAAAGGTTCCTACATTTTCCCTTCGAAAATTAGCCATGATTGTCTCTTTGTTCTTGTCTATAATGGCATTTACCAATACTGCATTTCCTGGTTGGTTCATGAAAGCTTCAATGTCAGTACATGATGGCATAGCTTTCTCTGGGCTGAAGGATGGCTGAGTGCTCAAGGGGGGTGAGGTTTTTCGATCCAAATGATAGGGCTCCATTTTTTCTTTCTTCTTGTCTAAGCGAGTGACAGGTGGCATGAAAAATGCTCCTAGGGATGAGATACAATAATGCTGATGGATGCAAAAGGGGGAAGGCTTCTCTATGCAAATGATTTCCTAGGTTAAGGCAAAGCTATATGACCAAACCTAAGGAGGATTGGGTTGGAGATTCTAACTTCAAAGATATGTTGCCAAAGCACGAAAGGTCTGCTTTCCTATGTGCAAGCTTGGTGGTGATTGTGTCAACTTAAGGATAGACTGATGATCCTTTAGGAAGAACACGAGATTGACCACTTGTGGATCCCAACCTTTAGCTCAAGGTGATGAGGGATAACAAGTGAAAAAGCTTGATTACCCTAGACAAATCTCTGTCAAAGGGATAACCTTGGTGAGATTGATGGATTTGGAAGATTTTAGGAGTGGCAAACTTTTGGCAAAAGTGACAACAATTTTGAAGGCTTGGATGTGAGGTTTTGATTGCTGGCTAGATGGTTTGATTCTAAATGAGATGGATGAGCTAATAATGCTTAAGGGGATAACCTAAGATGGCTGGCTTTTCTACAAAGATGACTCTAAAGTGAAGCTCATCCAAGAAGATGTGGAGAAACAAGGGTGTCTAATCATAGAAATCATGCCTATTTGGTAAGGCATAAGTAGGATTAACTCCTGGATGTTGGCTAAATTTGATGGTGCGCTCTAACCAGGCCTCTTGAAGTGCTTCGTCGGTAGCTTTTTCCTCTACTTTGTGGAGTTTGGCAATTCATGGGCTTGGTGTTATTTCTTTTCTCTTGGCTGAAAGTTCTTGGTATGCTAGAGATGGTTTGAGTTTAACTTTGTGGAACTTCTGTTTGGGTTTGGGTTGCTCTGACATCAATTTTTGAATCTGCTTGGCTTTGAGAGATCTTGATTGTTTTGCTTCAACTCGTTCAACTTCTAGAAAAGGCAGTGACTACGCTAAGTATGCCCTAAGCTAGGATTGACCAAGTTTGGCAAACATTCATTCAACAAATAAAAGATCAAGCAATAGATAGAAACAACCAGATAGAACTTTTTGATTCTCAAAAAGTGATACTTGCGCCAAGGAGTGTGTATGTTCTACAAATGTTTTGATTAGTCACCTCAAACACATTAACATCCTAGATGGTTGTCTACAAGGTTGACAGTTGGTTTAGCTAAGGAGTCCTCGATATACCCAAGGTACGTGAGGCCCAAATCCGTAGATGAGACCAAAAAGATGTCACACAGCCGAGAGGAGCGGTAACCCACTTCTCCTCTTTCACTTCTCAAGGGTATAAAGTTCCTTGAGGCTTAGCCCGAGTGACAAAATCTTGATCCCAAGAGAGGTGTCTTTTGATTCACCTCCCAATTCTTATACTCCGCCAGAACGCTGGAGTTGAGGTCGTCCAAGGGGTGATGAAATCCCCAAGCAGGCCTCCTAAAAAGAAACAAGGTTTTGGATCCTAATCTTATGCACCCAAGATGGCCTCGAAAGAAGACAAGGGGAGAGAAGACTTGGATGACCTTGGGCTAAAAAACATGCTTGTTCTTTTACCAACTGACTCTTATGTGTGCTAATCTAGACTTTGCAAGCACTCATGTTTAAGAGACAATGTTCAATTCCAACTTGAAGCACCAACAAAAGTAAATCGATCAAAGAATGCAAACAATAAGAAGAGTTAAGGTCAAAAAAAGCAAACTCGCGCGCCCAGAGGCCCTCCACGTCAAGTATCGATTAATTTTCTTTAAGGCATTCAAGATTGAGTGTGAGTTTTTTTTAAGCCCAAAACAAAAGTGTGTGAGATTCAATTTCAAGCGCGTGCCCGGAGGCTCTCCATGTCATTTGTTGTTCAATTTTAGTGCCCAAACTTGAAGTTTGATCGATTTAATCTAGAGTTTTGATCATTTAAGAATTTTGATAAAGTTAAAGCAAACATTCAAAGACCAAGTGAGTGAGTTAGATTGTGGAACATTTAACACCTTTTTCAAGTAGACCCATCCCCATAAATGGCACTGAGATTGCAACTAATGGTTAATATTGGATGGGTGATTAGAAAAGAGGTGAGTCCAAGGAACTACTCAAATTGATTTTTGCAAATTTGTATTTTAACTTAACAAGGTTTCTTAAATGTCCAAAAATCAAACTTTACCTAGATTACATGTGGAAAAGAGATTTGTTTTGTTCAATTTTTAGAAGCTCCAAATGAAGTGTTTGATATTGCAATGGTTAATTGATCCTTAGAATTCAAGATTGGATTTGTTTTTTTAATCATGCATTCAAGGAAAATTTGATTTTAATCCATGGCATTCAAGAGTGATTTTAGCAACATGCATTCAAAGAAAAGTGGTTAAACATTCAAGTGTTTTCTTTTGAGCATTCAAGATTGAGATTTTGTGTGTTGTTTTAAAAAATTTGAAGTGCTTTGTTTTAACCTTAGATCATTCAAGATTGTTTTGGACTCAAAAGTGAAAATGACTCTTTGGACTTTGGTTTTCATTCAAGATTTTGTGTTCTAGTTTGCATATTTTAAGCCCAAAAATGATATTCCTAGATTGTTTTGATGCATGAAAATCCTAAGAAACATTCAAGATTTTGCAATAAGACATTTGTTTGGAACAAATAACAAAGCTTTTAGGACAATTTTTGGCAACCATTTAGGACTCTTAGTTTTCATGAGATTTTTTAAAAGAACTTTAGTGTGCACTTAGTGTTGATTTTGAACCTTTTGAAATGGAAACTTGAAGTTCTTTTTAAATTCCCAAAAATGAAGTGTTCCTAATTTTGCATGAATGCATCTAAAACCTTGATGTTGCAAGGATGAAAATGATTAGATTGGTTTAGTTTCACTTGTTAAAAGATTTTTTCTTTTTTGCAAATTTGTAATTTTTCAATGGATTTAAGTATGATTTGAGGGTTCATTTTAAGCACTAAAAAGAAGTGTGTATGATTTTTCTTCCTTAAAAAAAATGGCCAAGATCTCCCACAAGAAGAAGAAGAAGAAGTAGATGGAATAAGAAGAATATAGATAAGAAGAGGAAGAAGAATTTCAAGTTCTTTGTCCACCTATAAGCTTGAAAAATTTGCAAACACTATGAGATAGATTATGAGTTCCTTTGTCTTCTTCATGCTCATGTGGACCTACAAAACCAATTTATACAATCCTACCAATCACAAAAACAAGAAAAATTAGCCAAAATCATCAAATAACATAAAAAACTTGACTAAAAAAGCTAATGAAGATGACCCATGCGGGGTCCCACCGGACGTGCCAAAATGTGTATGAGCAATGTTAGTATGCTAATAGAAACCAAATTTAAATAAAGCTTCTACAAACTAAAAAAAATTCATAAACTTCAAGATAGACTAAGATGAACTCTCAATTGAGAATATGAGCCATTAATGGGCTCTCTCAATGAGAAACTCTCTTGTTGAGTAGCTTTGTCTAAATAGATAGGATGTATGCTCAAGCTTATTCTTCAAAAATGGCTTCAAATGGAGTTGGAATTTGGGTGTGAGTGTATGGTTTTGATGTAAAATGGCTTCTCAAAATGGCATTATGACTTTACTTCATGGATTGTGTTATTTTGCAAAGGGGAAGGATCCAATTTATAGGCAAGAGGCTTGAGGGTTTGAGGGCTAAGATGCAACGATGGGAAAAAGCTTATGGAGGCCTCAGATTGCATGAGAGGAGAGCACATGGATTGTGCTTCCTTATAGCCAATCAAGGAGTGACACATGTCACATGGTGAGAGGATGGAGGAAAGGGGAAGGATGAGTCAACAAAGGAGGCTCAAGGGATAAAATCTTCATAAAGACCCTCATAATGACTTGTAAGAGCAATAAAAGGGCTTGTAAGAGTCATTTATGACTTAGTGGACTTCATAAAGTTTTATGGTTGAGATATTTTGAGGGTGATGAGAGAAATTTTGACTTGGACTTGATTAGGAAGGTTTTAAGCTTTTTTAGGCTTGTACAAATGATTAGAGGATGGATTAGGATGGTTTAGGATTAGCTTAGGGATAGGCAAGTGGATGGCATTTAATGAGGGTGGGTGAAGGAGGAGCTATTTGTTAACTTTGGCTTGGGTTAGTAAGTCTTAACCCATTTTTAGGGAATGTGACAAGGTTAGGAGGGGATTAGGATTAGGTTTAAAGACATCTTCTAGAAGAGTCTAGACTTTGGATGAGGATAAAGACTTTCTAGAATAGTCTAGAATTTCCTAGGATGAGGATGAAGACTTTCTAGAAGAGTCTAGAACTTCTTAGGATGAGGATAAATTAGATTTTTAGGAAATAAATAAAGTTTTATTTATTTCAAGGGTTTGGGTTGAGGAGATATTTATTAAAAAAAATTTAATAAACATGAGGATTGATATTTAATCTTAATTAAATATTTTGAGTTGGGGTTAGGGGTAGGAAATGATGAGATTAGCCTTTAATCGAAATTAAAGAAGGATTAGAAGATTTTGGAAGACGTTATTGGTCATAAGGAAATTGGCCAAGTTTTGGGCAAAAAATAATTTTTTTATTTATTTTAGGATTTTTGGTTAATTTATTAATTAAATAATTAATAAATAAGAAAATAATGTTTAAATAAGATTTAAACATTTTTGGGAGGGATTCCTTAATTAAATATTTTTAATTAAGATAAAGGGATTTAATGGCATAAAAATTAATTAATTAATTAAATAATTAATTAATTAATAAATGATGATGTCATCAGGACTTTTTCAAAAAATAAAAATACTTTATTTTCTAAAGGTTTTTAGGTGTCTACAGCGAGTGCTGAGTTTTTTACAAGGCGGGACTGCAAAGTGAAGCTACGGTGGTCAAACATTGGTTTTCTGAATGATTTATTATGCAGGTACATGTTGAAACTACCATCCAAATAGGAAAGGGGACCCAGTAAAATATCTGAAAATGGAGCTGGAATGATGATTTTTCCGACACTTCGCCACCTTGCTATCAGAAAAATCAGACACTTCGCTGTTAGCGAAGTAGCGAGGTCCCATAAAGTCTAAAGGGGTGGTGACGTTACATTTTGCCGGTGCCTCGACCTCACCAGGTGGCATGACAAGTCATAAATGCCATTGTCAGAAGCAGTTTAAGTAAAAACAATTATTATCTTCTGCCCCTTGCATTTTCTGGTATAGAATTCTTCAAAACGTTGGAGCTCGCTACCTCGCTATCGAAAAAATTAGATACTTCACCATTAGCGAAGTAGCGAGGCCCCGTAAAAAAGAAAGATCGGCGGCGACCTTTGGTGATGTGGAATGATACTTAGGACTACAATAAAGTTTTGACAGGTGCTAGCTATGCAGAGATCTTTTTTTTCATTAATGTCTTTTTGTCAGAATAAGCAAAGAGATCCTAAACGTCAGCTTGGAACAGAATCAACGTTCCTCGCTACCTCGCTATGCAAAATTGCATATTCTTTAAGCCATGTGACATAGTGAGAATGAATCAGAAGACCTTGCGCAGTTTCCTCACCCTTGATTGAGTATGTGATCAATGGCTGTCGCTTTCTCACTATGAAGAGTTGCAAGGGAGATAATTATAGTGACATAGCGAATAGGGCCCACCGCCTTCTTTCTGAGCAAACCTAGTGACATATCATTTGATTGATTCTGAATCATATCAACGGTTGTCACTGCTTCACTATGGGAAGATGCTTGTTTTTTATGCATAACAAAGTAGCAACATGCTGACACATGTCCTCATATGTCAATGGTTCTAGATAAAAGCGCCATCAAGGAAAGAATGATATACATGGTAAGTTCTCATTGGGAAAAGTGACTGACATGTCAAATGCAACTCCTAATTGTTCTTTCCGTATCACATCATCGTAGGATCCTTAAAGATCAACGACGCAGTTTTAAACACAAAATGTAGTGCCACTCCTTGTATTAATTAGACATGAAAGCATCGTCCGTGAGAAAAAACAGAGTATAATACAGAGAGTTCTCATCAGTTTCATCTCACGCGAGAAAAGATTTGAAGCCATCCTTGTGCAGAAGCAATTACTGAAGGAAAGTGTGCCAAAGCCTGGTAGAAATTATGAAGTTGTCTGTTCGCGGAAAGTTTGCGGAAATACAGAGGAAAAAAAAGACAAAATTCAAGTAAGTAATACTACCATAATCCTCGTAGGATTTCCAATTCTGTGAAAAATAAGTCCAAGCTGCCTCCAAAGAAGGGATTTTTAGGTGCAGTAAATTATTTGGATAGGAATGTACATGATGATTTGCTTGAGTTGCTTCCTGAGTCTACTGTAGAGACATCACAAGTTAAGAGGTTAACCTCATTGAACCCTAGGCTAAGGGTAGCTGATGGACTTTATGATAAGGGTAATTGGGTTCAAGATGCTCAGACTTCTCAAACTAGTTTGAGTCTATTCAAAAAATGGTTTGCAGAGAGGAAATTATATGCCCCTCATGGTAATATATGGAATTTTGACCTTGGAAAGCTTGTTGTTCCCAGTGTGTTTATGGATTATGACTTGCTTGAAACTGTAGCAAAAAGCTATGATCCAGCCACTAAGGTAGTGAGAAGAATGGATGGTGAGATTTTAATTACCATCAGTCCAGAAGAAATTAGGAAGGTTTTCAGTCTGAGACCTCTCACCATGTATCATGTGCCCATTAATTTGATAGAGTTAGAAATAGAATATATGTCCAAAAGGGATATAGTTAGACAAGGTTCATTGAAAGCCCACATAGGTAAGATTGGAAATCTACCAGCAATAACATCATCTTCTAAAGAACCTTTCAAGAAATCATGCTTTAATGCCAGGGTAGTAGAAATATACAGGACCCTGTGCAGAGTCTTTGGAGAGGGTGAAGAAGATTTTATTCCCGTGAGCTTCATGTATATGATCACCCAAATCTCTTCTTTTGGTGTAGAAATAATTTTTGATTTTGCATCTTACTTGGCTAATGAGATTCACAATGGATTGGTGGGGATTGCAAAGGGCAAGGTGGAAAAGGTCTGGGGTCAGTATTCCCTATTGATGCATATGTTTCTTTTTAAGGGGGCTACATTTTTCGCTAAAGAAATGGTTTTAAATAGGGAACAAGAGGGGGAGGCACTACCAGTTCAATTGTGGAGTGCAGACATGACTTGGGAGGCAGAAAATGCTAGTTTTGTCAGATTTGATAGGCATTTTGCTTCTAAACTAAGATGCCTCATATTGAGTGATAATCCCAGAATTCCTAAAGCACTAATGCATCTTGTTAGGCCTATGGACAGACCCCACAGTTTAAAAGTGTCACATAATTAGGGAGATATCATCCCATATCTAGTCTCAACTATCATTAGGGTCTATGGTTTCAAAGGGACACCCCATGTACTACCCTATCAGGTACCTTTAAAGGTAGGGGTAGCTGAATTTTTATGGCAGTTGGGAGGAGTGGAGGAAACCTTTTTGCACAAAAGAACATGATCAATTTTTCCTACTTGCACTATAGCTCATCAGTTTGTAATCACTAAAGAAGGGTGGATCTTCCTCTACAAATTTTTGGATTGGTATAAGATGCCAGTATCTCATGCACATTTTTGTGACACAGAAGACTTCTTTAATTCTGCTCTTAGACATAGAATCAAGCTTCGTCCAAGTCAACATGAATTTTATTTCCCTAAAGATATAATAAGGAATGAATATTCTATCCAGGAACAAGAAACAAAGAAAGAAAAATGGAGAGTCTATTCAAAAGTTTTGGAATTCATTAAATGTTTTGACAAAGATTACAATCCTCTTAATAATGCTGCAAATAATGCAGATAGGATAAATAAACTCATGAGTACATTTTCAGAAATAATGGAGGTAATGAATGAAAAGAAACAACGTTTTATTGATTCTTTTCCAAATAAAGCCAGAGAAGTTATGAGGAAATTGGGTTTCACCCCTAACATAGGAGTAGGTCCACTGGTTGTCCGAAAGAGGACAGTATATACTATTATTCGGGAGCAGATGCCAATGGTAAACAAAGAAAAATAGGTGATTGAATCTACTAGTACTGTCCTTGAAGAAAGACCCCCTGAACCTTCTCCCAAAAGAAGAAAAATAATAAGGGAAGAAGAATCCCATGATGAAGGTTACTCACCTTCCCAAACTCCAATGAGAATTGAGGAAGAGCAACTCACCAATGAGAAAATTGAACAAATGGGGTTGCAAGGAGGATTTTTTGTCACTCAAGCATAAATTGATGAAGGGAACCCCTAGGAGCCTCTTGTGCCAAGTTTTGAATTGACTATAGAAGATTTCAGAGGAAGGGAATTAGACCATATTTTGGAGTAGGCCAGTCAACAATTTTTGTCTGATAACAGTTTTGTTAAATCTAGGGCTTTTCATCAGTTTGCATGGAGGGCAAACATGCACATTTTTGAACAAAGGTGTAGGGATATGAAAGCAGAACATCCAGAAATTGATGAATCCTCCATTCAGAATCAAATAAAAGAACAGATGATACAGGAATTCCAAAATATAACCCCTGACGAGGGTAGACAGATGGTGAAGAATGCAAATATTTTATTATTGCCCAATTCGGATATTGCTGATGCATTAATTTTTAATTCTGTATCAAATAATTTAGGATTGCAGGATCCAGATAAAAAGGAATTCCTAGGGACAGCATTCAGTAATGATCAAGCTGCCCTTGTTATGTGGTCATTAAGAAGAGGATCCAGGACTACTCCATTACAGCCTGATGATTCAGGACTAACAGGGAATATCATTGTGAGGAGGGTCGCTGATACTTCAAATGTACAGGTAGCCTACATGAATGTAGACTATTCTAAATTTGCCTTGGCCACTGAGGAGAGAGAAGAAAAGGAAATGACTAATTTGCAGAATAAGTATGAAATAGTGGTGGATGCCTACAATCAAGAAGTAAAAAAGAGAATTGAGCTGGAAAATAGGGTATCTCAGTTGGAGAAGATACTTGGGAAAAGAAAGGTGGGAGAATCTAGTGTGCCTAGAATTATGTACCCTCCACAGTCATTTGTTGGATCAACCGCTATCATTGAAATACCTGACACCCCTGAAAGGCCACAATTCTATACTGCAGAGGAATTTGAGAAAGAAAAAATAAAGTTGCATGAGTTGCAGATAAAATTGAGAAATCAATATGAAGAAAAGTTAAAGCAGGGTGTAATATATTTGAGGGATAAAATACAATGGTCAAATTTTTTTATGATCAGTTGACAAGAATTATAACCTTTTTGGATGAGTTGAATAAAGAAAAGGATAGACTGAATTCCTTGGCATAGAAATGGAGGGAGAGAAATAATGATATTACAATCATATGTATATCTGTAGTCCAAATGCCTTATCACCAAGTTGAGAATATTTTTGATTTGTTAAATAAGCTAGAGAATTTTGGTGATAAAAGAGATTCTTTACAGAGAAGATTAACACTCTGTTTTTTCAAATATATTGCTGAAAAATTCACCCTATTTTCTTGTGCTTTAGAATCTGTTGATACTTTAAAGGTAAAGGAAAAATGGAATAGGGAGATAGATGAGTTATTCAATGAAAGAATAATAAACATTATGAGTGAGGCTGCCCACTGGTTCTGGGCAAATACAAGTGAAGAGCTAGTAAAAATACAGTTGTTTTATACTGCTATGAAGAAAGAATTTGATGATTTAGAAGAAAGTGAAAATTCTTTAATAAAGATACAAAGAGAAGCTCTAAGTTTTGATTGGCCATAGGATGATGTTTTTAATAAAAATGAAAAGTCAGTTTCTAGAACAAATCTCAGAAGATGATGAGGAATAAAGTGAAAAAGTAACAATCACCTCCGAAGTTAATAATGAGGACACAGAAACTCCCCAGGCTGAAGTAAATTTACAGATAAATGAAGACAACACATCACTTTCAAACCTCATGGCTACTTACTCCAAGGATGAAGATTGATTGTAAGATCAAATTGTTTTTATTTGTATCTCAACAAATAAGAAGCATAACAGAAAGGGACCCACCAAGAATTGTTTGTTGTCATTAACCTTTTTGTTATTTTGTTCCTATCTTTAGAAGGACACCTATCATTTGTTTAGCCTGAAGCTTTTTGCATCTCACACTATTTAAGTGAGATCCCAAGGCTAAAGAAGGGTCCAAATTCTTTTCTTCTAAGTATTGTGCTTAGTCTAGTTTTTGGTCCAAATTTTGAAGACAAGTTTGTAATGTGTTTCTCTGTCAAGCTTTTCTGAGAATACATGAAGATAGAATGAACTGTGTTTATTTCTGAAGGCTATTATGAGTTTATTGTAAAAGATGTACCATTTTCAAAGGAAATGAATACAAACTATGAACTGTCCCCATATTAATTCTTTCTGAATTTTGTCTCCTGCTCAATACTTAGCTGTCTTGATGTTGTATGAGTAAAAGCCTGTGCAATTGAAGGCAATCTAGTCAGGTTGTATATCCATCTATCATTGTTGTTAATTCAATGGATTAAGTAAAAGCTTTGATGAATGTGATAAGATTTCTTAAGTATTGAAAAGGATTTTGAATGATAAATTCTGATAAGAACTGCTGATACAATTTGTTGTAAGGCAACAAATTAGATCTTAAATTTTGCTATAGACTCTGAAACCCCAATGGCTTAGGCACTGATCAAGTTATTTCAGCTGAAATTGAAGTATCTTACAAATGGTTGTTCAAATACATCATCAAATCAAATTTTACTTTTATTTCCTATAGATCTTCAAAGTTGGCCAGCACTTGTCTGCATGAAATCTTTTTAGCTTCAGTTAGCCATTGTTGTTGAAAACGTCTGCAGATCTATAGAAGACTTCTTGTCCATATTTGTTTATGTGATGTGTTTGGCAAGATTATTAAGAATTATATATATTTGAGGATTTTGAAATGAGAATCAGAATGAAACTAAGAATAATCCTCATATAGTCATTTCATATTTGAACCATCCCTGGGTATACCCACCTTGGTTTTGCAGAGCCAAAAGAGTAGAAAACCATTTGTGGTTTTGTTGAAGTTGGGTCCAAATACCTTACATATGCAATTGGTGATAAGAATAGGCTAGTCTTTAGATTGTGTATGTACTGTCATTCTGGTATTAAGCTTTTTTTCGCTTAGTAGTTTTAGTACTTTTTAAAACACCAACAAAATGGCGACTCTACTGGGGACAGTCCAACACCTCTGTGAAAAGTACTGCAGTTTCTTTGGTCCTGCTGTGTACATGTGTGTCATGTGATCTATGTCTAGCCCATGGTTATAAGGGAATCTTTTAGTGTCAAACTTTGAGAATTTAATGAAGATTGAGCCCAAGTAACATTGCTACACACTGACGTATCCAGCTTATCCAAGTGTCTTATCTAAACAAGCAAGAGTTGCAATCTTACAACATCAGTGATTGGTCTATCTGTGCCATATTTTTTTTTTCTATTTGAGTGTCAGTATCTCTTTATTAGCTAAAAGTCTTATTATATTTTTCCCGAAATAGGGTGGCGACTCAGTCAAGGTTTTGAAGCTAGTGCTTATTGAAATAAAAAGGTAAATATGGCTAAAAAAAGGAAAAATACAAGAGCTTACATGAGAGCCAATCTAGATGTATCAATGTATACTGATTTACCCCAAGGTGGTAGAAAGAACCAAAATAAGAAAAAGATAGATCCAAATCCCACTTGGAAACCCAGAGGTGATGCATCTGTCAATTCCCGTTATCAACCAGTAATAGGAAGAGAGTCTTCTTCACTTAGCTTTGAATCTGAAACTACAAGACTCTTAGGAGGCATTTTTAGTACCCCAATACCAGATGAGAGAGTTTTTCAAGACAAGGACATATCTACTATGGGAATTGCTTCATTAAGACCAAATCAGGCAGCTGATGTAAATTATAGGCTAGGATTTAGGAGTTCATCTGATAATCCTTTTAATCCCAGAGCAGCCCCATATATAGAACCAAACCTAATAGATATGGATGACCCTGCTGATTCCGAGGCAACTTATGCAGATCCTAAAGAAGTGTACTCTGAGATAGAATTTTTGAAGAAATGGATTGTTGAGGAAGAAGCTAAATGCATTCGTCTTGAAAAGGAAAAGGAGCAGGCCACCTTAGATGCCATAATAGAAAGAGATACTCTGTTGAGAAGAATGACTACTTTGAAAGAGCAAAATAAAAAATTAGAAGAGAATACCATGACTCTCCATAAGGATGTTTTCGGAGATATTGACAATCTAAGAGCTAAAGTGCAAGAATAGGAGAAACACCTAAATCAAAGGCAAGAACTAGTTATTGCTCAAGTTCAAGCCTATAAACTTGTTCAAGTTGATTCTGTAGAGCCCACTGCAAAAGTTCTAGATAAAGGGAAAGGCAAGGCTATAAGAATCCAAATAAATGAGCCTCAAGCTATACCAAGCAAACCTATACAATCCTCCATGACGAAGTTAGATCTAGATCTTGAGAAGGCTCGAAAAGAGAGGGAAGATCTTGCAAAAGAGCTTGAGAAGGTCGAGAATGAAGCTCAAGCTACAGAAACTAGAAGGAAAATCCAATTCATAAAGTCTAATTCTGCATTAGCTTCATGGCCCAATCTGTCTATCCCACCTATAAATACTGTACTAGTTAGTGCTCCCACAATTTCAACTCATGGAATGCCCCAATCTGCCCTTACCCCATCCTCAAATGTTGGCACCCAAGTCCCATTTGTCCCACCACAATAGTCCCAAGTTGTTCCCCTGAGTCAAGCTAATATAGCTAGCACCTCAAATGTTCCTAGTTTCCAGAAGAAACCTATATATCTGGAAAAGTACAGACAAATATCATTTTTTGGTATTCCTGGTGCCCCCCATCCCATATCTTTTGATTTAAGGGATAAAGTGGTTAAGTTTTCTGGGAATAATAATGTTACTGGTGAAGAACATTTGAGAATTTTCATTGACATGAAGACATGGTAATGAAATTGTTTATTAACAAAGGATGAAAGGGATTGGTTCGGGAGGTTGCCTGATGATAGTATTACCTCATGGAGTGATATGGAAAAGTTGTTTAAAGAGTAATATGGAGACAATACCAATGCAAGATTCATGTTGAACGAATTCAATAATATCAAGAAGAATCTAAATGAGTCCACATTTGATTTCAATGTGAGATTCCAAAAGGGTATGTACAAACTTTTTCAATTTATGAGGTTAAATGAAGATGTCTGTCTTACAACTTATTTCAATGCTTTTGATAGCAAAATGGCTTATCAATTGAGGGATAAAGATCCTAAAACTTTGAGAGATGCCTATCGAGTTGCTGTAAATATAGAGAATAATAGAAAGGCATCTGGAAAACTAGGTAGAAGGGATGATCCTAAGCTTTTTAATGCTAGAAACAATAATAAAAGGGAGGGTGACAAAAATCCTATAGGAAAAAAGCCCAAAGAACCTACTATAGGCCAGGTTTTAGAAATGCTTAAGAAGATGAATCCCACTAGTTTCAATAAGCCAAATATTGCTGAAAGACCCCCTGTAAATAACAACAACTTTAATAGACAACCTAGGATGCGGAATTACCCCTATACCACTCAATGGAAAGATGGTAAACTAGTTCCTAACCAGACCCAAAATGTGAAGGACAAGGGTACTCCAGACCCTCTGCAAAGGAACATTGTAAATATGAATGATGATGTACCATGGTGCATTATATGCCAATCACCTTATTCTGCTGATTATTGTGTTGTTGCTCAGTCATTTGCCCAAGCCCAAGAAGTGCAACATGAAGAAGAAACTGAAGATAAGAGCCATGATGATATAAGCTGCAATATGGTGAGCATGTATGATGATTTGATAGATTCTGATTCAAAAGAGCCTGAAAATGATGTCACTAGCCAAATAATTGCTTACTAGCTACATCATTAGCAAGTACTCTCAGATGATGAAGGGTATGATGTAGATAAGGTATGCAGTACATTTTTTGATGTGGGTCTCACAAGTCTAAGAATGCCCTCCAAGGAGGAAATTGACAGAATTACAGTCGAAATGATTTCACAAGTTCATAGCAATTATAATTTGAGAAATAGAGCAATAAGAAATGATGCAGGAAAGCCATCTAGTGTCTTCATCAAGGACATCACTCATAAGATAAATAATCCAGACAAAAAAGTCCATGTAGATGTGCCTAAAATCAAGGAGAACAAGGGTAAGAAATGGGAACCAAAGAAGAAGGTTCAATTTCAGGTAAATGAAGCAACAAAACCAGTTGTGCAACCGAAGAAATCAGAACCAGATGATGTAAAAAAAAATGTGGTGCCTACTGCTCAAAAGACTCTGACTCCAAGTACTATTGTAAAACCTACTGTGGTTGAACCTATTGATATGATATCCATGTTATCTCAAATTACTATAAAAGTGCCCCTGTCTGAACTTTTTAGAATTGAAGAACATAAGAATAAGGCATTGTCATGGTTGGGTGGAATAGCAAACAATAATATTATTGTTGACCAAACTATGCCCCAACAGACCCCATTAGTAATAGAGGACAGTGGTATCATATCCCAGATTCCTCAGATGTTCCTAGATGATTCCTCAGTGGCATTCATAGAAGATATTGATTCTTTTTTCCTCAGTCTAATCATAAAAGGGAAAACCCTAAAAAATTGCATGATAGACTCAGGAGCTTCCAACACTATAATGCCTTTCAAGGTAATGGAAGCCTTAGGATTGAAGGTAGATACCAAGCAAGGCAGATGTAGAGTGATGGGTGCTAGAGAAGCCCCAATCATAGGTACTATAAATGCCCTTCCATCAAATTGGCTGCGTATCCTGAAGTAGAATTAACCATGTTTGTCCTTGTGGTAGATATACCTCCACATTACGGAATGTTACTCTCTAGAAAATGGAGTGCTGTCATGGGGGGAAGCCTACAATGTGATCTAACTTATGCCACTTTCCATATAGAGGACAAAGTTGTTAGGGTAAACAGGGAACCAAGGGTTAACCACATCTTAGGTCAAGAAATTGACAAAGATACCACTTGTTTCCTAGATACTGGGATTAATGCTTTCAGGGCTGAATTAATTATTCAAGAAGTTGAAAATTTACCTGCTGAGGTTGAATGTTGCATGAATTCACCAAAATTATGGACAATGTTCTTTGATGGGGCTAGTTCTAAAGAGGGTGCAGGGGCAGGTGTAGTTTTCGTGTCCCCTGAAAATAATACTTTTAGGTATTCATTCACCTTGAAATTTGCCTGCACTAATAATATTGCAAAGTATGAAGCATTGCTCCTAGGGCTCAAAGTTTCTATACATCATAAGATTAAGAAATTATATGTCATAGGGGATTCTGAACTAATTATTTCTCAGATCAAAGGAACCTATTCATCAAAAAATAAGAGACTGAAACAATATAGAAATGCAGTCTGGGATCAGATAGAATTCTTTGATGCATTTGGGATCGCATGGAGAGATAGAACACAAAATAAGATGGTTGATCTGTTGGAAAATGTAGCCATCAAGCCAAAAGAAATATCATTTGCAGGAATCTCCTAGATTGAGGTGCAAAATAGGCCTTCCATACCTGACAACATTGAAAATTGGCAGGTTTTTGAAGATGATAGGGATATTACAATTTTTTTGTTAAATGAAGACAAGTATCATAGTCAAGAGATGGATTGTAGTGGAATGATTGAAACCATAAATGGGAAGGAAACCATTTTTGGTCAATAAATAATGCAATTAAAAACAAATAAGATGCCAAAGGGGTTAGTAGTCTTGGAAAATATTTTTGATAATCAAGACAGAGTGAAATCCTGAGTAAATGACCCCAAACCCTAGGAGTTAGAAGAAATAAACTTGGGTACTGATGAAGTTCCTAAAATGGTTTATATTGGTCAACATTTTCCTATTGAAATTAGGAAAACATTGATTGACCTACTTAGAAAATACAGACATGTTTTTTCTTGGTCATATGATGACCTTAAGGCTTACAGGGAGGATCTTTTTTAGCATGTCAAACCATTGAAGGAAAATGTAAAACTGTCTAGGCAAAAACAAAGACCAATCAATCCTACCCTTGCCCCAAAAATGCAAGAGGAACTGACAAAACTGAGAGATGGTGGAATAATCAAACCAATCAGGCATTCCACCTAGGTTTCAAACCTGGTTCCTGTTAGGAAGAAGAATGGAGATATTAGGCTTTGTGTTGATTTTAGAAATTTAAACATTGCATCTCTGAAAGACAATTATGGCTTACCCAATATGGAAGCCATGTTACAACAAGTGACTGGCTCTGAATTGATGTCAATGATGGATGGTTTTTTTAGATATAATCAAGTTCTAGTAAAGGAAAGTGAACAGTTCAAGACAGCCTTCACAACCCCTTGGGGAACATATGTGTATGTGAGGATGCCTTTTGGCTTGATTAATGCAGGAGCTACTTTCCAAAGAGCCATGGATGTAGCATTTTATGAGTATATTGAAAAATTTATGGTTGTGTACCAAGATGATCTTACAGCGTATTCTAACAAGGCTAAAGATCACTGCAAACACTTGGGAAAAATCTTTGTAAAAGCCCTGGAATATGGGGTATCTTTAAACCCAAAGAAATGCACATTCGGGGTCACAGAAGGAAAGTTATTAGGACACATAGTTTCTAAGGATGGGGTAAAAATAGATCCTAAGAGGGTAGTAGCTATTGACAAAGTGCCCAAACCAAAAAATGTGAAAGGAATTAAATCCTTTTTTGGCCAGGTCAATTTTCTAAGGAGATTTGTTACAAATTTTGCTGAAATCAGTAGACCCATCTCAAAGATGCTCAAAAAAGGAGCTATTATAGATTGGAATGGTGAACCCTCACAAGCATTCCAAGATATAAAAACTAAAATAAAGAATGCTCCAGTATTGAGGACCCCAGATTATGCAAAGCCCATGCATATTTTCTCTTTTGCATCATTCCATATTGTAGCTGCAGTCTTATTACAGAAAAATCAAGAAGGATATGAGCAGCCTATTGCCTTTTCTAGCAAGTCCCTACAGCTTGTTGAACTGAAGTATGAAATAAATGAAAAGCAAGCATATGCTTTGGTAAAGGCTATAGCTTTCAGAAGTTATTTGGTGGGTGCTGTTGTTGTCGCTTTTGTACCTAGTGCTACAATCAAGGATATATTCTCTCAGCAGGAAGTGTCAGGCAGGAGATGTAGATAGATCAATAGAATCCAAGAATTTAACATTGATAAACAAATAACAAAACTAGTAAGAGGTCAAGGTTTGGCCAAACTCATGGCTCAAACTAATCTAGAGGCAAATCAGATAAATCTGGTAAATGATGATCTCAGAACTGACTTATGCGACATGGACCACTCTGATTGGTACACCAATGTCATATATTATTTGCAACATATGGAAGCTCCTCCTCATCTTCCTGAAAATGAAAAAAGGAATACTAAATTGCAAGCCATCAGGTACATAATTGTCCAAAATAACTTATGGTGGAGAAATTTTGAGGGAATCCTATTGAAATGTGTGGATAAAGAAAAGGCAACAGAGGTTTTGAAAGAAATGCATGTTGGAGTATGTGGAGGACACTACATGCCCAAAACTACTGCACATAAGATAATGAGGGCTAGATTTTGGTGGCCTTCTCTGTTCAAGGATGCTCAAGTTATGGTTAGAAAATATGATCCTTGTTAGAGGTTTGCTGGAAAGCTCAAATTCTTAGGAAATACTCCATTGAGACCAGTTGAAACTCAAGCACCTTTTCAACAATGGGGTCTGGACTTCATAGGAGAGATTTTTCCCAAGTCTAGCACTGGCTATTCTTGGATTCTGGTTGCTACTGACTACTTTACAAAGTGGGTGGAGGCTATCCCCACAAGAAATGCGACAAGTAAAGTGGTAAATAATTTCTTGTTGAATAATATTATTTCTAGGTTTGGATGTCCACAGAGAATTGTCACAGATAATGCTATGTGTTTCAGATCTGAGGAGTTCATCAAATTTTGTGAAAAATATGGAATGACAAGATCATCATCTGCTCCATATCATCCACAAGGGAATGGACAAGCTAAGTCCACAAATAAGAGCCTGTTGAAGGTCATTAAGAGAACCTTGGATGATAATAAAAAGGCATGGGATTCCAAGTTACAGTTAGCAATATGGGCTGACAAAGTAACTATAAAGAAAGCAATTGGTGTAGCTCCATTTGATTTAGTGTATGGAATTCAAGCCAGAATGCCTCAGAACAACTTGATGGGACTATACAATTACATCTAGTTATATGATGAAGATACTATAGATGAAATGCAAGAAAGAATGGATGAATTGGTAGGATTGACCAAAACTAGAAGAGAAGCATCTTTGAGGAACCAAAAGTTGCAATTGCAAGTCAAAACACTTTATGACAAAAGAACTATAAGCAAAAAATTTGAAAATGGAGACCTAGTCTTGATGTGGAATGCCAGAGTTGAAGATAAAGGAAAACATGGCAAATTTGATCCTATTTGGTTAGGCCCATATCTCATTGAGAATACTTGGGGTGAAGATTCTTATATAATCAAAGATATATCTGACAATATTCTTGAATTGCCAGATCATGGACAGTTCTTGAAGAGGTTTTTTTTTTGAAAAATACTTATTTTCTATCATGAACAGTAGTTTTAGGGTTCCTGTCATTTTGCTTTCTCTGTAAATCCTTGTAAGTATCTTTGTGTAGTCTGGTTCCTTGTTTTTTGTGTGTTTCTTTGTGCTCTCTGAAGAAGTTGTCATCTTGCCAAATGTGTGGTCTGCTCTCCCATAGATTCTAAAATTCTTGCATAGACTCAGGTAGTCTATCATCCCCAGACAGAGCCACTGTTGGTCTGACTTTTTGTGCAACTGAAGTTTTTGTTAAATTATAGAAAAGTCAAAAATTTATTTTGAAACATAGGTTTTCTAGGTAGTCCATCCATAAGAAAAAACTCATAAAAATCCTAAGTTCTATCTGTTCATTAACTATCGAGCGCGAAACTTTTAAATTTTCAAATGAGAAGAATATTCTGTCCATTCTAAACTTTTTGTTTCCTCGAGATTCCCTTTTTCTAAATCGTTCTAACCGTAAAATCCAAGCAAATCTACAGCTATCATTACCTCGCTATGAAAAATTGCAAGCTTTTTAAGCCATGCGAGGTAGCAAGTGCTGAGTTTTTTACAAGGCAGGACCACAAAGTGAAGATACGGTGGTCAGACATTGGTTTTCTGAATGATTTATTGTGTAGGTACACGTTGCAACTACCATCCAAACAGGAAAGGGGACCCAGTAAAATATCTGAAAATGGAGCCGAAATGATGATTTTTCTGACGCTTCGCCACCTCACTATCATAAAAATTAGACACTTCGCCATTAGCAAAGTAGCAAGGTCTTGTAAAGTCTAAAGGGGTGGTGATGTTACATTTTGCCGGTGCCTCGACTTCACCAGGTGGCGTGACAAGTCATAAATGCCATTGTCAGAAGAAGTTTAAGTAACAACAATTATTACCTTCTACACCTTGCATTTTCCAATATGAAATTCTTCAAAATGCCGAAGCTCGCTACCTCGCTATCAAAAAAATTAGATACTTCACCGTTAGTGAAGTAGCGAGGCCCCGTAAAAAAGAAAGATCGGCGGCGAGCTTTGGTGACGTGGAATGATACTTAGGACTACAATAAAGTTTTGACAGGTGCCAACTATTAAGAGATCTTTGTTTTTATTAATGCCTTTTTGTCAGAATAAGAAAAGAGATCCTAAACATCAGCTTGGAGCAGAATCAACGGTCCTCGCTACCTCACTATAAAAAATTGCATATTCTTTAAGCCATGCGACATAGCGAGTATGAATCAGAAGACCCTGCATAGTTTCCTCACCCTTGATTGAGTATGTGATCAATGGCTGTCACTTTCTCACTATGAAGAGTTGAAAGGGAGATAATTATAGCAACAAAGCGAATAGGGCCCATCGCCTTCTTTCTGAGCAAACCTAGTGGCATATCATTTGATTGATTCTAAATCAGATCGACGGTTGTCGCTGCTTCGCTATGGAAAGATGCTTGTTTTTTATGCATAACGAAGTAGCGACATGCTGACACGTGTCCTCAAATGTCAATGGGTCCAGATACAAGCACCATCAAGGAAAGAATGATATATGTGGTAAGTTCTCAATGGGAAAAGTGACTGACATGTCAAATGCAACTCCTAATTGTTCTTTCCGTATCACATGATCGTAGGATCCTTAAAGATCGACGGTGCAGTTTTAAACAAAAAATGTAGTGCCACTCCTTGTATTAATTAGACATGAAAGCATCACACATGAGAAAAAATAGAGTATAATATAGAGAGTTTTCATCAATTTCATCTCACACGAGCAAAGATTTGAAGCCATCCTTGTGCAGAAGCAATTACTGAAGGAAAGTGTGCCAAAGCCTGGTAGAAATTATGAAGTTGTCTGTTTGCGGAAAGTTTGCGAAAATACAGAGGAAAAAAAAGACAAAATTCAAGTAAGTAATACTACCATAATCCTCGTAGGATTTCCATTTCTGTGAAAAATAAGTCCAAGATGCCTCCAAAGAAGGGATTTTCAGGTGCAGTAAATTATTTGGATAGGAATGTACATGATGATTTGCTTGAGTTGCTTCCTGAGTCTACTATAGAGATATCACAAGTTAAGAGGTTAACCTCATTGAACCCTAGGCTAAGGGTAGATGATGGACTTTATGATAAGGGTAATTGAGTTCAGGATGCTCAAACTTCTCAAACTGGTTTGAGTCTGTTCAAAAAATGGTTTGCAGAGAGGAAATTATATGCCCCTCATGCCAATATATGGAATTTTGACCTTGGAAAGCTTGTTGTTCCCAGTGTGTTTATGGATTATGACCTGCTTGAAATTGTAGTGAAAAGCTATGATCCAGCCACTAAGGTAGTGAGAAGAATGGATGGTGAGGTTTTAATTACCATCAGTCCAGAAGAAATTAGGAAGGTTTTCAGTCTGGGACCTCTCACCATGTATCATGTGCCCATTAATTTGATAGAGTTAGAAAAAGAATATATGTCCAAAAGGGATATAGTTAGACAAGGTGCATTGAAAGCCCACATAGGTAAGATTGGAAATCTACCAGCAATAACATCATCTTCTAAAGAACCTTTCAAGAAATCATGCTTTAATGCCAGGGTAGTAGAAATATACAGGACCCTATGCAGAGTCTTTGGAGAGGGTGAAGAAGGTTTTATTCTAGTTAGCTTCATGTATATGATCACCCAAAACTCTAATTTTGGTGTAGAAATAATTTTTGATTTTGCATCTTACCTGGCTAATGAGATTCACAATGGATTGGTGGGGATTGCAAAGCGCAAGGTGGAAAAGGTCTGGGGTCAGTATTCCCTATTGATGCATATGTTTCTTTTTAAGGGGGCCACATTTTTCGCTAAAGAAATGGTTTTAAATAGGGAACAAGAGGGGGAGGCACTACCAGTTCAATTGTGGAGTGCAGACATGACTTGGGAGGCAGAAAATGCTAGTTTTGTCAGATTTGATAGGCATTTTGCTTCTAAACTAAGATGCCTCATATTGAATGATAATCCCAGAATTCCTAAAGCACTAATGCATCTTGTTAGGCCTATGGACAGACCCCACAGTTTAAAAGTGTCACATAATTAGGGAGATATCATCCCATATCCAGTCTCAACTATCATTAGGGTCTATGGTTTCAAAGGGACATCCCATGTACTACCCTATCAGGTACCTTTAAAGGTAGGGGTAGCTGAATTTTTATGGCAGTTGGGAGGAGTGGAGGAAACTTTTTTGCACAAAAGAGGAATAGGATCAATTTTTCCTACTTGCACTATAGCTCATTAGTTTGTAATCACTAAAGAAAGGTGGATCTTCCTCTACAAATTTTTGGATCAGTATAAGATGGCAGTATCTCATGCTCATTTTTGTGACACAGAAGACTTCTCTAATTTTGCTCTTAGACATAGAATCAAGCTTCGTCCAAGTCAGCGTGAATTTTATTTCCCCAAAGATATAATAAGGAATGAATATTCTATCTAGGAACAAGAAACAAAGAAAGAAAAATGGAGAGTCTATTCAAAAGTTTTGGAATTCATTAATTGTTTTGACAAAGATTACAATCCTCTTAATAATGTTGCAAATAATGCAGATAGGATAAATAAACTTGTGAGTACATTTTTAGAAATAATGGAGGTAATGAATGAAAAGAAACAACATTTTATTGATTCTTTTCCAGATAAAGCCAGAGAAGTTATGAGGAAATTGGGTTTCACCCCTAACATAGGAGTAGGTCCACTGGTTGTCTGAAAGAGGACAGGATATACTGTTATTCGGGAGCAGATGCCCATGGTAAACAAAGAAAAATAGGTGATTGAATCTACTAGTACTGTCCTTGAAGAAAGACCCCCTGAACCTTCTCTCAAAAGAAGAAAAATAATAAGGGAAGAAGAATCCCATGATGAAGGTTACTCACCTTCCCAAACTCCAATGAGAATTGAGGAAGAGCAGCTCACCAATGAGCAAATCGAACAAATGGGGTTGCAAGGAGGATTTTTTGTCACTCAAGCATAAATTGATGAAGGGAACCCCTAGGAGCCTCCTGTACCAAGTTTTGAATTGACTATAGAAGATTTTAGAGGAAGGGAATTAGACCCTATTTTGGAGTAGGCCAGTCAACAATTTTTGTCTAATAACAGTTTTGTTAAATCTAGGGCTTTTCATCAGTTTGCATGGAGGGAAAACATGCACATTTTTGAACAAAGGTGTAGGGATATGAAAGCAAAACATCCAGAAATGGATGAATCCTCCGTTCAAAATCAAATAAAAGAACAGATGATACAAGAATTCCAAAATATAACCCCTGACGAGGGTAGACAGATGGTGAAGAATGCAAATATTTTATTATTGCCTAATTGGGATATTGCTGATGCATTAATTTTTAATTCTGTATCAAATAATTTAGGATTACAGGATCCAGATAAAAAGGAATTCTTAGGGACAGCATTCAGTAATGATCAAGCTACCCTTGTTATGTGGTCATTAAGAAGAGGATCCAGGACTACTCCATTATAGCCTGATGATTCAGGACTAACAGGGAATATCATTGTGAGGAGGGTCGCTGATACTTCAAATGTACAAGTAGCCTACATGAATGTAGACTATTCTAAATTTTCCTTGGCCACTGCAGAGAGAGAAGAAAAGGAAATGACTAATTTGTAGAATAAGTATGAAATAGTGGTGGATGCCTACAATCAAGAAGTAAAAAAGAGAATTGAGTTGGAAAACAGGGTATCTCAATTGGAGAAGATACTTGGGAAAAGAAAGGTGGGAGAATCTAGTGTGCCTAGAATTATGTACCCTCCACAGTCATTTGTTGGATCAACCGCTATCATTGAAATACCTGACACCCCTGAAAGGCCACAATTCTATACTGCAGAGGAATTTGAAGAAGAAAAAATAAAGTTGCATGAGTTGCAGATAAAATTGAGAAATCAATATGAAGAAAAGTTAAAGCAGGGTGTAATACATTTGAGGGATAAAATAAAATGGTCAAATTTTTTTATGATCAGTTGACAAGAATTATAACCTTTTTGGATGAGTTGAATAAAGAAAAGGATAGACTGACTTCCCTGGCGTAGAAATGGAGGGAGAGAAATAATGATATTACAATCATATGTATATCTGTAGTCCAAATGCCTTATCACCAAGTTGAGAATATTTTTGATTTGTTAAATAAGTTAGAGAATTTTGGTGATAAAAGAGATTCTTTACAGAGAAGATTAACACTCTATTTTTTCAAATATATTGCTGAAAAATTCACCCTATTTTCTTGTACTTTAGAATCTGTTGATACTTTAAAGGTAAAGGAAAAATGGAATAGGGAGATAGATGAGTTATTCAATGAAAGAATAATAAAAATTATGAGTGAGGCTGCCCACTGGTTCTGGGCAAATACAAGTGAAGAGCTAGTAAAAATACAGTTGTTTTATACTGCTATGAAGAAAGAATTTGATGATTTAGAAGAAAGTTCAAATTCTTTAATAAAGATACAAAGAGAAGCTCTAAGTTTTGATTGGGCAGAGGATGATGTTTTTAATAAATGGAAAAGTCAGTTTCTAGAACAAATCTCAAAAGATGATGAGGAAGAAGGTGAAAAAGTAACAATCACCCCCGAAGTTAATAATGAGGACACAGAAACTCCCCAGGCTGAAGTAAATTTATAGATAAATGAAGACAACACATCACTTTCAAACCTCATGGCTACTTACTCCGAGGATGAAGATTGATTATAAGATTAGATTATTTTTATTTGTATCTCAACAAATAAGAAGCATAATAGAAAGGGACCCACCAAGAATTGTTTGTTGTAATTAACCTTTCTGTTATTTTGTTCCTATCTTTAGAAGGACACCTATCATTTGTTTAGCCTGAAGCCCATGGTAAACAAAGAAAAATAGGTGATTGAATCTACTAGTACTGTCTTTGAAGAAAGACCCCCTGAACCTTCTCCCAAAAGAAGAAAAATAATAAGGGAAGAAGAATCCCATGATGAAGGTTACTCAGCTTCCCAAACTCCAATGAGAATTGAGGAAGAGCAGCTCACCAATGAGAAAATTGAACAAATGGGGTTGCAAGGAGGATTTTTTGTCACTCAAGCATAAATTGATGAAGGGAACCCCTAGGAGCCTCTTGTGCCAAGTTTTGAATTGACTATAGAAGATTTCAGAGGAAGGGAATTAGACCCTATTTTGGAGTAGGCCAGTCAACAATTTTTGTCTGATAACAGTTTTGTTAAATCTAGGGCTTTTCATCAGTTTGCATGGAGGGCAAACATGCACATTTTTGAACAAAGGTGTAGGGATATGAAAGCAGAACATCCAGAAATGGATGAATCCTCCATTCAAAATCAAATAAAAGAACAGATGATACAGGAATTCCAAAATATAACCCTTGATGAGGGTAGACAGATGGTGAAGAGTGCAAATATTTTATTATTGCCCAATTGGGATATTGCTGATGTATTAATTTTTAATTCTGTATCAAATAATTTAGGATTGCAGGATCCAGATAAAAAGGAATTCTTAGGGACAGCATTCAGTAATGATCAAGATGCCCTTGTTATGTGGTCATTAAGAAGAGGATCCAGGACTACTCCATTACAGCTTGATGATTCAGGACTAACAGGGAATATCATTGTGAGGAGGGTCGCTGATACTTCAAATGTACAGGTAGCCTACATGAATGTAGACTATTCTAAATTTGCCTTGGCCACTGCAGAGAGAGAAGAAAAGGAAATGACTAATTTGCAGAATAAGTATGAAATAGTGGTGGATGCCTACAATCAAGAAGTTAAAAAGAAAATTGAGTTGGAAAATAGGGTATCTCAATTGGAGAAGATACTTGGGAAAAGAAAGGTGGGAGAATCTAGTGTGCCTAGAATTATGTACCCTCCACAGTCATTTGTTGGATCAACCGCTATCATTGAAATACCTGACACCCCTGAAAGGCCACAATTCTATACTGCAGAGGAATTTGAAGAAGAAAAAATAAAGTTGCATGAGTTGCAGATAAAATTGAGAAATCAATATGAAGAAAAGTTAAAGCAGGGTGTAATATATTTGAGGGATAAAATACAATGGTCAAATTTTTTTATGATCAGTTGACAAGAATTATAACCTTTTTGGATGAGTTGAATAAAGAAAAGGATAGACTGACTTCCTTGGCGTAGAAATGGAGGGAGAGAAATAATGATATTACAATCATATGTATATCTGTAGTCCAAATGCCTTATCACCAAGTTGAGAATATTTTTGATTTGTTAAATAAGCTAGAGAATTTTGGTGATAAAAGAGATTCTTTACAGAGAAGATTAACACTCTGTTTTTTCAAATATATTGCTGAAAAATTCACCCTATTTTCTTGTGCTTTAGAATCTGTTGATACTTTAAAGGTAAAGGAAAAATGGAACAGGGAGATAGATGAGTTATTCAATGAAAGAATAATAAACATTATGAGTGAGGCTGCCCACTGGTTCTGGGCAAATACAAGTGAAGAGCTAGTAAAAATACAGTTGTTTTATACTGCTATGAAGAAAGAATTTAATGATTTAGAAGAAAGTGAAAATTCTTTAATAAAGATACAAAGAGAAGATCTAAGTTTTGATTGGCCATAGGATGATGTTTTTAATAAATGGAAAAGTCAGTTTCTAGAACAAATCTCAGAAGATGATGAGAAATAAGGTGAAAAAGTAACAATCACCTCTGAAGTTAATAATGAGGACACAGAAACTCCCCAGGCTGAAGTAAATTTACAGATAAATGAAGACAACACATCACTTTCAAACCTCATGGCTACTTACTCCAAGGATGAAGATTGATTGTAAGATCAGATTGTTTTTATTTGTATCTCAACAAATAAGAAGCATAATAGAAGGGGACCCACCAAGAATTGTTTGTTGTAATTAACCTTTCTGTTATTTTGTTCCTGTCTTTAGAAGGACACCTATCATTTGTTTAGCCTGAAGCTTGTTGCATCTCACACTATTTAAGTGAGATCCCAAGGCTAAAGAAGGGTCCAAATTATTTTCTTCTAAGTATTGTGCTTAGTCTAGTTTTTGGTCCAAATTTTGAAGACAAGTTTGTAATGTGTTTCTCTGTCAAGTTTTTTTGAGAATACATGAAGATAGAATGAACTGTGTTTATTTCTGAAGGCTATTCTGAGTTTATTGTAAAAGATGTACCATTTTCAAAGGAAATGAATACAAACTATGAACTGTCCCCATATTAATTCTTTCTGAATTTTGTCTCCTGCTCAATACTTAGTTGTCTTGATGTTGTATGAGTAAAAGCCTGTGCAATTGAAGGCAATCAAGTTAGGTTGTATATCCATCCATCATTGTTGTTAATTCAATGGATTAAGTAAAAGCTTTGATGAATGTGATAAGATTTCTTAAGTATTGAAAAGGATTTTGAATAATAAATTCTGATGAGAACTCCTAATACAATTTGCTGTAAGCCAACAAATTAGATCTTAAATTTTGCTATAGACTCTTAAACCCCAATGGATTAGGCACTGATCAAGTTATTTCAATTGAAAGAGAAGTATCTTACAAATGGTCGTTCAAATACATCATCAAATCAAATTTTACTTTTATTTCCTGTAGATCTTCAAAGTTGGCCAGCACTTGTTTGCATGAAATCTTTTTAGCTTCAGTTAGCCATTGTTGTTGAAAACATATGCTGATCTATAGAAGACTTCTTGGCCATATCTATTTATTGGATGTGTTTGGCAAGATTAGTAAGAATTATATATATTTGAAGATTTTGAAATGAGAATCAAAATGAAACTAAGAATAATCCTCATATAGTCATTTCATATTTGAACCATCCCTGGGTATACCCACCCTTGTTTTTGCAGAGCCAAAAGAGTAGAAAACCATTTGTGGTTTTGTTGAAGTTGGGTCCAAATACCTTACATATGCAATTGGTGATAAGAATAGGGTAGTCTTTAGATTGTGTATGTACTGTCATTCTGGTATTAAGCTTTTTGTCACTTAGTAGTTTTAGTACTTTTTAAAACACCAATAGGGAGGAAGCTTCTTAAAGGTAATGATACTAGATGGATCTCTTTGGATGGACCAGCGCATCGAGTAATGTCTGAATACCCATCATTGCTTGGACTAATTCACTCTATACAAGATAGATTCTCTTGGCTATATTCAAGCCTAACTAATGTTAAGGAACTCTTAACTTTAGTAGCTATTCTCCCCATGCTACAGGACATGAGAAATATTATAAAAAGGTTCAACAAAGAGCTATGTATATTGCATAATATAATAAGCTATGCAAAATGACATGTAGTAGCCTGGATACTCTGTACGATTATTACCATTAGATGAAACAAAGTTTGCAAAGCAGTTAGAAATCTCAAATTTGAACAATCTTGAAATTTTTTTTACATATTGGCGCAAATGATGAGGTATATGCCAGGGTAAATGGAGTTGACATACCAATGCAGTACTATGCTCGCATCAACCCCAACTCCAACCCCAACAAAGTAGGAAGTGAAGTTGAATTAGAACCAGAGAAGGTACTTTCATGTGTTACAAGTGAAGCCTTCAAGAAGATCAAAGACTCTGTGCTTGACTCTGTCAAGTGAGTTTTCTACAATTTGTCATCAGAAATTAGATTCAGATTCCCTCTAGAGGAACTTCTAGAAGCAATGTCAATTGTTTTTCCACAATATTGGTCTCTAAATAGTCCAACTAATTTTTTAAGAAGGATGACAACTTTGATTCAACATTTTTGTACACCTAAAGTAGTCAATGGAGTCACCATAAATGAAATTTTAGATAAAACTTGACTGAGAGATCAATTATACTCTTTTGCAAACATAATGAGGGAACAATATGCTGTTATGGAGAACCCAAATGAAGAGGGAGTGGTAACAAAGCTTTGGAAAAACTTTGGTGAGAGAAATTAGTTGAGAGAGGCAATACCAGAATATTTCAAGCTTACCAATTTATGTTTGACAATGGTATTGGGTTCAGTGGAGGATGAGAGATTTTTTAGTACTTTGGCCTTCCTTAACTCAAAGGTTAGAAACAAATTAGACAAAAGTTTGGATAATTTTCTGAGGCTCTATAATTCTAGGTATGAGGTAGAAAGTTTTCCTTATGAAAGGGTTGTCAGCATTTGGAGAAAGTGATGTCAAAGAAGAAGGATTGCCAACATTTCAAACACAAGTGGTAGTGGTAGTGGCGGTGGTAGTGGTAGTGGTAGTGGCAGTGGCTCATATCATGATATTGAAAGTCAAATCAATGAAGATGATGTTGAATTTATCATGCATAGTGAGTCTGACATTGATAGTGAATCTAAAGAAAACATAAGAAACAATGAAATGCTATATGCAATAAATGAGGAGGATTTTGATGATAGTGATGTTGAGCCAGTCTAGGCAGAATGGGAACTATAGCAGCTTCTCAACCTTCTGCGTGAGTTAAGTAGTAGGCTAGTAGCTCTGATCTAAGACTCTACATACTAATTAATTATGTAACATGTTTGTAGAAGTTAATTTATAGCCTTCATTCACTGTCCCTTTACAGATGCTTAATTTTTTATTTTATTTTTTGAACATGTTGATGTTACAAACTTAGTACTTACATGTGGAGATTTTCATTCATTGTATTTTTTTAACATGTTGAGATTTTCATTGATTCTATTTTTTTAAAGAAATTGTAACATAATGCATTTAACAGAATAAGCTCCATTTAAAAAAAATTGTATTATAATTTATAATTACAAATCAGCTTGTAATATAATACATTTAACAATTGTCAATTACAAACAATTACAACCCTTTGCAAATGACTCAATGCCAAATTGCAATGACTATGAATTCCCTTTTGTAGATACAAGAGAGCAAAAATAGTTGTAGGTTAGTTTTTAATTGTGTATATGATCAGATATGCTGGCTCTTGATTCCTGTAACAATTAACATTAAACAAAGTTGAAATTAAATCCAAAATTTGAAATTAAAGAGAAACAAGTAACAAAATGATTATAGTTCTATCATTTACTAAGTTTTTATAGTGTTACTACTTAGTGCTATTAGCTATGACTACCACTAATAGCAACAGTAACAGTTTGAGAAGATAACCCAGCTTCACTGAATTTCTTTAGGGTGCTCCATTCTGCATCATTTGAAAGCTCCATTTTTTTGAGGTTGTAGCTAATTAGTTGTAGTCTCGTCAACAAAAAATACTTCTGAGAGATAGAATCATATGATAGGAGGAATCTATCTATAGCATCACTCATTGTTGACAGTGGTTTGATGCAACTTGCAATTCCCTCTAGAGTGAATTCCTCGAGCAATTTCCCTAAATCAGAATTCATCCTGCCCTGCAACTTTTTCATATAATTTTCATTTCCAATGAATGCGCTTTCTGAGTTAGCTGGATTTGGTAGTCCAACATTCAACAAGTTCACTATTGTGTTATTCATCTTCATCAACTCTTTGGAAGCATAATTGAGTGATTCACCAATTCGCATTACTTCTTCACAATGTTGAGAGACATTAATGGCCATTACACAGGCATCCAAGCGGTTGTTTATTCCATGGTTTGCCAAATCCCTGTCACTAGATCTCTTTAGTTTATTGGAAACTTGGTCAAAAAGATCTTTTAAGGAATTGGTGAAGATTTGTCTTTTAGCCTGAAAATCAATTTTTACATTTTCAAAGACAACTCTAAGATTGCTATTTAAATCAAGCCATTCAACCAAACCATCACTGATTTTCATTATTTTGTCCCAAATTTCTTGTTTGATAAGCTTAACTATGTTTATTATAGTATCCTTTACATGATGGTCTTCGAAAGAGGTCATTATATTTTCTGCCATTATATTCTCCACCTTTTTCTCCATTTCATACATCTCTTTTTCACTCTTTTTCTACATTTCCTCTAGTTGCCTTTGCCAATCAGTTGCTCTTTTCCTCTCATCCTCCAATTTCTTCTTCAAATCTTTGATTTTATTTGTAGTAGTTACCTCTTTTTTCTTCTTTTCCTTGAGTTCTATTTTCAAATCATGGATTGTCTTTGAAGTGGACTCCTCCTTTTTCTTCACACTGTCCAATTCCTTCTTCAAATCATAGAGACTTTGAGTATACTCCTCTTTCTTCATGTTCCCCAATTCCTTTCTCAAATCGAGGTTTTTCTTTGTAGCTGACTCCTCTTTTTTCTTTGCATTCTCCAATTCCCTCCTCAATTTGTGGATTGTGTTAGTGCTTGTAGTAACTAGACTCCATTTTCTTTGCATTCTCCAATTCCTCCTTCAAATCACAGATAGTTTTTGTAGTTGACAACTCTTTTTTTTTTCGTATTCTCCAATTGGTTATTCAAATTGTGGATTGTGTCTACAGTAGACTCCTCTTTTTTCTTCTCATTCACCAATTCCTTTTGAAAATTAAAAATCATACTTTCCCTAGACTCAAATTTTTTCTTTTCCTTCTCCCATTTATCCTTAAAATTTTTATTTTCCTTGGCAGTAGATTCCAGCTTAGTTTTCAATTGATTGATGACCTGTGCACTACTCTCTACAAACTTGAACAACTATGTAGTAGACGCTTTTTCATTCTTAAGTCTTTTTTGGCACTCATCCAATTCTTTAGTCAAATGTTGCACTTGTTCATTCATCTTTTTTTTCTAGACAATTGCCTCTATAGGAGAAGATTTATTTATCCTATTTTGCAATTCTTTAAACCTATTGTCTATTGCTTCCTTCTTCACCTTCACATTATCAAGGTCTACTTGTAACTTTTCTATTTTCTTTGTAAGCCTTTCGTTTTCCCTCTTTGCTTTTAGAAGTGTAGAGTAGACCATTTTGTTGCTCTCTTTTGATATATTGATTTTGTCAATATTTTTTACTTTTGAAAAATCCATTTGAAGACTGGTAACTTGTATATCATTACAATTTATTACATTTTGTGGTGGATTATTATCTCTACCCAGGGGCATAATAGCCATGAAGTTCATCATTTCATTGTTTGGATCATATGTTGGAAATATTCTATTAGTAGATCCCTAACATTCGGCAACTGCATCACTTTTCAAAGTCTTCATAATTTGCCTATTTCTTTTGCTTGTCTGTTCAAACTTTGATGCAAACTCATTCAAACTAAAATCCAAGTTTTCTAACACAATTGAGTGTTTGATAGGTGAATTATCAACTGTATTGTTGAATGCTGATGCTCCTCCATCTCCAACTAAACTTACTCCACCTACAATTGTATTTTGAGGATTTCCAACATACTGAAGATGGCCCATTCCAAATCTTGGCATTTTAGGACTACTTTCAAGGTTTTGTACGGAAGCCACTAGTGCATACATTGCTAAAGTAACCACTGACATTTCTTGTAGTGTAATTGTCATAAGTTTTTTCTTTTTTGCACAAGGCTCTCCATGCTAGTGCTAGTGTCAGTGCCAGTACCAATGGGATCAGCTACAACTAGATTTGAAGATTTAACAAATAATGTGTTGGAATGAACTCTAGAAGAAGAAGTATAATGTTTTTTTCCCTTTTTAGATGAATCATCTTCAATCTTGGAGCTTCTAATGATTGGTTTACTTCCTCTTTTGGGTGGGTCTAGTACTAGAACTAGATTCCAAATCCCATCACCACTTGCACCAATGGGCCCTATACCTGCATAACTCATTTTTTGTATCATAGTTGCTCCTTTACCATATGTTTGTTTAGTAGAATCACTCATTTGAAGTTTAATAATATCTCTACCCTTCGTTGACTTGGAATCCTCAATCCCTTGAATGTCAGCATCAGACTAGAGGTCCTTCTATCTTTGAATATTAGTATCACTGTCACTACAACTACCAAATTGATATAGTACAGTTGGATACTCTTTATCCCAATAAGTGTTGAAAAGGTCATCCTCATCAATTTACTCAAAATTTGTTGATGTCTTTAGTTCACCCAAATTTTGCCTCATTTTCCAAAACTCAGTTATCTTGGTTTGACACCACATTTCAGATATGCATGCCTCTTTAATTGTTTTCGACATAGACTTCTTAGAAGGTTCAGATGCTTTCTCATAGAAATTTAAGTATGTCAAAGGCATTGATTTGTGTGACTCTGATATGTGCAATGTCATAATTTGGGATGATAGTTGTTGCATTGAAATATTATTCTTTGCTGCATGTTTCTCCATCTCTTTCTTAATCTCATCCCATGAATCCTAGTTTTTAAACTTTTCTATCAATGGCATCTCCTGGTGTTGATATTTTCTTACAGAGTTTCCATTGGCAATTAGTCTTATTTTTATTATGTTTAGTGGATCATAATTCCAATGACTAACAAAATGAAAGAAAAAAAAAGTTACCAATTCATTTGCCACTTTGAAAGCCTTTCTCTCAAATGTGAGGCCTCCAATTTTGAAAGGCAAGGAAGGAAATATCATTTTCTTTTGTTGTCCACTAAAAATTTTATCTACGCTCTCCATTTGCCTTACATATTCTAGTGCAAAAACCCTTTCTATAACATGCATTGGAAGTTTTCAAGGTTCAACCGTTGAACCGTACAACCTTAAGAGAGTGTACTCTTCCATGAAGAACCAATCAGCCAATTGAATCTGACTTCCCAGTTGAATGCAATCTTTACAAGACATAGGCAATCTAGGCATTGTAGTGCCTGTGATTTTTTGGTAAATAGGTTCCAAAAAGAAGTCTAAAAATTGTTAGCATTCATCCTCATCTTATGTGTCCACTCATATACTGGACTCGGTGTCTTTGATTTCTTCTGAATTTTCTCATCAAACTTATAGACCTCAATATCAAGCTTGTTGTTCTCTATCTCAAATATTGGGCGATTCTTTGCTAAAAGAAGGTAGCACAAGTAACTTGTGAACATAAATGTCTTTGTCTTATCTGTAGTTGTACTTTGTTTAATCATTAGTAATTGTTGTTCCATAGATTCAACAATGTACTGAAAAAAAATTATATCTTACTGCTACATTGTCAATTGACTGACCTCGATAATGGATATTATAAATCATTTCAAGAACATTGGCCCCCACTTCCTTCTTACTATCCAATTCTAGGAAAAATGGTAACAAAGAAATAATATATTGAACCCATGGCACAAAAATATCATACTAATAAGGAGGCTTATGGTCTTTGTCCAGTGTAACACTAGTAGTGGACTTTGAGGGTATTAAACCCTTAATATATGAATCTTGAAAACTTCTTTCTAGCTTGTCATAAGCTTGAGCTAGTTTATCCAAGTCAATGTGCTCCTTAGAGCTTTCTATTCTAAACCTTAACCCTAGTTCTAACAGAGTGAAAAATTCACTCTCAGTTATTGATAAAATTTCCTCCTGAGTGTTTTGGTTTACAATTGCCTTTGTATTTTCATCATAATTCTGAGTGCATAGCATTGCAATTTCAAGGCAAGGGAATACTTCAAGTACAACGAGGTTTGCTAATCCAATAAACAGAGTAGCTAGTTTATTTGTGTATGCACCAATATTGCTATTATATTTGTAAAAAATTCTCCCCTTCTGGGGATCTTTCCACTTACTAAACAATGAATGTCTAGTTGCAATGATTCCAGAATCTCCATGGATAATGGGATAAAAAATATCATGACATTCATCGATGAAACCTAGGGTTTGTAGCACTTTTCTGAGTTCTATAATGGTGTTCTTTTTCTTTATGGGTGCACTCATTTGGGAGGTTTTTGACTTTATTTTGCCCATGCCTGGCTGCTACTGGTTATTAGACTTTACGCCCTATTCAAAATAATTGTAAAGTGTAAACCTAAGACAATTAAAATCAAGATTTCTATTGCTGCAAATTGTAATGGATTTTTTTTGAAAAAAATTAAATACCTAGAATTGAGATTGGATAATTGGTGTTGTTGTCTGATACCCAAGTTTCACACTTTCAGTCTTCAGAAATCAGAACACAAAATAGAATTATGCCAGTCTTTGAAAATTTAAAATTTGAAAACCCTATGGCTATCGTATCAGACTCTCATCTTACAATTCTAGAACTCTCAACTTTGTACTCTAAAAAGGTAATACTTGAAGTTTAATAGTTAAAACGAAAGTAATAAGTAATTAATGGTTTTAACTTTTTTGTACAATGTACATCTAACTGTAATAAATTGTCAAGACTCAATATTAAATAATGTAATGATGTACATAAGTTACATGTGTCACGATTCCAGATGAATCTTGGCAGATGGGAAAGCATTCCCCAAATTGGCCCAAAGTTCATCTCGGGCCATCGATCTATAAACTATCAAATGTTATTAAATTTATTATTATTATTATTATTATATTATTTAATATAAATAATATTAAATAATATAATAATAATAATAATAATAATGAGTCATGACCATCTCAATCTGATAGATCGATGGCCCAGGATGAATTTTGGGCCGATTTGGAGAATCTTTTCCCATCTACCTAGATTCATCTAGAATCATGACCATCTCAATCTGATAGATTGATGGCCCAGGATGAATTTTGGGCCGATTTGGAGAATCTTTTCCCATCTGCCCAGATTCATCTAGAATCGTGACACGTGTCACAATTCTAGATGAATCTGGGCAGATGGGAAAAGATTCCCCAAATCGGCCCGAAATTCATCTCGGGTCATCGATCACTCGATGGTCATCATTATTATTATTATTATATTATATAAATATTATATGGTTATAATTATATCATATGGTTGTAATTATATTATAGTATAAATAATTATATCATATGTTCTATTATTTTTAATTAAATTATTAAATTATTATTGTTGTTAAATATTTTAATTTTATTTTAATGTAAGTGCATTGGTTTATATTTTATATTTTAATAATCTATTTTTTTATAAATTATAATTTTTTTTGGCATTAAATTAAAAATAATATTACTTATATTATGTAATTATTTAAGATTTATTATTATTATAAAAATAATATTATTTATAATTATAATTATTTATACTATAATTGTTATTATTATATTATATTATATTACATGGTTATAAATATTATATTTTATTACATGGTTATGATTATATCATATTTTATAAATAATATTAAATAATATAATATAATAATAATAATGACCATCTCAATTTGATAGATCGATGGCCTAGGATGAATTTTGGGCCGATTTGGAGAATCTTTTCCCATTTGCCCAGATTCATCTAGAATCATGACACATGTCACGATTTTGGATGAATCTGGGCAGATGGAAAAAGATTCCCCAAATCGGCCCAAAATTCATCTCGGGCTGTCGATGACTCAATGGTCATTATTATTATTATATTATATAAATATTATATGGTTATAATTATATTATATTATATTATAGTATAAATAATTATATCATATGTTCTATTATTTTTAATTAAATTATTAAATTATTATTGTTGTTAAATATTTCAATTTTTTTTAATGTAAGTGCATTGGTTTATATTTTATATTTTAATAATCTATTCTTTTATAAATTATAATATGTTTTTTGGCATTCAATTAAAAATAATATTACTTATATTATGTAATCATTTAAGATTTATTATTATTATAAAAATAATATTATTTTTATTTATGATTATTTATTATATAATAGAACATATAATATAATTATTTATACTATAATATAATATAATATAATATAATTATAGCCATATGATATAATCATAACTATATAATAAAATATAAATATAACCATGTAATATAATATAATATAATATAATATAATATAATAATAATAAATTTAATAAAATATATAATGACCATCTCAATCTGATAGATCAACGGCCCAAAATTCACCCCGGGTCATCGTTCTATCAGATATAGATGGTCATTATTATTATTATTATTATTATATTATATAAATATTATATGGTTATAAATTATATTATATTATATTATAGGGTTATGATTATTATTATATCATATTGTTATGAATATAATTATATTATATTATATGGTTATGATTATATCATATGGTTGTAATTATATTATATTACATTATAGTATAAATAATTATATTATATGTATATGATATGTTTATAATTATAACTTAAAAATATAATTGCAAATGCTCTATTGTTATTCATATTTATTATTTAGTTTCAAAATTAAAATATAATATAGTTATAATATCTATCAATTATTAAAATTTAACATTTATTGAAAATTGTGATAATTGTTCATAAACTATTCTTCACCATTTAAAAGATTTTATAATGAAAAAAAAGTTAGGAATAGGTGACAAGATAGGTATGAAATAAAAATTAATTATATTTAACTTTGTTAAGGTTATAATCTATTAATCTTTAGTTTTCCTTGAAGCTCCATTTGTTAACTTTTAATCAATCAGATTAAAAGAAAATAGTTAATTATTAATAGTTCACTATTTTTAACTAAGTCATAGACTAACAGTAACATTTCAACAGTGCATAATTTGAGAAACAAGATGCTAAAAACAAACTTACAAAGTCGTAAACTAAGAAGAACAATGATTTGAGAAACCAAAAACTATTGTTTTCATTAATAATATTTTAGACTGTACAATATACATAATACTGATTCATAGCTTACATATTCAAAATAGCAGATTAAATCACTAATTAGCCTGGTTTTACTATTTTTTAATTTACAAAAAAGGGTAGGGCTCAATCCAAAGAAAAATATAGATATCTTGAAAATATTTTTTGGCAAACTTTTGCCCTAATCAAAACATTTGTTTTTTCCTAAAGGGCCAAGGGAACATGGAACATTGAATAGGGAACCAAGGAGGCTGGAAGCATGAGTGGACTGAGGGGCCAAGGGATTGAAGCGTTCAATAAAAAAGGTCTTAAATTTTATCTGCGAGGAATCTATTAGAGAAGATGATGTCACTGAACTCGTCCAACCATGTGAAGCCTGTCTTGCTGACATCATCATCCAACAACAACCATTTCTATAAAAAAATCCCTTCTGAGTCACGCCCACTTCCGATGGCAAGTCAGTTGTCATTTGTTCATGCTGAGCAAGAAAGAATTCTTATGTATAATGCACCTTATGCCTTCCTCCTAGCACTTGTATGCTACATCTGCAAAAGGGATGCCAATACCTGGATTGGTACCTACTCGGCTAATACAATAATTTTGACATTATTTTCTAAAAATGTTTCCTTAAAAATGTTATGTAGAAGCATCAACATGTCTATTTGCCTACCTCCAAAGTCGAGAAGAGACGCGAGGAAGTGGGAGGTAATATCCGTGGACACATGGTACCTCTTATCATTTCTCAAAAATTTATGGTCAAGTACCATGCATATAGCATGGAAAATAAAAGGACTTTGGCCATCTACCCTACAAACCATGGCAAGGACATCATCAGGAATTTTGCCCAGAAACGGCTTTTGCAGAGCCATAGTAGTGCATTTCAAGCGAATTAGCATATACATGACTACAATTCAACAAACTAAAAACTCTGCAAAGTGCAACTACAAACCAAATTTAGATTGAAGAAATTAGAATATGAGAAATAATATTGAAAGAAGAATTGAAGAGTCTATTTAATGGCAGACTGCAGTTGCATCTAATTCTTTGGTGTTGGTGACCTTCCATATCTTTATTTTTCGTATTCATATTAATTTTCAAGTGTGTGAAATGCCAAAATGTGCTAACATTAATGTCGAACAATCAATAGTGTCTGGCATGATAATGATTTCCTTGCAAACTTTTCTACGTGTCTCCATTTCAAAAAATTACGTGCGACTCCAAATCTTTTCAAGTGAGTGGCCCTGAGATGCATCTACTATTGTTGATCTCTAACTAATCAATGGTTGATAAATACATTGTATCTACTATTAACGTAACAAAAGTGATGATAGTTGACTTGGTAATTGTGACACTGATGTAATGATGTTACAACATTATTAATAACATGCCTAAGACAATACACAAGTTGAAACTTGAAAGTGACTACTCAGCAGTCAGTACAGTCACTAACCAATACATGTGCAAATTTTGCTTTCAGATTAAACAATTTTTCAGTTTACCACTATTCATTTTCCTACAAAACAAGTAATTCGCCTTTGACATTATTAATTCATTTTTGGCAAGGGAAAAAATGGCCATCATTTATATATCTGTCAATGAAAAAAAATATTAATTCGCGACATTTAAAATGATTTTTTCTAGGGAAAGAAAAAAATCACCAACATATAATATTTTATTTCCCTATATGGAACAAAAAAATCACCCTCAATATTAAAAATTTTCTACCCCCAAGATGTTGGATTCGCCAGCATTTTAGGCTTTTTTAGCGGGAGGGGTTTCTTAAAGTTATCCCTGGGTATGTTTTGAAATTAAGCAAGAAATTTTTATTCATCCATGTCAATAATTTAATGATGTATTTGCTTGGACATATGATGATTTAAAGGGTTTTGAACCAAGGTTGTTTTAGCATATCATAGATTTAATTGATACTATCAAACCGGTAAGACAAAAATAGAGGCTAGTGAATCCTAAAATTGAATCCCTAATGAGAAAAGAACTATCCAAATTTATTGAGGCCAATATACTTTTCCCCATCAAGCACTCATCATGGGTAGCAAACCTTGTCCCTATTAGGAAGAAGAATGGAGAAATTAGATTGTGTGTGGACTTTACGGACCTTAATCAAGCTTCCCTTAAAGATCACCATCCTCTCCCTTCCATGGAGCAAATTTTGTCCAAGGTCAATGGTTCAGAGAGGTTTTCATTTCTTGATGGATTCTCTAGTTACAATCAAGTGCTGGTCAAAGATTTTGATAGATACAAGACTGCATTCACTACCAAATTGGGAACCTATGCTTATTGTAAGATGCCATTTGGACTAACCAATGCAATTGCTACATTTCAAAAGGCAATGGATATGGCCTTCAAGACCATGATTGAAAAGTTTGTAATAGTTTATCTTGATGATATCACAATTTATTCAAAGAATGTAGAAGATTATTTTGATCATCTCAGACATGTGTTCATAAGTTGTAGAGAGTTTGGGGTATCCATTAACCTAGTATGTCTTTGCTACCAATCAAGGAAAATTATTTGGACACCTTGTATGTAAGGATGGTTTAACCATTGATCTTGAGAGAACAAAAGAAATACTTGCTCTCTCTCTTCCTAAAAATAAGAAAGGGCTACAAAGTTTCTTTGGTAGGATAAATTTTATAAGAAGATTTATCTCTAATCTTGCTACCATGGTAAAACCCCTTACATCTATGCTCAAGAAAAATATGGTCTTTGCATGGACCAAGGAAGTTAAAGAGAGTTTTGAAGAGATCAAGGAAGCCATAGCCTTAGCTCCTTCTCTCATTAATCCAAATTTTGAAGAGGATTTCATCCTTTATGCCCTAGGTGGTGAGTCAAGAATTTTTTCTATCTTGACTCAAACAAATGATAAAGATGAAGAGTATCCCATAGCCTTCTTGATGTAACACCCCAACCTTGCTTCCAAACTCCAAGCTCTCACAGGGCTACCTTAGGTCAACTACTAGACCTACTAGGGCTTCTTTACACCCTACACTTACTAGGACCTTGCTCAAGAGATCCTAATCCTTCAGTTGAGGGCACACCAACAAAGTAACATCAAATTTCTTCCTAGCTAGCTCTAGTCCACTACTAACCCTCAAGTCCATCTATAGCCCCAAGGGTGCTAGTTCTTTATCCAGGGTTTTTTTAGACTCCTTCTAACATCCATGACCCTAAAAAATTTTTATTTCATAGGTGCATTCAATCTACTAGGGAAAATACACCAAATTGCTCCAAAAAGGCTATTAGGAATTAGCCCTCCTAAATAGCTGGAAACAAGATTTTTTGAAAAATTTCTTAATAACCCTATAAAAAAATTACATTTATGGATACCCTTTTCAGATTACTTTAAGATTATATGATTTTTCAACCCCCAATATATCCGTACAACCAAAGTACCATTTTAGGCCAAGAATTAGGATCTTTCAAGTGCTTTATCGCTGTTGTGATGGAAAACCACCTTGTAAAATGTTCCAATACCTCTCCTTTGGAATAAAGCAAGGTTAAAACTTATCCTTACTTTTTGTGTAGCCAAATTGAGGTGTTTGCACGTCTAATCCCCTCCATAGCTCATTTTTCCAACTGTTATTCCTAGCCAAGTTGCATTTTTCTTGCTTACGACATCACTTTAAAAATTCTTTCCATGCTTCCCATGGGCTATCCTTTTTTTTACATAATTTACAAGGAGTCTAGTTCCAAATCCCAAGAGGCCATACATTTTATATGGTGGAAAAAGACCCTAAGACTCCATTTTTTATGCACTACCCAGTTCAGAACAATAACCTGCTAACTTACAAAATAATTTATTCAAACACACACAACTCCTTGTAACAACACAAAAAAAAAATTAAAAAATAAGGAAAACTAATACACACACTTAAAACATAGAAAAACCTAAGTCTAATTTGTACAAAGTATGAAAAAACACTCAAAGGAAGAAACTGTTGTAATGTAGTAAAAATGCTTATTACAATTCGTAAACTCTCATTTCTCCTTCCTCCAACCTCTTGAAAAGGTTGAGTTGAACTTAATATTGGTTTGGAATGGATATTTATAACTACTTTAAGTGGTTGAAGGTATCCCACAAATAATTTTCTCTTTTTGCATAAAAGTTACAAAAGTTGTCAATGACAACTTTGCAAAAAATGAGCAATTTTTGCAATTTTGCAAATTATCTATTCAAACTTTCTCTACTTGCTACCAAACTTTATAAAAGGTTTAAGATGGATCCAAAACAACTAATAAGGACCCTAAAACACTTTATTTTCCTATTTGGTCCTCAAAAACCAAAATTTCTCTTTTGAGCCAAATGAGTAATTTTGAGCAATTAGGAGCAATATTGCATTGTGGGGCTCTTCTAACCTATCTAACCTCACCTTAGGACCAAGTTGATCCTATTATTAGAATATTGATGTGGATAGAATCAATAAAAGCCAAAAATAAGGAAATACCTAAGTTTCATGCTTAGCCTACCTAGGTGCTCCTATACCACTTCTTTACTGAAGGGCTTAAAGAGTATGAAGACAAATATAGCTATGTAGAGAAGCAAGCCCTTGTAGTCATCAGAGCTTTAAAGATATCTAGACACCTTCTTTCTCATAATAAGATTCATTTGTTAGTACCCCATGCCAGTGTGAAATATTTTCTTTTGAGAAATGATATTAGTGAGAAGAGAGCTAGTTGGATTACTAAAGTAATGGAATGTGATGTTTACATCTAGATCACCGAGCTAGTAAGAGGGAAGGGGTTGTGTAAATAGATTATATCATCCTAGGAATCATGTGATGAATTCAATATGATACTAACATAATATCAAGAGACAAGAAATGATGACCCAAGGAATTAGATGGATGATATGAAAAATTTCTTGTTAGGCAACAAATATCCTTAGGGATTAGATAGAACTAAAAGGAGATAGTATAGATTGCAGTCAATTCCTTATGTCATATTTGATAGTATCCTTTTCAAGAAATATTTTAATGGAGCCATATTAAGATGCATTGACATAGACCAAGCTAAAAGAATGGTCAAAGAGCTTCATGATGGTTCTGATGGTGGCCACTTTTTAGCAAGGACAACTCCAATGAAGATCATGAGGGCTGGTTACTACTGCCCATCCTTGTTTCATGGTTGTCATAAGTATGTGAGGAAGTGTGAAAAATGTGCCTTCTTATCTAGTATGCAAAAGCTTGAAGCTCTTTGCCTTCACCCCATTCAAGTGGACCAACCTTTTGCTCAATGGGGATTGGATTTCATAGGTCCTATCAATCCTTCTTCCAATTTTGGTCATAAATGGATTCTAGTTGCTATTGATTAATTCACTAGATGGATAGAAGAAATTACACTCAAGGAGGCCACCAAATCTTTAGTTTTTGAATTTTTTAATGGAATTGTGACTAGGTTTGGTGCTCCTTCAACCATCATTTCAGATAATGCAAAATATTTTGTAGGAGCTTAGATTTGTGCATGGGCAATTTACCATAATATCTACTTGAGCACATCCTTAAACTACTATCCTTAAGGCAATGGTTTGGCTGAGTCATCTAATAAAAAGTTAATTAGATTTATGAAAAGGACAATAGAAGATAACTAGAGGTGTTGGCATCAGAAGTTAAAGACAACCTTGTGGGTTGATAGCAGGCCAAATGGTGAAACTTTGCCTATCCCAGTCAACGAGATCTATCTCAACCCATTCTTTTGATTAAGGTTAAGGTTTCATGTATATAAGTAGAGTAGTTTTCTTTCTTTTGGTTTCCTTCTTTCTAATAAGTGCATGAGCACAAGTTTCTGTCTGTGAGATAGCCAATTTTTTCAAGTTTTGAAGGTTGTAGGAGCTTTGGTCTCTAGTTCTAGTTGTAGAGGGCAGGCTTTCTAGGGTTTTTTGCTCTCATAGAGGTAGTGTTAGGGTTTCATAATGCATTGATCCATATTTTTTATGACTCCATGGCCTAATGGATGCATAAGGTCACTGGTCATATGCATAGCTAGCTTGCGTCTCCTATGACTTGCCAAAAATGTTAGCCATTTTTGTACTCTCACCAAAATTTTGAATTCAAATGCTTGAGCCCACCAAAAAATCACTTCCCACTTTTAAATATTTAAATACCATTAGAAATACCAAAAATAAACAAATAAAAATCTTATGGTATTTCCTTTTTTCCTAAGTTTGTTTCCATGGGCTCACAACTTTCCTCACTGTCAAATCTTACACAGATCTACAACGTGTGCTTTCCTAATTCATCAAACTAAACTACCTTTACATAATGTGGGAAAGTTCCTCATTTCCATGTGGTAGGTTGGTTTGTTTCGTCTTGTGGACTGTAGAGGGGGAAGCTACTAGGTGAGCTAGCAATATGATTGGCAGGCGCTTTCCTGCATTTTGTAAAAACCCAGTAAACAAGCGTCATGTGTAATTCTTCCATCCATGACATCTTATCATGATCTTGTTATCCTTTGGATATCCTCATTCCCAAAGTCATTCACTCATAACCTCCATAACAAACTTTTCTATCCTATTTAGTTAATCCTTTGGTCTTGATCAATGAAAGAAAGAAGAAAAATCAATTCTCAGAAATCTCTTGACATGGTTATTTTCTCAAATGACTTACGTGAAATGCTTCATTACACCATGAGCTTATATTGCTATATCCTTTTCCCCTAGCTTGGGTAATCTTGTGAAGACTTTATTTAAGGGTAACATTCTATTGTGGTTTCACAATGCACACCCTATTTCTCCTAGAAATGGGGACCCCCTAGTATATTTTTTTTTTCTAGACCTCTAGGCCGGGGTCTGAGTCTTTTTTAGGGGTCTATCTAGTGTATATGCCTAGTTTGGCTCCTTGCTACAAAATTTGTTTTTCTAGGAACTAAAGATTTTGAGGAAGAAAAAAATGAATCTTTATGCAAAAGGGCACACTAGCACACCTAGCACACCCTTCAAGGTGCACTAGTGCATTAAATACACTATTGCAGGAGGTCTTCCCTTTGGAAGTGCACACCTCTGCATAGGCATAGGTGTGCACCTCCAAAGGTGCACTCCATCCTGAGCCTATAAAGCCTAGGACCCCACCACCTTTCATCACTTCATTTTCCTTCCTCCATCTTTTGGTGAGTGTACCTCCACACTGTGTGAGGTGTGCTAAATCTCCTTTGATCCTGCACACACAAATATTATATTAGAAGGTGGGCATGTTGCACATTTTTTCTCCCAAAAGATTTAATAAAACTAAAAAATCTAAGCTAACTTCACCCAAGGGAAAGGTGCACATGTGCACACCTATCCAAGGTGTGCACATGTGCACCTTTCAAAGGCAAAGCAGTCCCAAAATTCAAATTAAATGGTGCACACATAACCCACCTCACAATGGTGCAAACATGAAACTTTGCACTATAAAGGTGCACACCTAGGGCATGCCTAAAGGTGTGCTATGTGTGTACCCTTAGGTTTAAAGGTTTTGTTAGGAATGGTGCAGCTAGTGCACGCTTAAGCTGAGCAAGTTGTGCAAATTTTTTTTAGAATATAAATTGGGTTTTTAGTTGTTTTAACAATTTTTTAACATTTAGGGTTTGTTTAAATTTAAAATTTTAACCTTTTAGACTAATGGATGTCTATTTTGGGCAAGTAAAATGACTTCTTCATCATCCTCCTTGACTGCAAAGATGGCTCCAAAATCGGTGGTCTTCAAATTTCAAGGTGTTCCATTGAAATCATGCTTCCAGAATGCTCATTCAGAGATCCTAGACACTAAGCTAGGCCATATTGAATGGAATGCATTCTTGGTCCTATGTAATAAACCAAATGAGAGGCTCTTGTGGTGTCTACATTTATATGTTCAGGGTTAGTCAACATAGCTTCACACCTAGTGTTGGTACAATCTTTTGAGTTGGTTATGGCATTATCAGAGAATTATGTTTCAAAGGAAAGGGTGCTAAAAAGAATAATTGGAGAAACTATTCTAGATTTAATTCCTAAGAATATAGAGAAAGTTGTCCATTTTCCAAGGGCAAATCAATACATTAGATTGACTTACCACCAAGTAGAAAGGTGGTATAGAGAGCATGAATCAGAAGCTACATAAATCATTCAATCCTCATATCTCATTGATAGGACTCCTCTTGGGAGAAAAGAAGGGAAAGTAGATATGACAAGAGGTTATATGAAAGATGATATTGAACATTCCATAGTGCTCGTGAGTAGAATAATGGGGTTACGAACAATAGGACACTTAAACATATGGATGGTACACTTCATTAAAACCATCAAAATGCCAAAGATGTCAATTGACTTGGCCTCAATTCTCAGTGAGAGTTTAGATGAAAAACTAATGGTGGTAAAAAATGACCTAAGGTTCTTTATGACATCTTATTTAGTGTATCTATTAGTAGCAAGAGTTATAGATTATCCTAGGTTGTTTAAAAGGGAGCAACTTGCAAGATGCTAATGCATGGCCTTATGTGGTATACCCCCAATTGATGAGGAAAAAGCTCTTTGATTATAGAAAGGAATACAGAGTAATGAATGGTGCTTACATTTTTGTAGTCATATGGTTCATTGAGGGAGACTATGCACAAAGGATGTTAGAAGAGGCAATAACAAAGATTATAGAAATAGGAAACTACTACATCCAATTCAAGACATTCACCTATTTTTAGGGTAGTGAATACAATTGTAAATCCAAAGAAACTCCCTGGGTATTTTTGTGATAGACTCATATTGTTAAAGATTGCATGATAACTCTCATCTACATATGATAGAGAAGGAAGAAGCATAAGAAGACCTAGGTATGGCCCATCACTATTGTGTCAAATGAAAGTAGGATATTATGACTCTTGAGTCAGAATGGGATCAATATCCCTTGGAGGATTATAACTCCCCTCATTCATGTTTTGATAACATTGGAAAATTTCAATACTTGGTAGGAAAATAGTTCAAACATGAATATGCCATAGAGGATCATTGGATGAATGCAATAGATGACTACAAGACTCGAATAAGGGATTATTGTAGGATGACTCTCTATTTGGCAAGCAATGCCTTGAAAATGAAGGTACCATTAAAGATTGTGCAGAAAGATACTGAAGATGACTTAGATCCCTTAGATAACTGAGATAAGATATATGATCAACATATCATGAATGTAGAGATTGATAGAGAAGAAAACATAGATATCAATGATAGGGTGAGGCATGTTATCTAGTTAACCAAGGAATGGATTAAGAGACCATTTAAGTTGGATCTGATTCCACAAATGCTAGTTTTCTAAGATGCAGCCTACCCAGTGAAAGGTAGAGGAGTGAAGGTGATAGTGCCAACATTCATAGCCTAGTCTCTAATAAGGCTGAAAATGGTGAATCATCTTGATAGAGAAGTTGGATACTTCATGCCATAGAAGGGTAAGAACAAAAGGAAAAGGGATTCCCTCAACAAGTTGAGCCTAAAGAAGAGGCATCTCAAGCACTCGAGAGCCAAGGGGGAAAATATGTTGAAGTGGAAGACAATATAGAAGTCATCCAAACTCAAGATAATCTACCAGTGCCACCACAAGAATAAGGGAAAGAAGCTAAAGAAAAAGCACAAGAAGTGTCTCTACCTACCTAAGAGGAAGAAGCCTCTCCATCGGCTCCTAAGAAAAGAAATATGAAAACTCAAAATAAAAGGACAAGGAGAAAAAAGGTGATAAGAATGGTTATTCATTTTCCATCAGTCCTAGAAGTTATTCCAAAGGAAGATGAATAGGATGATGAAGACAGAGAGGATAACCTTCCCTTGAGTCAAGGACTCATCTTTCTAGGTCTATAGAGGCAGAACTGAGAAGAAGCTCTACTATAACACCACCATCCATTCCTACACAACCTATTCAAGTTACAACTTAGGAGGATGAGTTACAATAATGGATCGATGAGCAAGAGGATCAAGGGGCTGATGTATTTAAGATGTTAGGTTTTGATTTTATACCTGTAGGATTTCAACTTGTAAGAGATCAGATAAGGGATACATCAATAAATCAATCTCCACAAGAGGATTGGATTCAATTACTGCCTAAATCACAAGGACCTTTAAATGCTCCACCATCACCAAATCAAGATTTATCTTGCTTTGATAAAGGTTTAGTTACTCCTCTCCCTCTAGTCAATGAAGAATAGGTACAAGTTGAACAAATAGAAGGGCCACAACAAAGACCTTCTAATGAAGTATGAAAGGAGGGGAAAATAGATGAGGAACCTCAAAAAACTTCCTAAGATATGGAGGTGAGGAATATAGAATCAATAGATACAAAGATGCCTAATATGAATCTCTCACAAAAGAAGAAGACTCCAAAGAGCAGTGATAAAGGAAAGGGCCTAGTGGCACATGCTCCCTCTTCATCTAAGAATAAGTCTCTAATGGAAGATACTCCAAGATGGTTGAGAAAAGAGGTGATGGTTAGGCACAAAAGGTAGTTGTGTTGTACTAAGTAAGAGGAAATGAGATAATTAATTAAAGCTCTCAAGAAACCCGATCTTCTTGTAAGTGATGCACAAACATTGGCCTTCATTATGAGTGATCAAAATAAGGACTTTTTTGCCCATGTTTCTATCCCTCCTCCACATTAAGATATTAAGAAGTTGACCCCAAAAAATTATTATATTAAAGAGGTGTTGCTTAAAAAACCCACTGTGGGTACTGCTAAATTGATGGTCCCTAAGGGAATCAAGAAGTGTGTGGGCACTTAGAATAGGATGAGTCTAAAGTCTTAAAGCTCCAAAAGTAGAATGAACTCCTAATATATTATTTACACAAAGTAGTTAGTCCATTGGATCCTAAAAATCCTGAGGAGACTCTAGGTGCAACACTCAATAAGGGGGATAAGGACAATGTACAATTAGATCCATTTTTGAAGGCTTGTCAACAATGGTAAGAAAGTTTTGAAGAAATAGTTGTGCAGATCATACAAGGAAATCTTAAGTTATTACACCACATGTAGGATAATGAAAAAAATTTGGTTTCTATATTGAACCAAGATTTTGGGTTGATGGATGAGATACATACCTGGGGTGAAGACCTACAAGTGTTATAATCAATAAATGGTCAGAGGTATCAAATGTTGATGGATTTATATATGGGGGATGAGTTAGATAAGATAGATGATTGGATAGAGAAGATTACAGATGGTAATAAATTAATGGAGACATTACATATAGATATTCACTGTGTTAAGGATCAAACCCAAGAGAAAATTTTAAAAATAGAGAAACATCACAGTGATGCTTGCCTTGACATTTTTGAAGATGATTCAAGGGATAAACTCATGACTATGTAAGTAATTTTTGAAAATTTTTGAAATAATTTTAAAGAAGCTTCCACTAATGAGGATATTAGATAGGCATTTAAGACTGAAGAGGCATTGCTAGAATTGGATGTGAAATTGGGAGATTTTGCAAGGACTCACATGGAGGTGGGTAACTATTGATTAAAAGTAGAGGATAAATATGATGATATAGACTTGTCAAATGCAACCCAAGTAATGAAGATTATAGAGAAATTCAAGAAAAAATACCCAAACATAGCTTTGGTATAAAGGGGAACAAACCCAGAAGTTAGAATTTTAGTTTTAACACTTAGTAAAATTTTACATTTTTTGAACTTGTCTTCAAAGTTGCACTTCTCCAAAGGTGTGCAAGGTGTGCTTCTCCAAAGGTGCACTGGAAATTTTGAAGAACTTAGAGCTGTATTGATAGTTAACTACCAGTTCCAAAATTAGAGCTTTCCATGCATCAGAAACAAATTTTGAATGCAATTTAACTCCTAAAAATATCTATAGAAGGTTGAGCTTCTATTTTTGGCATCTTCGGAGATGTCCACTTCATCTAATGGATTTCTTCTTCTTATTTTCTCATGTTTTCTTTGTTTTAAGACATGTAAAGGCTCATGCACCCATTAAATGATATCAACAAGGATGGAGTCTTACTTAGCATCAGTTAGAGAGTCAATTTGTACATAATTAGTTTTATTTTATTAGTTTTAAACATATATTTGCAAGAAGGAATCTCTCACTCTCAAAAAAAATTGAGGAGAAGATTTCCTATAAATTGAGGAATTAAATATCTATTCTAGGCTATTATTTTGATGCAATAATATATCTTATTGGTGCTCTCATTCAAAGTGTAGTTATTCTTGCCTGATTGTGTTATATTTTGTGAATGAGTGTTCATGGAGTGTAATGGAGCCAATAGTTTTATTGTATTATTTTGATTGAGCGATCTTTTAATTCTAGTGTTTTCTATGTGTTTACGAATTCCATTGACATACTTAGTTGGAGAAGATATCACCCTATTGTTCCTGCATAGGTTTTTGTCTTGCATGAGCGCACTTTCTGTGGCCTTGTGATTTGATGAAAAGTGAAACATCTTATGGTTACTAAATTCCCATCAAAAATTGCATTAGTGGAATTAAGGAAGTGTTGCTCCTATTTTCATTGGTTATCTATCAATCTTTTCAAAGGCTTAACTCAAAAACATGTTGTTTCTATGGCTTATTTCTATTAGGGATCTACTTTTCAAGTCATTTTCTTAAACTTCTTGTTACCCTATCTTTGTTATTTGATTTTAAAAACACTTGGTTAATTTAGGAATTCATATAGTTGCATTGTTAAAATTTCATTCATTATAAAAAAAAAATTATACAAAAATATATTTCTTTTTGTGTGGTTATTCTTTTGAGATAGCAAGTAGATCGAACATCATATTCAAAATTGGTCAAAACTAGCAAAGGTCTCCTCATGAAAACTCACATTTATCTTCTATTGAGTGGATTCTAGTAGGTTGCAAGATCACCCAAAACCTTGGAGTTGATCCCAGATTAGCTTTTCAAGAGAGGAGTTCAAAAGGATTCCTACCATTAAGCATTGTGCAAAATGATAGCTCAACACATTCACCACTTCATACTCCTTGCCTATCCATCTCTACTTATCCACCAGCTTGGTACTATATCTCATCCTACACCTTGCTAGACACTAGAAAAAAATGATATGATCCTACTTGAGATCTAGTAATCTCTAAAAAAGTTCTTAAAATTTGAACATGTTCTAAAAAAGTGTAAAAATTACAAAAAAAGTCCTAGAAAAATCTATTATCCTAGTCAAAACCTAGAAATAGGCACCTTGGTAATACCAAAAGAAAGTGAAAAATTCAAAGATACAAAAAATTTGAAAAAGAATAAAAGTGTCATTGATGAAAACTTTAGAAATTGGCATCATGGTAGAAAAAGCATGTGCCTCTTATTTCAAATGCTACATCTTGTAGTGCCTCTTTTGGCTTGTGTACGATTGCTTTCCTACTTTAGTTTTGTTGATGTAAATAAGTATTTACTATTTACACTTTACTTATGTTTACTTAGGTTAATACATTATTTTATTATTTCTTAGGTGAGAAACTTAGGATTTTGCGTACTCTTATGAGTTGTCATGTTGACAACGCTAGAGTAAGCAACTCTAATTTAGCACATGGTGTTTACAACACTGGAGTTTGTATAATTAATTGAGTTTTCATGTAGAAAACATAGTTATTTGCACTCCTAATTTAGCACATGGTGTCTACAACATTATTTTGCATGCTAAACCTTTGTAGGTTTATCCTCTCATCATCACACTTACTCCTATGCTTAATGGAGGATAACCCATATCTAGTGGACATGTGCCTGGTTGTATGACTTATCATCTTGCTAATTCCTATGCATTATAGATGCATTTTAGAGGACTTTATATATAGGCACTCCTAGTGTACTTTCATATGGAATGAATATCATATCATCATTCTGATCATACTCTTTTGGTCTACTGTTGTTCTTGTGCTTGAGTTTCTTGGTCTTGGGAGAATTTTTCCCTAAGGAAAATTCTTACATGGTATTAGAGCTAAGGGAGATTCTCTTCACAAAGCCATTTGAGACCATTCTTGCTTCAACACCTCATCCTAGATCTAGAGAATCTGCAGAAATTGGGAGCATCTAGAGCTAAATCAAACCTTGCCATTGCATATAGAACATCAATTTAGTGAAAATCAGCTATAAATTTAACTATGCTGGGCTAAAATTGATTTTGATGCAAATTTTTTTGAAAACCGACACCTAAAGGCCCAATTTATAAACTAGGTATTGTCTTTTATTAGATCTATTGATTTATTTTCAGATCTAAATTTTATATTTCTCTGTTGTTATTTTCAAATTTCTATTTTAAGAATTTTTTTGTCCAGTAGGGCCTATAGAGAATTTTTTTTGGAGGAATCGAGCAATGACACCAAGCCCTTGTAGGACATATTCATAGAATATTCCTTTATATCAGTGGTAGTCTGCATATTATATTTATCAAGTGGTTTATCACAAATTATAGCAGTCTCATCACTAACCAGTAGACATTCCACCAGATCCCATTACTCAATGACCACATAGTACAGGACAGGAAACATATTAACAATGGGCTCATTTGATTATTAAACCAACAATATTATTTTGTAAATGATATATAACCTATTTACCCACCAATGTGGGATATTCAAATAAACTCAGCACCAGAATTTAACCCAACTCTTGGTGCCTATTTCAAATTTCTTGGTTATCAACATTAAGTTACTGATCATCGACCTCACTATTCTGACTCTGTAAAAGATTCTGGCATGCCCAATCCAATTTCTTGGCACCCATTCATAGGAGCCCACATGGACAACCTCCTACTAGTAGTACACAATTTTCATGTGGAATTGAAGTGCCACAACCTCTGGATAGTGAGCAGCTACTTTAGCATACTGCCACCTTAGTGTAGGAAAGACATGTCACACAGGTGACTAAACTATCTATGCCTAGACACAACATTATGGCATGAGCAATATGGTCATCTTGCCTTCTACTATCTTTAGAAACTTTTCTCAAACAACACGGTCAAAGGTCTACCTACAATCAAATTTTCTAAGGGTGAATGTTCAACATGCTCAGTGGATATGCCTCTAGAGGAGAAGTTTACTAAAGGGAAGTCTTCAAGAGCACCAATTGTTCTTCAGGTGGTTCACATGGTACTAGCAGACCTTTTGTAGTGACATTAGTCAGCCAGGGTCACTACATACTTACTTTCATCAATGAATTTTCATGTTAAACATGGGTCTACTTTCTTCATCACAAGAATGAAGTGTTGGACAAGTTTCTAGCCTTCAAGAGTAATGTTGAACAATAATCAAGTAAAGCCATCAAAGTTCTTTGAATGGAAAATGAAAGAAGATATGTAAACAAAAGACTTAAAGACTTTTTCAAACTTGAGGGTATTGATCTTTAGAATCCACTAGCATTTCATTCATACAAGACAAACATTGTAGCATTGAGGATACAAACTCTTAAGTCAATGGAAAGTTGCATGATACAAGCCAAGTCTCTAGATCCATCACTTGAAGTCAAAGAAATCAAGAGTGCCAATCACATACTTAATAATTCTCCTCATCCTACCTTACATCTCAAGACTCCTTTTGAGGCATGGTGTGGCAAAAAACCAATTGTGATTCACTTTAGAGTCTTTGGCTATCCAGCATGGGAAAACATATCTTCTAGAAGATGCAAGGAACCACCACTTAGGCCTTGTACTTTCATCAAATAAGACAATAGTGTTAAGGCATACAGACTTATGGATCCTAAGACACATGATATTTTCATAGAGAGGAATGTTCACTTTAAGGAGAGTTCACCCAACTTACCCTCTAATCCTCTCTTCACTACATACATTGTGGAAACTAATAGTGACACCAGTGATAGTACTTCAACAAATTTAGATACATGGGGTTCTATGAATAGTTGCAATGAGAGGTCACAAGATCAGCACATTCCACATGCATATATAGCCATAGTGATAGGTCCAACACAATAGGGTACACCTAGTCTTCTAGCTCCAACATTAGTGGATGACTACATAGTAGGTATTTTAGGTTTGTTTGTGGAATCATACATAGCAGATTTGGGGGACATCATTGATGATATACATCTTCTCTTTGATGATGACGATCCTTCTTCAGTTGTTGCAAGGGATCACTTTGACCCTCATGTCCATTCTCTACATGATTGATCTTTACAAGTTGATTTGATTATGGATACTTATGTACAATAGTTACAGGAGGTCTCTTTTTCATTCAAGGAGATAATACATTCTTTGGGATAGGTTCTACATTCATCCTTGCTAGATGCAACAGTGTTCTTTTCAGCAGCATTGGAAGGGGTGCTAATTAGTATCAACATAAGGATAGTTGAGTAGGTTTCAGAGGCATCATTAATTATTAGGATTCTTTCTGCACATAGGGGAAGCATCTCTTATGTACCTATGATATTGTTTCTTCCAAAGGGGAGGAACATTATTTAGTAGTCTTGGATCAACTTCTATATTGGAGCAGTTATCACTGATTGGAACTCTACATTTTTATTTTTTTTTTGGGGGGGGGGAGGGACTACCTTATCTCTCATCTTCTTCTCTCTTATGGGGGGACCTTTTCATCTTTTGGTATAATGTTCTTGTCATATTTCTCTATTGTATATACTTGATGTATGTCATAATGGGGGGGTCTTGATTACTCCATCCATCTATGCATCTTGTTTTTCATCTCTCTTTTTTGGGGAGGGTTTTTCCCATGAGGTTTCCCTCTTTCTCCACTTTATGAGAGATTGCATTTCATTATGTACATGAGTACCTAATGTGGCCTAGTAGCCAGGACCCATCTTGCATTTCATCATAGCTTTAAGCTTAAGTGCATTCCCCTAAGTTGTACTTAAGGGGGGGTGTTGGTGTAAATAAGTATTTACTATTTTCACTTTACTTAAGTTTACTTAGGTTAATGAATTATTTGATTATTTCTTAGGGAAGACACTTAGGATTTGGCATACTCTTATGAGTTTTTATGTTGACAACACTAGAATAAGCAACTCTAATTTAGCACATGGTGTCTACAACACTAGAATTTGCATAATTAAATGAGTTTTCATGTAGACAACACAGTTATTCACACTCTTAATTTAGCACATGGTGTCTACAACATTATTTTGCATGCTACACCTTTGTAAGCTTACCCTCTTATCATCACACTTACTCTTATGCTTAATGGAGGATAACCCATATCTGGTGGATATGTGCTTGGTTGTATGACTTATCATCTTGCTAATTCCTATGCATTCTAGAAGCATTCTAGAGTCCTTTATATATAGGAATTCCTAGTGTACTTTAATATTGAATGAATATTATATCATCATTATGATCATACTCTTTTGGTCTACTATTGTGCTTGCGCTTGAGTTCTTTGGTCTTGGGAGAGTTTTTCCCTAAGACAAATTCTTACAACTTTGCTACTTTTTCTCATGCATACATGGATTGAATCATTTTAATAAACTTGGGGGCAACACCCTATGGTGTCATAGGAATCTCTCTTGCATCAGTCACTAGTTTTTCTAACTACATCTACCTACTATTGGTCATGTCACTATTGAGATTCCTCTCATGGAAGATCTCTTTCACATCAGTCACTAGTTATTCTAACTGCATCTATCTACTATCACTTGTGTTACTATTGAGATTCCTCTCATAGAAGATCTCTTTTGCACCAGTCACCAGTTGTTCTAATTTTGTATTCCTACTATTTCTCATGTTAGTATTGAGATTCCTCTCATAGAAGATCTCTTTTGTGTTAGTCACTAGTTGTTCTAACTTTGTCTGCTTACTATCACTTATGTCACTATTGAGATTCCTCTTATGGAAGATCTCTTTTATGTCATCCACTAGCTATTCTAACTACATCCACCAATTGTCACTTGTGCCACTTTAGAGATTCCTCTCACAAAAAATCTCTTAAGCTTTAGTCACTAGTTGTTCTAACTACGTCTACCTACTATCACCCAGTCTCTTACTAAGGTTCTTCTCATTGAAGATTCCTCTTCAACTTTAGTCACTAGTTATTTTAATTGTGCCTATCTACTATCGTCCTCCTATTGAAGAGATTTCTTTCACATATATTCTAAACATTGGCACTTGACATCAATCCAATAACATAAAAACTAAACTCAAAATGATGAACTTGTTTTGGATATCCTGAGCTTTTCTTTTTTTCTTTTTCTTTTAAGCAACTCAAGGATGTCTCTTTTGACTAGAGAAGTGAGGACTGGGGGTAGGATCTTTTTTATTTTTTTATTTGATCGTTTAGTTCCAACATTTTGAAGCATCCATATTGTTGGTGTAAATAAGTATTTACTTATTACACTCCCTTAAGTTTACTTAGGTTAATGCATTATTTAATTATTTTGCATTATTTTCTTATTTATTTTAGGTGAGACTATTAGGAGTTTTTGTACTCTCATTGAGTTACGAAACTCTAATTATGCACATGGTGTCTACAACACAGGAGTTTGCATCATTCACTAAGTTGTCATGTTGACAACATAGTTATCCGCACTCCTAATTTAGCACATGTTGTCTACACCACTAATTTGTGTGCTACACCATTGTAGGCTTATCCTCACATCATTACATTTCATCCCGTGCTTAATGGAGGATAACCCATATCTAGTGGACATGTGCTTGGTTGTATGACTTATCATGATGCTGACTTCAATGCATTTTAGAAGCTCTCCTGAGGCCTTTATATAAAAGCACTTGTAGTGTACTCTCAAGCTGGCATATTGAATGAATATCATCATTCTGATCATACTCTCTCTATTTGGTCTACTGTGTGCTTGTGTTTGAGTTCTTTAGTTCTTGGGTGAATTTTGGCCTAGCTGAGGGAGATTCTCTACACATAGCCATTCGAGATCGTTCATGCTTCAACACCTCGACACAAATTTAGAGGATCTGTAGAAATTAGGAGCATCTAGAGCTAGATTTGACCTCACCATTGTGTCTAGAGTGTTGATTCGGTGAAGATTGACTATACATTTTCCTATGCTGAGTGAAAGTTGATCATGATCCAAAAAAAAAATTTACAAATTGGAACCCGAAGGCCTCAATTTTCAGTTCGGGTATGGTCATTTTATTGGTCTGATTAATTTTTTTTTGAATCTGAATCTCTGCAATTTATTTGTATTTTTGGAATTATTTTTTTGAATTTGTTCAGGCAAAGAAATTTTTTTTGGCCGAACTAGGCTGTGAAACCCCACTTGGCTTGGCTCTATAATTAGTGGAGTAATATTTTATTATTGCATGATATTATCTCAATTGGTGGTATCTATAATCAAATCAAATATAGTATTGTGCAGGCTATACTGAATAATTAGCCTAGTAATTTCAACCACATATCCTGCATCGGCAACCATTCACCACTTTTTGGCAAGAATACATATTCACCAGCCGAGTGCACCACCAAACCTGGCATCTACAATATCCAGTGCCCTTAGCTTTCTCAAAGCATCGCAGGTTCACATATTTAAAATGCAGTGAACCCTCCCACCATGGCAATGTGGGATAATACCCACAAAATTTTGGAGACATGCTAAAGAACCCGACGTCGTCAAATAAAATCCAGCAATGCATAAATTCTCTTCTGCATGCATGACCTGTAGTGACCATAGTGACATTCATCATGCCCACAACAATCTACATAGAAGCTTCTCCCAGACACATGGTGATTTTTCACTAGCTTTTGCAAATAATCATTCACCACTATGTAAAGCGAAGGGTCCAAAGCCTTGACATGTGGCACAATTTTAATTAGTCATGTTGTAATTCGAAATAGCCACACAATAGCTAAGTCTGTAGAGACCTATGGCCTACATGGAAAACACATATAAAAAGGGTGTTGTCTATAAGAGCCTCTATCTTGTGTTGGATGGTCATGTGGACCTCGACTCATTTTCTATGAACTCTTCACTACAGTTGGTTCTTCTCCTTTCTTGTTTGAGTGAATTCACTATGCTACAGTAAATATTGATACTTGTCCTGCTAAGTGAATGTATGGGTCACTATGAGTATACTTAGTACACTTTTATCTTAGGTTAGAAATTCAAGAGTCATTGTGGATAGAATACTTACTAATTACTTAGCATAAGAAGGATCTCTCGTGTGTCTAGTGTGTCTACAAAAAAGAAACATTTTGGTCATCCTAACATTTATTATTTGATGCTTATGTTTGCTTGCTATATGAAAAGGAACAAATGTTCTAGTCATTTTGGTCTCTTGTGCCTTGAGTGCTTACATTTAATCTTGACAAAACTAGGACATGTGTCATATTCACATTCTCATGATTGCAATGTTAGTGAGAATTGCATGAAATTTATGGGTTTAGCTAAATGCTCTGTGATAAAAACTATATCTTATGGGTTTAGTAACCAATTCCTAGGTATTGCATCTAGCATAGGATTTCATTTCATTGTAGACTTGCATTATGGCATAATTTTGGTAACTCATTTGATTGCATTTCTTGACTTGAAGGGTAGAAGATTTCTCATGAAATTCACATTTTCATCTTAACTACACAAATGTTCAATTAATCACCCTCTTGGCTACTTTGGCTGCTCTAAACCCATTTTCAGGATCAAATTCAAAATCCAACACACTTAAATAGCTAAAAAACACACTTTAAATTTTTGGGACTATCATGATTGAATGCTTGTGTAGTCCAATTTTTGATACTTTGTGAATCTTGGAATATTTTCAAACCACATATTTCTTCAAATTTTCCAAAATTAATGGAAAATTCAACTCTAGTCAAATATAGTCACCTTTGGTCAAACTTGGTCTTTTGGACCTTGAAATCACTTTGAATTGACTTCAAATTTTATTTAGATGCTTTTGATCTCTTCTATATTCTTTCAAACCTTGAATTTCTTTAGTATCTTTTAATATACTTCTTTGCATCACTATTTTGGTGTGTCATCTTTTGATTTTGCTCCTAAAGGGGGCAAGAGATTACATCATTGAATCTTTCAAAACTAGCTTCAACTCAATTTGAATCTTATGTCCTCATCACTCAAGGAATCTCATCACTCATAGCATCTTGTTCCTCCCTATCTAGCATCATATATCATATATCTTATCTTTTGATCAGCTGGTCAATCCTATAATAGTTATTATCAGAGTACAATGGATAGGTATCGAGATAGTCTAACCTTGACTCCTGAGGATCAAGCCTCATTCTAGGGATGATTCTATGAATCATGATTGGATCTTATTATCTTTCATGGACCACTATTTAGGTGTTCTATCTAGACTTTAGAGGATTAAGCTCCATTTTAGAGATAATCCTAACTCTTGCTAAGAATTAAGCTCTATTTTGGAGATAATTCTAAACTCTTGCGTTTAATCACTATTTAATGGATAGGTATCAAGATAGTCTAACCCTAACTCCTAAGGATTAAGCCTCATTCTCAGGATAATTCTATAAATTTTGATTAATCTTTTCATCTTCTAATGGATAGGTATTGGGGCAATCTAACCTTGACCCCTGAGAATTGAGTCTCATTCTAGGAACAACTCTATGAAATTGATAATCTTTGTTGTCTTGTATCAATATCTAGGCATTCTATTTGGATTCCCTAAGGCTAAGCTTCATTCTGGAGATAACCTTATAAAGCTCATTAATTGGTCTTAGTATAATCAATCTAAGAACCAATCTCATTTCTTGGTCTATATTATTAAACTTTTGATTTCTTTGAATCAATGGGCTACTTGCACATTTCTTCAAAGAGGGGCAAATGTAATACCCCTAAATTATCACATTGCCATGTTTAACCAATTTTAGTCTATTAATCTTACTCAAAGTCCTATTGTATTAGGCAATGATGATTTTGACAATCTCTACTTGGCCTAAGTGTCAAATGCAGAAAATCCCTAATCTACATTAATCACATACTTCATTTAATTCTAAAATATTGAATGAAATTGGCTAGATTAACCTTTTAGTTGAATTAATTTAATTTTAAGTTCTAGTACTTTAATTTAATTTAATTCACCCCTTTAGGTAATATACATAAGGAATTAAATATAATTAAATATCTTAATTCTAATTGTTGAATTTAATTATTTAATTAATTAGAATATTCAATTATGAGGTCATATTTAATTTTGTTAAATCAAATATCTTCTCCAATATTCTCTTCAATTCACAAATGGAAACTCTAAGTTGATTGAAATAAAAAAAGGAATTAAATTAGTTAACACCTTATTCCACACAAAAGAAATCAGTTGACTTCCTTTTCATAAGGAAACTTTCCATTCTAACTAAATCTCATTTCTCATCTCCACCATCCATTCAATTTGATCTCAATCATTGATCAATTCTTGGATTCTATTTAAGAAGCTCTCAATTTGTCATTTAGGAGGTTGGCAATTGAATAGTATCAAGCTTATGCTAAATTGTTGACTCAATTACTCTTGCACTCTTAGCTTAATACTCTCATATAGATTAATCTATTCAAGTATGTTCTTAGATTTATTTGCATACATCTAGCTTAGTATTGCATGTCATATAGCTATTAAAATCCTTTATTCTAGATGTCTGGTTGCTAGCTTCTCAATTTGAGAGTGAATAGTAAAATTATTCTAGTTAGGAGGCAATAGATCAACCTATTGGTTATTTCAGATGAACAATCCCATGTTCCTTTTTGGATGATTCTTCAGATAATGATTCCGTTGAAGTGTGTGTGAATCACAAAGGCCCACATTTCCCATTCACAATTCCAATTCATATGCATTATTCCCATATTTATGTAAAATTTTGCAAGGACCTAGCTTTTTCATCTGTAGTTTGATGCCTAGTCCTTTAGGTAATTTATCCTTGCTTAGGAATGTCATGACTAGGTTACCAACCTTAAAATGAATCTCCTTCTTCTTCTGATATGTCTTGTCCTTTTACCTAGTGATTTCTCCAAATGATCCTTAACTTGATCATGTACTATCTTCATCAATTTAGCAAGTGTCTCCCCTATGGCACATCTAGACTTTATGTCTTGCAAATCCCTAAGTTCCACGAGTCCTCTTGGCTATAAACCATATACTACTTCAAAAAGTGCCATGCCTATTGATCTATTAACAAAATCATTATATGCATATTTAGCTTGACTAATTACTTGATCCCAAACCAAAACATGTTGTTTTGTGAAACACCTAAGTAGATTTCCCAAGGACCTATTCACCACTTAGTTTGGCCATCAATTTCGGGGTGATAAGTTGATGAATAAGCCAAATGTGTGCCAAGTTTCTTCCATAAGGTTCTCCAAAAATGCCCAATGAATTTGGTGTCTCTATCAATCATTATTGTCATGGGAAGTCCATGAGTTCTCACTAGTTATTTAAAGAAAAGGTTTACAATTTGAGATGCATCATGGTTTCTCCTACAAGGTATAAAATGAGCCATTTTTTTGAACCTGTCAACCATTACAAAGTCCATGTCTACTCCTCTAGTAGTTTTAGGTGACCCAAGGGAAAAATTTATGCTTATCCTATCCCAAGGTTTTGTAGGTAATGGAAAATGCTGATATAAGTTTTCATTAGATGATATACCTTTTTCTCTTTAGAAAACTAGAGAACTTTCCACATACCTCCTAACTTCATTGTGAAATTCAAGCTAGTAGTAGAACCTTGCAACTTTTTCTAATGTCTTGTCTACTCCAAAATGTCCTCTAAGAGCTCCATTGTGTTTTTCCTTGATGATTTTTTCCCTCATTGATGACTTAGGTATACATAACCTACTGCCCTTAAATAATAAATTATCTTGCAATATACAATTAGAAAATTCACCATTAAAAGTATTAGCATACTCTAAACAAGTCTTATAGGCCTCTGTAAAATTGAAATCTTCCTTATACAGATCCTTGATCTACTCTAATCCCATACTTTGCAGTTTGATTTCTTGGATTGCAAGTACCCTCCTACTCAAAGCATTTGCCACCTTGTTGGTTATTCCTTCTTGTGTTTTATTGAAAATGTAAATGCTTGAATCTACTCCACCCACATAACATGTTTATGGTTGAGTTTATGTTGCCTATTTAGGAAACTGAGGGTATGATTATTGGTATATATTATGAACTCCTTGGGCATGAGATAATGTTTCCATTTATTTAATTCTTGAACCATGGAGTATAGTTCAAGGTCATAGGTGGAATAATTTTTCTTTGCTTCATTTAGTTTTTTTGAGAAAAATACAATGGGATGATTCTCTTGACTAATGACTACTCATATAGCATACTTGCTAGCATCACACTCCATAGTAAACACTTTGTCAAAATTAGGTAGCATTAAGGTAGGTAATTCTGCCACTTTCTTCTTCAAGGATTGAAAACTCCTCTCTACTTCTTTAGTCCACCTAAAATTACATTTGATTCCTCCTTTTATGGTGTCAAGTATGGAGCTACTATCCCATTAAATCCTCTAATAAATTTCCTATAAAAGGTAGCTAGGACATGAAAAATCCTAACATCCCCTACTACCTTAGGACTTGGCTAATTCAGAATAGCTTCTACCTTGGTAGGATCCATTTTTAGACATCCTTTAGAAATCTTAGAACCAAGATAACTAATTCAAATTTAAAGAACTCACATTTTTCCAAAGTGATGTGTAGCTTCTCCTCATGCAACTTTTGCATCACCATTTCAAGATTCTCTAAGTGTTCTGCTTTGTTCCTATTGAATATTAATATATCATCTAAATACACTATTAAAAAATTTCCAATAAATTGCACAAAAACTTCATTCATTAATCTCATGAATGTGCTAGGTGCATTTCTCAAGCCAAATGGCATCACCAGCCACTCAGATAGTCCCTCATTAGTCTTAAAAGTTATTTTCCACTCATCCCCTTTTCTGGTCCTAATTTTTTGATACCTTGATTTCAAATCCAATTTAGAATAAATACACGATTCTCCTAGATAATCCATTAGATCTTCAATTCTAGGCATGGGAAACCTATAACTGATTGTGATCTTATTAACTTCTCTTGCATCAACACAAAGCCTCCATTTACCATCCTTGGTGCTAGAACTAATGGACATGCACATGGGCTCAATTTTTTCCTCACCAATCCTTTATTCAACAAATCCACAACTTTCTACTTATCTCTACATTTTGCTATGGTATGAGTTTGTAGGCAGGCTTGTTGGACAAGGTTACACTAGGCACTAAGTCAATCTAAGGACTTGTGCTTGTAATAGGTGGTAAAGATTCAGGTTTCTCCTCTAAAAGTATGGAAGGATATTTTTTTAGCAATTGTACAACCTTTGGAGGTATTGGTTCTTTAGTTCTAACTTCCTCTTTTGGCTTGGCAATGAGAGCATACCCTTGAAAATCATCTTCTTTACCCATCTACAATAACTCCTTACCTCTAATTAGTTTGATTACTCCATCATCTTGGTGTTGACTTTAAGGTCAATTTGTCTAATAGTGACTCAACACTTAGTCAATTGGTTACATTGCCATAGATCTCTATAGTTGCTACTAAGATTATCATTTAGTTTGCAATGTTAATCAAGTGATTCAATTGTTTTCAAGCTAAGTAGTTCAAATATAGTGTCTACTAAGCACCTAAGTTAGTTTGCAATGTTTTCCAAGCTACACAATGCTTAACAAGATTTAGAGGCAAAGTATAGTGAAAACTAAGTCTAGCAAAGGGTACCAAGCTATTCAATGGAAGTCAACAAGATTGTAGCATTAACCAAGCTCTATAGTGTTAACTAAGATCTATAGTATCTATCAAGCTCACAATGTTTACAATGTGAATCAATTATTGATCGAGTCATCTAGTATCAACCAAAGTATTTGGCAGCTACTAAGTTTCTTAGTGTTCACCAAGTCATATAGCATTGACTAAGCTCAACCTACTTGGAAGTGATTAGTATGGACCAAGCTTCAAGTTCAACCAAGTGCCAAAGATTGTCAAGCGTTGATAGTGTTTTTTCATGTATCAAAACATCACCAAGTTTGTCTTCAAAACTTGAGTTACAGCAGTTGGCTTGACTTTATGAATTATGATGAAATTGGTATTGTAGCCAACTCCACTAAGTTGTGATTTGGATTGGTATATGTAATGTATTGTATCATATCCAAATAAGAATGTAAATAACTATATGATGATTAAGAGTGATATTTAAAGAAGGCTACAAGTAGTATAATGGACATTAGAGATTTATCTATCATAGTCAGGTGATCATTGTAATTCAAGGAATTTCAACTAGAAAATTAGTGTTATAGATCAGAGATTAGCCATTGGTTCATCTTAATAGGTGCATCAGTCAAATCCTTTAATAGGGTAGACTTAATAGCCTTTTGCTAATTCTCTTAACCTAGTACAACTTCATTGTATGTTTGTAAATCCTTTAACAAGGTGGACCTCACAGTCCTTGTTGCTCCTAATAGGGCAGACCACTAGAAGTGGTCAATTTTAAGCCTTAATAGGTTAACTTTATGCTATAGTAATAAATCTTGTGGGTATCATTCCCACCCAAATTTTACTTTCTAATTGGAAGATTTTTGGATCACCATATCTTTTGTCAAAGTGTTATGAATGTTTTATTTTCTTTCATTCTTTCATGTATGCAATTAGATCAAAATATTATATGAAGGATTTATTGGTGAAGTAAGATAAAGTTTTATTGGTTCCTAATTCACTCTTCCCCTCTATGTAACCTTGCCTACCTTATATTTCCAACAATTGGTATTAGAGCATCAAGTTCTCACATCAGAGGTTTAACAGTTTGAGATGAGATTAGAGGAAATGGAGGTATATAGACTAGATAATGCTATTAAAAATGAAAATTTGGATCTAGAATTGGCCATTGGACAACTCAAGAAAGAAATGGAGAAAATATCTCAATCATTTAAAAGAAGGAAAGATCTTGTAGTACAAATGAATGACAATCTCTATACTGAAAAAATAATTGAAGACATATATCCTAAAAGAAATTTAGATGAAGCTAATGAAGCAATCAAAGACCTATTAGAAAAGAATTCCAATCTTCAAGAAGAAGTCAAAAAGCTAAAAAGAGAGCAAGAAATCCAATTAGTTAGATTATGTGAAGTCATGGAAGAAAAATACAAAGCCAAAGAAGTGGCAAAAGAAAAGGACAATGAAATTCAACAATTATCCCTTCAACAAGAATACTTTATTGATCTACTCACTAATGCAAATAAAGAGCTTATGAATCTAAGATCACAGAATAAAAGACTACAAAATGATCTCAACATTGAAAAGAAAACCTATGAAAGAATGATGAAATCTTAGGAAAGCATGAATCAATTGAATGAACAAAGTCAATATAGACATAAAGGCAAAGCTAGAATAAGATACATGAAAGAAGGTGAATCATCTTAGGTAGGGGCATAAAGAAAAAAAGACCTGCTTGCAATCATTATGGTAAGTTAGGTCATACATCAAAAAAATCTTGGAGTGATGGAAAAGAAAAATTCAATGGAAAGTGTTACAGCTACAATAAGCATGATCATAGAGAAAGTGAATGTAACGAGAAAACTAAGTTTGAAGGTAAATGTCACAATTGCAAGAAACAAGGACATAAATCTTTAGAGTGAAAAACCAAGAAGTGTAACCTAATAGAATAAATTGTGAAAGAAATATTTTGATGGGATTATAATACATGGTTTAGATGTCACTACTATGGTGAATTTGGGCACATTGGAGCAAACTGTGTGAAACGTCACATGAGGAAAAGAGATACTACAAAAAGATGTTTTATTTGTACAGAACTTGGACATTTTGCCAAGAACTGTATGAACATAGGTAAAATTGAAGATGAAAAGAAGGCCAAGGCTGACAGTATCAAAAAAAAAAAGAGGTAGCAATGGGTACCAAAATCTCTAGAGAATGTAAACCAAGATCATGAAGTGAATGACACCCAAGTCAATGAGTTGGGTGGCTCAATAATTTCAATTTAGTTCCCTATGGAGATCATTGGAACTATGATTCAAAAGAAGTCATCTAACATCAGTTCCAACCAGCAAGGAGAAAGATCCATATCAGCATTCAAGATGCACAAGGATCACTGAGCATCATAAGAAGTAGAAGACCTTACCAAGAAAAGTTGGGTCATAAGACCTTATCGAGCAAGGTCAAGTTGCATATTGTTTCAAGTTGCAAACACAAAGTTGGTAGTTCCTACCAAGTGATGGTGACTCTACTGAGTTGTAGATGTCTTTTGAGCATTAAAGACTAAACTGAGTGGAGGAAAACCTATTACTAAGAAAGTATGAAGTATTAATGATGATGGAAAAGAGTAAATTCATTAAATGGAAGAAATCAATTGCATTGTTTCACCATGAATTTTCTGAGCTATTTGTGAAGAGAAAATTTAGAGCTCCAGAGTGATTTGAAAAGTTTTTGTTGAAGATTTCTCACATTTTTAGAAACCCTACCAAGCAATGGCATCTTCAAGTAGAAAAGTCAAGAAAGGTCTTGAAATGTTGGTTCATAGAGTCGAATGCAAGGCACTTAATTTTAAGTTGAATCCGTAAATTACAGAGGCACTTAACCTATTTGATGTACAGTCTCAAATACCACCCAAGGTATTTCTCATACATGACATCCATTCATTATATCACTATTCTATTCAAGAACTCAAAACCCTAGAGATGAATGAAGCATTCAATGAATTATGTGTGGATGGTGCATTGAAGCCCGAACATCAATATTTGGAAACCAAGGGTTTAACACATGTTTTGCATATGCCAAGAGACTTTCAAGTCAAATGGATTGGATTTATTCAAAGACATGTTCACAATGGACAGTTATGGTTGGACCAACCCATTCAAATTATGAAGGAAATGATTCCAATGCTAAATAATGATAAGACAACCAAAACCCTAGGTTGGGTTGAACTGACTAAGTAGACTCTTGTTGATTGGGATGGAAGACACATGAAGCTTAGTAATGTAACAAACATGGAGCTGAAATTTAGCATACATGCGATTGTACAAAAAATTTATAGTTCTAGTTGGTTGAACAATGTATCATGCAAAGTTGTTGATCTTGTATACAAGTTAGTGAAGAATAATATATCCTTTGATCTTGTTGAGTTGTTGTTGAATTAATTCAACAAGAACATGGAGACCATTAGAGTGTCAAAGAATAACCCATGTAAATTTGGTTCCCTTCTGACATGTTTATTCTTCTTTGTTCAAAACTTTTTCCCTCCCAAAGGTACAATAGTATTGAGGAAGGATGCTCCTATTTTATATCAGATCAATGAGTATATAGCAGAAATGGGTGAGAATTTTGACAATATAATGGATAATTGTTTTGAATCATTCAAAGAGAAGATGCAAAATAGGTTTAGGATACCTAGGAGACTTGTAGAAGAATATGAGTGAGATATCTATTTCATGGTTGACTATGACAAAGTACACATTCAGACTGTCAGACCTAGAGTTGCATGAGTTAAGCCTCTATAGTATGAGGTTAACATTGATGACACCAAGGATATCATAGAAGCTCTATTGCATGGGTTGTGGATCCCAAATCCATCTATTTTGGAACATATGATGAAGAAAAGGCAAGAATTGAGCTTGAGATCAAGCTACCTCAAGTAGTAAACAAAGGAAGAAAGGGAATAGAAAAGTTAATTAAAAACACAAAGCAAACCAATTGTACTCTTATGATGATAGAATGAAAAGGTGATGATATAGAAGATGATAATGAAGAGGATGAGGTAGAGGTAGAGGATGATATAGTCTCAGTGCTTCACCCCTATGAGCATCACCTAGATCCAATGAGTGCTAAGTGTTCCATTTATTCTCATGAGAGATGGATTCATGATGGATTCATGTTGAATCACTACTCATGAAACATGGGTCAATGAGTTTGACTCAAAAATCACACAGTTAAGTCCTGATAGCAATATCAAAACTTGACTTGCTATAGAAATTATCTCCTACTTACTTAGAGGAATCTAAATCTGAGAAGGAAGCACCTCCAAAGAAGAAGGGGAAGGTCAGCATAACTAGACCTATCAAATCCTCCCTTGTTGTATTCACTAGAAGGGCAACCAAATCTAAGAAAAAGTTAGGTGAAGATGAAGCCAAGCAGATTATCTTCAAAAGATCTACACCTACACTTCAAGAAAGATTGAAGAAAATGGAAGAAGGAATTGGCATGGCATGTTTCAAATTTCTCAAGTATGAGACAAGGAATGTAGAAGAGAAAAGGAAAATTGAGGATACCATTATGACTAAATTAGAAAAATGGAAGTATTCACCAAATGAGCTTGCGCAAAAAATTCCTAATGAACTTATGAAGGCAATAAAACCTAGATGGGAAAATGCAAAGAAAACTACCAAGGACATCTTTGAGTAGACTTTGAGGCAATTCATATCAAATCTTAGTGAGAATAAAGTGAAGGAATCCTTGAAGAAAAATGAGAAGAAGTTCATCCTCAAGTTAAACACTTGCATGATATTGCTTAAGGATGTTAAATATGTGGTGAAGACAACAAATACTACATGGAAGAACATGTATAAGTTGCATCAACCTAGTGACTTTGTTGTTCATGTTGATGACAAGGAATGTGAAAATGAGGAAGAAGATGTAGAAATTAAATATGATGAGTTAGATGATGTCAAACCGGATGATGAGGAACAATAGGAAGCTATTGGAGAAAGCCTTCTAGAGATACAAACCATTAAGGAAAATTTTATAGAGAAAATTGTAGTAGCAGTTATGGCCTCATTTCCTCACTCTCCAAGAAAAGCCTTAGTGCAATCAAGCTTTGAGAAAGATTCTACCAAGTTGGTTGTGGATAACACTACTATACCAAGAACTTAACCAAGCTCTAGATCTATTCTATTGAGTGTTACATTGACTAAAGTGTCCAACACTTCATCTGTCAAGCAACAACTTCCTCCATCATTAGGCTTGACCAAGAAGAAACAAGGTATTCCTATTTTTAGTGTCATTTCTACATTTTTTGCTAGTCCATCAATTTCTACAATTGTTTTTATTCCAAGTATATCCATAGCTAGTACAATGATAAATGAGAACCCATCTCAACTAAATACTGAAGTATTAGAGAAGGGTAAACAAATTGTTTCTACCATTCTAAAGGAAAAGGGTAAAGAAGAAGTTGGAGCCATTGATCTAGATGAGGATATAGTTATTCCAAATTGGGATATCTCTACCCTCACCCCTAATCAAATGGATATCATGGGTGAAATACTGAAGAAAAGAGCTAACTAGTAGAAGTTTAGAGAAGAAAAGAAGAAAGAAATTTGAGTTCTTGAAGACATAAAGAGCATATTTATTGATTCTTTGAGTATTAAGGTTGATGGATAACAACCCATTTTGGACTAGTTAGGTAAAATTATCCACAAATATAATTAAGACTTGAATGGATAGGATAAACTACTATAAAGAGCTGAAAGAAAAATTGAAATCAGAGTGTTGGAACAAGTTGAACAAAGAATAGCCATAGATCAAGTAGAGTTAGCTAATATTATTGGTTCACTAGAAAGATCTGTTTGTAATGTTGTTTCATTATTTGTCAAACTAAATGATAGGTCTATCTTCATAAAGGAGATCAAGGATAAACTATCCAAGATATATAAAGATGTGAAGACAAGTGCACACTAGCTATCACTTGACCCAAGTCATATTTCTACATGTTATTCAAAGATCAGATATCTAACAAATCTGTAGGCAAAGTTATTGAAGGAAGAAGCTAGAATCTAGGCCACACTTGTAGAAATTTAGAGCATGACTCTTCCAAACATGGATGCACTACAAAAAAATATTGTACATGCAAAGACACTCATCCATGATAACAACTTCTCCATAGCTGATCACATTATGGAATTATCAACAGATGTTCAAATTGCATTGCATGCAAGTAAAGTGTTATAGAAGAATTGGGACAAGATAATGGTACTAATTCTGAAGGTACATATGAATTCTTGTCATATTTTGATATTAGATACTATAAACCTTTGGCATTTATTTCAAAAAGGGGGAGAAGTGAATGTATATTATTTTATGAAAAAGGGAGAGAAGTAATATGTAAAGGAGGATAAATATACTATACTCCATCTATGTGTACATAGGAGAGATATATGTATGGGGGAGTAATATAGTAGTAAACAAATACTTGTACAAATAAGTAGAAAGTATCTTTACAAAAGAAATTTTGAAAAATCAAAAAAATAGAGTGTCACCAAGCTACAATAGCTAGAAGTAAAAATTGAGTTGAAGACACTGAATGATGATAAAAGGAAGTTTTCACTTATAGTTTTGATAGATCATATTTTTGTTTTGATAAATGTTCTTGTCACTAATGAAAAAGGAGGATATTGTTGACATTAAGCCCAATTTTTCTATTAGTGATTCAACACTTAGTCAATTGCTTGCATTGCCACCAAGATCTATAGTTACTACCAAGATTATCATTTAGTTTGCAGTGTTAACGAAGTTAGTTGTTATTGAGCCAAGTAGTCATAATATAGTGTCTATCGAGCACCTAAGTAAATTTTTAGTATTTTCCAAGCTACACAATGCTTACCAAGATTTAGAGACAAAGTATAGTTTAAATCAAGCATAGTGGAGGCTACCAAGTTATTCAGTGGAAGTGAAGAATATTATAGTGTTAACCAAGCTTTGTAGTGTTAACCAATTTCTATAGTATCTACCAATCTCGTAGTGTTAACAATGTCAATCAAGTGTTGACTGAGTCATCTAGTGTCAACCAAATAATTCAGTAGCTACCGAGTTTCTCAGTGTTCACTAAATCACATAGTATTGACTAAGTTCAAGCTACTTGGAAGTTATTAGTATGGACTGAGATTCAAGTTTAACTGAGTGCCAAAGATTTCCAAGAGTTGACAGTGTTAATTATGTATCAGAACATCATAGAGTTTGTCTTTAGAACCCAAGTTACAACAATTGGGCCAACTTGGTGAATTATGATGGAATTGGTATTGTAGACAACTCCACTAAGTTATGATTTGATTTGGTATATCTGTAATGAATTATGTCACATCTAAATAAGAATGTAAAGAAGTATATGATGAGAAGGAGTGTGAATTAAAGAAGGCTACAAGAAGTATAAGAGATGACAAAGATTTATCTATCATAGTCAAGTGATCATTTTAATTCAAGGAATCTCAACCAACAAATCAGAGTTGTAGATCATAGATTAGCTACCGGTTCATCCTAACAGGTGCATCAGTCAAATCCTTTAACAAGGTAGACTTAACAGTCTTTTTCTAAATCTCTTAACTAAGTGCATACTTCATTGTATGTTTATAAATCCTTTGACAAGGTGGGCCTCATAGTCCTTATTGCTCCTAATAGGGAAGATCACTAGAAGTGGTCAATTATAAGCCTTAATAGGTTAACTTTATACTATAGTAATAAAGCTTGTAGATATCATCCCTATTAGAAACAATAGTCCACCAAGATAATTGAGGTAGGGGGGGCATCAAATCAGTTATCCAATAATTAAAACATTTATCTTCCTTAAATAAACCTAAACATTCAACCAAAGTAAACAACAACCATAATAAGATGCATATAGACAATTACACCAAATATGTTAACTAGGGAAACCCTTGTTCAGAGGGATAACCTTGGTGGGAATGATGCCCACAAGATGATGTACTAATATAAATATTCCTTATTAGAGGATGGACCCTATTAGGAGTCTATTACAACATTTAGTACATATGAGTCCCTTCTAGGAGACTTTGAATCCCTACTAGGAGATTCCAACCCTATTAAGAGTTGTAGTACAATGTATGCAAGAAGAGCCCACTGCCCAAATATGCAATTTCAACTACAAGAAGAGCTCACTACTCAAACATGCAATTTAGTATTATGTTTTTCTTTCCTCTATTTTTTTAATCGAACCAACCACTTTCAGACCTTGTAGACTAGGCCACCAACCTCAAATCCAAATACCAAACCTTGGATCGCCCAATAGAACCTTGGCAATGGAGTTTCCTTTACTTCCACTCTGTTATGCTCAACTTTACATTTCACTCTCTCTGCTACTTACAATCACTTCTGATTGATACCATTCCATATCATATGATAAAGGAAAATGTCCTTCCTTTATACTAAGTCCATAAAATAATTCCCTAAGTCAGTTGTTAGACCTTCTCAATTAATCATTATAGGACCACATTAAGAACATGTTACACTTAGCGATGGCATTAATCTTCTACCTTGAAACTTAAATATATTATCATAAATGTAATATTATGACAATAAATCTTAACCATGTCATCATAAACATGTCTTCTTCATATCCTCAACCTCAATTCTCAGAATAACAACTTTGCTAAGAGATATAACAAGTTTACCAGAACATGCCTTTGTAAACTCTATCTTAGAATAGACATCTCCAAAACTTACATAATTTCTTCCAAACTTATCATTTCTTCATCCGATGTTAACTACATATACTAGATACTTAGAAGTATCTCCCATAACCTTGGATAGTAAGAATACTCAACTAGCCATCTGTACAACCTTGATCTTTCCATGGTTCTTCTGTCAAATAGCACAGAAGACTGCTATATTGACATCAATGAAAAACTCAACCATGAATGTAACATATCATTATAGTAATATATCTACAATACTCTCCCATAGGAATATCATCAACATTCATGTTTCCAACAATCTCCCCCTTTGGCATTGATGGAAACATAGATGAAAAACATCTAGTTCCAAGAATATCAACAAAAGACTATTAATCTTTCTTTTCAAATCCTCTTCATCAATCATTCTCCCCCATTGATATACCTCAATGTACTTTCCATCAAACTATCATCCCATGTTATACTTCTTCTTACTTGTATTTTCTTTCTCCCCATGATGTTCTTCCTCATGATCTTCTTCCCCATGATGTTTTTCAAGCCATATTTCTCCCGCATTGAAATCAATTTCAAAGGTTTCAACAACCATTAAACTCTACAACAATTGATTCTTAATAGCTCAAGTGTCCAAAGAGACTATTCAAAACAACATCCAACAAGACTCCTAGATGACTTTATCCATCACAGATACTCTCCCATACAGGAAGCATCAACATTCAGTCCAGACAAACAATGGTGCTTTGTTACACTGGACTAGTGCACTCTTGCATCATCTACTTTAATGTAGGAAGGGGCATAACCCCCAACATAACTTGCAAATACTCAAAAGTCTCTTTGGGAAGAGGCTTAGTGAATATATCTACAATCTTCTCTTTAATGCAACCATACTCCAATCTAATTTCTTTTTCTGCAACTTTCTCTCTCAACATGTGATACTTGATAGAAATGTGCTTGTCTTTGAATGCAACACTAGATTTTTAGACATATTTATTGTGCTTTTGTCTTCACAATGTATGACAATAGGTTCATTTATTTCTATCCTTATATCCTTTAGCATCTCCTTCATCCAAACAACTTGATTGCAATTGTTTATTGCTAAAACATATTTTTCTTCCATTGTACTTTGTGATGTAAAATCCTACTTCTTGCTTATCCAAAAAACCAATCTTCCTCCAAGAAAGAAGGCTCCACTACTAGTACTCTTTTTGTAATCCATATTTCCTTCCTAGTTATTATAAGCACTTAAAGTAAAATCATTAGATCTTTCATACCACAATCCAAACTCTAGTGTTCCTTTTAGATATCTAAATATCCTTTTGATTGGTGCATAATGTGCTTCTTTGGGATCAGCTTGGAATCTTGCAAAAATTCCAATCGCATTTTCTATATCTAGCCTTGTGTGAGTCAAATATTGCAAACATCCAATTACAGATCTATACTTCTTTTGCTCAAAGTAGGTGTCTCATCCTTTATAGATAACTTGTGTCTAGTTACCATAGGTGTTCCAATGGGTTTACATGTTTCCAAACCAAACCTTTTTAGTAAATCCTTCAAATACTTAATCTAAGAAATAAAGATTCCTTCTTTATTTTGTATAATCTATAATCCTAGAAAATATTTCATTTCTCCTATCATACTCATTTCAAATTCTTTCATCTCTTTTGAAAACTTGTCACTTTCATCATCATTTCCTCCAAATATGATATCATCAACAAATTTTACCAAAATTATCAAACCATCATCAATTTCTTTCCAATATAGATTGCTATTTGCCATACCTTTGCTACATCCAAGTATTGTCAAATGCTTGTCCAACCTTGCATAATAGGTTCTGGGTGCTTACTTCAGTCCATACAATGCTTTCTTCAATCTACATACCATGTCCTTATCATCTATCAAAGGAAAACCTTCAGGTTGCTCTATGTACACTTCTTCTTCAAGTTCTTCATTTAGAAATGCTGACTTGACATCCATCTGATATACTTCAAATTTTTTTTATTTTTCATAGGCTAAGAATAATCTTAGTACTTCTATTCTAGCCATGGGAACATAGGTTTCATCATAGTCTATTCCTTCTTGCTATGACTAACCTTTACATACAAATCTTGCCTTGTTCCTTACAACTTCACCTTGCTCATTTATCTTGTTTCTAAATACCCATTTAGTTCCTATCATATTCTTGTCTACTAGTCTAGGGACCAATTCTTGTGTCTCATTCTTCACTATCTAATCCAATTCCTCTTTCATAGCTTGTTTCCAATAATCATCTTTGCATGCTTCATCTATATTCTTAGGTTCAACTTGAGATATCAAACATAGTTATTCATTGACTCTACTTCTTTTCATCACACCTTTATCTTTGCTTCCAATGATTTTCTTGGATGGGTAATTCTTTGTTATATTCTTTCCTGAAGTAGGAGTTTCTATCTCAACTCTTGGTTCTACTGAAGGTTCCAAGATTTGTTCCTGCCTTGGCTCTCCTTCATTATGCAAATCATTGTTTGTCTCAAGAAATACTTCATCATTCCTTGGCATAGTAACAACATCATCATTTGAATTGTAATCAACTATTCTCTCTTGTATCCTAAATTTCTCATCAATTCTCACATTTCTACTTTCCATAATAGTCTTAGTTCTCATATGATAGCATCTATAAGCCTTGTTTTTCAATGAATAACCAAGAAACATATCTTTATCACTTTTGGCATCAAACTTGCCAATATCATCATCTCTTTTGATATAACACTTACTACCAAAAATTCTGAAATACTTAACTATAGGTGAGTGACCAAACCATAGTTCATAAGGGGTCTTATTTGTGTCTTTTCTTACTTGCACTTTTTTCATAGTATAGACTATTGTATTCATAGATTCTCTCCAAAACATCTTGGATACATTATTCTCGACTAGCATAGCTCTTTTTGCTTCTATAAATGACATGTTTCTTCTTTCTACAATGCCATTCTATTCAGGGGTACTTGGAGCTAATAACTATCTTTTGATTCCATTTTCTTCACAAAACATGTTAAACTCATTTAAAATAAATTCTCCTCCTCTATCTAATATTAAAAATTTAATCTTCATACCTAATTCATTCTCAACTCTATTCTTAAATATCTTGAACTTATCAAATACCTAAAATTTCTCTTTAAGAAATGTAACCCACATCATTCTAGAAAAGTCATCAACTAGAATCATAAAATACCTTTCACCATAGAATCCTTTAGTTTTCATTGGACTATTGAGATCTATGTGTACAATCTCCAATTTTTTTGTAGTAGTACACTTCTTGCTGGGAAAAGAAGCTCTATTATGCTTTTCCAAAACACACTCCTTGCAAATTGTGTTAGTAGGTTTTACTCTTAGGAAAATCTCTAACTAAAAACATACTACTAGTCTTCACAATACTTTCAAAGTTTATATGACAAAATCTCTTATGCCATAACCAATTGTCATATACTTTTGCAACCAAACATGGTATTTTAGTAGGATTCAACTAAAATATATTACCTTTGGATCTGGTTCCAATTCCAATTACCAATTACCTTCCCATCTTTGTCTCTAATCATGCATGTCTTCTCTATAAACTATAACTAATAACCTTTTTACACTAGTTTCCAACACTCAAAGATTGTGCTTCAAACCATCATCAAAATATACATCTTCAATGTTAGTTTTACCATTGAAAGTTATAGATCCAATACCTTTAACTTGGCATGTTGCATTGTTTCCAACTCTAACAATGCCTCCATCCTAACTTTTGAAGTCAACGAACTTGTTCATATCACCTGTCATATGATGTGAACAACTACTATCAATTATTCAATCAAATTTCTTTTCAATTTGTGACACAAAAGCTACTATCTATAGACTTTCTTCTTTAATTGATATAAATCATATTTCGTTATCACTATCACTTACTGCTTATTCATCAAAATTATTTTCTTCATTTGCACACAAACACTCTCTATTTCTTCTAGGTTTGTAATTTCTTTTATACTTTTTCTCTCTTTTAGGAAACTTAGATGCATAATGACCAAATTCATTACAAGTCCAACATTTAAAAAATTTCTTACCATCTTTTTCTCTTCTTACTAGAAGGGCTACTCCTTCTTCAATCTTTCTGTCCTCATCAAATATGTTGCTTCTAGAAAAATCTCCTCTAGCACTTGTGCTCCTTGATAGGCTAGGTCAAATATTCAAGGCACTAAAAGTTGTTTCAATTCTTGTCAATTCTTTGACTATCTAAGCTCATTCTCAACTACTTCAAGTCTTCCAAGCAATGTCTCCTTTGTGAAATCTTTTGTACAAGATATCAACAACTGTATCATTTGAACTACTAGCTTAAATAGTGGTATTAAAGTCTTTAATTTATTCCATATAACCTCATCATCTTCTTTGGTTCCTCCTTGAGATTTAATACCTATAGTGATTTTTGATATCCTACCTACATATGTTCCTACAGATTCATCTTCCATCATTTTAGCATCTTGAAATGCACAAATCCAACTTTGTAGCCTCAACTTCTAGAATGTGCATCACCTTCAAAACTAGTTTCCAAAGATTTCCAAATCAAATATAAAGTAACAAGTGAATTTACATGATTGTATTCAATTTTAGAAAGTGTGGTCAATAGTGCTTCTCTAGCTCTCATGCCACACATAAAAAGATCTCTTTCATCCTCAGTACATGTTTCCAAATCCTTTTCAATAATGATATTCTTTTCTATTTTTGTCAAGATCCAATATCTTAGACCCATACACAATAGATGTGTCTTCATCATTTCTTTCTAGCTGTCATAATTTTTTTCATCGAACTTCAAACTATCTTTCTTAGACATGCTTGCCATGGATCTCCCAAAATTGTTAAACTTTATCTTCAAGGACCTAATACTTTGATACCAATTGTTAGAAATAATAATCTACCAAGATAACTGGGGGGGTGAATCAATCATCCAACAATTAAAAAATTTATCTTCCTTAAATAAACTTAACCATTCAACCAATGTAGAAAACAACCATAATAAGATCCACATAGACAATTACACTAGATATGTTAACTAGGGAAACCCTTGATTAGAGAGAAAACCTTGGTGGGAACGATGCCCACAAGATGATGTACTAGTATAAATATTCCTTGTTAGAGGATGGACCCTGTTTGGAGTCTCTTATAACATTTAGTAGATATGATCCCTATTAGGAGACTTTGAATCCCTGTTAATAGATCCCAAACCTATTAGGATTTGTGCCAACCCTGTTAGGAGTTGTAGTACAATGTATGCAAGAAGAGCACACTACCCAAACATGCAATTTTAACTACAAGAAGAGCTCACTACTCAAAAATTAAATTTATTGCTATGTTTCTCTTTCCTCTATTTTGTCAATTAAACCAATCAATTTCAAACCTTGTAGACTAGGTCACAAACCTTAGATCCAAATGCCAAACCTCAGTTCACACAATAGAACCTCGACAATGAAGTTTTCTTCACTTCCACTCTCTTCTAATCAATGTCACATTCCACTCTCTCTGTTTCTTACAATCACTTATGATCAATACCATTCCATATCATATAATAAAGGAAAATTTTCTTCCTTTATACTAAGTCCATAAAATAATTCCCTAAGTCAGTTGTTAGACCTTCTCAATTAATCATTATAGGACCACATTAAGAACACATTAAACTTAGAGATAACATTAATCTTCCACCTTGAAACTTGAATATCTTTCCATACATATAATATCTTCATATCCTCAACCTCGATTCTCAGAATAACAACTCTGCTAAGAGATATAACAAGTTTACTAGAACATGCCTCTACAAACTCAATTTCATAATACACATCACCAAAACTTAAATAACTTCTTCTAGACCTATCATTTCTTCATCCAACATTAACTACATATACTAGATACTAAGAAGTATCTCCCACAACCTCAAATAGTGAGAATACTCAACTGGCCACCCATACCAACTTGATCTTTCTGTTGTTCTTCCATCAGATCCCATAGAAGACTACTATGTTGACATCAATGATAAACTCAGTCATGAATGTAACATATCATCATGTTGGCATTATGATACATTTTTGTCATTAGTTACAACACTTATTGGATTCTGTTTACCGAGTGATCGAGGTGAACAAAGAAGTCAGTGTTTACCGAGTGATTGAGGTGAACAAAGAAGTTAGTTTTTACCAAGTGATCGAGGTGAACAAAGAAGTCAATGTTTACCGAGTGATCGAGGTAAACAAAGCAGCCAGTGTTTACCGAGTGATCGAGGTGAACAAAGCAGCCAGTGTTTACCGAGTATTCGAGGTAAAGAAAGGAATCATTTTTGACCAATTGAAGATGTACTTAGTATTGACCGAGAACTTCATGATAACCGAGCTCTTGAGGTTATCAAGGAAATTAATTTTACCAAGCTCAGACGGTTATCAAGGAAACTAACTATCACCGAGTCACAAGGTTCTATCGAGTGTTTCCTTTGATCATCGAGCTACAGTTCAGATAGAAGTGTTCACCGAGTGACATCTCTTCTATCGAGTCTCCAGTGGTTACCAATTTTAGAACTACTTGAAGTGTTTAGTTGTTGGAAATATTCAAGATATGACAAGTTACTGAGAGGGGAGGGGTGAATCAGTAACTTCTAAAATTTCAAACAATAAAATTGTATACTAATATATTCATCATTCATCCAAGTAACCTATTGTAAGCATGAAACAAAATCATTTGCAACATTTGAACACACAGATTTGGTGACCCAGAAACCTTCCATATAGAAAGTAAAACTGGGGTGGGGATGAAACCCACAAGCTTCATTACTGCAGTATGAAGTTGGTCGGTTAAGGCTTACAATGACCACTTCTGGTGATCTGCCCTGTTAGGAGCACAAAGGATTGCTAGATCCACCTTGTTAGAGGATTTCCAAACATACAATAAAGTATGCACTCTGTTAGGAGATTTACAAAAGACTGTTAAGTCTACCCTGTTAAAGGATTTGCAAAAAAACTGATTCACCTGTTAGAATGAAACAGTGGATCTGATTACAACTGATTGCTGATAAGATCCACTATGCTCTGATTCACCTTGATGTGATAGATAAAACTTTTCTGCTTCAAAACTAGACCTGCTGGATATCTTCACAATTCAGCCCACATACTTTTGCATGCATGTATTTCTTTCGCACTTTCACATATTCACACTTTCATATTTCCACTCATTACCATTTGCTATATCTATTTTTTTGAATGATACAATACATTGCATATATATACTATCCATATAAATAATACATGCAAGGTCAGCTAAACAATACATGCAAGGTCGGCTAAAACAACAAGTGCAAATCTCTATACAAAGTCGGCCCAAGGTAAAAACTCGGGTTCACTGAACTGACTTGGTGTCCTTCTGATACTCGGTGTCCACTGCGTTACTCGGCATTGTCATGCACTCGGTAGAAGTGAAGGCACGGTTCATACTAAACACTTCGAATAGTTCTGAACTTGATAACCACTGGAGACTCGGTAGAAGAGATGTCACTCGGTGAATACTTCTTTCTGAACTGTTGCTCAGTGATCAAAGGAAATACTTGATAGAACCTTGTGACTCGGTGATAGTTAGTTTCCTTGATATCCGTCTGAGCTCAGTAAAAATTAATTTCCTTGATAACCTCAGGAGCTTGGTTATCATGAAGTTCTTGGTTACATCTTAGTACATCTTTACTTGGTCAAAGCTGATTCCTTTCTTTATCTTGAATGCTCGGTAAACACTGATTGCTTTGTTCACCTTGATCACTCGGTAAACACTGATTGCTTTGTTCACCTTGATCACTCAATAAACACTGACTTCTTTGTTCACCTTGATTACTCGGTAAACACTGACTTCTTTGTTCACCTTGATTACTCGGTAAACACTGAGTACTAGGTAAAGCTTGGTTTCCGGTGTGAGCTCGGTAAGCATTCAGAATCCAATAAGTTATGTAACTAATGAAAAAAATGTATCATAATGCCAACAATCTCCCCCTTTGGCATTAGTGACAAAAACACTTATGAGACAAAATTTATCTGACATGCTGATGACTGATTCTGAATATACATAGCTTCGTTATATACAACTCCCCCATAGAATAGCTTTTATGTACAACTCCCCCATAGAATGTACATACATTATTTACATGAGTTGTATATCTCTTTCTTTGTAAAAATTTTGAAAACACTTATTTACCCATAGTATACATATCCAAATAGTATACATATCCAACAATAATCTCCCCCTTTTTGACAATAATGCCAAAGAATAAAGAATATATATACTTATATGGAAACACCAAAATGAGAGATGAACTCTAAATGTACCTGGAGAATAAGCTGGAGAGTCTTATCCCAATTCTCTTGCAAAATTTTGCAGGTAGAAAGAGCTATTTGAATTTTAGCCGAAAGTTCAATCACATGATCTGTAATGGAGAAGTTATTATCATGGATTAATGTCTTTGAATGTGCAATATGCTTCTGCATTGAATCCATGATGGGAAGGATCATGTTTTGGATATCTATCAATGTAGATCGGATCCTTGCCTCTTCCCTCAACAGCTCTGACAAAAATTTGATTCTGAGGTGATGAGATGAGCTTGAACTGGGGTCAAGCTTCAAGTTCTGTGTGCTTACCTTCAGATCTTCATCAATTTTATTTAGTTTTTCTCTTATTCCTTTAGTGTATTCGGTAACATCACAAAGTTTAGCAAAAAGAGATGTTACATTATTAAAAGAATTTTCCATATCTGCCAAAACTAAGGTTAATGCAACCTGATTTATTGCAATGTTCTGGGCAATGTGCCCTAATACCTTATTATCAAATTTCTTTTCTGCACGCTCAATTAGCTTTTCTTGTCCGGAGGCATCTTCATTGAATTTATTAACTACCTCTTCTAGTTGAATCAAAATGTGTTGAGAAGTATCAACATCAACACCTATAGCCTCAGTAATTATGTTTCGGGCTTCCTCAATTATCCTATATTCCTTATCCCTTTCTGATCTTAACTGCATCTGAGTAGCCTTTTTCTCAATAAGTTGACTAGCATACCTCATTTCTTCAATAGTAGCATTATCAAAGTCAATCTTTGGAATTATTATCTCTGTGTCCAAGTCAATATCCTCAGGAATTTCCTTTCCAGTGATCATAAGTCTTAATGGTTGCTTTTGTTTGACTTCTAGGATGACTGGTTTGACCTTTGGAATAGACACAACAGGTAGAGATAGAAGGACTAGCAGTAAAAACTGGGATGTTTGAGGTTTGAGTGCCAATAGAAGTATGTACAGGGTCAAAAATTTGAGTGCTGGCCAAAAATGGTGATACACTCGGTAATATAGTATCTGAGCTCACTGTGCCTGAAGTAGATGGCAACAAAATTGTAGAACAAATTTGATTTGTCAAAATTTGAGAACTTACAGCAATGCCAACTGATGATGATGGAGTCGAGGAGGCTAACTCGGTAGATGAAAAGGGGTGCAGCTTGGTAGACGAAGAGGGATGCAGCTCGGTAGATGAAGTGGTAGTCACTTCCACTGATGATACCTGGAGCTGAGATATGGCAGGTGTAGATGGTAAAACTGGTGTAGATGAACCTGTTGAAGCTGACTCCAACCTTGATGATGTCATAGGTTTGTCTGGGGAGTGAGGAAGGGATGCAATAACTGTTGCTGCAATTTTTACCATATCATCCTCCTTATCTTCCTCTTCAGCTTCTTCCTCTTTGTCTTCTTCCTCCTTTTCTTCCATCATTGCATGCAACTCTCCTGGTGTAACTGTGATGGATGGAGTGCTATCTGATTCATCACTGCTGCTGCTGCTGTCATCATCCTTTATTTCTACTGGGTCTACACTGGGCTTATGTAGATGATAGATGTTTTTCCACATGTTTGTAGCATCATTTACAACATGCTCTATATCTTTGATCAAAACTAAACAAGTGTGGAATCTGATCATCATTTTACCTTCATAGGTTTTCAATTCAGATTTTACCTCAGCTCCAGTGAGACTAGGCCGAAGATTCTTCAGGGATTGCTCATATATATCTTTTACCGTCTTGGTGGCTAACTCCCATCTTGGCTGTACTCTCTCCAGTAGTTCTTTAGGGATATTAGGAGCAATCTGGTCCGGGGAGTATTTCCATTTTTCCATTTTGTTAAGTACCAGTTCCTCAATTTGCATTTTCTCTGCATCAGTCCTTGTCTCAAATCTCAATGCCTTGAAATTTGCAATGCCAGCTCCTTCTTCCAATGTTTTGAGCCTTTGCTCGAATGTAGGTGCAGGTTTGACCAATACAGGTTCCTGAATACCTTTTCTCATTCTTCGAGTGAATACTGCAGTAGGCTGCTTCTTGGGCTTGGTAATGATTACCTTGCCTTTCTTCTTTGCCAGTTGCTCTTTTTCTGATTCTTTTTCTCCTTCTTTTTCTTCTTCACTTTCTTTATCTTCACCTTTTCCCTCGGTGACCATAAGAGAACTCATTTCAGTTTTTAGTTTGGCCATTTTCCTTTTACCTTTGCTGATGGCCTGTGGAATTTTGATTTCTAGTTCAATTATGGCCTTTGCTTCATCATAAGTACCAAAAATTCGTTGCCTTGGGTCTACTGGCTCATTTACCAGTGCTTCAATGATATCCCTGGTTTCATCAATATTTACCTCATATGGAAGAGGTTTCACCCATGCAACTCGGGGTCTAACTACCTGTATGTATACCTTGTCACAGTCAACCATGAAACAGACATCATCCTTATACTCTTCAACAAGTTTTGGAGGTATTCTGAATCTGTTGTTCATCCTTTCCTTGAAATCTTCAAAATAATTGTCCATTACTTTGTCAAAATTCATACCCATATCTACTATGAATTCATTTATTTGATACAAAATTGGAGTATCTTTCCTCCATACAACTGTACCTTTGAATGGAAATAATTTCTGTACATAGAAGAATAAACAAACTAGCAAAGAACCAAATTTACAAGGGTTTGTCTTTGCAGTCCTTATGCTTTCCATGTTTTTATTGAATTGTTTTAATAATACATCTGCTAGGTCAAACTTCATATTTTTCTTCACAATTTTATATGCCAAATCTACATCTTCGCAAGGTACACTATTCAGCCTGCTGGAACTATACAGTTTGTATGCAATAACATAAATACCAAATTTCAGTTCTATATCTGAAACATTGTTGAGTTTTAAACCTCTGCCATCCCATTCGGCTTGGGTTTTCTTCTGTAACTCATCCCGTCCTAGGGTTTTGGTGGTTTTGGCTTTGCTGAGCATTGGGAGACCCGTGATTTTGTGAATCATCTTTTTGGTTATCAAAACTGGTTGTTCCAACCACAACTGACCATTATGTACTCGGCTCAAGATATACCTCACCCATTTCACTTGGAAACTTCTTGGCAGATGCGGGATATGGGTTAAGCCTTTGGTTTCCAAATTTTTGAATTCAGGTTTTAGGGTTCCATCTATGCATAACTCGGCTAGGGTGCTATCCATATCTAGTGTCCCTATTTCTTGCATAGTACACTTGAAATGAGTATGAATATCATTGATTAGAAGTACCTTTGGAGGAATCTGTGATTGAGCTCCATGCGGGTCGAGTGATTCAGCGATGGCAGGAACAAGCTTGAAACAAGCTTGAACGTCAGTGCCTTCCATTCTGTTCCCTTTACAAGCATTTATGATCCTTTCTTTGCCTTTTTGCTACTGGTGCTTGCGAAAGCCATTGCTACTCGGTGAGTAAGAAGATTTCATAAGAATACTTCGCTGGAAAATTTCTTCAACTCACTTGAATTCGCTTGAAAGCCCTCTTTTGAAAATCTCGAATTCGCGGTGAAAAAATGAGGTTGAAATTTTCCCTTTTGATGAAAAAAAAATTCGTCATTAATGTTCAGCATGGAGGTAACTGCGATTGACAGGCTGTCATCCACTAGCTTGGTTTAAACTTCGCAACTCAGTGACCAAAAGAAAATAGGTTAATCCGCCCTTAACTCGGTAAGAGAAGAACCAACCATGCTCGGTAAGTGCAACTTGGTGAAAGAAGCCTTATTGCACCCGACTGAGCTCGGTAAGGTCATGTACCGACCATGATCCTGATGTATCTGAAATACTGATTTGATCATATTTTCATTCTAGGACTGCTTAGGATATTGCTTGTAGATACAGTCCTGGTCTTATCCTGATGAGTCTTAATTAGAAATGGGAGAGTCACTCACTTCTTGAGTGACCATTCCATTACTTGAATTATCTGGCTCGGTAGACTTAGAAATCCATTGCCGCTTCATTTGCTTCCGAATATTGTCTACTTTGATTTTCTTCTCATCCTCGACTTTCTTTATGTTCATGCAGTTTTTAGATATATGACCAAGTTCTGTACATGTATAACATCTTACAGTGGTATCCCTTTTTCTTAAGTGATGCCTTGCACAGTTTATGCCAGTATGACCATATTCTCCACAATAATGACATCTGCACCAAGTGTTGTAGTCCCAATCAAATATTGCTTTGACAAGTTGTTCAGCTGGATTAAAAGATTTGAATTTGCATTGCGATGCCTTATGACCTTGATTTTGGCATTTGTGACATTTACCTTCAAATTTCGGTTTCCTTTTGCATTCATTGGCTTTGTGTCCATGTTGATTGCAATTGTAGCATTTTCCATTAAATTTTCCTTTTCCATTGCTCCAACATCTGTTAGATGTATGACCTAACTTACCACAGTGGCTGCAAGTAGGTTTTTGATTCTTTTGAGTACCCTGTTTGGAGGATTCACCTTCTTCCTTGTATCCAAGGCCTGCTTTACCATTTTGTTTATGAAAGTTTTCTTCATTTTGCAGATTCAATTGATCCATGTCTTTTTGAGATTCTACCATTCTCTCATTGACTTGTTTTTCAGAGATTAGATCACTTTGTAAGCTTGCATTGATTTGTCTTTCAGTAATTAAGTCATTTCTCAAAATCTCATTCTCAGATCTTAGATTCATAATTTCTTCATTTGCATTAGATAACTGAGTTACAAGATTTTCAAGCTGAGAGGATTGATTATTCCTTACCTCTAAGTCTTCAGCTGCCTTGTTCCTTTGCTCCAAGATTTCACATAGCCTAATGGACTGGGTTCCTTGTTCCCTTTTGAGCTTTCTTACTTCTTCCTGCAGAGATCCATTCTTTTCTAAGAGTTCTTTGATTGCTTTGTCAGCTTCATCTGAACTATTTGATGGTGAGAGATCTTCAATATTTTCTTCAACATACTGATGGTCATTCATTTGCTTTGCAAGTTCTTTTCTTCTTTTCAAGGATTGTAAAAGATGCTCTTTTGCTTCATTGAGTTGAGCCATGGTCATTTTCAGATCTAGCTTTTCATTCTCAATAGTTTTGTCAAGTTTGAATATCTCCATTGTCCTTGATCTTTGCTCAAGTTGTGAAGCTTTTATCTTGAGAACCTTATAGCTCTGATACCAATTGTTGGAAATATTCAAGATATGACAAGTTACTGAGAGGGGAGGGGTGAATCAGTAACTTCTAAAATTTCAAACAATAAAATTGTATACTGATATATTCATCATTCATCCAAGTAACCTATTGTAAGCATGAAACAAAATCATTTGCAACATTTGAACACACAGATTTGGTGACCCAGAAACTTTCCAAATAGAAAGTAAAACTGGGGTGGGGATGAAACCCACAAGCTTCGTTACTGCAGTATGAAGTTGGCCGATTAAGGCTTACAATGACCACTTCTGGTGATCTGCCCTGTTAGGAGCACAAAGGATTGCTAGATCCACCTTGTCAAAGGATTTCCAAACATACAATAAAGTATGCACTCTGTTAGGAGATTTACAAAAGACTATTAAGTCTACCCTGTTAAAGGATTTGCAAAAGAACTGATTCACCTGTTAGAATGAAATAGTGGATCTGATTACAACTGATTGCTGATAAGATCCGCTATGCTCTGATTCACCTTGATGTGATAGATAAAACTTTTCTGCTTCAAAACTAGACCTGCTGAATATCTTCACAATTCAGCCCACATACTTTCGCATGCATGTATTTCTTTCGCACTTTCACATATTCACACTTTCATATTTCCACTCATTACCATTTTCTATATCTATTTTTTTGAATGATACAATACATTGCATATATATACTATCCATATAAATAATACATGCAAGGTCGGTTAAACAATACATGCAAGGTCGGCTAAAATAACAAGTGCAAATCTCTATACAAAGTCGGCCCAAGGTAAAAACTCGGGTTCACTGAACTGACTCGGTGTCCTTCTGATACTCGGCATCCACTGCGTTACTCGGCATCATCATGCACTCGGTAGAAGTGAAGGCACGGTTCATACTAAACACTTCGAATAGTTTTGAACTCGGTAACCACTGGAGACTCGGTAGAAGAGATGTCACTCGGTGAATACTTCTTTCTGAACTGTTGCTCGGTGATCAAAGGAAATACTTGATAGAACCTTGTGACTCGGTGATAGTTATCCGTTTGAGCTCGATAAAAATTAATTTCCTTAATAACCTTAGGAGCTCGGTTATCATGAAGTTCTCGGTTACATCTTAGTACATCTTTACTCGGTCAAAGCTGATTCCTTTCTTTATCTTGAATGCTCGGTAAACACTGATTGCTTTATTCACCTTGATCACTCAGTAAACACTGATTGCTTTGTTCACCTTGATCACTCGGTAAACACTAACTTCTTTGTTCACCTTGATTACTCGGTAAACACTGACTTCTTTGTTCACCTTGATTACTCGGTAAACACTGAGTACTAGGTAAAGCTTGGTTTCCGGTGTGAGCTCGGTAAGCATTCAGAATCCAATAAGTGTTGTAACTAATGACAAAAATGTATCATAATGCCAACAATTAGTATGGACCGTGCCTTCACTTCTACCAAGTGCATGACGATGCCGAGTAACGCAGTGGACGCCGAGTATCAGAAGGACACCAAGTCAGTTCAGTGAACCCAAGTTTTTACCTTGGGCCAACTTTGTATAGAGATTTGCACTTGTTTTTTTGGCCGACCTTGCATGTATTGTTTATTTGGATGGTATATATATGCAATGTCTTGTATCATTCAAAGTAAGAAAAAAATAGAAGAGAAAAAATGGTAATGGTAATGAATATGCGAAAGTGTGAAAGAAATACATGCGTGCGAAAGTATGTGTACTGAGTTGTGAAGGAATTCAGCAAGGTCGTGTTTTGGAGCAGAAAAGTTTATCTATCACATCAAGGTGAATCAGAGCATAGCGGATCTTATCAGCAATCAGTTGTAATCAGATCCACTATTTCATTCTAACAAGTGAATCAGTTTTTGTAAATCCTTTAACAAGGTAGACTTAACAGACTTTTGTAAATCTCCTAACAGAGTGCATACTTTATTGTATGTTTGGAAATCCTCTAACAAGGTGGATCTAGCAATCCTTTGTGCTCCTAATAGGGAAGATCACCAGAAGTGGTCATTGTAAGCCTTAACCGGCCAACTTCATACTACAGTAATGAAGCTTTGTGGGTTTCATCCCCACCCCAATTTTACTTTCTATTTGGAAGGTTTCTGGGTCACCAAATCTGTGTGTTCAAGTATTGCAAATGATTTTGTTTCATGCTTACAGTAGGTTACTTGGATGAATGGTGAATATATCAGTATGCAGTTTTATTGTTTGAAATTTTAAAGTTACTAATTCACCCCTCCCCTCTCAGTAACTTGTCATATCTTGAATATTTCCAACACATCATAGTAACATATCTACAATACTCCCCCATAGGAATATCATCAGTATTCATGTTTCGAACAATCCCCACCCTAGTTTTACTTTCTAATTAGAAGATTTCTAGGTCACCATATCTTGTGTCAAAGTGTTATGAATTTTTTATTTTATTTTATTCTTTCATGCATGCAATTAGATCAGAATATTATATGAAGGATTAATTTGTGAAGTAAGATAAAGTTTAATTAGTTCCTGATTTACCCATCCCCTCTCAATAACCTTTCCTACCTTATATTTTCAACACTTGGTCCTTCACCATATGATCAGGTAAAGGATTCATCTTGAATTTTCAACCATTTTTCTCTATAAAATATGTATTCTTTTCACCATTATGTTGAGCCTTTACATCAAAATTTCATGGTCTTCCTAGAATCAAATGATAGGCATCCATAGGAATGATCTCATGTCGAACCTTATCCTTATACTCACCTAGTTCAAATTCTACCCATGCTTGTTCTTAAACTATGATTCTTGTAAAATAATGAAATTTTATGGGGAGCCACATGGGGTAGCCTCTTGAGTCTACACTTCTCAGCCATCTCTAAGGACACAACATTCTTTGTTGATCTAGAGTCAACAATTATTTTGCATAATTTTCTGTATGCCTTATCTTGAGTTATGAATAGGGATTTTCTTTATGGTAGCTTTTTCTTGAAAGGTACCTTTAGCATAGTCCTCCTCAACATCATATTTTCCCTATCAAACACATGTACTACACTCTCAACATGTGTGGAACTTCAACTACAGAAAGATTCATCAGTCATTACCAATTGATTTCTTCTATCTTTGTTCTGATTAGGGATATTTATGTTCTTGAGTGGAATTTGAGTCATTGTATGTCCTAGTTTCCCACATGAATAACACTTAATGGTTCCATATCCCCTTCCTTGTCCACCTTCATAACCTCTACCTTTGTTAAATGGCCTCCTTTGCCCTCTGAATCCTTGATTCCCTCTTTGTGAGCTTTCACCTCTATTACCACCTTCACTATTTTGTTAATTTTCCTCTGGCCTCCTTTGGAAATTTCATCTTCCCCTTTTCTTATTAGTTCTTCCTCCTCTACCCCTGCTAAAATTTTCTTGTCTTCTTTTTATTTTCTCTTTAATCTTTACTACTAGCTAAAAATACTTTACTATTATGTTGAAGTATAGGATGGAAACTTCCTCTTGTATGTTATACCTTAGACCGGTTAGATATTTGGCCACCTTCACACTATCTGGCTCCACCATTCTTGACCTGATGTAGAGCCAATGAAATTCCTTAGTGTATGCACTTACTATTAACTCCTTTTTCCTTAGATTTTTCCTTCTAATGTGCAATTGAACTTCATATTCCTTTGGAACATATGTATCTCTTATCATATTTGACAATTACCTTTCAAGAGGTAATTTTGTTCTTATCTTCTTTGACTCTCTCCTCTTGAATGAAATTCCACCATGTGAGTGCTTCCCCTTTCATCCTTGATTGAGCTAGCCTCACCTACTTCCCTTCTATTATTCCATGACACACAAAGTGACTCTCAAGAGACCCCATCCAATTCATAATAGCATCAAGTTCCATCTTCCCTCCAAAAATAGGAGTATCAATATAATTACTCCTAAAGGTCTCTAGGGTTTTTATGAATGTTTCCTAATCTGCAGGCATGTTTTCATACTGATCATCTACATAATACTATTCCTCTTCATCTATCTCTTCCTCACCTTTACTAAGGTCTTTCTCAATCTTCTTAGTAGCTTTCTCTACTATTAATATCTTTCTTTCCAACTATAATAACCTATCTTTCAACTTCTTATTCTTATCTTTTTGCTCTTGAAGTTCTCGAGTGAATTCCACATTTGTCACCATTTTGTTTATCCCTAATGTAAAACACTGATCAGGTGCAAAAATCCCAACTACAATCTCCAAGATGAGCTTTGATACCACTTATGATGCAAGTAAGAGGTGTAAACCCAATAGGTTATCTTAATATCCCTTCCTAGGACCTACTCAAGACTATGGTAGTGGTGATTAGTCTTTTCCACACACCAAATTCACCTTCACAAACCTATCCCTATCTTCCAAGTAGCCTAAAGCCTTCAACAAGAAAACTAAACTTCCACACACCATAATCCCTTACACCCTCCAAGATCTCAAGCTTCAAGACAATTCATCTCACCCTTTCCCATCATTCCACCAGGTTTCCTAACCTTTTGATAGGTTTCCGGCTTCCTTCTAAGCCAAAATTACAAATAACTCTAGGAGGCCTAATAGGGGTTCTTTTCTAGTAGCCATGTTTCATCCAAAATAGCACCAACCTTAAAGAACTTCCAAATATCTAAATCCACAAGATGGATTCTGGGTCACTACTTTTAACCCCTTAACCTTTGAGCCCTATTTTTTAGGCTTTTAGCCTTTTAGGATCACTATTTTCAACCTTCTACCACATTACTTACCAAAAATAAAACCTCCATGATCTATTTCTTGACCTCTATAAAGTGATTTTAGATTGTCAACACATTGAACAGACTAACAGAAGAAACACAAATGTTGTTGTAATACCACAATCAGGTGAAGATTGAAAATCCATGAATGTATTCCACATCATAATACTTTTCTTCACACCCATCATCAAGTATTTTCACTAAGGGAAATGGAAGAGATTAATTATTTTGGCTCAAACCCTAACTACAAGGTAGGGTGACAAATAGACCAAACAAAATTCCAAATCCAAAATAGTTTTCTCCTATTCAATCAAAACTAATTATTTCCTTCACCAATAAACAAAAACTCAACTTTCTAGAAAAATAACCAATCACTTACTATCACCCTACAAAAGGATTCAGAAAGATACAATCTAACCGTGCATAGTTTTCCATCCAAAAAGATGTGTTATTTCATTCCAAATCTATACAATGCTATCCAACTCCAAACTAGGTTGAAGATAATAAATTTATAGTTCACAACTCTTGACCTTACACATTCATCTTTACATGTTCGGTCCAAACAATTATTTGACTGTTAGACTTTCAGTTTGTAAGAAAAATGGCAAAAAGTTGCATGACAACTTTTATTGCAATTTTTGTAACATTTACAACTTTTACTCAAATATCACACAAAAGACTTTAAATGCTGACAAAACTATACCAAAACATGTAAAAAGATTATTAAACATAAAAATGAATATTTTTGGTCAACTCTTAGTGTTTGACCAATTGTTGACCACCCTTTAACTTACCTATAACCTTATTACAACATGTAACCAACTTTCCTAAAATGCATGATGAGATTTCCCAAACTATCTTGTGTCATCTTGGACACTTTTTGACCTCCTATACTCTCCCCCTTGGTGTTTGACCACCTTATTTAGGACCTAGGACACCTACACCATGCTTCCTCTAATTAAATGTCAAAAAAAATTTTGCATCCCCTAATAGCAATGCAAAATATTAGGAGGTACTCCATGATGATGTCATCTACTTAAGATCTATTTCCTAGTTAAAGGCACATGTAGATATGTAGAGCATTCATATCTCAAGTTTTTGTAGTCTACCACAAACACCCACCTAATTCTTGTTGGAATTATTTTAGAATAACTGAGAGGGGGGTGAATAAGTTATTCAAGGCCAAGATGTACAAATAGAACTTTTCACAATTTAGTGAACCTATAAAACATTTGTATCCATGCATGCATTCATTATGTATCAACTAAAATTTACATGTTACTATCAAATCAACTTACAAAAATGTAAAGCATGAAACATAACACATCCATCAATAAATTTGACACAATGATTTAATGTGAAAACCTAATTTGGAAAAGACCACCAGTAACATGCTACTCCTTTTTCACTCTTCTAAATTGATGGCCTATTAAAGGTTATAATACACACTATTAAATGTGACCTGATTAAGGGATTTTAGTCACCCTACTAAAAGTGATCCTTTTTAGAGGACTTTAGGCCATTCACTTGGAATGCCACACTGTTAAAAAATTTCCAATGATTATTAAGTCAACCTTACTCCAAAGGATTTACCCTAAACTGATAAAATTGTTAGAGAGTAACATTAGAGCTTTGATCGGATACAACTTACAACCTTACTTGTAGATTACAAATCTCTATTCAATCCTAAACTTTGCTTGGCTTTCATTCTTTTCAACTTTGAAAGCTTATTCACCCTTCAATAATTCATCCTCTTAAGCCTTCTTGCTTAGTACGCTATTGTAGACTTCTTCACTTAGTTCACTTGATGAAGCAAAACCCTTTTTCCTTCTCCTTATCAATTTTTTTGCATCAAACTCTCTAACTCATTTGCTTCATGACTAGAAATTCCTATATAAAATAAATTAGAACATTTTCTTACTCATTATCCATCATCAAAAGTAGGGTTTTCAATGGATTAGGTAGGATACAATGTATCTACCCCATATCTTGTCTTCTCTAGAAACTTCTCTTAAAATCCTTTTGAATTTGCCTCCAAAATGGTTTACATAAGATTCTATGCCACTAGCTCATCAATCTTATCTTCCTCCCAATTCACAAGTTCCAAGAAAATAAACTTGTTGGCTTTTATTTGGAAAATCTTCAGTCTTTTTCATAATGCAGTAGCTCAACATTATCAATCTTCTGATGCTCAGCACATACTATGTCACTCATCATCAATTGGATTTTACTAGTGGTTGGCATCAGTGAAAAAGTTACTCAACATCTACTAACTTTCTTGGTATCCACTAGAATTTCCTTTCACTGAGCTCCAACTAAAGTTTTTCTCAGCTTGAACTAACTTTTGTCAGCACCTACTATCCACTTGGTCAAGCTTGGAAAATGAACTTTGATTAACTTTATTCTTCTAAAATTTCTAGTGTAGTCGGCCATTTTGTAACCTCATGTAGATCAATACATTATGTTATCACTATCTTCACTAATTCTTGTACTTCATTATGTAATCATAACTCAACCTTTCCTCTAGGTATTTTTGTTACATCTTTTTTATCAAATCCTCCTCATGAATCAACTAAGTGATAGTACTTGAAATATATAAGCAATTGTCTTACTAGCAAATACTAAATTTGACATCATTGACAAAACAATGATTGAAACAAATAGTCTTCTTCAACAATCAATAATTTTTTTAAGTAGATATCAATAATCTCCCTCTTTGCCATTGATGGAAAACCAAACTGATCAACAAAGTCAAACAATTGATGAACATCTTGTTCCATCAAACTAACTAGGTTAAAATAGTAAAATAGTAAGACAATACCAAAAGGAAAACTTGTATTTAAAATTTCTCCCTCTATCAGCATCTTCCATCTTTTATTTAGGTTACAAAATATAACTCCCTCTGAGTTCCTTCTATATCTTCTCTCTTTCATACTGAACTGATTAGCAGAATATCACCCTCTCTTTTTTTATCCTTCCTCTGATTTCTTTCTACTTTCTCCCTCTTTCTTTATTTTGATCTTCTGATCTTTTGGTGATGTACTTTCTCCATTACTCCTCTTGCACTTGATTATTTTAGTTTATTTGTTCCCTCTTTGACAAAAATGCCAAAGACATATATTCAACACTTGGCATCTTTAATATATGCAGACATAGGCTTTTTCAGGTTCTTCAATTTCTCCCTCTATCACCTTGCTTGTGACTAATTTGTAGTTCTATGATTACCTTAGGCAATTCCTAAAGTAAGATCCACTACATCAATTTGTATTAAATTAATGTCATGTTGTTTGATGTAGGGAAATCCCTCTATCTTTTACATAGCCTTTGATAAGGGTATCACCCCTGGTTTACCTCTTAGATACTCATAAGCATCCTTAGGTAATGCTTTTGTGAAGATATTAGCAATTTTCTCCTTTGTGTTAATATTTTCCATCTTCGACTCTTTATATTGAACCAATTCCCTTACATAATGATACTTGATTGCAATGTGTTTTGTCTTTGTATATATCATAGGATTCTTTGATATATTAATCCATGTGGTTGCTCCATGTAGATCTCCTCATGAAGATCACCATGAAGAAAATCACTCTTCACATCCATCTGATGTACTTCCCAATGATTAGTTGTTGTCATAGCCAGAATAAGTTGAATAGAATTCATTTGGGAAACTGGTATAAAATTCTTAGACTAGTCAATCCTAGGAACTTGGCAGAAACCTTTGGCAACCAAGTGAGCCTTGTGTTTGTCAACTAACCCATCTACTACAAATTTTGTCCAATAGATCCACTTACATCAAACAAGTTTTCTTCACTTAGGAAGAGGGACAAGATCCCAAGTGTGGTTCCTCATCAAGGAACTATGCTCTTCCTACATAGCTATATCCCACTCAGGAATACTAGAAGCCTCATGAAAGGACTATGGATCTAAGGTAGTAGTAATGAAGACATGTGGAGCATCCTAGAATTGTGAATGAGTCTTCCTAGTGTCTGATGGGTCCCAACGTAATCACCTCTAGACTGCAAGTTCTTTTTAGCCCAAAATGGACTAGAAGATGGAGAATCTAGAGGAGAATCGTCAACCTATGAATGATGACTAGGAGAGGAAGGATTTGAGTCCTCTAAATCACTCTCTACATTAGAAGTGGAGGTAGGAGATAGCTCAAGTGAATCTAACTCATCAAAAGATCTATCATGTATTCCAAGTGACTCTAATGTCAAAGGAGGAGTTAGAGAACTGATAGAAAGGGAGATTGAAGGTCCCTCCTCAAACTAAACACTCTTCTCAATGAACAACTCATGTGTAGTAGGGTGGAGCAACCGATAACCCTTCACACCTTAAGGATAACCTACAAATATGCAAGGTTTACTCTATGGATCTAAGGCCTTGCATTTCACTATAGGAATGTGGGCCCATGTAAGAGAGCCAAAAACTTGAAAGTGTTTAACTAATGGTTTTTGATAGTTCCAAGCTCCAAAAGAAGTAACTCCATTCAAGGCTCAATGAGGAACATAATTTTGGATATAACAAGCTTAGTTAATGGCCTCTGCCTAATGTTGTGGTGCAAGAGATCTAGAGTGAATCATATAGTTGGCCATTTCCTTCAAGGATCTATTTCCATTCAGCAACATCATTTTGCTGAGGATTGTACGAAACTAAATGTTGTAAATCAATCCCCTCTAAAGTGCAAAATATTTCAAATTGATGGTTGATGTACTCACCACCATTGTCTGTGTGCAAAAATTTGATGGATTTCTTGGATTGCTTCTCTAAAAAAGTTTTGGAGTCCTAAAAAATGATCAAATACCTCTGAATTTTGTTTGAGAAAGTGCACCCAAGTATGACCTAACTCTAGTATCTATTAAGCTCTCCATGCCTTATTTTGTCAAACTTTTCCTTAGGATTCTTACCAAGAATGTAACCTTGGCAAACACTGCCTGAGAACTAAACTAAAGGCAACCCTATGACCATGCTTTGCTAGTTGAGCTAATGCAAAGAGTAGAAATTAAGATGCCCAAACTGCTCATGCCATAATTTACTCATATCATTAGAGTGAGTGAGAAAAAAACATGAAGGAGGATTAGGAACAAAGTGTGAAAATAGATAGAGTTGTGACTGATGATCCGATCTTCCAACTGCAACTGCAGAATCACTATGCAACTCACGTATCTCCACTGAATCAGGAATGAACTCAACTCACTTGCCTGAACCTATGTGAGTGATCTAGTATACTAATAGGAGATTAGTTGATAATGAAGGTACATAGAGAACATCATGGAATATGAAATCCCCCACTTCAATAGACCCTCTCCCACAAACCTCAATAGGAATGTCATCACCCATCAAAATAGAAGGCATAGTACATAGCTCCAAGGATGCAAGTTCTTTCTTAGATGAAGCCATGTGGTGTGAACCACCTAAATCAAGAACCCAAGTGGATGGTGAGGAAGCAACTACAATAAATGCCTTACCCTTTCCTTTCTGCTTGTTGCTTTCTTTTTCCTTGTTAGACCCTTCATTAGAACTTTGTTTGACAAACTCAACAACATTGATATTATTCTTCTCAAGAATGTATGTCAAGTGATCAATTTGTCTCAAAAATTTATGCTCATCATGACCATGTCTCTTACAATAGGCACATTTGACCTTTTCTTTCTTAGTCTCATCACCCTTGGAAGATGGGGTATCAATAGTTGCTTTTGAAACAACCAGTATCTGATCCTTCTTTTCCTCACTATTATTTTGTTTCTCATCCTTACTATTATTGTTACTACTTTATCCTTTTTTCTTTTCTGTCTTGGTTGGCAGCCAAGGCATGTGACTTAGAGGACTTAAGAGTGCCCATCTAGATTAGCTTGTCCTATTCTTGAGTGAGATTGATAGAAAAATCATCTAAAGATGGCATGGTGAATTGAGTACCAGGTGCACCCTTAGTAGCAATAGAAGGTAGAGACAAACATAGAATATTTTGAACTTAGCTTAGAGAGAATACTAATAATCAATTGTTCATCTTTCTTTTTAAGTCCACATTATTTTAACTGCAACCTTAGTGACTTTAATTTAGTGAAAAAATCCTAGATTGTGTTGAAATTGCCTAGACTTGAACTAATTAGTTCATTTCCCAACATATGACCCCTCATTGAATCTTGTGTTCCAAATAGTATTTCTAGCTTTAGCCATATTTCATTTGGTGTATTCAAAGATTCAATGTGAAATATAAAATTAGGAGAAATAGACAAACACAATGTTCCATATGCCTTATCACATTTTTTAAACCACTTAGGCTTATCTTCATCTTTATTAGGTTTAGTTTCAAGTCCCATAGTTATCCTATTTAATCCAACTTTCCTTAAGTGAATTGTCATGCGTGATTTCCACTCTCCTTAAGTGAATTGTCATGCGTGATTTCCACTCAAAGTAATTGTATGGAGTTAGGATGGGCATATTTGTTTGATCCATGATGAAGAAATGCAGAGAAGAAATGCCAAAAACAAGAGAACCCAGTCATGACAATGCCCCCTCTTTTTACTCAATCAAAGAACCCCCCCAAAAAAATATGATTTGGAACTTTATTTTAGTGCATTTATAACTACCACTAGAAAGAAATACTTAGTGGTCATGATTTCAATGCATTACGAACCCTCATGAAGAGCATATGCTAGAAGTGAAACTTGGGCATAATAATCAAGGAAAAAAATAGCATCACTATGATCTACTCAAAAAATAATGCACTTTCAAAAAAAGAATCACCTCAATACGAGGTCGTATGAGAAATTTATGATCCTTTGAAGTTTCCAAAATGAGAACTATGCACAATCATAGTAGATAATTTACAATTTTTGAAAAATTTATGCATGAAAATTAAAAAACAACTCCACTAGTGGATAGAGCACAAAAAAATAGCAAAGGTCATAACAAGAATTGTCAAAATAAAATTCCATATGAGCCAGAACGAGGCATTTGAAAACTGTGTTCAAATCTATGACTACCAATGGAGAGGGGTATGGCTATAGCTTTCCATGCTCAATTTTGAAAAATATATAGATTGCATGCAAAAATTAAAAGATACCCAGATGGTTTTTTGATGCTGCGAGCAAAACCTAGAAAGATTTTTTCTTGCTAATGTACAAAAGACGTAGTTGTAGTGTAAATTAGACACCTTTAACAATAAAAAATGGCTCCAACAACCAAGAAATGACCCCAGCAACCAAAAGATGACATGCAAATGTTGAATCAGCTTTGTAAGTCCATCAATGGCATGCTGAAACCTACAATACTGATTGAAAACTCCAAATGTGCAAGTTAATTGTCAAATTTGAGATTGAAACCCCAGAGATTCAAAATGTTTTTGTCAAACTTTTTTTATTCTCAATATCCTCCAAATATGTAAGAGAAGAGCATACTTCATTTTTCAAAAAACTACAATAAGATTTATTATTCTCCCCCTGAATCTCTCAAATAAGGAAACTAAAATCTACTCTTGCACATAGATAAGCTCTAACACCATGTTAGAATCTGAAAAGATTGATAACCCAAAAAATTAGTGCAAAGAATAGATATCTAAACTATGAATGCAAATGATACAAAATCAAAATAGCAACATAGAGTTAGTCTCCAAGAGAGTAATGCAAATGCTAGAAGCAAAATAGCATTAAAAAGATGCAAAAGAAATCAATCCCAAATAAAAGCCAGGTAGCATGCTTATATAGACTAAGAAGAGGGAGGAGGTGGCAACACTGACCAATAAGGAAAAACCATCTATCAGACTAAAGATAGCAAAGTATCTTCCTAAGATAGCTAATGCATGCTCACATGTAGGAAGGTGACACCTCACAACCACTTTCTAAATAAGACATGCTTTATTAACCTAAGCAAGATTATTAAAAATGTAAGAAAAAACTAGCAATATAGGGAAAAATAAATAACCCACTAGGAAATGAAAAAAACTACACTAACAATTTCAAAAGTTGTTGAATGAGTACCTTTCTTGATTTGCAAATGGTTTAAGGTATATATAGTAGTACATATAGCTTCTCTCCAATACTTCAAAGCAACATTCTTCTCCATCATGAGTGTTTTGGCACAATCCATTATAGACCTATTTTTTCTTTCAACAATTCCATTTTGTGGAGGGGTCCTAGGTGCAGATGTCTGTCTTCTGATTCCTCTATCATTATAGGACATCTCAAACTCATTTGAAGTGAATTCTCCTCCTCTATATGATCTCAAGCATTTGAAACTTTTACCTATTTCTTTTTCAACTCTTGCCAAGTACCACTTAAACATTTGAAAAGCATCATATTTTTGTCTTAGAAGCATGAATGTCATCATCCTAGAGTAATCATCAACAAATGGCATTATGTACTTATCTCCTTAGTAGCTTTGCACTTAAATAAGTCCACACAAGTCAGTATGAAAAATTTCTAGTATTCCTTTAGAGGTATAAACTTTACTTTTAAAGCTTGACTTTGTCATCTTGCCTAGTTAACATTGTTTGCATACTATATTATTTGGTTTCTTCAACTTAGGAAAACCTCTAACTCTTTCCATGTTACTGATACTAATCAGATTATCAAAATTAACATGACATAATCTCTTGTGCCAAAGATATACATCATCAAATTTTGCAATAAGACAAGTAGCATCTTCTATATTTAGATAGAACAGATTACCTCTAGTTTGATCACCTTTTCCAATCAAGTTTCTAGTTGTGTCATATATCTTGGTAGTTTTGTTTTCAAATTCAACTTTACATCCCAAATTATTCAATTGTGACACACTTAACAAGTTATAATTCAATCCTTCAAAATAATAAGCATTATCACATGGAATCTTGTCTATGAGTTTGATAGACTCTTTTCCTTTTATCAAACATGGTGCACCATTACCAAACCTTACACTATTTCCATCATAACAAGTTAAAGTAATGAACTTACTTTTGTGTCCAATCATGTGATGTGAGCATCCACTATAAATGATCCTTTTGTCATTTTTGTTCACACAAGTCATAAGTGCAGTTGCCTCATCCTTATTAGATCCATCCTTCATTACAACATATACCACTTCATCATCATGTTCATCTAACTCATGTTCATCAGAAATGTAGCATGACTTTTTCCTTTGTCTTTGTAGTCTCTTCCATCATCTTCTCTTCTAGTTTTGTACTTGTTTCCTTCTGTATAGTTCTTCTTCTATGTACATCTTGCAACAATATGACCAACTTCATTGCAATTCAAACAAATGATGGGTAACTTACCTTTGAACTCACCTTTTCGTTAATGAAATATTCTTTTTAGTAATGCTTCCAATTGTTCAATATCTTCCTCATCTATGTTGTTATCACTTGATGCATATTTTATCTTTCTTTTCTTCTTCTTTTGTTTCACCTCCTCAAAATCATTCAATAACAATTTTTCTTTGAAAATTGATTAAATACTCTCTAGTTTGTAGTTGTCAAAATTAGATAGCTCAAAAGTAGTGAGTCTACCTACTAGACCTTCAAGGGTTAGATGATTTCCTAGTATACATCTTAACTCTTGGATTGTAGAAACTCTTGACCCACCTCATAATAGGTGTATCATAGTCATGCACTAGGCCTTGCTTAAGAATAATATATTCAAACTAAGAACTATTTCTCCCACTATGAGGTGCATTTAATCTTATCAACCTAGGGACATATACTTGAAATGGTCGGCACAGTATGTGCATTAGGTCTCTTAATGAATCGCTAAGCTTTTGCTACAGGAAAGTAAAAATGAAAGGAAAAGAACTTACACCATTGCTGTAGGAAACTAACACACTTAACTCTATGAATACTGGAAATACAATGAAAAGATAACAAATATTCCAACTTGGCTCATCCACTAAAAATGTTCTCACATATGCTGCAAGAACATTCACAAAGTGTGATGCTACAGGAAGAAACTCACAACTTCTAATTAAGAAACTAAGAATGCTTGGAAATAAATCTATTCTATCCAAATCTAATCCACCTTCCAAGTGGGCCCCCTTGGTTGGCTTCTCTAAATTACTAACATAAGATAGAAGCCAAAACTATTTCATTAGATTTTAGAAATTTGTTACATAACACAGAATTGTAAAAACACAACTATAAAAGTTAATAGTCTATTCTCTTAAACTATTTCTTCTAAGTGGTTCTAAAACTTAACACACTTCAATTGATTCCTATGTATATAGGAAATCAACATTTATTCCATAACAAAAAAGTAAATGACCTAACTTATAATCCACAAGAAAGAAAATAGGAAGATAACAATTGAAGGCGGGAAGAAGGAATAATGGCTTAAGGCAGGAATAATAAAGTCTGAACATCTGCTTACCATAGAGTAAATGTAGATAAGGTAAAAGTCTTCATAGTTCCTCTTTACTCACTGTCAAGTCTTGTGGAACTATTACAACTTCCTTCACTATGGTTGCACCTTGGCAATCTCTTCTCCTTAAATGTTGTTGACACTTAGCTTTTGAATTCCTCCAATCATCTTTTAGTCTTCATTAATACATTAGTTATAACACAAAACATGCTTGCAAATAAATATTTATCAAATTAAATTCAAATATAAGAACACACATTCTAATAACTATATGAAACACTGCATTCTATGTATAATATTAGCAAAAGATGGCATAGTTTCTATCACATAGGTTTATCATAGATTCGGTAAACATAGGTCCAAAAATGTTTTAACAAAGATAAATAGAGTATCAACAAAGTATCTTAAACATCATAAAATAAAGGAAAATTTTGGTCTCATCATCTGCCCCCTACCAAACTAATGCTTGTCCTCAAGAATTGCACTTCCTTGTTAGTGACTTGAACTCTCCAATTTCTATTCTTCCCTTTCTATTGCTCTTAAAAGTGTAGTAAAATCCTCTAGTTCTCTTGCACACTTCTCTTCTATGATCTTCCTGGAGCTTTTCAAATCTATCAACATTAATGTCATACAAGGGCCATAGGAACATTGGAGGCTACATTGTTAAGGGACACCACAACTCTAGTCTAGGCTACTTCCCTAATTCTAAATATTTTGGAACTCTATGAAGTGTTTCTTCCAAGTTAATAGGGATGAGTGGTTTTGATTTCTTAAGAGATTTAGGTAGTCTAGCCCACCTACTCCTAGTACTGGTCATGGCTCTCTAAAATGAAAAGTAGGGCAAATTTTCATATTTAGCATAAACCTTAGTTTTGGAAACAAAGATCTTCTCCCTCACTTCTAGATTCTTATTTCCATAGGTCAATGTGAACCAATGCCTAAGCATTTTATCTAGCTTGTTACTTTCTGCTCCTAAAGGTAAAGGTTTTTTTCTTTCCTCATCCTTGTAGTTATTCAACTGCCTATCCTAATTCACTTCATTAGACATCCATGACATGAGGACTTTTAGGTGTACATCTCCTATGTAAAGTAAGGGATTCAATTTAGTCTCTGAAGGAATAACAAAATTATGAACATATAATTTACACAATAAGTTTTACCACCATGGTGGCAGAGTCTGATATAGTCCATAAAATTCATGTGCTGATCTAAACTTTGCATTCACATTCTTGAGGATTAACATTAATTGAAAGAAAAGAAATATTTCTTTCAAGAAGAGAGCATAAACTCTAGGTGGTGGCCTACAAGCAAGGGCCTGGTCAACTAGCTTAAGAGCATGGTTCATGCGTTGTTTTTTTCTTTCTAGCTGTTCCTTTAATTTTGCAATTTCCTCTTTTTCTTTTCTTCTTTCCACAATGCCTCAGCAAACAAATACTATCCATACAATTGAAAGAGGAGTTTCTATAGTGTGATAGTGATGTTGTCTTCTTCATGATGTCTTTTCCACTTTCTTTTTTCCTACCATAGATGTTCTACTAAACTAGTGATCCATGTTGATCTATGTGTAAATAAGCTAGTGTTTGGATCAACATATTCAAGAACTATCTCATCCCTATAGCTAGAAGTGCCTGGTAAGTCTATTGGGGTATCATCTAGATTTTTTTAAATTTATTCCCTATACTCTTCAGTAAGATTATCAGGAGTGCTTGTAATCTTAGGATGAGGAGGAGAATGATTGAAAACAATTTTCACAAGGGATTCCCTAGTGGATTTTTTACATAGAATAGGATCCTTAGAAACTTTCCCTCTCATTCTAGGGCTTCTCCTTACATGGGTTTGTTCTTGTGTTGTAACCTTTAGCCTACTTTTCCCCTTGGGTGTTTTTGCTATAGGACCCTTCTTTGTTCTCTTTTGTTTTACAATTGTAGGGCTTGATTCTTGCTGAAAAAAATTTCTTCTGGGAGTTTTTCATTTTCTCTTAGCTTTGCTAGTAGAAATTTTAGGAATTTCTTGGATAGGTGGAGGCATATTTTCTTGAATAGGGGTAGTTTCTTGTTCATTTCCTTGAGTCTTTTCAATTTCAGCCTCTTGAATGTTTTTTTCAGTAGGCTCACTAGTGGGAGCTACATTTCCCTCACTATGTTGTTCACTAGGGCTAGCTTGGGGTTGCAAGGCTTTAAGTTACACAAATTCATCCCACGTTAAGGGGGATACAACCCTAAGTGACCTCTCTATTAACAACTTAATTAAAGGATGATGATTAATAGAATTCTCTTTTCCTTTTTAAGTCTCCTCCACACTAATGCAAAGCATATTATACAAGAAATATGGAATATTCACAGCAAGATTATGCCTTACACAACTAAGAAGCTTGAAATTATGTGCACGCAGGTATGAAAATCTACCTTCACATGTAAAATACCTGATTATGTGCATGGCTAATTCATTGTATGGTGGTGGCAATGACATTCTCTTACAACCTTGTTTTGTGACATCCAATTGAGGATCAAGTGGCCTAGTAAATTGGGCTCTTACTGACCTAGCGTCATTCATGTTGGGGTAGTTTTCTCCAACTACATGTAACCCAATTATCTCAACGATGCACTCCTCTCCTGCAACTATTGTTAAGCCCCAAATAGAAGCTTCTCTCTCGTAGAATGTCCTAGTAAATTTTGTAGCTACCTCTTCATCATATGTAGTTAAGCTCAAGAAATACCCTAGCCATCCACATGCATTAAACCTTTTTATAGATTCTACATTTGAGAGAAACATAGTGTGCTCTATCGACTCTCTCCTTTGCAACTGCCCACCCATTTCATTAACACTTCCTCTGTTTACTCTATTTTCTCCCTTTTTGAATCCAAGCTTCAAACTACTGCATTATTCTTCAAACTCATCACACTTCTTTGTTTTAGGAAGTAATTAACTGTCATAACAAATTGTTATGCACAATAATTAAGCTTTGAATGAAGGTAAATCATAAATTTGTGTGAGAATCGTCTGGAAACAGGGTTCAGATGATGAAAAAAATTTAAACATAGGTCACATCATAGCTTGACATAGAAAATCATTCAAAAATAGGGAGTACAATACCTCACTTTACATACTTATGGCAATAAATTTTTATTAATGAAGGGTAATGTGAAGATTTAAAAAATCATCATGGATAAATAGACATCCCTTTGGATATTATGACCTTTCCTACCCCCTGCTAAATTTATACAAGTGTCCTCACATGTCAGACCCAGTATAGGTAAGGGCTAGCATAATGCCACCATTATGTAGATTATGAAGTATTAAATATAAGAAACAAAATCTATGGACTATAAATGAAATATAATTTGAAACTATTATACCCGTCAATCTAATTGTTGCATGTACCAAAAGGTGGTAGAAATAATATCAGTGGCAACATCCATTAGCATTTCATAGAATTTTATTGAAAACATGGAAAATTTGATGACATGGAAAGTGGTTGGATGAAAGATAAAGAAATGAGATGAGGTGGATGGGTGGAAGGTAAAGAGATGAGCTGGAAGAAAAAGTGAATAGAAAAATGAACTTTATGCAAACATAAAGTCATTATTATGAGCATGCACAAAAAAAAAAAACTAATGTTGAAGAGTAGCAGTAAAAAGGTTGACACCTTTAGCTATAGGAAGAGTTACTTGAGTCATATTTGAAACCAGCTATTGGAACTACTGTAGGAAATCCACTTTTGTTTGCGGCCATTTGCATAACTTGAGTCAGTGACCATTAACTAATAATTTGAAAGGTACTAGATCAATGGTAGTTAGTTGAATAGTTCCATTATCAAAGACATGACAAATTTCATATGGTCCTAGCCATCTTGTCTATAGCTTCCCTAGCATATCCTTGAATTTGGAATCATATAGGAGTGCCCAATCACCAACTTGAAATTTTTAACTAATAATATGAGAATCATGTCATTGTTTCCTTTTTTTTGTACTAGTTCAATATGTTCCAAAGCAACTTTGTGCATCTCATACAAAGAGTTAAGATGCAGAAGACATTATCTTTGTACTACAGGAAGTTCAATATCTAATGCCAAGGCTATCCTTAGAGTTTTATGTTCAAATTTAATTGGAAGCATTGCCACCTTTCTGTATAGGAGCTCAAAGGGTGTGAATCTTATAGTAGTCTTCCAGGTTGTTCTGTAAGCCCAAATAGCTTCTTGTAATCTGCTGGTCCAATCCCAATAGTGCAAATGGACTATTTTTGTTAGAATATTTCCCAGTTCTTAGTTTTTAACCTCTGCTTGTCCATTAGCTTGTGGATGATAAGGACTAGATTTCCAGTGCCTAATGTTATACTATTTCATCATTTCTAAGATCATATTAGAGGTGAATTGTGCACCTTGATCAGTGACTAGCTCTTTGGGTACACTATAGCAAGTAAAAATCTCTTCATACAAGAATTCAAAAACTTTTTCATCACAGGCATGCTTCATAGCCTTAACTTCAACCCATTTTGTTAGGTAGTTAGTGCACACCAGAATATAGGACTTCCCATTAGATGGACGATCAATTGGACCAATGAAGTCCATTCCCCATTTGTCAAATGGTGCTAATGCCATCTAAGGATTAAGAGGCATTTCATTTGTTCTAGTTGGTCAACCCATCCTTTGACACTAGTTGCACTTTCTTGTATAGTTGACTACATCCTTATGAAGTGTAGGCCAATAATAACTAGTTTTCAGGATTTTGAAAGCTATTCTTTTTGCTGCAAAGTTTCCTTCACATGGTTCATTATGACATGCATATAGAATGTCATATGTCTCATCTTCTCTCACACATCTTCTCATAACTTGATCAGGTCTAGTGTAAAACAAGAGATTATCTATCCAAGAGAAACAAAAACTTTTCTCTACAAGAAGCTTCTTTTCCTTGTAAGAAAAATGTGCTAGTATTTTATTGGCTACAATGTAGTTAGCAATGTCTACATACCATGGAGTTTGAATGGTAATATGAAATAAATGCTCATCTGAAAATATATCATCTACCAAAGTAGTGTCAGTATCATCATGATGGATTCTTGGTAAATAATCAGCTACAACATTGGCTTTTCCAGGCTTATCAACAATAGTTATATCAAATTCTTACAATAATAGTGATGACGGGCCACACCACCCATACCAACTAACAACAAAAAATGCAACAAGATGGAGATAGAGAGATGACAAAAAAAATGCTTCATAAAGCATCCATTAATACTTGAAATCCATTAGAAGAGATTACATTTGAAGAGCTTACAATTCAAGAACTTCTATTTCTCAGACTTCCATTAGAAGAGCTTCGATTTCTCCAACTTCCATTAGAAGAGCTTCCATTTCTTGAACTTCATTACAAACGATTATAAGCCTTGCTTAAATAGGCACTTCTAACCCAAGACATTACAAACACAAGCAATGTGGGATAAAAGGTAAATACAACTACCTTTAAATAAATATTAAATTCCCACCCAAATACAACTAAGCACCCAACAAATATTAAATGCATGATTTAAGGAACTTGCTACCTACACACCTTGATTAATGGAATGACAACTATTTTTATTATTTTCTATTTATGCCACCCATGCACCTTGAAAATAGAGATTCCTCTTTTCTCCACTTTTCCTATTTTCTATTTTTAATTATTTTCCTTCCATTTTCGTCACTTTCTCTCTCCTCCACAATTTTTTTTTTTTTTTTCTAATAATTTAATTTTTCCATGCAAGATGCTCCTGCATCAGACTCCCCTGGTAGATAGAAAAGTGTGTCCCACACTTTGATGTTAAAAGAGAGATATAGAACCATCTTCATCTTCACCACAAGCTTCCACCTCAATAGGGACAAGAAAACCAACATGCAAATCTTCCACATTTTTTTTTTTTTTTGCTGATGCATGATGCTCCTGTATCTGACTCCCATGGTAGGAAAAATTTTGTGAGTATGGATTCACAAAATGAAGTAGCCACTATTGAAATTTTTTTTTCTTTTCCTCCAACACATAGCTGGAACAAGTATCCGATGCTAAAATTTCTCCTTCTTTCTTCTTTTCCAACACCTTGCTGGAACAAGTGTTTGCTGCTGAAAATACTCCTTCGCAATGAACTCTAACCAAGTATAACTCTCATCCTCATCCAATCTTGTTGAATTAATCACACCTGCAATAAATCCAGCAACACCATACCAATCTTCCTTTGCATACCACACATGACTAACAAGATCCTCATGCAAACCATCATCAATATCTTTTAAACTCATATCAAAGACAACATCCCATGATTCATAAGAATTTACCTATTTGACATCTTCATCTTCACTTGCCTCTTTTATGTCATCAACAATGCACACAACTACTCCACTTGCTTGATCTCCAACTAAGGCACTATACTCTTCCTCCATTTTTTTAGTCTTCCAATCACCTTCATCTACTTTTGGCATACAAATCTGGTTATCTTCATGCTCTTCCTCTTCTCTTTCATCTTCTTCAACTTCTGGTTCGCAAATAATTTTCTCTTCATCTGCTTGCTCTTCCACTGGATCATCTTCCTTTTCCACATCCAAGGAATTATCAACATCTCTTTTCTGGTGACATGCTCTTCGTTTCTGCAACTTAGCTTCTAATTCATTCACTTGCTTCTACAAATCAACTAGCAATGATTGTTGATTTCTTGCTCTAAATTTCTCAAGTCGAGGAATCCTCAGAATCCATCCAATCACAAAAGTCATCTTCTTCTTTCTCTTCTCCATAATCAAGTTTTCAGAAGACAAATCTCGTCCAAAACAAGAACCTTGTGCAAACTACCTCACAGTCGGTGCTCTGTCTACACAATCAAGAACTTCTTCACAAACTTCACCCAACTCAAGGTCCTGGTGCAAACTGCCTCACGTTCGGCGATCTGTCCACACACTCAAGAACTCCTGCTCTGATACCACTGATGACGGGCCACACCACCCATACCAACTAACAACAAAAAATGCAACAAGATGGAGATAGAGAGATGACAAAAAAAATGCTTCATAAAGCATCCATTAATACTTGAAATCCATTAGAAGAGATTACATTTGAAGAGCTTACAATTCCAGAACTTCGATTTCTCAGACTTCCATTAGAAGAGCTTCCATTTCTCCAACTTCCATTAGAAGAGCTTCCATTTCTTGAACTTCATTACAAACGATTATAAGCCTTTCTTAAATAGGCACTTCTAACCCAAGACATTACAAACACAAGCAATGTGGGATAAAAGTTAAATACAACTACCTTTAAATAAATATTAAATTCCCACCCAAATACAACTAAGCACCCAACAAATATTAAATGCATGATTTAAGGAACTTGCCACCTACACACCTCGATTAATGGAATGACAACTATTTTTATTATTTTCTATTTATGCCACCCATGCACCTTGAAAATAGAGATTCCTCTTTTCTCCACTTTTCCTATTTTCTATTTTAAATTATTTTCCTTCCATTTTTCGTCACTTTCTCTCTCCTCCACAATTTTTTTTTTTCCCTTTTTTTTTTTTCTAATAATTTAATTTTTCCATGCAAGATGCTCCTGCATCAAATAGTAACCATCTTGCTAACCTACCTATTATAGAAAGTTTTTTCATGATATATTTAATTGTTGCATGATTAGTATGAACAAATATGGAGTAGCCAATTATGTAATGCCAAAATTCATTGAGGGCATAAACTACTCCTAGCAATTCTTTTTCAGTCATAGTGTAGTTTAGCTCTAGTCCATGAAGGCTCTTATTGATGTAATAGATGGCATTTTTAATATTTTGGGATTTATGTGCTAGGACTGCACCTATGGCATAATTAGAGGCATCTAAATATATGAGAAAAGGTAAATTCCAATCAGGGCTGTAGTCAAAAGTTTCTTAAGCTACAGTAAGGCTTCATTACATTTGGATGTCCAACTAAATTCATCTTCTTTTGTGAGTAACTTATACAAAGGACTAGTTATTTTGTTGAAATCTTTTATGAAATGTCTATAATACCTAGCATGACCCATAAAGGATCTTACATCTTTTGATTTTGTAGGTACAGGAAATGTTTGAATTACCTCTGTCTTAGATGGGTCCACTTGTATTCCTGCAGCGGATATGAAATGACCGAGTACCATGCCCTCCTGCATGAGTATGAAACACTTTCCATTGTTAAGTTCCAAATTATGTTCTTGAAATCTTACCAAAACCTTTTCAAGATTCACCATTGCTTCTTCAAAAGTGACTCCAAATGTTGTGAAGTCATCCATGTAGATTTCCATACAATCATGTGATATATCAACAAAGATACTAATAATTGCTCTTTGAAATGTTGCAGGAGCATTACATAGACCAAATGGTAAAATAGAATATGCAAAAGTACCCCATGGACACATAAATGTGGTTTCATCTTGATCTTCAAGAGCAATACTAATTTGATTATAACCACTATACCCATCTAGAAAAGAGAAATACTTCTTTCCAGCTAGCGTGTCCAAAACTTGATCTATGAATGGTAAAGGAAAGTGATCCTTTTTAGTAACCTTGTTCAATTATTTGTAATCTACACAAATTCTCCATTTTCCTCCCTTTTTAGGCACTATAACATGACACCTTTCTACTATCAGATATAGGATAAATAAAATTAGCATCAAGTAATTTTTGCAATTCAGTTTTAACTATCTCTCTAAGGCTTGGATTTATCCTTCTCTGGGGTTGACGAAGTGGTAGATAGCCTTCATTGATGTATGTCCTATGAGTGCATAGTGTAGGAATCAATCCTTTCAAATCACTATAATCCCATACAAAGTCCTTTTCATGCCTTTGAAGCAATTCTTTTAATTGTTCCATCTATGTGGGTGTTAACTTAGGATTAGCATGGAGATTATGACCTTTAGTCAGTTCAACAGTAGTGGTGGACTCTATCATAGTAGTTTTATAAATTGTAGTTGCTCCTAATTCACAAGGTAAAAGTGGATAAAGGATTTTAGGTTCTTTAAGAAAAGTACAATTCTTATCACATTCCTCATATGTGATCAATTCTAACACAAAACTTTTAGATACATCTTGCTCTACCACACAAGTGTTAGCGAGGATACTCTAAAATATTGAATCTTCTTCTTGCAATTTTAGAAAAGATTTTCTATGCAACATCATGTGTTGTACTATAGAATTTAACTCTTCTTCTTCATCTCCTAAATTTGGCCAAATAGATCTACTCGAATCTGGTAATGGTTGGGCTGGAGGATATAAATCAAATTGCTTTGTTGCTTGCCCATTTGATATGGTCATATTCCCTGATCTGCAACTTATATTTGCATCAACTGTGGCTAACCATGGTCTACCTAAGATGACAAGATAACAAAATAGATTAACTTTAGGGGACAAAATCATGAAGTTTGTAGGGTACTCTAGAGAATCTAAGGTTACAACTATGTTTTCTATCATCCCATCAAGGGTGATAGTGGATCTATCTGCAAGCTACAAAAAAATTTGTGTAGCCCTTAGTCCTTCTATTTGTAACTTCTTCATGGTATCTTTGGTCATAACATTTATAGCAGCTCCAAGATCTATTAAAGCATTTTTAACAAACTAACCATTTATACTGGTATTCACTACTGGAATTCTTGGATCAGATTATTTTGGTGTAATCACTTTCCCTAGCATGATGTTAGCCAATTGTCCCACAACATGGAGTGTGGTGGGGTCCTTCTTCTTCCTTCCAAATTTCTTTGAGTGGGCTTCCCTAATAGCTTTTCCATGGACTAGAATGTCCTTAATAGCTTGAAATAGTGGTATTTGGACTTGTATATTTTTCAACTGATCAACGATGTCAAAAGATTGTTCCTTACTTTGTTTTGGTTTCTTTTGTATCAATTTTTCTAGAAAAGGAGGTTCTACTACTGGTTGAACTGGTATTGACATGGTGATAATAGGTGAGTCAACAGTTTTAAAAATTGAGGGTTCTGATGTTGTAGGAGAATCTAGTATTTCAATTGTAAGAGGTGGTTTAGGCACTGGTAAAGTTGTACCAGATCTCAAATGTATATCAGCAACATTCAGGGTGTAAGCAGGATATTGCTGAGTATCAACACTATACATGGGCTCCTGTGGTTGTTGGCTATTTGGGTTTGGCTGAGGTTGTGTAGGTAACTATGTTTGCTTTTGAGGTCTAGGATTTGTAGGTGGTGGCATTAAAGTAGGCTTTTGAACTAGAGGGGGTAATTATGGAGCACCAGTATTTTGGTTAGGCCATTGTTGAGATCCCTTCCATTGGTTCATAGACTACCAATTCCCTTAGGGTGGTTGCCATTGGTTCTACTAGTTTTGCTAGTAGTTTTGTTTGTTCTGTTGGTTCTATGGCCATTGGTTACTTTGTTGATTAGGCCAGGGTGGTTGGGAATTACCATTGAGATTGTTTTGGGTTATTTTGTCCAACATTGTTCCAATTGGATTGATTTTGTGGAGAACCTTGGGAATTACAGCTTTGCCATTGATTATCATATGAATTTGAAATTTGCAAAGGGTCCTAAGGCATACCTTGATGTTGGGCCCATGGTTGGCATTGAGGAAGAAAGAATATTTTCTCATCATCTCCATCTATCTTGACGTATTTAGTTGGAAGATGTTGGTTCTCCATGCTTGCAACCAGTTTACATTGGCAATCCTTCTTTTGCTTCTGGCAATGAGGACAATACTCAGCTAGTTGTAATTCAGCTTCTGCTTGTTTCTTCTTTGCAGTCATTGTATCCAGATGTGTAGCAACATCATTGATGATATATTTTTTGAAATCTACCAATAGGTTAGATATCTCAAGCTTCGAAATGCCTTGAGTGATTCCTTTAGTGACTATGGAATGAGGTCCTCAGCCTTTCTTCATGGTTGACCTTGAATAGTTCTAATAGATCTTCTTCACATCACCCTAGGAAGCTTGATATACATCATCGCCAGCCATCAAGTCCAATGCTTCTAAATAGTCATCATTCACACCTCTCAGAAAGACTAGCTTTTGCAAATCTTCAAGCAATGTATGCTGAGGGTTCTTTTGCAATGTGTATAGGAAATGCAAAACATAGTCTTCCAGTGTTTCTTCCTCCTTCTATGATATCTTGAAGATATCATCCCCTCTTGAACCAGATGCTTTGCAATATTCTTTATAGTTATCCAAAAATAGAGCTTGCATTTCATCCCAAGATCCTGTTGCATTAGCTCCTAAGCTCATGAACTAGCATAGAGTTGATTCTTTCAACATTGCTGGAAACAATTTAAGCTTATGGGAATCCATCCTATAGTCAAAACTATGACAAAGTATGTCAAACTCAAACAAGAAAGTATTAGGGTCTTCGGTTGCAAGGCCATAGAACTTTGGAAGAGTAGTGGGAGGTATGTTCTTAAGATTAGCATTGGTTTGAAAGTAGGCTATGCCATGACTAGAGGAATCAGATTATGAAGTTGCTACCAAAAAGGGGCATTGGGTACTAGATGATTAACAACTGGTTGATTCAGAGTAGTGTTATCAAGAAAACTAGCCAATGCTTTAGTGAAAGGTTGAAGACCGCTTATCTCTATTGGTTCAGCTCTTGATGATGATGTTGTGGGAAAAACATGACTTGCATCTTCAAAAGGTAACTCAACTTCTTCTTCTTCAACTTCTTCATTCAAATTAATAGATCCTCGTGGAAGAAATCTGCCATGTTCATCTCGTCATCTTCCTCTTCAATGCATGCAATTAAAATTTTCACACTAGTGAAAGAAACTTCAAACTAGAGATTTCTAAAAAACTTTATCTATGATCTAAGACTCAAAATTGCTCCTAGCTTGACACCATCACTGGCAATGGCATCAAAAATGACCTGCCTCACAATAGGTCTATCATATTAATGCACTACATCTTGCTTAGGAATAATATATTCAAACTAAGGACTATTTCTCCCACTATGAGGTTCATTTAATCTTATCAACCCAGGGACATATACTTGAAATGGTCAGCATAGTATGTGCACTAGGTCTCTTAATGAGTCACTAAGCTTGTGTTGTAGGAAAGTAAAAATGCAAGGAAAAGAACTTACACTATTGCTATAAGAAACTAACACACTTAACTCTATGAATACTAGAAATACAATGAAAAGATAACAAATATTCCAACTTGGCTCATCTACTAAAACTGTTCTCACATATGCTGCAAGAACATTCACAAAGTGTGATGCTATAGGAAGGAACTCGCAACTTCTAATTGAGAAACTAAGAATTCTTGGAAATAAATCCATTCTATCCTAATCTAATCCACCTTCCAAGTGGGCCCCCTTGGTCAGCTTCTGTAAACTAGTAACACAAGATAGAAGCCAAAACTATTTCATTAGATATAAGAAATTCATTACATAACACAGAATTGTAAAAGTTAACAATTTGTTCTCTTAAACTATTTCTTCTAACTAGTTCTAAAACTTAACACACTTGGGTCAATTCCTATATATATATATATAGGAAATCAAGATTTATTCCAAAATAGAAAAGTAAATGACCTAGCTTAAAATCTGCAAGAGAGAAAATAAAAAGATAACAACTAAAGGCAGGAAGAAGGAATAACGACTTAAGGTGGGAATAATAAAGTTTGAACATCTGCTCACCATAGAGTAAATGTAGAGAAGGTAATAAGTCTTCATAGTTCCTCTTTAATCACTGTCATGTCTTCTAGAACCATTACAACTTCCTCCACCATGGTTGCTCCTTAGCGTTCTCTTCTCCTTAAATGTTGTTGATGCTTAGCTTGTGAATTCCTCCAATCATCTTTCAGTCTTCATTAATAGGTTAGTTATAACACAAAACATGTTTGCAAATAAACATTTATCAAATTAAATTCAAATATAAGAACACACATTCTAATAACTATATGAAATACTGCATACTATGTATAGTATTAGCAAAAGATGGCATAGTTTCTACCACATTGGTTTACCATAGGTTTGGTAAACATAGGTCCACAAATGTTTTAACAAAGATAAATAGAGTATCAAAAAAGTATCTTAAACATCATAAAATAAAGGAAAATTTTAGTGTCATCAACTCTAATGGCATAAATAAGCAATAATGTCCTCAAGACTTTACTTAGCACAGTATCATCATCTATTTTACCAGTAGTAATTTTTATTGCACTAACAACTTTGTTTATCCTAGCAACATATTGAGCAATATTCTCACTTTCTTTCATTCTCATGTCATCAAACTTACCTATGAGACTCTCTAACTTGGCTCTTTGAACATTGTTGTCTCCTCAATAGATGGTGGCTAGAGCATCCCATGTCTTCTTTGCACTATTAAGACCTTTGATACCATCAAATTTGGCATAGTTTAGGGTAGAGGCAATCTCCAACATTGCCAAATTGTGTTCTTTATTTTTCTTCATATCTTCAATAGTATTGAGCTTGGGTATTTCTCTTTTTGACATCTTGATCTTTGTGCTTCTAGTACCTTAAAACTAATCCTCTTAAGTAGATGGATCTAATACCAATTGTTGAAATTCTTTTAGAATAACTAAGATGGGGGTGAATTGGTTATTCAAGGTCTATATGTACAAATAAAACATTTCACAATTTAGTGAACCCATAAAACATTCTTATCCATGTGTGCATTCATTGTGTATCAACTAAAACACATATGTTATTGTCAAATCAACTTGTAGAAATGTAAAGCATGAAGCACAACACATCCATCAGCACATTTGAAACAATGATTTAATGTGTGAAACCCAATTTGTGAAAAACCACTAGTAACATGCTACTCCATTTTCACTCTTCTGAAGTGATGCCCTATTAAAGGCCAACCCTATTAAAGTTTACAATACACATTGTTAAATGTGACCTGGTTAAGGGATTTTAGTCACCCTGCTAAAAGTGAGCCTTGTTAGATGACTTTAGGCCATTCACTTGGAATGCCACCCTATTAAAGGATTTTCCAATGACTATTAAGTCAACCTCACTCCAAAGGATTTACCCTACACTGATACAATTGTTAGAAAGTAATAGTAGAGCTTTGATTTGATACAACTTACAACCTTACTTGTAGATTATAGATCTTTGTTCACTCCTCAACACTTCTTGGCTTTCATTCTATGCAGCTCTGACAACTTGTTCACCCTTCAAGCATTCATCCTCTTAAGCCTTCTTTCTTAGTATGCTACTGCAAACTTCTTCACTTGGGTCACTTGATAAAGCAAAAGTCTTTTTCCTTGTCCTTATCAAATTTTCCCATCAAACTCTCTAACTCATTTGCTTCATGACTAGACATTCCTATATATAGGAAATTAGAACATTTTCCTACTCATTATCCATCATCAAAAGTGGGATTTTTGATGGATTAGGTAGGGTACAATGTATCTACCCCATACCTTGTCTTCTCCAAAAACTTCTCTTAGAATCCTTTTGAATTCACCTCCAAAATGGTTACATGATATTTTGTGCCACCAGCTCATCAATCTTATCTTTCTCTTGATTCACAAGTTCCAAGAAAATAAACTTTTCAACTTTTATTTGGCGAACCTTTGTTCTTTGTCATAATGTAGTAGCTCAGCATTATCAATCTTCTGATGCTTAGCACATACTGTGTCACTCAGCATCAATTGTAAAATCACTCGACATCAACTGGATTTTACTAGTGCTTGACATCAACTACAAAGTTACTCGACATCTACTAACTTGCTTGACATCCACTAGAATTTTCTTTCACTCAGCTCCAACTAACTTTTCACTCGGCTTGAACTAACTTTTCTCGGCACATACTATCCATTGGTTAAGCTTGGAAAATGAACTTGTTTAACTTTATTCTTTTGAAATTTCTAAGTGTAGCCAGCCATTTTGTAACCTTGAGTAGATCATCAATACATTATATTATCACTGTCTTAATTGATTCTTGTACTTTGTTACATAATCATAACTCAACCTTTCCTCTAGGTACTTTTCTTACATCTTATTGATCAAATCCTCCTCAAAAATCAACTAAGTGATGGTACTTGAAACATATAAACAATTGTCTTACTAGCAAATAGTAGGTTTGACATTATTGACAAAACAATGATTGAAACACACAGTCTTCTTCAACAATCAATGATATTTTCAATCAAATATCAACAACTCTTTGCTGAATTATCTCGTGACAAAAAGAAATGATTATCAATAAAATCCAACACAACCAATCAAAAATTACATATATAAAATGAAAAAATTATTTTAATAGAAATATTCAAAAGTACCATAATATAAGTGCAATTTTATGATATTTGTGCAATTTCTAGGGAAAACTAATATCCCAAAGTGAATTGAAAATATTAGTCCTTGCCATAAAAGACAATGACTAATAATAACAAACATTACAAAGATCATATCTATGTAAGAAGCTAAAACACTGCATTTATATTGGTTACATTAGACATTATTTACCAAGGAATTAAAAAAAATCATTTTTCCACAACAAATATGAATTAAAATCTTTTGACCAAATTATGTGAAGCGAGAGTTATAAAGTTTGATCTAATAACTTTCTTAAAGGAAGGGAGTTGTTAAAAAATCAAAGATATCAAATTTCTTCCATATCCAGCCAATCATTTATTTATGGTAAAATGATTTTAATTAACCTTGAAATTAGTAATACATCTAACCATTTTATTACTTTCTTTAAAAAGGATATATTATAAATTATAAATTTAATAACAAAGTAGACATGTTTCCTTGATAGTATTATACACAACCTATTTCATTCGACACAAGTCCACTATGCATTCAAATTGTTTGAATATGACAAGATAATGATTTTAAAACCTTCCAAGATTGCCAAATTTTTTAGTTCATTGTTAGTCTTGGTTACTCACAAGTTAGAAACACACATGAAGAACTATCTAATTAAAAAAATAGAACATTGCACCAATGTCATTAGACCTTGAGTTTCATTTTGTAGCATCATAAAATATCATCTTGAAAATTTTCATCTTAAGACTGATTCAAAATAATACATTAGACATTAACAAATAATTTATTAGCACTATAATAAAGTTTATAATACTTTTTAAATGAGTGGTATATATATTACCATTAAAATACAAATTTATAATCTATTTTATTTTAGTCATAGCTTCAATATATGAAATTTTATTTTAAAAATAATAATTATCTTACATGTTATATTTTTATAATACCAAAATAACTTTCTAATAACACATTAATTAGTTTGTTGTGATTGCATCTTTAAAAAACTAATTTTTATACACTAAAAATAGCTTTAGAAAAAGTCATTTTCTTACCATCATACATGCTACAATCGACTAACTCAACTAATTAGGGACTTTATATGGTCTAAGTGGGGGAATAAGAAGGCATTCTAGTTACTTATTGGATCCATTGCATTCAACCAAATGATAAATGAGGATTGGATATTATAGACTTGTACATCCAAGGTATTTGCCTCACTAATAAGTGGATTATAGGGTCTTAGATGGTGATGCACCATGGAAACATCTAATTCACCATCCTATCCAAATTGCTATAGTTGGACACTCTTGGGATTTGGTTAATTAGAGTGATGAACTTTTACTTACGCATAGTTTAAATTGCATGACTCAACCCCCCTTAATTCTATTTTGAAAGCTTGGCAAATAACCTCAAGAAAGTTGTCTTGATTTGATCAATCCTTGAGCCATGGCTAAAGATTTTCTTCCTCCTCTAATTTGGTAGAATCACCTCATTCAACTTAATAATGCCCCTCTTATTTCATGCAAATTCCTTAATTTGCAAATGACTCATCCAAGTTTCTCGAGACCTCTAGGACCCCGTTGCCTTTAATTAGATGCCATGACACATTCTTAAGTCTCAATTAAAGTTATCCCCTTTAGATGAGATTTATATCAATCAAATCCAAAGTATAGCTACACTTGAATTATACTCTCTATTGTCTACTCCTTGCCATGAAAACTTTCTTTCTTATTGGAAATGGCCTAGTGACAATGTTTGTGTGCATTCTAGATAGAAATTGTCCCCTTCTTGGTGGAAGGGGGTCTCAGATGACCACTACACATATGTAAAGGCTGCTATGAAATCTTCTCAGATTCCTTCTTCTCCTGGTATCTTGAAGATGGTTCCTCCTTCTTCTCCTTCTGTGGTGACTAATTGCTAGTCTCTAGCTTCTATTCCTACTCCTAGTTTTCTTACTGTTATCGCTACTTTTGATTCACTTATGTCCTCTCCTCTGGCTCCTTTAGTGGTGACAACAGGTCCATCTCTAGACCCAGTTTCTAGATTGGACTCTACTCCTATCTCTGTTGATCTGCCCTCTCATGAATTCTTGTCGATGGATCCACTTTTGGCTCCCTTTTTTGTGGTTGCTGGTCTTTCTTCTAGTGTTTCCAAGGTAGTTCCTCTTATGATACCTTTTTTGGGTTTCACTATTCTATCTCAAGTTTTTGCTATCACTTCCACTTCTTCGTCCTTTTCCCTGGCCCCTGGGATTTTAGGTTTTGGCTGTGATGGTGTTGATTTTCAATGGCAGAAGGCTACTGGTTTGGTGGATGATGGATGGACTACAGTAAAAGGAAAAAAGGTAAAGCCACCCATTCCCTCTTTTGACATGGCACTAAGGTCTAACTTGAAGGGCTCAAAAGGGAAAGTCTGACTCACCTGGCTTTTGGCCAGTTGTTCCCTGGCTCTTTTGGCCCTTTTCTCTTGGCAGTGTGTTTCATTTTGGGGTTTTAGGAGCTTGATAAAAACCTATTGTTGTGGTTGTTATTGTCTTGTTTTTTGTTTTGCCACAATGGTCACCTTTTGTTTGGTGACTTGTTTCTCCTTTGTTGAATCATATAGGGTTTTAGGCACCCTTCAAAACCTGGTTGTGTGGTTGATGTGTAATATTTTATTTGTGATGCCACTCTGGTCACTTCTATTTTGTAACCATTCTTCCTTTTGACTGTAGTTTGTTTGGTTTGGACTTCATTGAAAAATCTTGATTTGTAAAGGGTTTTAGGGTCCCTTCAAAGCCTGTTTATCTTATCAAAAACAATATTTTTGTGCATTTCCTCTAAAAATTATTTATAGAAAATTGCTACCAACCTTTCTTTTATCTATTTACCTTAATTATAAATGTAACTGTAAATTAAAATGCACAAAGCAAAATAAGTTAAGCACTCAAATTTGTACATCCAAAGTTGAGGCGCAAGCCCAACTTACTTCCTAGAAAATTCTTTATGTTAAGATCTCTATAGCGGCTTATTTATCCTTCATCACAATAGCTCCTTGTTGCCCTTTTTTTGATAGAAAAGAAACTATAAATATGCTTTTTGGTTTTATCCTCATGCCCAAAATTTGTGGATTTTTATCATTTCTACTCTTTCATCCCTTTTTCTACAAGCTTTGTCTTGGAAGTTAGCACATCTTTGCCTCTCCCCATGTCTTAATACTATCTCTCAAACCTTCTTTCACTATCTTTCAACCTTCTCCCATACCTTCTATATTGTTCAAATGGAACCTTTGATTATAATTGTTAACCTCTCCCCTCATCTCATTCTTTTGAAAAATCCACTCTAATCATATTATGATCTCCTTACCACTTTAGGAGAGATTCAAACACAATTTAATGTATTTGAGGAAAAACTTACTAGTGTTGGAGGAAAGATTGATAAAGATGTTTATCTTTTGATCACTTATACCCTTTATTGTTGAGATACGTGGTTAGAGAGCTAACTCGACATATTTACAATTTCTCTCTAGGTTTTTGCTCTTACTTTAGATTACTTTAGAGAGACTCCAACAAAGTTTGTGTAGTTGGAAGTAGTTATTTTTGTGAGGGTAGGCAACCTTTGAGACCTATC